>CM037592.1:76467142-77103111 GCA_021018995.1 Chloranthus sessilifolius | reverse complement strand
GATATCCTTTGCTACCCCATTTGAGCCTGGGCCTTTTTTCTTTCAATAACTCCTTTCCTAAAAAAATGTGTGTATGTACATTCAAAAAAGAGAAGTGAAATTACGATCAAAATCCAAAAAGCAAAACCCCCCCTCAAAAAAGGGGGGGGGGGGGATTGCCTGAAATAAAGCAAAAAGAATAAAAATCATGGGGCATGAACAGTAAGATCCCTCAAGGAAGAAAGCATGTTGAGAAAACTGAAGTCGTATCAAGGAAACCCTTTTAGCCCAGCATACCTTCAAATCTTAACCTAACCCATGGCCAAGCTACACTCTGAAGAAAGCCCTCTTTTAAGTTCACAAGCAGTCATAATATTTGTTAAGTCAACATGAGTCGAGTCGTGAGACGACACCAGATCCCCATCCAGCCGGCTATGATGGAATCGACATCTATGTCGTGGCTCTTGAAAAAATAAAAATAATAAAATAATAATAATAAAATAAAAATATAAGCTCAAAGCAAGATGGACGTAGTGAAAACCCGAAAGGGCATTACGGGTAAAAATAGCGGGCTTGTGCGGACCAGGTGAAAACCCAAAAGGGCGCTTGGGGTAAAAGAGCTAAACCCATGGACGTGGTGCAAACCCGAAAGGGCGCCACGGGTAAAAAAAGGAGATAAATAAAAGAAGAGAAAAAAATTGAAAAAGAAGGGTTGGAATGATTGATTGATGTTTGAAGAACCCTTTCGTTACTCTTCCTGTACCCTCTTGTCTGACTGGGCTGCTGATGCTAGTTCAAATCGGGTCCCGACCAAAATTGTCTTTGTGAAACCTGCACCGTCAAACGTATGACCCGAGGTAAGGAGAAAGGTTTAATTCAATCCAAAGGGATCAACGTTCCGGCCTTGGTAAAATCTGAAAACTAACTCAGGTCCAACTGCATGAAAGAGTTCGACTATGCTCAAAATGGGACCCATTACTCTATCTCACTGTCAAGGCATCAAAAGCAAAAAAAAGAAGAAGAAGAAAAGCTAAAAACAAAAAAATCAAGAAAAAACCAAACACCAAAAAGATATGCATATATTTCTACTCATTTCCATGTACATATTTCCAGCATCATATTTCAATCTCAAAAATGAAGAAAAATAACAAAAAATCTCCAAAAACAAAAATCCAAAAAATATCTCGAAAATAAAAAATATAGATAAAAGTTTATTTCTCCTTCTATTAATTAGGATGCTTACTATTACCTATTTAAATAAAAAAGGGACTGACATTTTATCAAGGATGTGCAGGAACATCAAACGGTTCAAAGCCTCGAAGCAGGCAACTTCTCAGCAATGGACAAATAAGATGAAGCATCCCGCCACCGACGTCAAGTCTATTAAAAGAGGGGAGAATGAAAATCATTTTGAAAAAGAGAAAATGAAATCTGTGAACTTTTACGCACAGCTACGCACTCACATATTTTCGATACGATAAAATGTCAATATTTTACCGGCAACGCAGCTGTGCAAAATTAATGTCTTAGGTCTAAGGTTCTCCTTGGATCCATGGATCCTATTTCAAAATAGGAGCGACGGTGTCAATTTCGGTCAAACAGTCAATGCTTGGATTGGATTGATTCCACCGCTAAATCTTCGTCCTGATCGCTCCATATTTTGGTTTCAGGTGAACTTGAGTACGTTGGCTTCAATTTCGTCGCAAACTATTACGGTGGCATGGACTCTTGGTATGCGTTGTCTGAGCGTGCGCCTCCTGGAGTTCGGGGTCAAGATAATGCTTGTTTTAAAAAAAAATATGAAAAAAAAGTAATCTTTAAAAAAAAAAAAAGAATAAAAGAATAAATATGTGCTTCCCCACAGAGACGCACATGCATGTTCTGATGCGGTAAAATGTCGATATTTTATCAGCAGCACCACTATGTTATAATAGCGTCCTAAGTCTAAGGCACGCCTTGGATTCTGGATCCTTCTTCAAGGAAGGAGTAACGGTGTCAGTCCCGGTCAAACAATCAATGTTTCAATCGAGTCAACTCCACTGCTAAATCTTTTGAGTGATGAGCGCTCTGTTGGAAAAGGTCAATCGTTGGTTGAGACCAACCTGTTGAGAATAAGATTGTGTCAATCAAACTATGTGCAACCATGCATTCAGAAGGGATCATTTCCTTTTTTATTTTTTGCAGGCTTAAAACCTGTATGGGCAGCGGTATCCCTATAAAGTGTACGCCATGCGTCTAGATATCCGTATGATGGTCGTTTATTCCCGTAAATTGTACCCGGGCGGGTCCGGGTCGGGGCTTCCATCGCCTTTGTTATTGCTTATTGTCCCTGATGGGTGCATGGTTGTGCATAGTTAATTGATATTTATGATCATTGTCGGCAGAAGCCAAGATTGGATGCCCCTTTATGGGAGACACCCAATGTTCGATTGGATCTATTCAAGGTAGCTGAAGATGGATGCTCTAGCTCATGTTGATGCAGGGCATATTTTTTGAAAAATGGTGCGTACTCCTAAAAAGCGTTGTGACATCTATTCACTTCGCTCGGGTGGTCATGCTAAATAAACTTCGGGATCGATGGGTTCGCCTAAAGATCTCGAACCCTGCTTTCAGCAGGGGCACCTGCGAATAATCCAATGAGGTCATCAAATGCCTTATAGGATTGGACGCAAATTGTGGAGCCTTGCATATGTTTAATTCGTGCATATCTTTGAATGTGGGTTGATCACCCCTCTTACTTACGGAACTGTTGTATTCAGAATAAATCTCGAACATCAATCACCTTCAAATCATCTCGAGAAGCGGACGTTTTTCCCGACTAACGAGCCTTCACAACTCGAGAGGCGAACATTTTTCCCAACTATTAGGCTTTTACAACTCATTTCACCTCGATTATGCCCAATAATGTTGCTAAGCGCTTGGGAACCGATTACCTTGAGAAACGAAGATTAGCTTGGCACCCCAGGGCTTTTGTTTTCTCACCATGTTACTCACCCGATGTTTGAAGTTCGTTCTAAATATAGCAGACTCGTCAGTAATGCCTTGGGCCTCTTCAGATGTCTCTTTTCTTTGGCATACGATCATTAGTGATCGGATACCAAAGAGGGGCATCTGTAGACTCCCAAACTTGGCCCAAGGCCCGATCGAAACACCTTTCGAGAGAGGTGCAATTCTGAGCTTTTGATAGCATGCATGGAACCCTTAGGAATCACCCCAAACCCTTAGGAATAACCCTAGATCCCTTAGGAACCTATCTCGAACCTTTAGAAACCAATCCCGACCCTTAGAACCCATTTTGAACCCTAAATCTAACCTTACCAGGCTATGAATGAAGAGTGGTGCACCGAAACTGGCTATAGCCCTCTACTATGATCGAGTCTCATACCATTGAGGAGTAGAAATCGTCAGCTTTTCAACGGTCCAAGAATCGCCCCAATCGGAGGTATACGTCAAAAGATATGACAAATCGAGCCCGGAGGGCATGAATGTAAAGTCATGTGGGTCCCTTAGGGACTTGGCGCAACTAATAGTTGCGCCAGTATTAAACTTTTCCTGGTGCAACTAATAGTTGCGCTAGGCCAATTTTCCCTTATTTTAAGCCTGGCGCAACTAATAGTTACGCCAGATTCAAAAGTGGGCCCCATCCTCGCGAGCTGACTTCCAGACACTATACATTACTGTTTTACTGTACATTTGTCTGGCGCAACTATTAGTTGCGCCAGGCATATGAATAGTAACTATTGGTTATTGCCCCGAAAATCCTTATTGGGGTTTGACTTGTTGACCACCTTAACCTTTGGGTGTATTTTGCTAGTTTTGTTACACCCTTCTGAAGCCTATTTGCACCCCTTTAAGTGGCTTAAGGCCTCACCCCATCATCCACCATTGGAGGATCCTTCACACTTTTCCAAGCTCTTAAAACCCTAGGAAACCTTAGATTTCTCATTACCTAATTGCTAATCTAATTAGAACTTTAACCCCTCACTAATCCTCCCTTCCTCTATAAATAGAGAGCCACCCCTCTTGCTTAAGGGTTGAGAATTTTGACCTAAGAGAGAAAGAGCTTAAAGTGAGAAGATCTTTCTCTCTTTGATGCACACTTCCCATACAAATTCCAGAATTCTAAAACCTCCTTTAAATGATATTTTTCAACTTAGATCTCTTAGTTTAGGTATATGCTACTCATTCACCTTCCCTCTCTACCTCTTAGTTAGCAAGCCTTAGAGGTTAGAACCCCACTTTCCACCATACAAAGCCTTCAAGAGCTCATCAAAGCAAGCCACGCAAGGCTCTCCTACGGTGCTACAAGGGCCCTAGGGCTCCGGCTCTTCCCTTTCTTCTCCTATCTCTTTCTAGCTCCCTCCATCCTCCCATTTGTGCTGTTACGCCGCCGATTTTTCGGTAGGAATAGAGGGGCACAAATTGGATTCTAAGCCCTTTTGGGCAAGAGGAAGCTATTTTCTTTTATTTCACTTCATTTATTTTTGGTCATTAGTAGAGACCGCGTTAAGCGGGTTGATCGAGTGCCTAGCACCTTCCCGATCGATAGCCAAAGCCCCTACCCAAGAGCCTTTGGTGTGGACGGGATTCAGAGTCATATTTTTAGCACTTAGGTTCTCATAAAAATAAACTAGGTAACTCGAGACACCGAAAGCTTCGGGTGGCGACTCTATATTTTTAGTTAGAGAGCGCATCGTCACGACGAGATCGTCTCGATTCCCACGGTTGCACAACGCCCTATCTCACTTTCTTCTTTCTGGGAAGAAGATCATTCACAATTTCTTCGCAAAGCCATCGTAATCCTATTTTAAAATTCAAGGACTTAAGACTCATAATAACTTAAATTCCCAAAGTTCAACAGAAAGTAAAGCATGAGCTCTGATACCAATCTGTGAAGACCCGGACCCACATGCGACAATATTATCCGGTTCTGGGGTTAGGCCCCGCCCTGGTTTTGTTTCTGGCGTGGGCTTAAGTCCCCATCCAAAATGCGCCATGACATGTAGTGTCCGCAATCATATATAGCCCAGGGTCAGGACTTTTCCCTATCTGATGTGGGACTATTACAATCCCCCCACCTTATAGAAGAGCCATCCTTGGCTCTGATACCATTCTGTCACGACCTGAAATTCTACCCCATCCCTAGGGCTTAGAATTTCGAGTTATGACTTGCACATATCCCGAATATACTATGCGGACATACACTTAATCAGAGTTATCATGCAAATTTGGTTTCATGAAATTCGTGAAAGCCAATAAACAAGAGTGGAACATAAACCAATCATAAATAACTGAATAAAAGCAATCAATCCAAGAAATTCACAAATAATAATAATGCAAGTCGGAGATAGATCCGATAAAATAAAATCATATAATCATCGACATAATATAAAACGAAGCCTATTACCGAATCTAAAAATGTCAATAGTCGATGCTCGGATCAATATCAGTATCGTGGTCCTCCTGGTACTCTGCAACATCGCCCTCCCAAGGCTCCTGGTACTCAACGTCCGTTGGATCAATGAAATCGGCGTCGGTAGGATCTGGATAGCTAGCTTCGACTCCACTAGCATAGTCACCTACAGCTGATAGATTGTCGCGGGATGAGTTTACTCAGTCACGTAAACTTAGTTGATACAGCAGCAATCCACCCCATTCTATTAAGGTGCTTGTGGGTGCATTACGTGAGTGATAAACATAATATATCAATGGAATAAAAAAGACAAAAATAAAATCATGTGCATATCGAAGAGCTCATATTATAATATAAATGCAAGACTATAATCTATACACTTATATCTTAACATACCTCATCATATCTCATAATATAAAATATCTTATTATTCTCGCACTTATATTTGTACATCGCATTAGCGTAACTAACATACTCATAAATCCTAAATGACCTGTGCTAGAGTCGTTGCTCGAACTACCATATAAGGGTCACCATAGTATCATACCACCATATCATAACGCCTCTGTGTCATATTCATACTCCATCCAGCTTAATGGGAGAGTGCCCTTAAGAGGAATGAACCATGCTCACCTTATCACTAGGCCAAATTCTGCCTAAATTGTTGGAGCATAGACTAGCCCCCCTACTAATAAGGCCAGGGCCCTTCCCTGTCAGTCATTGTCTGCTTTACCTGGTCCCCCCTCATTGGGACCTAACCAAATCCTTCCAATTCCACCAACGCTCGGGTCATGCGACGGATGCAAGCTGAACTTTGAAGCATAAAATCACAGATTTAATAGAAGAAGGAAAAATCAATGTGGCAGATGAATAGGAAGCTCCTAAGAACCCCAACAATAAGATGGTGGTTTTTCAAACTCACTCCCTAGTCATGCTCTGATCTCAACAGGATAAACATAATTCCTACCTTACTCATACTCATACTCATAATGTCTCCTAGAGACATGCCTTAGCGAAAAGATGTTGTTGCCCTTACGGTGGCTACGCAAGGAACGACACGTATAGAGACATAAGTTTTTAATCTTTTCCTGACTTATTCAGCGATGTCTTATTATCATATTCATAACTTATTTTATCTCATACTCATAACATACTCTTACAACTTAATTCTAAGACGAGCTATAGTGGGATAACCTCACAACAGCTAAGGCCTAAGGGTCAAACCTCATATCCTAATTCATATCTTATCATGTCATATTAAAACTCGAGGTGATAGGGTCACCGTATATGCCACTGTATACGAGATTACACTGAATTCAAACTCACCTGACTCGTCATGGATCTCATACCATCATGAGTTGTAAGGCATATGAATACGATGTATTCCTCGCTTCGATATCATCTCGACGAATCACCACGTCCAAGCTTAGGCATGAACTCATACGCTCGCATACATATGACCTAACATGTCTATAACTCATATATCATAATAAAAATAGAAGTATAACACTATCATACACACATCATAGATTTATATTTAGATTTCATTATGTTTATATGTATATATATTTACATAACACCAATACACTTATAGGATAGGATAGTTATTAATATGATTTCAATAACAAGAAGGTCAGAGTCGATATTCATGAGACATCGAATTTCTAACACTTCATGTTATCGAAGAGATTACGTTGAAGCGATAAAAATGATATATATAGACTACTATAATTGGATAATTAAATTGAAATATATTTATATTTTCTAAGTTGTGATTTATCATGACCATCGATCGAAAGACCTTAAATAAAATATAATATATACATGAATTTTGGTCATAAAAATTAGAAAATAACATTAAATTCATACAGCCTTGGGTCATTCAGAATTGTTCCCGACATGCTGCTCTATTTTGACCTCTAAATATCATATTCGTGAAATGGCTATCTCCTATAAAGTTGTAAAGCTCGTTATCTTCTTTCTAATGTCGTAAGAATCATTTTAATCAGAGGTCAAAATAAAATATTATGGCAAAAATACTGAGACCGGTACATCGATGGTCTCGAGCTCGGATTCGTGGCCGCGAATTTGGGTTCGTAGTCGCGAATTTGGACCCGAAACTTCAAGATGATGCATTCCCAATACTTTTTAGCATTGAAATTTATTTACTAATCTATTATTCATCTAAATAAAAAAATTAAGAACATAATTTTAATTTTATTTTTTGGGCTTAATAGCAAAGTAAAATATTAATAGCCAAACGGGTTGTTTGAAAAGAGAAACAAAATATAAATTAGCTTACAAATTATACAGCTTTAATAGACAAATAAAATACTAAATATGCAGATTTATCATTCTTAAAAATATTCATATTTAAGTAGTATGTAGATTTAAGAGAAAGATAAAATATTAAATATGCAGACCTAATATAAAGTAAAATATTAAATATGTATGTCTATAAACCGATTTACAAAACATACAACTTTAAGGGAAAGCATAATATTAAATATGCAGTTTTATCATAATTAAAGGATATTTAAGTTTAAATAAATAAAATATTAAATAGTCAAACAAGGGAATTATTTGAAAAGAAAAGAGAAATAAAATATAGACCGACTTATAAAATATGCAACTTCTAAGGGAAAGCAAAATATTAAATATACAGATCTATTAATTTATGAGATACACTACAAAAAATAAGACTATTAGTAGTAGTTTTTTGTTAGTCCTGTCGCTACGAAAAACTGCCGCTATTAGTCTTGCGGCAACCAAAAACTGCCTTAACAGCAAGTGCCGCTGAAACACCTTATTTTTGTAGTGATATTAGTGTTTAAATAAGATATTTGAACCCGTCGATACACGATTGAATATATCCTACGCGACGGAATTTGAGAAGAACAATATGAATTGATGGGTACCAACCTCTTGAATCGTGAATGGTTGGTCTATAACGGTTCGGGATGAAAAGGTCGATACCCAAGGCGTCAGTTCGTTTAAGTCTCGGGAGAAAATAATTTCTAATGATAAAGAGTAGAGAGCTTTTAAAGTTTTATTTATAATGATATAAAGTTTTAGGTAAACTTTAATTAAGGCTTTTCGTAAACGATTTAATAAAATAGGAGTTTTTCGATGCAAGAAAAGTTCATACGCGACTTGAATAATTTGAGAAAAGGTTTCGTTCTAGAGCTTTGTCTAAGCATCGAAGCAATTGGTGTTTCTCTTCCGATATTACAGTTATACCATTATACTTGTTTTATCACTAAAAATTGGCGTAACTTTTTATATTCTTATAAGAAATCGCCAAATTATACATCGTTGGAATCGTATCGATGAGTACTTCGTAATGAGTCTAATTTTTATATAGAAAAAATTATAATTTTTTGAGAAGAAGGTGAGTTTTGGTATAAAGCACTAACACCGTGCACGATGTAAAACACAACTAACACCATTAAAATAAAATAAGAAAATTCGGGTTCTTACATTACCTTATCCTAATTTCAAAATCCACTGTGATGACTACATTTCTTATTTTTCAAATCATCTAAAATGGCATATTTTTATGTTTAATTTAGATTCACTGATATATTTAGTGTTTTGTTTGCTTTTTTTTATATGATCATATGGCCGAGACAACCATTACAGCCAAGGAGGAGAATGAGATTCGAACCCAACCCACCACCCCCACCCCCACTATGGGGAGAGCAAACCAACAGCCGGAGCTACAACTCTGAGGTGGTATATTTAGTGTTCATTTAACTAAATGTTTATTATAATACTTTCTACAATTCTTAGCAAAGTCCTGAGCACAACTGATATCGTCAATATTGCTACAAATAAGTTATAACTTTGGTGATAGTATCAGGGAGCACACTACGTCAAAATGAGAAAAAAAGACTAAAATTAAATAATAAATAACGGCTAAAAGCTACCATATGCCCATAGCTGTCGTTTATTAAGACTAAAATTGTCGTTTTTTTATTCACTTCAACTTATTAAACAGTCGTTTAATAAGACTAAAACGCTGGAAATTTGTTCCAATGAAATTTTGGGACTCGTGCCATGTGAAACACCATTTAATTTAAAAGGCGTATCAAAGTTTGTCACCAAAAATCTCTATCACCTTATTCAAACTTAGACAATAAATCAGATGATGGGTTTTGATTGTATTGAATGGGTGATGGAGACCATATTTGGTGCCAAATTTTGATATTAAAGATCTTTATATTATGTCCTTTATATCAAACGGCGAAGATGGTGTTCCAACTTCCAATGGCATGGGTCCAAAAAATATCAAGTTTCATTTTTTAAATTGTGTACATAAGAACAACTTAAATATATATGAAAGTAGTTTCTCTAAAATCAATCCATTCGGATTGAATTTAAAGAAAGGCTTTGTATTTTAAGCACATGTGACATGTAAAATAAGATATTTGACATATGATCTATTGTAATCAATTGTTTAATAGTGTACTAGCCTTTGATTAAATTTAATCCCATGACACTACAAAAAATAAGACTATTAGCGGCAGCCAAAATTGTTGCTATTAACAAAAAAGTTGTCGCTAATAGTCTTAATAGCCTTTAATAGTTTTTGTTAATAGTGACAGTTTTTGTCCGTCACTAATAGTCTTATTTTTTGTAGTGTGATGAAAATAATAATTTTTTCTAATCTTTTACAATTAATATTTTAAAATCATGGCCTTCAAATCAAAGGCTTAGATGGTGCTTTTATGTAGCACCGGTCAGCAAAATCTCAAGTCTTTTCTTTTAAATTCGGTACAAGGGTCAACTTTCTGAGTGCAAGTAATGGCTCCCTAATCCCAATCAAAATCGCTATAGTTGTTAGTAAGGTTGTGAGACTCTCCATAATCTACATTTAGTATTCTAATTGCTCAACAAAATTATTTCTATTATTATTATTATTATTATTATTATTATTATTATATAATCATAAATGATAAAGTTAAAACTTTGATACTCATTGAGTGGTGGCTCAGTTGATATCCTCTCTCCTTGAGGGGCTTGATGTTGTGGGTTCTAAATTCCATGTTTGCTTCCTCCGTCAATTAATAAGGTGAGTATTGTTGTATGAGATTGATTTATTCTCTTATGTGTCACTCAATGTGAGTATTTTGTTGTGTGAGATTTACTCCTCAAGTGTTGCTCCTAACTGTCGTACTCTCTACTATATGTATTTGACATATTATGTTGTGAACTCCCGTGGAAAATGAGATTTTGCAACATGAATGAAGCACTTAAATGGGCATTCATGATATTTCCAAGGATTGCCAATTTTCTCCAATTTTCCAAATGCAATCCCAAGAGCACGGATTGAAAATTGATTCTTGTTTTACAAATGTGTTTTTTACCAAACAGTGCTTTGTTACTAAAAGTATTATTTTATCTCCTAATTATTAAAAAAATAAATATATGATCTAGCAATTACGTGTAGCATTTTGGCGTACAGTCCATTGTATATTCTCATTATATATATATATATTATTGACTGCATGTCATTTCAATTGTTTTAATTAAAATTTAAGTTAAAGGTTGTTATTGCAGCTAATAGGAGCTCAAATCATAAGTTTAATCCAGCTACTCAAGTGAGAACATCATTAATATATATGAAGGTTGGGACTATCCATCCGGACGCAGAGATCATCGATGCGCCTACACCAGTTAGACATTATATGACATCATTTGGCATCATCACAAGGATCGAGTGCCATGAGAACTTGGATAAGAATGATCAAGTGCCACCCAAAAAATTTAGACACGATCCGATATATATCCACCGTTGAAAATATAGCCAGAGCGGCCGGAATTCAATGCACCAGTTTTGTGGGCAGTATGATTCTTTGACCCATCAAATGAGGACAAAAAAGTACAAAAAATATTTTTTTGTTTTTTCAATCACATGCCCCATAGTTGATCGACCCAAAACGAGTGTTATTTTGAGTTAATCATGACATGTGACAAGTAAACATGCAACTGATTACAGCATAGTCCCTATTTCTCTCTCTCTCTCTGTCTCTCTCTCTCTCTCTCTCTCTCTATATATATATATATATATATATATATATATATATATATATAGGCCCGGGGATATGCGCCCGGACGTAGAGATATCTTTACACCAATTGATATGGGCGCGACACGTAACTCCGTTCTTGTGAAGTGATAGGTGATATTGGGACCACATTACTAACTAGAGTTACACTTTTAAAATATTTTAATACCTCTTTTACCATCATTTTTGACTTTTTTAAAGTATCTTTCTTCTCTCCATTTTTCTAAGAATGTGTCAGACATATTTTTTTAAGTTTATTTTAATAAAAAAATGTGGTCTCCCGTTAGCGAAGCGCTAGCACCTCGTCAACGAAGAGCAAACACCCCGATAGCGATGCGCAGGCTCAGCATTTTAGGAGCGTCGACGCTTCGATTTAGAGGCGTCGGTGCCTCATTTTAGGAAGTGTTGGCGTTTCGTTTTAGGGTGTCGGTGCTTGGATATGGATGTGTCGACACTTCGATAATAATAAAATAATTTTTTTGTTTATTTATTTTTTATTGAAACACTGACACCCCTAAAACGAAGCATTGACGCTTCGATATGAAGGCGTCGGTAACTCGATAAAAAAAATTTCTTTTCTATCGAGCGACGCCCTAAAACGAAGGCAATCGACGCTTCGATATGGAGGCACCGACGCTTTAATAAAAAAAAATAAAAAAATAATAATTTTTTTTTAATCAAACCGCCGACGCCCCTAAAAGGAAGTATTGGCGCTTCGGAAAATAATAAAAAAAAAAAAAAAAAAAAAAACTTATCAATGCGTCGGCGCTCCTAAAACGAGGCGTCGATGCTCCATTTTATTTTTTTAGCGAAGCGTCGGCACCTCGGCGTCAAGGTGCCAGCGCTTCGCTGCCGAGGTTTTAGTGCTTTGCTACTGGGAGGCTACATTTTTTTACTCAAATATACTTAGAAAAATATGTTTGACACTTTCTTAAAAAAATGAAGAAAAGAAAAATACTTTAAAAAAGTCATGAATAAAGGTTGGATGGATACTAAAATATTTTAAAAGCGTAACTCTAATAAGTAAAGTGGTTCTCATGTCGCCTTGCACTTCACCAAAAAGATACTATATGTTGCGCTCGCATTAATTGGCGCAGAGATATTTCTACGCCCGAGCGCATTTTCTCTTTTTTCACATATATATATATATATATATATATATATATATATATATATATATTGTAAAGAATAAAAATATAATATAGTTAAATATTAATACCGGAGCAGCTAAGCGTAATGGGGGGCAACTGTGGGGATATTTTAATTGGAGATTCTGCCATTCTTGGGGCATCTTCGATTGGTCCTTTTCTGCATACCTCTAATAATGAGAACGTTACAACTCGACGGGAACGATTGGAAAACATATTAGCATTTAGATTAAAGCGACCTCAAAACTCATGATTGAAGTTGTCAAAGGTGGTAAGTTTCCTAGGCATTTATATAGATGCGGGATTAAATTTACGAAAATTATTATTGAAATTACGTGGACCTTCAACTTCACGCATAGAAAGGCTCATTCTAGATCGGATGGTTATAGTAAGATATATCCTCTTGAAGCTTTAAATTTGTAATTCTTAATTTATATTTTATAGTGAAAATAATAATAATAATAATAATATTTATTATTATTATTATTATTAAGGGTAATAATTCTCTAATTCTCTCATTCAAGTCATGGGCCATTTGGCTATAACAATTGCTTTGACTTTTGAAATGCACTTGAAATGACATGTATCTAATTATAGGAGAGCTTGAGTCATGGGTTTATATTCTATGACTCATTTAGGAGATAATTTTATTAAAAATAATAATAATAATAATTAGGGATATTTTCAATATTTTAAATATCTGAACAAATACCGAATCGGTGAGGGCACCAATTTGATCAGACCTTGTTGGACCAGATCATTTCAAAAATAAATATATAAATAAAATGTTATATAATAACAGATAAACTAATTTAATATAAAATATAAGTATAATATATATAATTTGTAATTTTGGAAAAAAATTCTAATTAGGTAAGGTCTATAATTAGCTAGTTTTATTCGGTAATATAACTAATTAAATATTTCATAAGGGAAATGATTATCTGACTCAAGTGATGCGTGACTCGAGTGGGTGATCATCAGATCATGCTGCGGTCAACATTTGACTGCTAGCTGACGATCACCCACTCAAGTAACTCAGTGACTCGAGTCAAGTATATTACCCATTTCATAGATATTATATGAACTGACCCGATTTTTATGAACCGGATGAATTGGTTGGTTCACGAAAGTGTTCTATTTGTAGAAGCAAAAGTCAATTTCCTTTTTGTTTCGGAGTGGGAGTTGACGGTGGGGTCTGATTTGTGAATCACTAATATTTATCAAAAAGTAATTAAACTTTCTCATTCACTATAAAAAAAAATGAGACTATTAGCGGGAGCCAAAAACTGTCGCTATTAACAAAAAACTGTAGCTATATATTAGTCCTATTACTAGCAAAAACTGCCGCTAGTAGTCATATCGCTACCAAAAATTGCCTTAGCAGCCAGTGCTGCTGAAACACCTTATTTTTATAGTGATATTTTACCATTATATCTAATTTTAAATATATTTATCTGATGGTCAATCGTTATATTCTTTGAAAAGTGGTTACAAGGTAAGGTTAAATTTTTACATGTTACCAAAATACTAAAAAAGTTTTAAGCATTAACATAAAGAGAAAATTAGAAAAAAGTGCTTACTTTCAGACAACGTCATTATCCTACTTCAAACAGTTTTAGAAAAATAACGTTTTTTTAACAATTCTTTGAAAAACGATTCAACCCAAAATAACACCGATTTAAAGTTAATTAGCCGCACGGAATGTGACCTTTTAAAAAAAAATAACTTTTAAGACATTTTTGTAACGTCTACCCAATCCGATACATTGAATTTGGGTACTTTTGACTACATTTTTAATGATGGATATGCATCAGAGTCATGCCCAAATTTTTTGAGTGATAACTGATCATCATTGGACAAATTGACGTGGCACCTGATCCCAGATGGGTGCCATGTGGAGCCCACGATCCGATGAGCATGTTTTTCTAAAACTTCAAAACATTGTTATCCTCCAAGGCACTTTGCACCTTCCTTGAATACATTGCATGAAAATTTGATTATCAAATTCCACAAGTAGCTTATCAATGCCTAGATTTCTTGCAAACTGTACTCCATGAAGAATTAGAATGAATTTCAATTTCTAGAATATATATCAATGCCTTTCTATGGTCCAACATAGCATCCCGCAATATTTCATTGCCTCTATATCTAAGAATACCTCCATACCCAGCTGCAATATCGGAGAGCGACCCATCAGTGTTGAGATTGATGTACGCGACATCAGGCGTGTTCCATCGGCATCGGTTAATTTCTTTTGTTTTAAGTTCAAAGGCAATGTTCCATTGAGAGAGGATTGCTTGATCTTCAATGGTGATCCCTCCATAATAGAGTTCTCAATCTTGATTGTAATGTTGTAATAGCCTTAAAATCTCGAACAAGAATCTGACTGTTCGATATGCGTACCCAACACGGAAATCGAGATAAATTTAAAAATTAAAAATTAATATTATTAGAAATAATATTAGCCCACAGTTAGATGAGGTCATGTGTGACTTCTCACGTGAATCCAAGACTAGTAGAACCTTGATGGAGCGTGTTACGCCATAGAAACAATATAGGCGCTTCACACCGGAGTCAAGCTTAGAGAGGAAACTGAAATATCAAAGATATTTCAGTTTCTTAGCTTATAAGAGAAGGAAGAAGGGTTGGGAAAACCTATCGTCATCCCCACTTCTTGTTTCTGAAAAATCTAGAGCCATTGTTAGAACCTTGAAACCACTCCCTTGAAGAACCACAAGTCGAGAGAACCTAGGTTAGTAATTACGTGATCTTGGAGTGTGAAATCGACGTTAGTACATTGTATCTGATCGACAAGAGGGTATGCTATTACTACGTGTCGAAGCGGAGCCACAAATTGCCATTCCGAGTCAAGGGGGCGACAAATCCCTAATTTCCGGATCCGAAACCTTCTTCGGATTGTGTTTGCCGAGACTCCGAAAGGGCCCAAAAAGAGGTGAGCTTTTAGATTTAAAATGAGTGAAGTAAGGATATCATAAATATGTGAATAGGTGTGTGTTAATGGTTGTTAGAAACCATTAAAGCTAAATGGTCAAAATAGGTCAAAACCAGTGACCACCATTAATGACAGAGAATTGTCATCTTTGATCGATCAAGACAGTGCATTGATCGATCAATCTTGGGATTGATCGATCAAGGTTGGGAATTGATCGATCAATTCGTATAAAGGGTAAATGGTAACAGTGAAGCACATTTCTAGAAGTTCAATGCCCGAAGGGCATTGATCGATCAAATGGGTGTTTGATCGATCAATTCTGAAGATTGATCGATCAAATTGAGTATTGATCGATCAATATGGGGTGTTGATCGATCACAGTGAGGTGATCGATCAAGGACTAAAATGATCGATCAATGAGGAAATTGATCGATCAATGGAGAAGATTCATCGATCAATTTGGACATTGATCGATCAATCTATATAAGAACAGTGTGGGAATAGGAGGAGGGAAATTTAAAAAAATTGAGGATTGATCGATCAATTATACTCTATAAAACATGAATTGAAGAAGGGCATTGATCGATCAGATAAGGATATTGATCGATCAAGGGTGTAGATTGATCGATCAATAAAGGAGATTGATCGATCAAATTTCTTTTGTTCCTTGTGGGCTATTAGAGGGGTTGATTGATCAATGGTCATTGATCGATCAAGGAGTAGGATTGATCGATCAAGCAAGGGCATTGATCGATCAATCACCCCTGTTTTCAGCCTGTTTTAGTTTTATAAATTAAACACTACTGGGCACTGCACCAGTTGACGTTAAGAGGTTTGATCTAAAGTAGGGGAAATCCAACCTAAAAGTGTATCTGAATATAATTTCATGGTTTCTTCACATCTGTATCTAAGTTCTGTTTTTAAAAGCATGTTTGCATATTAATAACCATCTGTAATCTCTGTTTCTGCATTCTGATTTCTGTATTCAGATACATGTTTCTGATTTCTGAAATTTGATTTTGAGGTCATATGTGTGTATGTGATTTTAAGTATTTAATCCAGATGATCCCTACCGACTCGGCGGTATATCCGTGTCGTGACATATTCGTGCATCTGCTTTGATAATTCCTCGGCACAATTGCGCTCCATAGATGAGGCATTGTTGCATTTTAAAATTGTTCATTTGAATGACGATTGGTTGGGGTTTCCTATCGGCATACACCTGATTACCACGTGCTATATTGTCACAGGAGTTTCTTAAGTTAGAAATATTCACAATTTAAGTCACAAATGATATATATGCATAACATCTGTTCTTGTTTGAAAACTCAATATATGTCATATGATTTATCCTGTCTGCATATTCTGATTTGATTTTCTGCTTTGAAATACTATCTGCAAATCATGTCTTGCATGTTCAATACAATTTTAGCTGAGATTCTTCTACTGAGCTTAGATGTAGCTCACCCTATTTTCTATAATAATTATAGGTTCTAAGGCTAGAGCTCCCGGCACTGAGAGCGATCCTGATTACCAGCCTGATCCAGAGGTTGAGGCCGAGGAGGAGGACACCGATACCCCAGCAGATGAGTTCTATTAGCCGTCTGGGTATTAGTTTGTACTTTTGAGATTTTGTACTGAATTCTAAATTCTTTTGTGCCTGGTGGCCACCGTAGGTAATTATTATTATAAATGTTTGTTTATTTGTACTATTATACATTCTATAGGAACCACTATTAGGAACCATTATTTTGGGTGATGGATGTCCATCACCAGTGGTTCTTCGTGGTTCCTTTTTGGGAATGTATATTCTTTTGTCTTTATATAGATGCCTTGTTATTGCTTCTATCTTTTAAAGCCTTATATGATGACTCGATCTGCCACTGTTGGATAGTGTCTGCTTGATTTCCGCTATACGAGCAGAGCCTTTGTGATTTATCCTGGGGATCACCTAGAGTATGATCCTAATGGCACAGATTTTTGGGTGCGAAAATTTGGGCTATCACAGTTGGTATCAGAGCCTAGGCTTTAGGTTGAACTACGGGTTCATATTGGATTGTTTTTACAATCTATGTACTGATCAGTATTATTGTTTTCACAATGACAGACCGGTACTATGGGCCCAAAGTTCAGGGGTGGACACAGTGGAGGTAGAGAAGGACAGAGAGAGGTCCCTTTGCAAGACATTCTCGATGTTGCTGGGACATCTAGGGGATTGGGGTTCCTATCGGGTGAAAATGTTGTTCCGATAGAACCGAGAGAAGGAAGAAGAGGCAACGAGGATAGAATGGAGCAGGTGTTGGAAGCATTAGCTGCCAACGTCGCTCAACAAACTACTGCCTTGAATCAGCAAGCAGCAAGACCACCTCACCAACCCGGCGGTTTTGCTGAGTTTAGGAGAATGAGGCTAAGGGTTGGATCGAGGAGATGGAGAAGTTGTTTGAGGTGCTCAAATACATAGATGTTGAAAAAGTGCATTGGGCAACCTTCAAACTTGATGGTGACGCAGGGCCTTGGTGGAAGTCGGTCTCTAGGCATAGAGAGCAAGAGCTTTCTAATGTCCCTTGGACATGGGCGAAGTTTGTCGAGACCTTCAACGAAAAATATTTCCCCAAGATCGTGAGGCACCAGTGGGAAGTGAAGTTCATCAAATTGGAACAGCGAGCTATGACTGTGCGAGAATAAAGTGCAGAGTTTGACCGATTAGCAAGGTTTGCTCCACAACATGTAGCCACCGAGTTGATGCGAGCTCGAAAGTTTCAATTGGGGTTGAGGCCAAATATTCAGAGGGAGGTGGCCATATGGGAGCTTGTGACACATGCGGTAGTCATGTCCAAAGCTCTCATTTCAAAGGAAGAATGCTAGAAGCAATTTACTTGGAAGGACAAGTAAAACTGAGAGAGGTCTTTTCAGGAGCAATCTCAGGACCCTGAGCAAAACAAGAGGGCTAAATTCTCCAGACCTCCGAGATACCCTACACTCTCAAGACTGGCGATATCTACAGGGCCTAGTTCATATCAGAGGCTAGCCATACCTGCATCTTCCAGACCATTCCGACCATTTGGTTCTTCTGGCAGCAGGGCTTCTGTAGCGCAGGGATCTTCGAGAGTATTATCATTCACTCCGGCCCTGTCATGTGCTAAGTGTGGGAAACTACACAAGACAGAGAACTGCAGGAGAGAGAGTGGTGTGTGTTTTAGGTGTGGAAAAATGGGCCACCTAGTCAGGAATTGTCCAGAGGAGAGTAAAGACAGCAAGGAGCGATCCAGATCAGTGTCTACATAGAGATCTTCTCGACCTGTGGTTCAAGGTTGAGCATATGTTGTTACCGCGACTGATGCTCTGACATCAAATGATGTCATACAAGGTATGATTAAATTTCAAAGTGAGATTAAAATGGACTGGAAATTAGTAATGTCGAATTATTGTTGATATATGTCATGACAATGATGCATATTACACATGCACATTGTAATCATTTGATTGAAATGTGCCACTGAATTATAGGTGTATTGAAGGTGTATCAACGTTGTGATATTTGCATTCATAGAGCACGAGTTTTGATAGACCCATGTTCTACACACTCGTTTTTCAAGTCGCAATTTACGAAAGAATTGAGCATCACTCCTAAACATTTAGACTTCATATTGGTGAATGCAGGCACAGTGTGTAAATCAGTGATTGTATTGGTAGAAGATCGCGAGACGTTGGCAGATTTGATACTGTTAGACATGCAAGGATTTGACATTATTCTTGGAATGGACTGGTTATTCGCTTATCATGCGAGCATCGATTGCCTTCGAAAAGTTGTAGTTCTTTGTCCTCCAAAGATGAAGTCATTTAGATTCTGTGGGATGAAGTCTAAGGTAGCTCCGTTGATATAAGCTATCCGAGTCGAAAAGATGATGAAGAATGGATGCAGTGGCTATATGGCTTTTCTACAAGAGCAACGGGAAAAGGAAAATGTGATATCTGACATACATATTACGTGCGAGTACCCCGATGTATTTCCTGAGGATTTACCAGGACTACCACCAGCTCGGGAGGTTGAGTTTGCGATAAATTTAATTCCGAATATCGGGCCAGTGTCTAAAGCTCCGTATCGGATGGCTCCTGCTGAATTGCAAGAATTAAAGGAGTAATTGTAAGAACTACTTGACAAAGGGTTCATTCGACCTAGTATGTTTCCTTGGGGAGCACTAGTACTATTTGTCAGAAAGAATGATGGTTCGATGCATCTGTGTATTGACTACCGACAGTTGAACAAGTTGACGATTGAGAATCGTTACCCGCTTCCATGGATTGATGATCTGATTGATCAGTTATAAGGAGAGAGGTTCTTTACGAAGATTGATTTACGGTCTAGTTATCACCAGTTAAGAGTCAAAGCAGAAGATATCTAGAAGACGACCTTCAGAACCAGATATGGGCACTATGAATTTTTAGTTATGCCATTTGGATTAACGAATGCACCTACGTCTTTCATGGACCTAATGAACCGAGTGTTTAAACCACACTTGGATAAGTTCGTGGTTGTATTTGTAGATGACATTCTTGTCTATTCTAAGACAAAGGAGGAATATGAAGGACACCTGCACGTGGCTTTATAGACCCTCAGAGATCACAAACTGTATGTAAAGCTCAATAAGTATGAGTTTTGGCTTGATCAAGTTAGTTTCTAAGGTCATATAGTCTCTGCTAAGGGTATAACAGTCGACCCGACGAAGATTGAAGCGGTAGTAAATTGGGAACAACCTAGAACAGTAACTGAGATCCGTAGTTTCCTTGGTTTGGCAGGATACTACAGACGATTTGTAGAGGGGTTCTCCAAACTATCAAGTCCGCTTACTCAGCTCACTAAGAAAAATGCTAAGTTTGATTGGACTGATCAGTGTGAGAAGAGTTTTCAAGAACTGAAGACGCGTCTAACTACAGTACCAGTGCTAGCTATACCTTCTGGCAGAGGGGGTTTCGCTATCTACAATGATGCATCTTATAGTGGTTTGGATTGTGTCCTCAGCCAGCACAAGAAGGTGATCGCGTATGGCTCTAAACAGCTCAAGGAACATGAGAAGAATTATCCTACGCATGATCTGGAGTTAGCAACGGTGATCTTTGCTCTGAAGATCTAGAGGAACTACTTATACGGTGAGACATTTGACATATTCACCGACCACAAAAGTCTCAAGTATTTGTTTACCTAGAAAGACTTGAACATGCGACAGCACAAATGGATGGAGTTTTTAAAGGATTACGATTGTTCCATCCAATATCATCCTGGGAAGGCCAATGTTGTGGCAGATGCTTTGAGCGGGAAGTCTTCAGCTCAGTTGTCACATCTCATCACCCAAGCACAGCGGTGGCATCTACTTGAGGACCTGGCCTTATGCGATACACTGATAGACGTCAAAGGTTCAGGGGTATTGATGACTACCATTATGATACGGCCCACGTTGTTTGATAACGTGCGTAAGCTCCAGATGATTGATGATGAGCTGATGGCCATTAGAAAGGATGTGATCAACGAGATCAAACATGATTTCTCTATCAAGGATGATGGTACTTTGCTATTCAGAGATCAGATGTGCATACCTGATAATAAAAATCTTAAAGATACTATTTTGGAAGAAGCACACAAGTTGACGTATGCTATACATCTTGGGAGTACCAAGATGCACCAAGATCTCAAGCGAAGTTTTTGGTAGAGAGGACTGAAGAAGGATGTTGCAGATTACGTTTTTCGATGTTTGGTCTACCAGCAGGTAAAAGTAGACCATCGGAACTCAGTAGGGTTATTGCAACCATTACCAGTGCTAGAGTGGAAATGGGAGGCCATTTCTATGGATTTTATATTGGGGTTTCCAAGTACATTGAGGAAGAACAATGTCATCTAGGTCATTGTAGATAGACTGACAAAGTCTGCACATTTTTTGTCGTACCGGACAACATATACAGCCAACAAACTTGCAGGACTGTACATGAGAGATAGTTCGGTTACATGGCATACCAGTCAGCATCGTATGTGATCGAGATCCGCTTTATATGTCGTAATTTTGGCTACAATTTCAAGAAGGCATGGGTTCTAGACTGGAGTTCAGCTCGGTGTTTCATCCTCAGACAGATGGGCAGACTGAGAGAGTGAACCAGATCATAGGGGATATGTTGCATGCATGCATGTTGGACTTTCGTGGTTCATGGGATCAGCATTTACCTCTGATTGAGTTTGCTTATAATAACAGCTATCAGTCTAGTATTGGGATGGCGCCGTATGAAGCTTTGTATGGACGACGATGCAGATCTTCTTTGAACTGAGAAGAAGTCGATGAAAAGCTTATTTTGGAACCTGACATCATGGACAGTGCAACCGAGACAGTTCGGTTGATCTGTGAAAGATTGAGGGTTGCTCAAAGTCGCCAAAAGAGCTATGTAGATCTTCATCGAACGCACGTTGAGTTTCAGGTAAACTTAGATGCGTTCGAGAAGTTTTCGATTCCCTAAGTTAACTATGGAATTAACGATTGTTTTCAGATCGGAGACAAGGTGTTTGTAAAAATCTCGCCAACAAAGGGCATGATGCATTTTGGAAAGCGGGGAAAGCTGAGTCCTCGATATATTGGACCCTTTGAGATACCTGGACGGGTTGGCGAAGTCGCATATAGGATTGTCTTGCCACTACAATTGGCGAGCATGTATAACGTCTTCCATGTTTCCATGCTACGACGGTACTGTGAGACCCGACTCATGTGTTGGACTTCCGACCGATTGAGTTATAAGAGGATCTGACCGTGATTGAGGAACCAGTTGAGATTTTGGATCGTAGGGACCAGGTTTTGTGGACCAATTTGATTCCGCTTGTACTAGTCAAGTGGCGAAATCATTCAGCATCAGAAGCTACTTGGGAGCGTGAAGCCGAGATCTGTGAGCAGTATCCACACTTATTTTCCTGACGTGACAGGTATGTAGGCATGTTTCGACTAGTGTAATAGTACATATGGGTGCAGTATACGAGGTACGATAGGTCCTCATTTTTGAGATTAAGTTGGTTTTCATTTAAGAAGTAAGAAATCACTTTTCTGTCATGCTTGATCGATCAATTTTGTGAATTAATCAATCAAGTGAGGTTTTGATCGATCAATGAGGATATTGATCGATCAATTGTATTTAGAAATTGGCATTCAATTTTTGTGATTGATCGATCAATTTAAAGCATTGATTGATCAATTTTGTGGATTGATCGATCAATGGAAATGCATTGATCGATCAAGACTATTGGACAAGGGCCTTGAACTCCAGTGTTGATCGATCAATTAGTGAACATTGATCGATCAAATTGAGAAATTGATCGATCAATGAAGGACCATTGATCGTTCAACGCTATCGAGCAAGTAATTGAACTTACCCATGAGCGATCAACAGAGCACCTTGATCGATCAAATTGGAATGCATTGATCAATCAAAATGAAGATTGATCGATCAAGGCCATCGGGTTAGGGCCTTTTAACTTTACCATTGATCAATCAAATAGAGCATTGATCGATCAATCTTGGGGTTTTAAGTGACGATTGGGTTTTAAACAACTCATTTGCGCGGTACGAAAGGTTTGATCGTTCAAGGGGGTTTTGACACCTTGTGTTCAAGCTTCCTTCAAACGCGTTTTTCGGCTACCTGGGCTTCAATTCCACTCGCATCTCCCTCTGATTTCACTTGAGTAGATTGGTAAACCATTTCCTTCTCTTCTTTGGGTTTTGTTTTTTATTTTTAGGTATTTTACGCTACGGGATTGCGAACGAAGAATGCATCTCGTAAGACTCCCACTTCCCGGGTTCGTGCTTCCGTGCAAACCACTGAACCCATCGCCCAAACCATCGTGCCACTTGTGGCACCTATTTAGAATGTGGTTCCACCCGTTCAAAACCCCCTACAGCCACAAATCCAACGTGAAGTCCCAACCCAGTGGTGGGCTTCCAAATAGTTCCTACCTGAGTACGTCTTCGACTCTAAGCTTTTCAAGGATCGGCCTGAGATGACTTGGGCCATCGAATATATCATAAAGCTTGGGTTGAAAACATTGCTCGAGCCATTTCACGATCACTATTGTCCTCATATCGTGCGGCTATTTTTCCAAAACCTTCGTTGGGGTGACAGCCGACACCGACTCGTCACTTCGATTGACGGGTTGGAATATAAATTCAACCAGTTTCATGTTGCGGCTACCCTACAATGCACGTCGGTATACATTGAAACTTATGGCTTAGAGTCACCCTATATCAAAGATATCCAGTTTCCCGACGTGGTCACAAAAACCACCCAGGGTCAGCATGGATTAGGGCAATCCATCACGTGAGCCCAACTCCCTGACCGGTTGTGGATGCTTGATACGTATATCAAGTGTACCCTCAACCCCTTTCTACACAAATCCCATTGGAATGGCTCGCCTAATCACAAAGATGGTTGAGCAATATGTGGCGCTCCGCAAGGAGTATAGTTTGGCTCCTGGCGAGCCAAGACTGACCAATAACACAAAGGTCTTTCGGCTCAAGGATTGGACCAAGAGTTATAACCTTTTGGTAAACGATTACCTGAGGAGGAGGAGGAGGAGGTTCCTTCCGTTTTGGAGGGTGCAGCATCGGTGCAGCCTGCTATTGGGGAGGGCACCGAATAGCCAGAGAGAGTTCCTGCTGAGGGGGAGGCTCCGCCTGCTCAGCCACCTCGACCGACGCTACCTCCTAGACCTACCCCTGTGCGCTGACCTATCCATGCCTCTACGTCGCGTGGCCCTGCTCCTTCCACCATGGACGTGGAAGCGATGCTTTGTGAGCTTATGGAGAGCAACTGGTGTATCGACAAGTGGCTGGACGGGATGGAGGAGTTCTAGCATCAGATTCATCACCGGCTGGATTACCATGAGGGCATGCACGAGCTCGTGATGCAGCACTTGTACGCCACCACGTCGACGCCGGTGATTGCTCATGCGCGTCAGCATACCATGGATCCTCGCGACTACAGTACTCCGCCACCTCGCCCCAGGAGACCTGCTCCTGACGAGGCCGGACCTTCCGACGCCCCAGCAGGTATTTACTATGCTATTACTTGTTGTTCTTTTAATAATTATATTTGTATATTTTATTAGTCTACATTTCATCTAAATTTTGTCTTGCATATATATCGATTCCTGTTTGATGTGATAGCCTGCTAGTTTTACTATTTTGTTCTGCCTATTAATTTTCGGACATACCACCTCATATCTAACACAACCTCCCTGACATTTTCGAGGATAAAAATTCCTGAGGGGGGGATAATGTAATAGCCCTAAAATCTCGAACAAGAATCTGACTGCTCGATATGCGTGCCTGACACAAAAATCGAGACAAATTTAAAAATTAGAAATTAATATTATTAGAAATAATATTAGCCCGTAGTTAGATGAGGTCATGTGTGACTTTTCATGTGAATCCAAGGCTAGTAGAACCTTGGTGGAGCATGTTACGCCATAGAAACGATATAGGCGCTTCACACCAGAGTCGAGCTTAAAGAGGAAACTGAAATATCAAAGATATTTCAGTTTCTTAGCTTATAAGAGAAGGAAGAAGGGTTGGAAAAACCTATCTTCATCCCTACTTCTTGTTTCTGGAAAATCTAGAGCCATTGTTAGAACCTTGAAACCACTCCCTTGAAGAACCACAAGTCAAGAGAACCTAGGTTAGTAATTACGTGATCTTGGAGTGTGAAATCGACGTTAGTACATCGTATCTGATCGGCAAGAGGGTGTTCTATCACTACGTGTCGAAGCGGAGCCACAAATTGCCATTCCGAGTCAAGGGGGCAACAAATCCCTAATTTCTGGATCCGATCTTCGGATTGTGTTTGCCGAGACCCCGAAAGGGCCCAAAAAGAGGTGAGCTTTTAGATTTAAAAGGAGTGAAGTAAGGATATCATAAATATGTGAATAGGTGTGTGTTAATGGTTGTTAGAAACCATTAAAGCTAAGGGTCAAAATAGGTCAAAACCAGTGACCGCCATTAATGACAGAGAATTGTCATCTTTGATTGATCAAGACAGTGCATTGATCAATCAATCTTGGGATTGATCGATCGAGGTTAGGAATTGATCAATCAATTCGTATAAAGGGTAAATGATAACAATGGAGCACATTTATAGAAGTTCAATGCCCAAAGGGCATTGATCGATCAAATGGGTGTTTGATCGATAAATTCTGAAGATTGATCGATCAAATTGAGTATTGATTGAACAATATGGGGTGTTGATCGATCACAGTGAGGTGATCGATCAAGGACTAAAATGATCGATCAATGAGGAAATTGATCGATCAATGGAGAAGATTGATCAATCAATTTGGACATTGATCGATCAATCTATATAAGAACAGTGTGAGAACAGGAGGAGGGAAATTTATAGAAATTGGGGATTGATCGATCAATGGAAGATTGATCGATCAAATCTAAGGATTGATCGATCAATGGGAAGATTGATCGATCAATTGAGGTCTTGATCGATCAACACAGGGATGTTGATCGATCAATTATACTCTGTAAAACATGAATTGAAGAAGGGCATTGATCGATCAAATGAGGATATTGATCGATCAAGGGTGTGGATTGATCGATCAATCAAGGAGATTGATCGATCAAATTTCTTTTGTTCCTTGTGGGCTATTAGAGGGGTTGATCGATCAATGAGGTCATTGATTGATCGAGTAGGATTGATCGATCAAGCAAGGGCACTGATCGATCAATCACCCCTGTTTTCAGCCTGTTTTAGTTTTGTAAATTAAACACTACTGGACACCATGCCAGTTGACATTCTGACATCCCTGACACTTAGTGTACTATATTTATGGTCTAGGATCAGACCATTATGCTCTGAAAAGCTTTGGATTTGCCTAGAAAGAGGTCTTATCTAAGGTAGGGAAAATCCAACCTAAAAGTGTATCTGAATATAATTTCATGGTTTCTTCACATCTGTATCTGAGTTCTATTTTTAAAAGCATGTTTGCATATCAATAACCATCTGTAATCTTTGTTTATGCATTCTGATTTCTATATTCTGATACCTATTTTTGATTTCTAAAATCTGATTTTGAGGTCATATGTGTGTATGTGATTTTAAGTATTTAATTATATCCGTGTTTTAGCACATTTATTGCATCTGCTTTGATAATTTCTCGGCACAATTACGCTCCATAGATGAGGCATTGTTGCATCCTGAAATTGTTCATTTGAACGATGATTGATTGGGGTTTCCTATTGGCATACACCTGATTACCACTTGCTATATTGTTACGGGAGTTTCTTAAGTTTGAAATATTCACAATTTAAGTCTCAAATAATATATATGCATAACATCTGTTCTTGTTTGAAAACTCAATACATGTCATATGATTTATCCTGTCCGCATATTCTGATTTGATTTTCTGCTTTGAAATACTATCTGCAAATCATGTCTTGCATGTTCAATACAATTTTAGTTGAGATTCTTCTACTGAGCTTAGATGTAGCTTACCCTGTTTTGTATAACAATTATAGGTTCTGAGACTAGAGCTCCCGGCACTGAGAGCGATCCTGATTACCAGCCTGATCCAGAGGTTGAGGCCGAGGAGGAGGACACCGATATCCCAGCAGACGAGTTCTATTAGCCGTCTGGGTATTAGTTTGTACTTTTGAGATTTTGTACTGAATTCTGAATTATTGTGTGACTGGTGGCCACCGTATGTAATTATTATTATAAATGTTTATTTATTTGTACTATTATACATTCTGTAGGAACCACTATTAGGAACCATTATTTTGGTTGATGGTTCCTAATATGATGACTCGATCTGCCACTGCTGGAGAGTGTCTGCTTGATTTCTGCTATACGAGCATACCCTTCGTGATTTATCCTGGGGATCATCTAGAGTATGATCCTGATTGCACGGATTTCTGGGTGCAAAATTTGGGCTGTCACAAATGTCCTCCATAATTCTTTTACCAACCTCTTTCTTGTGCGTCTATTCATTCTTAAAGATTTGATTATTTCTTTCAAACCAAATATGCCAAATAAATGCAGCAAACCCCAATCTGACCATATCTTTTCTGATAGATTTTCTTTTAGTGATCTCCATGCAGTAATCCAATTCAACCTAAATGGTTCCAATATTGTATCTTCTAATTTGTAACCTTTCCATCAAAGACTTCCATTCCCATTTACTATAACCACATTAGTAAAAAATATGATTGTTCGTTTCATAATCACTCCAACACAGTGCACACCTAGATGGTATGTAGAAATCATGCTACATCTTATTTTCAACCCTTGAAAGCCTCTAGTGAATAGCAAGCCAAGCACACATCGAATGTCTTGGGATAAATTTAGGATGCCAAATGAATTTGTGCCAATCGACCTTATTGGTAGATGTCCAAATTTGCTCCCAACCTTATTTCAACGAGAAATCCCCACTGTTTGCCGCCATCCAGATAGCCTTATCATTATATCCCTCGATTGGGATAGGTTGATTTATGATCTCATTCCAGGCCATTTCCATGTGTAAAGTGGTGGGTTAAGGAAGATTCCATTCCCCATTAAGAATCAGATCACACACATTAACTATATTTTCGAGGCCAACTTGCATTTTGACTCTTCTGGCATATTTCTCATTTCCGGAATAGTTACCAAGCCAAGGATCCTTCCACACGTTAGTATTTCTCCCATCACCGACAATGACGGAAACATTCTCTTTAATGGTGTCCCTAGCCCTCATGATTCCGCGCCACACCCATAAGTAATCATTAGGAAGGTTACACGTCCATACATCTTGAATGCCAATGTATTTAGCCTTCACTCATTGCACCCATAAGGACTTCGGATTATTAATGATGTTCCGAAAAAGCTCGACCATACCAGCCTCATTCCTGTTACGTGGAGTACAAATCCCCAAACCCCCTTCTTCTTTTGGATGACAAACCATATCTCAACTGATAGGATGTAATCTATGGATTAATTTCGGGCCACCCCATAAGAAATTACATAACAGATTTTGAATTTTATCCAACACCTTTCTAGGAAGGTGGAATGCTCCGGACCAAAATGCTTGGAAGTTGATCAACTCCACCCTCCCCGCATACGAGAGACAGTGGCCCTTCCAACTTTCACGATGATCTAGGATTTTCTCAATGAGTGGTGCACACATGAGATATGTCATTCTCGTAGAAAACATGGGTAGCCCCAAATATCCAATGGGTAAACTACCTCCCTTGAAAGATAATTCATTACAAATGGCCACTTTGTTCAACCAAGCTTCACTTAAAATAATAGTACGTTTAGGTTCATTAATTTTGAGACCAGAGCATTCGTAGAATTCCATTAGAGAAAATTTAATGCCTTCAGCAAATCATCCGCAAATATTAGGTGGGAAACAAGTGGACAATTTCTATCAGAGGATATCTTTACAATCCCCACACTAATATTTTTTTCCAGCAAGCAGGTAAACGTCTCAATAACTAGTGTGAATAAGAGGGGAGATAGTGGATCTCCTTGTCTTAATCCACGCTGGCTAACAAAATAACCCTTCAAGTCCCATTAATATTGTTTAAAGATCTGGGCGTAGTAATGCACTCTTTAACCCGGTCATTCCATGTTTCATCAAACCCACGTTGGTGTAAGATTTGAAGAATGAAGTCCCATTTGACACGGTCATACACTTTTTGAATATCAATCTTGACACAGTACCTTTTGGGGCCACTCTTCAAATGAAATTTTCTAATCATCTCATGAGCGAGTAAGATATTCTCAGAAATATTTCTTCCCTTCACAAAAGTATATTGATTTAGGCTAACAATTTTAGGGAGAACCAAGGCCGATCTGTTAGCTAGGATTTTAGCAATCACTTTATACAAAAAGTTGCATAGAGAGATTGGTCTAAACTTATCTAGCATAATCGC
The DNA here is from genome assembly GCA_021018995.1 of Chloranthus sessilifolius. Lineage (NCBI taxonomy): Eukaryota > Viridiplantae > Streptophyta > Magnoliopsida > Chloranthales > Chloranthaceae > Chloranthus > Chloranthus sessilifolius. The sequence continues at coordinate 77,073,608 of CM037592.1, read as the reverse complement.
ATTTTTCTCTTTTAGAATTAGAGTAATAAGAGTGGAGTTCAAAGATTTTACCATACGCCCTTTTAAGAAGAAGTTCCTTATAGCTTTAATGATGTGATGTCCTAGTGATCTCTGAAGAATTCAACCGGAAAACCATCTGGCCCCGGGGCTTGTGTTTGGAGCCGCTTCATATATAACCTTCCATATTTCCTCATAAGTGATTTCGGTAGACAACATTGTAGCCTCCTATTGATTTATTTTGCTTTTGAAAGGAATTATCGCGATTGGGCCGTTTGAGCTAGGTGTAAAAATACCTTTGAAATAATCCTCCGCAGCTACCACAATCTGTTCAAGGTCCACCAATCTAATACCATTGGGTAATTTTATTTCAGATATAGTATTCCTAGAAATTTTGGTCGTGATGGACGCATGAAAAAAATGAGTATTCCCATCGCCTTCTGAGATCCAATGTTCTTTTATTTTTTGCCGGTAAAATCTTTCTTCAACATTGAGCTCTTTTTAAAGGTTTAAATTCAACCTTCTCTCCTGATTAGCAAGGGTATCATCTAAAGGATGTTGTTGGATATTTGCTTGTACTACCTCGAGTTCAGTTCTCGCTTCTTTCACCCGGTTTTGGATTCTACCATATTTGTTAATATTCCATTCTTGAACCAAGCGTTTGACTACTTTCAACTTTTGAATCACAATGAATGTCTGATTTCCTCGAGCATTAATAGACCATGCTTCCTTGATTATCTCTTTAAACCCAAGCTGGTTATTCCAAGAACTATGATACTTGAATGGTTTAGGTCCAGTAGGAGGATTTGAAAATTCAATTAATAGAGGGGAGTGATCAGAGATGCTAGTCGGGAGATACTTGACTTCCCCATTTGGATACAAATTTTTTCCACTACAGATTAACAAGAGCTCGATCTAAGTGACAAAGGATTCTTCGTAGCCTATCTTTATGATTGCTCCAAGGCCATGTATTGCTTGCTACCCTTAAATATGAGAGCCTCGAGGCCTCCAAACTGCAATTAAATTCTTGTAGAATACGCTCTGATGCCATTCTACCTCCGAAATTTTCAGAATGATATTAGATACACTTCTGTCCACCACTAAGTTTGAGCCACAATTAAAATCTCCCTTTACAACCCATGGATCAATGATGGATTGTTACAGATTTTGAAGTTCAACCCACAATTCACTTCTGTCCACCACTAAGTTTGAGCCATAAATTTTCGTATATTCAAATTTGAAGTTATCAGTAAGCCTGACAATCTTAGTGTGCATGTGGTGTGCAGATGATGACATCTTATGGACCTCAAAAATTTGTGGATTCCAGATGATGCATATTCTACCATAGTGATGAGCCTCATAATTCAAGATAGCATGCCAGTCATGGTAGATTTTCCTACGTATCCTATCACTTCTTCGTTCTAAAATCTTAATTTCCATAATTCCCAAAAGACCTATATTATTGGAACTAATTAATTTTTTAATTTCCTCCCTCTTAGAAGGATGAGTCATCCCCCGTATATTCCAGCTAGCAATTGACATCATTTATGATTTTTAGGAATCCTACTTGATCTTCTCTCCTTAATTTTCTCGGTAGATTGCCTGGTTTGAAACGGTAGTGATTCGATAATGATGGCTTTTTGCTTATTGTTGCATTTTCCTTTATTTCCTTTTTAGTACGAGATAAGAATAACTTATTATTCTCATCTCCTAAGTCAACGCTTAATTTAGGAAATAAGTCTAATTTCTGAAAGGAGTTTGAGATATTTGCTCCACCTTGTATGCCATCAAAGATGCCTTGTGTCTCTAAAACTCAACAGGATTCCGAGAATCTTGTCGAAGGAGACATCTGCGCATCTTCATCCTTGTCCCTAGAATTCTGTTATATCCCATCTTCACATTTTTCTGAACCCCCAGAAGACTGTACATCATCTTGATCGTCCATCACCTGATTTGCATTATTGATCAGTTCCCCATCATCTTCATCTTCTCGAACTTCAGAGCCTCTAAATAATTGTTTACCGACTTGATCATCCATCAACTGAATTGCATCTTGATCGGTTCTCCATCTTCTGGGTTAGCATCTCTATTGGTATCTAGATCACTTTCTCTTGCTAGTTCTCCCACTTCAATGGTTCTCTTTACCGGTGTCCGTCTTTGTGTCGGTTAGCAGTTCTAACTGGTTTATTCGGACAAGTACTATCATCGTGATCGAACACCGAGCACCCAGAACAATTCTTTGGTTTACATTCATAATGAATGGTCTGATTGAATGTCTCTCCATCTTCTTTTTAAAGCTTTATACTATTTGGGAACTAAAATGCACCGTCAATCTCAACACATATTCGTGCATAAGATAGTCTAGATCAGTTAGTCATAGGCCCATCAGCATGAATTGGAATGCCCAGTCCACTTCTAATCTGACTCAGAATTTTTTTTGGACCAGAAACATAAGGGTAGTTTGGGGAGGCGAAACCATATTGGTATGGGCGATAACAGTTCCCTCTGAGGCTTGATATCAGAACTCCATTTCTGAAGAATTACGACCACCAATAGTCCAAAAACCATTGTTTTGAACATTCAAAAAATTCTCCTCTAAAATGAATTTAAAGAGGAAGAAACCATCTTCCAGAGAAATAACTGGAACCAGTCCCCAGAGCTTCCACATCTGTTCAACCACAATCTTCAAGCCTTGGTAGTATGGTCTAGAACCTAACACATACCCCACTAGAGTGTGTCTCCATCGTCTGATTTCCTCAAGGATTTCACCCTCAGGGCAAATAATCGTCTCAGACTAGTTACAATCTTCAATGAAATCCAATTTACCAAACTGAGTGACTGTAGAAGTAGAAATGTGATTTGAATGAAACAACAAAGCCCATTTTCCTTTATCACCAAATCCTAGACCCTCCGTCGTCATAGAAGCAAAAAGTAGAGGATACAAGATTTATAAGGGATCATAGCTACTATCTCTCTCTCTCTATAACTCTCGGCTCTCTCTCTTTCATAAAATTTTATTGCAGAACAACAAAAATTCTCTAAGCATTTCCAAGTAGAGGGAGCTTCGGCATCGCCATCACCACACCCTAATCTAATAGATCTTTATCCAAACTATTTCACTAAGAGTCTGCTTCCATACTTGGTGATGAGAGAAAAATTTCCATTGAGGAGACTCAGATTTTCTATGCCATATGCTCTGCTAAGGAGGGAAAATCTCCAGGACTCTATGGATTCACGTGAGCCTTCTACAAATAAATTTGGTTCGTGCTTAAATCTGATATTATGAGTGTCTTTGAGGAGTTTCACCTTTCTGGTCGCATTAATAAATCTGTCAATCACTCTTTCATAGCCTTAATTCTTAAGGAGGCAGCTCTTGAAGTCTCTGACCTCCACTCGATCAGTTTACTCAACAACTTGTACAAACTGATGTCAAAGGTCCTCACCAATCGCAAAAACTCGTCCTCAAGCTTCTCATATCACCCAATCAAGGTGCTTTTGTTGAAAACCACCAAATCCAAGATCTAGTGGTCATGGCCCATGAGTGTATCCATGCTAACTCCATAAGAAGAAACCCGGTCTGATATGTAAAATTGACTTTGAAAAGGCATTTGATAGAGCTAATTTGGCCGTCATTGATTATATGTTGAATCGTTTTGGCTTTGTTTCTAAATGACACACTTGGATGCATGGGTGCATCTCGTCTCCTACCTTCTTTGTGCTATTTAATGGTAAAGCGACTAGCTACTTTAACAATAGCAGAGGTATCCGCAAGGGGACCCGTTATCTCCATTTTTTTCAATATTATTAGAGAAGGGCTTGAAGTTATGCTCACTAGTGCAGCTCGAAATGGTTTGTTTCACGGTTTCGAAACCTCAAGGGATAGCATTCATGTCTCATATTTACAATTTGTGGATGATACACTTATTTTCTTTGAAACAAACTCTGTGGAGCTAATAAATGTCATCAGGACCCTGCATTGTTTTGAGACCGTTTTCAGGATGAAGGTCAATCTCAGAAAATGTAAACTGCATGGCATCCGAATTCAACAAGATGAACTCTCCTCTCTTGCTAAGGTTGTTGGTTTAGAGTGGGAATCCCTACCCTCCAATTATCTAGGCCCCCCCCTTTGTGTTGGGATGTTGTATAAAGCTCAATGGGATCTAGTTTCAGAAAATTCAATCAAAAAACTCCCATGTTGGAAAGCCTAGCTCCTATCCAATATACCCTTCTATTTCCTCTCCACTTTCAAATGCCCAAAATCGGTGCTCAACCTGCTATCCAAATTTCAGCGTGACTTTCTTTGGACTGACATTATAGATAGTAGAAAATTTCATTTATTAAACTAGGATATTGTTTGTCGGAGTAAGAAAATTGGTGGTTTAGGAGTTAAAGATCTTCGCTTTATGAATGAGGCTCTTTTGGCAAAACGGTGGTGGCAGCTTCAACACGAAGCTAGAAACTTATGGTGTGACTTTTTTCTCTCAAAATACAAGCTCCCCTTCTATGCCTAGGACATTCCTCCTTCTTGCTCACCCTCACACTCTGGCTAATGGAAAAGTGTGTTTCAAGTCCGAGGCTCCTATAATTGTTTGACGACCTTTAAACTTGGAAATGGTAGTAATGTCTCTTTTTGGAAACACAGTTAGATTATTGAAGGTCCTCTCTTTGAGAGATTCCCCTAACTTTTTCTTCTTGCCATTGTCAATGAGGCCTTTATAGCTAATTACTACCCTCTTGGTGGATGGAATTACCTTTCGATGAAGACTTAGGGCACTGATCGTTGCTTATGATGTATATTATTATTATATTAAATTCAAGTCTTAACCTATTGCAAGCGCACAAAGGAAATTATAGTACTAGCAGAGGATCGTTCCCACGAGGAAGTTTATTTATCTAATTACTTTTTATTTATATCTTCTACTTAAATCCTTATCTTAAAAACTTTGATTTATCTTTAAGATCTAATCTACTAGAGAAATATGAATGAAAAAAGGGTTTATTATTCTAAATCCTCCCTCCTCTGATTGATGTCATCAATCCCAATCTTCAGCTATCGGATATCTATGAATTTACACAGTACCGTTACACTATATATCTAGTTTCTTAGCATTGGTCGTCAATCAAGTCTAAGATCCTATCAATACAAATTTAATCTAATTAATAACTTCCTAAAATTGGGGCGTCAATCAAACCTTAGAAAACTGAAGATGAAAAAGTAAAAATCGTTACACTAATCTGTAAATTCTAACCTAAGTCTTCAATTCAAACTAAAACTTGAAGATGTTTACAAAGCCGTAAATAAAAGAAAATAAAATCTAATCTGGTGTTGAGGATATTTCAGGTGCTGATTTATTTATTGGTGATGAAAGCAAATTAAAATCAAAGGAAAACAGAGGATGAAAAGAGCAATCCTAAAATATCTAAACCAACAAGATACAGGGTCTTTTGTAACAAGTTTTAATAAGTAAGAGTTTGTCCCACAAGGAGTAGTGATCTAAAACCTAGAAGGCAGTATAGTAGACCTCCAGATCTGGCTACAAATCTGGCAATTCTAGCCTAATCTAAGAAGAAAGAGAGTTTTTCGGGTGTCACTAGATCTAATCTACAAAACAGAATTATAAAACTAAATCTAAAAGATTGAGAAAGATGAATGGTAAAATAAAATATAAAATGGGAAGAAATAGACAGCTAGGGACTGGTTCTTATTGCAAAACAGATCAAGGCATGTGAATTTGCAGCTGCCCTTCACTTAGCTACAAGCTCAAGTGCAAGGTAGAAGAATTCAAATTAAACCAAGAGTTTGAACTAATCTTAAGGGTATGATATGTCCACTTGAATGATCACAGATCATCCTATAGACTTCATCAAATCCAAAGGTTCAAATTGAAATAATAAAACCATTGCAGCCACTATGCTTGTAAGGCTACAAGCACTTACAACCATAGGATCAAATAATCCATGTAGATCTGGTGAGAACCACTGGAAATCATAGATTATTTGGGGATCTAAACTCAGCTGGTCATTGCTTCAAATAGCTACAATGACCGAGCTCACAAGGCTGCAATCTCTGCATAATTCTAGATCTCTTCACTGAAAACAGATCTGGAAATCAGAGTAAGAGTCGGATCTGCTACAATCTTTAACTTGGCTACAAGCACAAGTGCAAAGAGGAAGAATCTAATTTCACCTTCACTTCTGGATTGGTCCTAAGGGTATGATCTGTCCACTAGAATGGTCACAGATTATCCTAGATATTTACTCCAGCAATGAGGGTAAAGGATGGAACAATAGAATTACTGAAGGCACTATGGTTGCAAGGCTACAAGCTCAGGCAACCATAGGTGCATCAGATCTAGAAAAATCTAAAGCAATTGAATAAAAAAATTACAGATCTAATGGATCTTTAAAAATAGCATTTCATTGCTTAGTCAAAACTTACAATGCTTTTCCCTCAAGCCTACAGTCTGTGCATGAATCTGGAGCTCTTCACAATGAATTTACGAACTTATTTTCAATTACAAACTAGATCTGAGCTGCTATCTAGGTCTAATCCAACAAGCTAGATTTGAGAGAGAAGGGGGAAGAGAAAAAGGGGAAAATAAAGCTAAAACTATACCTAAATGAGTCAAGGAGAACTAAAGCTATTCCTTAGTTTTCTTGCTGAAGAATTGTAGTAGCAAGGACCCTTATTTATACAAATGCAGTGATCCATGTGTTTAGAATTGTGGCCAATCAGAGGAGAGAGTTTTCATTTCAGTTTATGCTATTCCCTGTTTTAGCATTCCAACCAATCAGAGAGAAGAGAGCTCAATTCAGTTATGTTCAGCTGAAGCTTCCTACCAAGAATTACCTCCTTTGATTTGAAAAACAGTTTGCACATGGGCATATTTCTTTTGTGCCTTAGAGTTCCAAAAATTGCCCTTGCCAACCAAAAATAACTCCAGCTGCAGCCTTTTATAATTGTTGTATATATTGGAAGCTCGATGGAGTCTTCAAAAGTGCCCCCGATGTTTATAAATAACAGCTACAGCTAAAGATAGTCTTTTGGATCCATTGATGAAGGCTGGCAGCTGATGGGGTCTAGGTGGAACTCGAATCTCAATAGGTACTGATGCTTTGGAGGATGGGAGGTTGGACTGCTCGAGAGGATGGAGTAGAGTGCAGCAGCTTCAGGCATCCTTTCGTGAGGATGCTTGAAGAACTCGACAGGATGGCTGATGGTGTAGAGCTGAAACTCGATAGGTTTTGCAGCTATAAACTAAATGTCAACAAGATCAAGGTTTGGCAGCTGTAGATGTCAACAGGTTGAAGTGTGAGTTTTCAGCAATTCTCGAGAGGATGTGGAGTTGGAGTGCTCGATAGGATTATTGAAGCCATTGGGCATCCATTCGATGGGTTCAATGAATTGTTGTACTAATCTTCTCGACAGGTTGCTGGGGAGTCCAAGTGCACTTCGATAGGTTCAGTTGGTAGCTCATCCACTCGATAGGTACTGAAGGTGCACTCTAAATGTCGACGAGTTGGAGGTGATGTGCAATGAATTTTCGACAGGTTGTGGCAGCCTCCTCTGTAACCATTCGATAGGATGGTTGGGACAGTGACCTCTTCGATAGGTGCTAAAGGTAGCATCTACAAGTCGACAGGTTGAAGGCTGAACTTGCTCGATAAGATGGCTGCAACTGCAAGGTCCACTCGAGATGTTGCTTCAGCATTTTCTTCAATATACTGTAGCAGGCTTTTAGTTTCAACTGGCTCTTAGTGCATCAAGGTGCAGCTCATGAGTTTTAATCAGCATTTTCTTCCACTACAGGTCTGTACGGAGCTGCAACTCGAGTGGAAGGTCAATACTGCAGATTTGAGGTTCTTGAGCTGACTTCTATATCAGCAAGTGCAGTGCTGATTTGCTTCTCTGCTGCAGCATGGTGACTCTCATAAGTGTGCACACAGCTGGTGCAAGTGCAGCTACTCATTCATGGTTCATCTTGGATCAATGCTTGCTCTTATGGGTGCAGCAGCTGTTTTACTTTCTCCAATCTTCGCTGAAAAACCCCCACTACTGCAGCTTACTCTTCCAAAGTGTGTAACTGAATGGGCAGCTGATGTGCTTTTGCTGTAGCTTGTGAAGGTGGTCAGTGGCTCTAAGGTGCATTGCTCTAGTGTATTTGAAGCATCTACAATTGCTTGAGTGCACAGCTCGAGAACATGCTGAACCATATGATTTGTATATAGCTGCTAATGTAGATGGAAGCTCTTGATTGCTCTAATATCCTCCTCTTAGCACATAAATATGGATAGCTGTATATTTATTCCTAAACTACAAAACATATTTAAAAACCATTATTAGATACTCTAAGGCTTAGCAAAAGCCAGGTTTAAAGGGTATAAAAATGGTATAAATCAATGATTAACACGTAAAGACTTGTTGTGGATATTTCAAGTGCTGATTATTAAAACAAATTAAAATCAGAATAAATGTGAGAAGGTGAAAACAACAATCCTAAAATATCTAGACCTGCAAGATACAGGGTTCTTTTGTAGCAAGTTTTAATAAGTAAGAGTTTGTCCCACTGGGAGTAGTAATCTAAAACCTAAAAGGTAGTATAGTAGACCTCCATATCTGCTACAGATCTAGCAATTCTAGCCTAATCTAAGAAGAAGGAGAGTTTTTCAGGTGTCACTAGATCTAATCTACAAAATAGGAATATAAAACTACATCTAAAAGATTGAGGAAGATGGACGGTGAAATAAAATAGAAAATGATGAGAAGTAGGCAGCTAGGGACTTGTTCTCATTGCAAAACAGATCAAGGTATGTGAATTTACAGCTTTCCTTCACTTGGCTACAAGCTCAAGTGCAAGGTAGAAGAATTCAAATTAAACCAAGAGTTTGAACTAATCTTAAGGGTATGATTTGTCCACTTGAATGGTCACAGATCATCCTATAGACTTCATCCAATCCAAAGGTTCAAATTAAAACAATAAAACCATTGTAGCCACTATGCTTGTAAGGCTACAAGCACTTACAACCATAGGATCAAATAATCTATGTAGATCTAGTGAGAACCACTGGAAATCACATATTATTTGGGGATCTAAACTCAGCTGGTCATTGCTTCAAACAGCTGCAATGACCAAGCTCACAAGGCGGCAATCTCTGCATAATTCCAGACTTTTCACTGAAAACAGATCAGGAAATCAAAGTAAGAGTCTGATCTGCTACAATCTTTCACTTGGCTATAAGCACAAATGCAAAGAGGAAGAATCCAATTTCACCTTCACTTCTGGATTAGTCCTAAGGGTATGATCTGTCCACTTTAATGGTCATGGATCATCCTAGATATTTACTCCATCAGTGAGGGTAAAGGATGGAACAATAGAATTACTAAAGGCACTATGGTTGCAAGGCTACAAGCTCAGGCAACCATAAGTCCATCAGATATGGAAAAATTTAAAGCAATTGAATAGAAAAATCACAGATCTAATGGATCTTTAAAAAAAACATTTCATTGCTTACTCAAAACTTACAATGCTTTGCCCTCAAGCCTACAGTCTGTGCATGAATCCGGAGCTCTTCACAATGAATTTACAAACTTATTTACAATTACAAACTAGATCTGAGCTACTATTTAGATCTAATCCAACAGGCTGGATTAGGGAAAGAAGGGGGAAGAGAAAAGGAAAAATAAAAGTTAAACTTAAACCTAAATGAGTCAAAGAGAACTAAAGCTATTCCCTGGTTTCCTTGCTGAAGAATTACAGCAGCAAGGAGCCTTATTTATACAAATGCAGTGATCCATGTGCTTTGGATTGCAGCTAATTAGAGGAGATATTTTTCATTTCAGTTTATGCTAATCCCTATTTTAGCATTCTGCCCAATCAGAGAGAAGAGAGCTCCATTCAGTTCTACCCAACTGCAATAGTTTGCTTCTTGCCAAGAATTTGAGATGAAAATCAGTTTGCCTGTGGGTAGTTATCCCATGTGCTTTGGATTCAAAAATTACCCCTGCCAGCCATTGATATTTGCTACTGAAATCATAAAACTATTAGCTACTATTTATTGCAAAAATAACCCTCATGCATTAGACTTGATGGAGCCTGAGTTGGATCAACTTGAAGGAGTAGAGGCCGATGAAGTCTAAACTGCAGCTTCAGCAGTCTTCTCATGAGGTGAAGAAGATGAAGTCGAGAGGGTGAAGTTGCAATTTTATAGGATGGCTGGGTATAGAGGTTGAACCATTCGAGAGCTGCTGAAGTGCAGCTGGTGCAATTCGAGAGGATTGGATAGCAAGTCGATGGGTACTGAGGTTCAGCTGGAAACCCAACAGGTTTAGGTACCTTTTCATGAGGATCTATGGTGCATTTCGATAGGTTGCTGATGGTTTGAAGAACCATTCGACAGGATAGTTGATGCATGGACTGTAGCTCGAGAGGTTTGATGGGAGGATGGCTACTGGTCGACAGGTACTAAAGGTTGAAGCATGTAGTCAACAGGATCAAGGTTTGGGAGTTGCAGATGTCGACAGGTTATGGGAGGTTATGCAGCTTTAAATGTTGACAGGTTGAAGTGTGGGTTTTCAGTAATTCTCGAGAGGATGTGGAGTTGGAGTGTTGAAGCCATTGGGCATCCATTCGATGGGTTCAATGAACTGCTGCAATAATCTTCTCGACAGGTTGGCTGGGGAGTCCAATTGCACTTCAACAAGTTCAGTTGGTAGCTCATCCACTCGTTAGGTACTGAAGGTGCACTCTAAATGTCGACAGGTTGAAGGTTGTTTAAGTGCACAAGTCGACAGGTTGGATAGTGCATCCTTTTCAACCATTCGATAGGTTGGCTGAGCACCTTCTTTACTCGAAAGAATGCTGAAGTTCTGGTGCAACTAGACAGGTATGTTCTTTTCATTGCAGCACTGCTCAAGTTTGGTTCCAGATAGCTTCCTTGCATTGCACATATTAATAAGAGCACCTTTCAGTTTGAAACACTTATGGGCTTAAGATTTCATCTTGCTGAACTGCTCCTTCCTTGGGCTGCTTGGATGCATTGCTGCTCACGAGTGTGCAGCTCATGTGAGTGCACATTGAAACTGTGGCTGTTCCATATGGCAGCTGCTTGCTTGAATGTACTGAACCACCCAATTGTATGCAGCTACTGATGTAGATTGAAGCACTTGGTTGCTCTAATCTCTTCTTCTTAGCACATATTCATGAATGGCTGCATTTTTATTCCTAAACTGTAAAACAATAATAAAAGAAAATTGTTATACACTCTAAGCTCTAGCAAAAGCCAGGTTAAAGGGTATAAAATGGTATAAATCAGTGATTAATACCTAGAAGCACCCGCACCCAATTGCAGTCATCAATTGCTCTTGAGAAACCTCTAATATCTAATCTACTCTAACTATTTTACACTACTTTAATTGGAAGAAAATCCAACCTCAAGCATCAATTAATGTTAAAATTCTTCGATGCTTATTCTTACACCAATCTCTCTTATTTACAGATCATAAGGAGTCGGTTTATAAAGTCTTCTAATTCTAATAAAAGAAACTACTAAAAACAAAAGATTCTTAATATAACTCTAATTCCTAATTTTGTCTTTTCTTGCTTTAGACGGTAGATGTGCTTTTGGATTGCTCTCCTTTAGTTCAGTAACAAAGTCCGTTGGAATAGATCTTTATAAATCTTCTCAGATCCGTGATTCACCAGACTTCTAGAGATCTTCTAATTTCGTTCATGGCGGTGATACTCTTCACTCACATGATCAGCAGTAGTAGTGAATTAAGCTTTCTATAAAATCATTGATACCGATTCTCTGTCTCTCTTCTTTGGTGGGAAATCATAAATTACAATTCTCTGCTTCCAGTATGGTTCATAGAGGGAAAATCGTAAAAGATGATTCTTCAGTTTTGTCATTTTGTTGCAAAATCGTAAATGACGATTTTGGATCTTCATACTGCTCACTCTTATGACTTAGCAGACTTGACGGACGATTTCCTAGAAAATACGATTATTTACTTTTCTTCTTTGAGTGACTTTTTTTGGAGAGTCGTAAATTACGATTCTATGGCTTTCATAGTCTTTCACTCCTGAAAAATTTTGAAATAGCGATTTTTCATTCTGTTCAGTATGCATGTAGGGCTTCGTCTTTCAGTTCTGTTGTCATTCTTTACTGCTTTTTGAGCTCCTTCTGATGAATATTAACACTTAAGCTCTATTTTACTATTTATCTCTAATATATGCACATCATTAAGTTATTAGTAGCAAACTAAAGCCTAACATCACTAGGTTAAGGGTGATAAAATGATAAATTATGTGACTGATCATACCCCCAAACTTAAGTTTTGCTAGTCCCTACCAAACAAGAAAACATAAAATATCTAAGTTATAAAATTAAAATGCCACTTTCGTAGGGAGCACGATTGCATTTAGCGGATGCAACAAGCCTTTAAACCCCTAGGTGATCCCTAGTGGAGGAGTTGTAGTCCCCTGAAGGTTTCAGTGAAGTTACCTACAAACTTTCAAATATATTTTTAGGTTTTTCAAAATATTTTTCAAAACTAAAAATTCAAAATATAGATTTTTATTACCCAGTCATTCATTATATGTTCATTATTTTTCAAAAATTTCAAATCTTTTATCCTTAGCTTTCCATTATCGCAGTCATCCTCTATCAGAACTCAATAATTTTAATACAGTATAGCATAGAGTGTGTGCATATCAGTAAAAAGTTTATTCATCATAGATTTTTCTAAAGTGCAGTTTTTAGAAAATATTTTCACCCAAACTCTCACTTATTGGCATACTCTCAAAAATAATAAAAAAAATTTGGGTTCTCACAATATTTGTAGATATATATGCAAATTTCATCAGACAATTAAGAAGATAAATCTCATGGATAAGATAACCAGTTTTGTTCATATAACTTCTTCATTTATTCATAGTATCTATTTTATATATCTCTACTAGACTCATATTCATGTAAATTGTAAATCACAAAGGTCTTTCCTTCGGCTTGTAATTAGGCTTTAATTTTTTAAAAGGTTTCAAAGAAAAAGGTAAAGAGGGTTCAAAATTATTTCTGAGAATTTAGCTCTTCCTTCTCTTCTTTTTCTATATTTTTCAGCTTCAGTAAGTATCCTATTTTGGATCATTTATTCCCATTTCTTTTTTTAGTATAAATCCCATTTCCTTTTCAGTTGGAAGCTTTTTGCTTCTCTTTTTCATAGAATCTTCTTTTTACGATTTATTTTTTTCTTTTCTATTATCATATTTTCATACGATTGTATTTTTTTTTGCTTGTACCATTTTCGGCAGATCCTTTATCTGTTACATGCATACTCCTTTCACTCCCTCTTTTCCTCTTCTTACATTCTAAAATCTCAAAAATTGTAAGGGTTAAGGATAGAAAGCTTTGGGCAGTACATATGGTTAAAGATATATAAAATTTTGGTATAAAGAAATTCTGTTTTAGGCTTCTAATATGGGTTTAAAAGATAAAAATATTCTAGGATTTTAGCCTTTTGGCTCTGGTTTAATAAAAGATGGTCTTTGGTCATTTTCACGATTTACGAATATGGATGTCTTATTGCTTTGATACATTCATTAGACAGTTTTAAATAAATAAATCATCATATTTACAGAATATCTTGATTCTAAGTTCAGCATTATGAGATTTCAAATAATAGAAAAGTTTAAGGAAATTTAGCATGAATAAAAACAGTCTCTCTTTCTCTGAATAAAAGAGGAAATAGGCTCTATAGCTCACTGGGTATATAATTTTGAAACTATAATCTAAAATTTTTGTAGTTTAGACCAATCGTATAGTTTCAAACATTCTCTTTTTACAGTGTTCTAGAGATGCTTTACTTTGAATTGTAACTATTTTTATTTTGATTTTTGAACTATTACTATGATGGATAGCTAAGAATTTTGGATTTTCATATTTTTTGTCATAATTCTCATATAATGATTAACTGAAAAAAAAAAAACTCCAAAGAAAAAACTATACTGATATATTATATTTTTCAAAATTAATATGTATCCCCCCCCCGCCCTAAACTTAAATAGGACAATATCCTCATTATGCAAAACTGGGGACACACAGGAAAAATATTACCTTACTTTACTGCTATGTTAGTGACCGGGTTTATAACCTGCAAAAAGAATCAAAATTCTTCCCCCAAACTTGAGAGAAAAATACTGCCGGTTCTAATGGAAAAATAAAAAAATGTTAGATGTTAGTAGCACTGTTAGTAAAAAAACTTTATATATGAACTAAATATTTACAATAATATTCCAAAATTATCGAAATCTTCCTACCTGTGAGGCTTTAATGATCTAGACTTTTTTTTTTTGTTACTCACTTGATTATGGGTGAGGTGTAATTGATATGCTTGGTCGAGTTGATTCTGGTAAGGCCAGTATTGGAGAATGACTGTTGGACAATTTTTCATCGGAGTCTGTCATTACGGCCGTGGAACAATCAGAATTTTCCTCTGCCGCAAGCGTTGGTTTTGGTTCTTTGTCAACAGCTTCATAGGAGACAGAAATGTTTTCCTTCTCCGCTATTAATGCTTCATATTTCTCTTTTAATGTTCGCAGCTCGTTACCCTTTTCTGTCACTTTACTCTGTAGTTGGCAAATAACAGCAAACTTTGCGTCATTTTCATCCCTCAATTTTTCAGAAACAGCTTTTTCTTTTGTCACAATAACCCAAAATTTCTTAATGATGTACTCAATCTTTTCCTTTTGTTCAGCACAGATAAGAATCAGGGACTCTTTTTCCTCTTGTAGTTTAACTGATTTCCCTTGTTCTTTTGTAAGTTTTTAAGTCTTTTCATTCAGTAATACGTTCATGGTTTACTCATAATCCTTATGGGTTTTTTCTCGTGTTGTTTCTCCGAAATCCAGATCTACTATGAATTCACCCTATTGTTAAAGAATAGTGGCAATTTTCTGTTCATATATTCTCTTCTCCTCTTCCCAAGCTTTCTATTTTCACTCATTTCTGTAGTTCGCTGCACTAGTTGGACTTGAAGGGATGAGGTAGCATCCTGAACTTTCTTTTCTATCTTTGTTGCTCATCTCGCACTTTGCTCTTGTATAACTTTTCTTCGCAAGCTGCCTAGTATCTCTGCCCGTTCTTGGGCTGTCAAGGTGGTATCCTGGACTCTCTTTTTTAATTCTTGAAATTCCCCCATCCACTTTCTTACTATTCCTGGCAGTTGTACCAAAGGTGGGATATTTGTAAAAATCCATTGCTCTAGTTCCCTCACCTTTCTATTTACTACTGCTAATGGTAATAGATCTGGTTCATATGTGAGCTGCCATTGCTCGACTGCCTTTAATCTTCTTTCTAACTCTAGAATTGATGTGGTGGGGACTGGTGGATCCTCAGTGGGTGCTTCTCCTCCACGTAGTAATTCTGTAAAGCTATCTCTTGGTAACTCTGAGTTTTGAGCTGCTTCTACTGCGTGGGCTATGAGAGTCTGCTTGGTATTGGCTGTATGTTGAGCAACGGGATCCTTTGATGTAGGGACTAGGCTAGGAGTTGCAATTCCAGTAGCTTGTTGATCAATTGTGGAAGGAGTTTCTTCTAAACTTTCTAGGATTGGACTCACAGGGCCTGCTTCCGTGCTGATTGGTAGTATGTATGCCTCTGTTGAAAGGGGCAAAACAGGCCTTGTTGGAGAATCTAGAGCCGGGTCATATAGACCTGTTTGGTTTGTAGCTGGTATTCTGTCCTCAGTCTTTGTTACTGGGGAGCTGCTCCTTGCTTTCTCAAGGGGTGGAGTAGAAGTATTCCCACCTTCTTTCATGACCACTGCTTCAGTGGCAACAATTTATGCTACATGTTCTACGGCAGTCTCTAACTGTTCTTGGATGGTTTCTAGTTCAGACAAGACCTCTTTTGGTTGTGCTGAAATAGGAATTTTCTTTTTGTTTACAATAGGTATGAGGTGTTAAGCTCTCATTGCTTCGGGGCAATGCCTTTTCATTGGGATCAATATTGTATCCCACATTTGCTAATAGATTTATAATTAGCCCACCAAAGGGTAGATATAATTTACTTGTTTGGTATTTCTTCTGAGGTAACTTCTCTCTTACTGTGTTCATCACCTCCAAAAGGTAAGAAGGGACATCAAACTAATAGCAGTGTGCCATTAGGTATAGGGCTTTTGTAAGGAGGGCTCTTCACTGGGTCCCATGTCTCGTGGGGTGAACTGTTTTGTGAATTAAAATATCAAAAAAGTGTAGGGATAAGTTACGTTCCTCCAAGTCTTTTCGCAGGAAAAACAATTTATCATTTGGTGGTTTGCGTAGCAAATCTGTGGCCATTTGTATAAAATCTGGTAGAGTCTGGGGTGAAGGTCTAAGGATATTTGTGTTTGGAGTACCAGAGGACAGCCCCTGTCTTTCCAGAGGTGCATTCATCACCCCAACAACCATTTCTTTTGTAATCGAAATTGGAAACCCATCAATGGTTGTTGATAGAGTTGAGACTGGTCCCTTGCTGCTATTGTTCATATTTGCATAAAATAGTCTTAAAAATCTAGGGTATACTTGTGTTACTCCAAGCTCAAGCAAATAGTGGAGCCCAACATCCTTAAAGAACTTTATTGCTTCTCCTCCCATCTCCAATTTTTCTAAGGTGTCAACCTCTATTGCAACCTCAGCTCCCACAATCTGTTGTTTTATTGAAGCAGAGAGTTTATCCGGTGGTGTATCAGTGGACACTGGCTTTTTACCTTTATTAAATTTAGGTCCCCTTTTTGGATCAAACATAGAATCTTTCTCATTTGTATCTGAGGGACCTTCTCTGATAACTACCCTTAAAGATTTGGTTTTCTTTTTGGGAGGGTCTGTTGCTTTTGATTTGGCTTTCACTACAAAAAATAAGACTATTAGCGGTAGTTTTTTGCTGCAAAATACTGCCGCTATTAACAAACAAACTATTAAGACTATTAGTGACAACGGTATTAGTGGCAATATTTTTGTTAATAGTGGCAGTTTATGGCTGCCACTAATAGTCTTATTTTTTGTAGTGTTTAATGCCAACAGACCGTGCAATACGATGAATAATGGGGGTGTTATCAAAATTGTTACCTTCCTCGTTTTCCATGTTTTCCCGTAAAAGTTAATCAATCATATCAAACTTTGTACAGACAAGCATTAACTAAACAAACCATGCAAATTTCTTTCATTGAAACATCGTTTCCTTACCTTGTTGATGATTGAAACCCTAATTTGAAAATATGCGATAGAAATTGATTGTAAGGCTCTCTTAGAATAAAACGGAAAGCAAAAGGAAAATTTATTTTTCAAAAATGTATGGTTGGATTGGGTAACGGAACGGTCAGTATTACAGGGGATTTGAAAAGGAGAGGGAAGCTAGGAGAGAAGCAAAAACGGAAGGGTTTTTGAAAATGGGACCGACATATCCCCTTTTTGGAATATATGGATCCAGTTTTCAGTGATGACCTGTAAAGCTGGTCATCACATAAGTTCTACCTAGAATTATAGGTTGATTTTAACTTTTGAGAATCGCACTCGCTGTGTTTCTATTTAAACACTCTCATGATCAATCGTAAATCCATACGATTGTCTGTCATAATGGTAAGTATAGGCTACGCTTTATCGTTTCTCAACGATTTCGGTCATAGTATGATACTTTTTAAGAAAAAAAAAAAGAAAGAAAATGAGACGATATAGTTTACATAGTTTACAGTTGGTGCTACGGATGAGTCGGTAGCTCGACGATCCATGAAGGCTTTTTTAAATTTATATTATGGGGAGCAGCTATCTCCCTTAAGAAAGCTTGGCTTCTAGGATTGTTTACAGGCTGTGTTGGTAGTTAGCCACTTTCTCTCTTTGCCACTTGTGAGCTAGTTGGCCAATCTGACTTTCTAGCTTTGTGATGGACTGAGTATGTTAATGAAGGGTCTGATAAAATCGAACAAGTTGGTGCAAATCTTTGAATGCTGGTGCGACTGTTGTTGCAAATCTTGAAGGATTTGAACAATCATAGCATCAGACATATTACTTCGTGGTTCAATCTGGGGTTGTGTCGCCTGTATTTAGGGCCTCTGATGGAAAACTTGGGTCCGGGGAAATCTGGGCTGCACAACTGTTGGTGCTAGCTGTGATCCAACAGTGGAGCCATAGTTAAATCCTAGATGGTTCCTCCACGACGGGTTATAGGTATTCCCGTAGTCTCCCCTCTGAAAAGCCATTACTTGTTTCGTTTCCACCATCTCTTGGTATTGCGGTGCAGCAGGGTTTTCAATATATGTGTGAGTCTGGCAATTTGACTGGTTTGCCGCGGATCTATCCAGAGTGTTTGGGTTGGAGTTCATGAGTGCGGCAATTTTTCACTCAAGGGCTAAAACTTTTGCTCTCATGTCGTCCTCAGTTTTTACTTTTTCCTTGTTGACCTCATAAACTCCCCCTCTTGCGAGCGGGGTATGACAAGCAATATCTGGATCAATCTACAGCAAAGCCTTTTTTGCTTTAAAGTGTTGGCCAATTTCTCAAATAGATTTCAGGTCTGCTGACCGTTTTGAGCCATGAATGCTCCTCCACTTACTTCATCGACTGTGGACTGGTTAGTCTCAGTCAATCCTTGGTAAAAACTTTATACTATAAACTAATTAGGCACCTCGTGATCAGGGCATTTTCGTAGCAAATCTTTCATCCGTTGCCAATTCTCATGAAATAATTCTCCGGGCTTTTGCCTGAAAGCCTTGCATTGCTTAGCAAATTTGATTTGTTCTACTTATTGGAAAGTATTTGACCAAAAATTTAGACTGCAACTCCGCCCAAGTGGTTATACTTCGAGCCGGTAGTGAAAATAACCATGCTTTCGCCCTATCCTTGAGAGAGAAAGGGAACAGACACAGTCTTATGGCTTCCTTATTGGTCATGGTCTGCAGCATTGTGCAAAGCTCTATGAAGTCCCCCAGATGTTGGTAGGGATCTTCCCTATTAAGCCCATGAAAAGTAGGTAAATTTTGAAGTGTGTGGGGCTTGATTTCATAGTTTTGACCTTCAACTGCCTCCAGTATAACTATACAAGAGGGTTCGGTTAAAGCTACAGGACTGAAGTGCACTTCAATTGAAAGCTCGTTAGCCATGGTTTGAGGATCTCTTGCAGAGGATCGGTTTAATGCAAGTTTGTGCAGGAGAGTTCGCTCAATTTCTGGGTCATATTCAAAATAGTCTAGACTTCTAAATTGAGTATGATGAAAACACCAGAATTTTTATTTATTTATTTATTTTTAATATAATTTTTATTTTAGAAGTGCAGAGAGAGAGAACAAATCTAGGCCTCTGGCTTCTTTGATCAGGGGAAGTTGAAACCTTGATTTGTTTATTCCGAATAAACCTCCAAAAGAGTAACAAGCGATCAAAGAAAATAAAAATATAAAGAAATATAAAAGAGAAAGATAAATATAGGTTTCTAAAAGAATAAAATTATTAGATAAAAATAAAAGTAAAGATAAATTCTGCTTCCCCGACAACGACGCAAAAATTAGATCGTTGCTTATGATGTATATTATTATTATATTAAATTCAAGTCTTAGCCAATTGCAAGCGCACAATGAAAATTATAGTACTAGCATAGGATCACTCCCACGAGAAAGTTTATTTATCTAATTACTTTTTATTTATATCTTTTACGTAAATCCTTATCTTAAAAACTTTTATTTATCTTTAAGATCTAATCTACTGGAGAAATATGAATAAAAGAATGATTTATTAATCTAAAATGCATAAAATAAATCTAAATCCTCCTTCCTCTGATTGAGGTCGTCAATCTCAATCTTCAGCTATCAGATATCTATGAATTTAAACAGTACCGTTACACTATATCTTTAGTTTCTTAGCATTGGTCATCAATCAAGTCTAAAATCCTATCAATACAGATTTAATCTAATCAACAACTTCCTAAAATCTGAATGTCAATCAAACCTTAAAAAACTGAAGAAGGAAAATAAAAAACCGTTACACTAATCTGTAAATTCTAACCTGAGTCGTCAATTCAAATTAAAACTTGAAGATATTTACAAAGCTGTAAATAAAAGAAAATAAAATCTAATCTAGAAAGCAAATAAATATATCTTTCACCCTTCAGCCGCAGTTGTCAGTTGCTTTTGAGAAACTAGGATATCTACACTAATCTTCAGCACCCAATTCCAGTCATCAATTGTGCTTGAGAAACCTCTATTATCTAATCTACTCTAACTATTTTACACTACTTTTATCAGAAGAAAATCTAACCTCAGGCGTCAATTTATGCTGAAATTCTTCGATACTTATTCCTACACTAAGCTCTCTTATTTATAGATCATAAGGAGTCGGTTTACAAAGTATTCTAATTCTAATAAAAGAAACTACTAAAAATAAAATATTCCTAATATAACTCTAATTCCTAATTTTATCTTTTTTTGCTTTAGACGGTAGATGTGCTTTTGGATTGCTCTCCTTTAGTTCAGCAATAGAGTCTGTTGGAATAGATCTTCATCAGTCTTCTCAGATCCGTGATTCACCAGACTCTTAGAGATCTTCTAATTTCGTACATGGCGGTGATACTCTTCATTCACGTGATCAGTAGTAGCAGTGAATTAAGCTTTCTGTAAAATCGTTGATATTGATTCTCTGTCTCTCTTCTTTGATGGAAAATATAAATTACAATTCTCTACTTCCAGTATGCTTCATAGAGGGAAAATTGTAAAAGATGATTCTTCAGTTTTGTCATTTTGTTGTAAAATCGTAAATGACAATTTTGTATCTTCATACTGCTCACTCTTATGACTTAGCAGACTTGACCGACGATTCTCTGGAAAATACGATTATTTACTTTTCTCCTTTGAGTGGCTTCTTTTGGAGAATCGTAAATTACGATTCTGTGGCTTTCATAGTCTTTCACTCCTGAAAAACCGTAAAATATCAATCTTTCATTATGTTCAGTATGCAGGGCTTCGTCTTTCAGTTATGTTGTCATTCTTTACTACTTTTTGAGCTCCTTTTGATGAATATTAACACTTGGGCTCTATTTTATTGTTTATCTCTAATATCTGCACATTAATAAGTTATTAGTAGCAAACTAAAGCCTAGCATCACTAAGTTAAGGGTGATAAAATGGTAAATTATGTGACTGATCGGAGACTAGAAGAGGGACAACTAAATGATCTATTGGCTTCTATAGACCACGCCTTTCTTGTTTTGGACAAACCTGATACCAAAATTTGCTCTTCTTCCAAGAATGGCGACTTTATTGTTTCCAGATATTTAATCTTCTACTTATGGAGGCCCTCCCCTATACTACCTTGGACCAGCATGTGAAAGCTTAAAATCCCCCCAAAGTGTTGTTCTTCTCTTGGTCTCCCGCTTGGAAACGGATCCTTACAGTGGATCAACTTCAACATAGGGGAATCACAATTATTAATCGTTGTTCAATGTGTAGAAGAAACACTGAATTGGTAAACCATCTACTGATTCACTGTCCGAAAAGCTCAAAGATTTAGTATGCGATATTCCTATTTTTTCACATGCTAAGTCACCTACCAAACACTGTTGGGTAACTACTTGGTGAGTGGGCTCCTGGGCGTTTCTCCTCCATCGGCAATATTTTGTGGGAATTTGTTCCTTTCGCTACCACTTGGGGCATCTGGAATGAAAGAAACAACAGGGTGTTTCAGAATTTCAGCAAAGGCTCCGAGGCTCTCCTCCGATCAATTATCCTTCTTGTTGTTGAATGGGTTATTGCAACGGGCTTTCTTGATATGGATCTCCATTCGTTTGGAGTTTAAGATTGAGAGATATGACGAAAGGAATCAATTACCTTCTTTAATTTGTTTCGGCTTGGGACTGTATTAGGTTGTGTCAGGATCTCTTGGGTTATATTTTTGGACCTGTTTTATCTCTTCTCTTGCTTTGAGGATGATTTGTTCCTCACAAATCCCCTCTTTCTATATCCTCATCTTTCCATCTTAATATAACTTTCTTTCAAAAAGAACCCACACTACAAAAAAACTAACTATTGGCGGCATTTCTAAAATGATGCTAAAGCCTAAAAAAACACCGCAAATTCAATACCGGCGTTATCCGCAAATTCCTCTAATTAAGATGTTGGGGAAAGTATTAGTGGCATTTTTAACGGCATTTCTTAAATGTCGCTAATAGTTTCGCAATCGTGGTACGCTAAAAACACCACAAAAACATATACCATATTTTTTATCAATGTTTACGGCGTTTATAAATGCCAGCATTTCTTCCTATAAACGCCGGGATAGATACATTCCCCAGCGTTTTATAAACGCCACTAATAGTTCCATAAACGCGGAAATTCAAAAACGCAACAAAACCAATAACTTGGGTTAGCTCTTTCAGCGCAAAGAGCAGCTCTTTTGCTCTGGCAGAGAACTGCTTTCATGTTTGATAACATAGCTCCTCGACTCATTTGCTCTAGCAGGGAGTTATTTTAAGTGATAAAACTGCTCTCTATCTGCTCTTGTCAGAGTAGATTTTATATGCTCTTATAAGAGCTAACCCAAATGTTAAAACAAATTACGGCTTCAATGGTTGGAGTAATATTGACCTTCTCTTCAAAGTTTAACAAAATACTCAACGGGGTCCTGAATGCATGGAAGTCAAGTATCAAGATTCAATGAGGGTATAAGATACTTTTACAACCTGAAGATGAGTAATCAATGGAGCATTCCTAGCAATATCAAAACCTAGGGAGTAACCTAAATTCGAAAAAAAATTTAGCAATCTACTATGGGACTATCCCACCATATTATTTAATGACTGCTTCCATGCTTTGTTGCGCTCACTGATTTGAACTCTACACTATCCCACCACATTATTTAAACCTGGGAATTAACCTAAAGATTCTGCCTCAAGGACAACTTTTTAAACTGCGAGAGGAGACCTATGTGGTGATCTAAGATCAAGAGGCGATTCGCCGTCAAATCCAACTCGATCATGCTCAGAAATCCCTTTCTTTATCCTAATGTATAGAAATTCATATAAAAGGGGAAAATGGTATGAAAAGCAAAATGCTCAACCTAATTAGGACAACATACCTAAGGTTCACAAAAATGCAAAGCCTACTCTGTGGGTGCAAATTACAAAAGTTTCAAATGGGAAAATAACATTATAAACATCAATCCTAGAATTTGAAGTAACTCTTAAAAGTAATTAAATCTTATATACCCATCTACCAAAAAATCACTTCAGTTGCAACAGAGAGATCCTAAAAGCAAACAAAACTATTTTAAAACTTCAACCAGTGGAAATCCACAATTCAAATGCTAAATTCAAAATTGAACAATGGCATTCGCTGCAAAGATTTGCACATTCCTTCTCAATTGATCCTGCTACCAAACACACAAAACTACAAACATTATCAAAGCTAACGAGGTGATTACTAGCCTGATCATTGGCTCAGATAGACCCAAGGTTCCCGAAGCCAATGTTTTGAAAGCCATAAGTTATTATTATTATTATTATTATTATTATTATTTACAATTTTTAAAAGGCCTACTTTCCCAAATAATCTTTTAAAATATGATCCAAACAAAGGTCATAGCCTTCATTTCTCCCTTGAGATTTACTATTGACACCTACATTATCAACAAAAAGTAAAAAATAAAAAATAAAATTAAAAAAAAATAAATATTATTGCCTTTAAGGCAACCTCCATATAATGTAAGATATATTTTGTTAATAAGGATATGAAGATTGATGATAAGGATAAGATGCTATGCATCCCTATCATTATTTTGTTTTCACATGTATTGAAGGGAATTACAATACTCCTTGGAAATATTTTGTCAGTTTCGCTAAAATTATACATCTCCTTTGTAAGCTTCACGTATATCAAATCCAAATATTACGAATTATAAACAAAATCTTTAGTCGAGACCAAATCAGCACCAATCTCGCAACTCAAAGTCTCTACAAGCAGCCCGCAATTGCCATATAGAACAATAAAAAATGCAGGAAATTACAAAGAATTTTGTGACAAAATAATAAAAGCACTGCAAAAATTAAGACTATTAGCGGTGCAAAAAAACTGCCGCTATTAACAAAAAAGTTTGTTATTTCAATAGCGACAGGACTAGTAGCGGCAATTTTTTGTTAATAGCGGCAGTTTTTGGTGTGCTAATAGTCGTATTTTTTGTAGTGAAGAATTGGTACTAGCTAGGCCTCAACTTCCATAGTTTCTTTATCAGTTTCAATTTCCACAATAACTTCACCAACTCTGAATTTTCAGAATGTCATTTAGCTTTTTTTAAATCAATAAGTGAAATAAATGATGCAAAATGCGGAAGTAAATAAATGTTGGTGGGAAGAAATTATTTGAAAACAACTATGAATTCGCTCAATCAGCCATGAATTGCAAACAAGTTTTTTTGAAGATATGTGCTCTAAACGGAGAAGGGGTTTGGAGTTATAAGGTCTGAAGATCATGCTTTCTAAGGTCTTGTTTATACATGGTCTCTCCTACTGTTAGCCTATAAATTTTTTTCAAAAAAAAAACTTCATCTACTTAACAATTGACTTAAAAATCATTCAAATTAAAGGAAGGTAGACTCTTTATTTACAAAACGAATGAATAAATACCACTAAAAAAATATAGAAATGTCGTGCATATATGTCGCAAATTACTTGGGGAAACAAGCACGATTACTAGGCGGGAGCCAACGATTTCGCACATTTTGCGATGCCTTATCCTAAAACAACAATAATTTTTTTCACCATGTTTCTCATCAAACACCTCAAAAAGTGTGCCCTTAAAACTCCATTTTTTTGTAGTTCCAGTTCTCCTATTTATTATTATTTGTATTTTTTTTTACCAATTTCTTAAGATCGTTGATTGTGTAGTGTTTTTTTATATGCAATGTTATAAATTTTATTCTAAAATAAAACAATTTTTTTTCCACCCAAGTAGGCTCTTTATAAAAACATGTCTACTTTCAATCAATTTTTAGGAAAACATGCCTACTTCAAATTGTTTTAGCAAAACAATGCATTTGTGTTTCTAGAAAAACAAGTTTATCAGTTTGTGAGCTCTGCGTGCAACCCAATTGGGATTAGGTGCCATGGCAACATGCCCAATAACGATTAGGTGCCATGGCAACATGCCCAATGACGATCAGGTGCCACCCAAAGAGTTTGGTCAAGATCTAATGTGTATCCACAATTGAAAAGGTTGTCAACATTGCTAAAATTCAATGCACCAGAATGAGTGGGCGTTATCGTATCTTTGACCCCATCAAATAAAGGGAAAAATAGTTTATAAAATTTATATCTTTTTTAAAGCACTATCCACATGGCTGATTAACCCAAAACATGTGTTATTTTGGGTTTAATCATTTTTCGAAAAATGCGTAGAGATTATTTTCCTAATACTGTTAAAAATAGGCATATTTTGCTAATTTTCTCTTGTCTTCTAGTGGTTGATCCTCATTGAATTATAGTTAAGTAAAAAAAAGCATGATCAAATTGAACCTGCAATACTCTAAACCCTTTAACAATATGAGAACCAATTTAAAAATGTAAGTTTTTCAAGGACCGGTGGTTGATTGGTTGTTGAATTCATAATTTCTATAATTGCCAACACTTCAGTGTCCGCCAATCGAGTTGGGTGCTGAAAACAAAGAAACCGGTTTACTTTAATCCAAGTTGTCTCCTAGGAGATGACCTGGATTGATTATGTGTAGTTTGGGAGCATCAAAGATGGTCCTCCCTTTTATACATTATTTCAAAAGTTTCGAACTTTTAGGGCATTTTAGTAATTTTAAATGGGCCTTAATTTGCATGTGTGAATATTGTAAATTTTTTGAAAATTTTTTGTAAGCCTAGTTAAAAAAAGGGAGTCATTACTTGCACATGCTTTTCAAGTGATTGCACCGGATTATACCGAATTTAAAAGAAAGACTTGCAAGTTTGGCGACCTCTACTATGTGAAAACATCATTTAAGCTGTTTGATTTGAAGGCCATGATTTAAAGGTATCAATCGCAAAAGATTAGAACAAAATATAATTTTCATCATTTGATTAAATGGAGTCAAAGGCTAGTATGTAATTTAACAGTTGACTACAATATATCATATGACAAGTAACGTGTTTTCCTCCAATTTTATGTACCAGAGATTTATATATCATGAACTTCAAATCAGACGGCCCATATTACATTTTTACATATCACATGTCCCTAAAATACCAAGTCTTTCTTTAAATTTGGTGCAATCACTTGAAAAACATGTGCAAGTAATGGCTCCCTAAAAAAAATTAGAGTAGGATATACAGGTAAAATGGGAAATTTTATTTTTTGTAAATATCTCATAAAATTAATGCTCAATTAGTAAAAAAGTAAATGTTTGTTTAAATATATCTTACCAAAACATTAGTACCATTAAATACAGTCACCAAATCTTGAAAACACTTACATTCGCTTATGCAAAGAAAAAATAGAGGCACTTATCTAAAAATTCGTGAAAAAAATTCACCAATATTTCTTTTAGGGCACTCACAAAACCACTTCTTCTTCCTCACCTTCGGCGAATCTGTGACGAATATTATAGTTCTAGCAAACTTCCTCCTCTTTATCTTCCCCCTTCTTCTTCCTCAACTTAAACCCTAAATCATAAACTCTCTTGAAACATAATCAAGACCTAATTTTGTTGTTGTTCTTCTTCTTCAACTGAAACCAAAAACCCTCTTGAGTTAAGAAGGTTGGGCTCTTGAAACCCATGAAACCCACTTGTCTTCCTCTTCTTCTTCTTCTTCTTCTTCTAGAATAAATCCCTTTTTAAACTCATGAAATCCTTTTCTTCTTGAAACCCTAAATTAGAAACCATCTTTAGACCGTAACCATAAACCCTCTTGAAACCCATCAAAACCAACCTCCCCCTCCTCTTTCTTCTTCTTGAAACCCTCTTGAAACCCTAACCATAAACCCTCTTCAAACCCACTTGAACAAGCTTCCTCATTTCTTCTTCGTTGTCGACGGCGTGGGCATCAATGTCACTGGCGTACCTGCTTAAGTGTGTGCTTTTCAAAAATGATAATATGTGTGCCTTTCCAGATTAACCATTGAGCACTGGAGCACCCACTTATGTGGGTGCTTTTCAAGATTCGGTAAGGGTATTTGAAGGTATTCTTTTTCTTATTACATTATATTGTATTCCCTAAAGCAGTCATTTTGCCAATATGTTCATAATGTTTTCAGGAAAACTTGCCTATTAAAATAAATAAGCATTACCTTGATAAAGGACTTCGAGAGGATGTGTTTCTTCTCTAGGCCAAGGATATTAGTAAGCAACTTCTCTTCCACAACATTTTTCCTTGACTTCTATAGGGTTTCTTCATAGAAAAACCCCTTGATCTGCCCATTGCTGGTAAATGGGTAAATGGTTGTGTAACGACCCTGAAATTTTGAACAAGAACTTGATTATTTCGACATACGTGTTCAGTACAAAAATCGAGATAAATTTTAAAATTAATAATAAATATTATTTGAAATAATGTTACCACGTAGTTAGATGAAGTCATGTATGAATTCTCTCGTGAGTCCGAGTCGTGTAGGACGTCGATGCGGCATGTTACACCGTAGCGATCGTGTTCACGCTTCACACCAGAGTCGAACTTAGGGTCTAAACTAAAATATCAGAGATATTTAAGTTTAGGTAGCTTATAAAGGAAGAAAGAGACCTGGAGAGATCTCCTTTCTTCTTCTTCCTCTTGTTCTTGAGCTAAAATCCTGTAGCTAGGTTGGGTCCCGAGTGTATCCTTCGAGGAAATATGGTTAGGAATACCGAGATCATGTGCCAGTCTGAATTAGGGTAGGGTGAGTTCAATAAAACGAGCTCAAGTATAGTCTATGTGTGTGTGAGACCTCTGCGTGCTGAATCGGAGTCGATAAATTCCTTGTCGGAGTCACACCGACGATAAAGCCCAAGTTCCGGATCCGAAATCCTCTTCTGGATCGTTTTGCTGGAACCCCGAAAGGGCCCAAGTAAAGGTGAGCCTATGCGTTTAAATTGGGCAGATGAGAGCCCCTTATATGTGTGTTTGTGTGTGTGTATAAATAGTTGTAAGAAACCATTAATGAAAATAGGTCAAAAATAAGAAAAATAAGTGACCTCCATTAATGACAGAGGAGCTGCCATTATTGATCAATCAATGCTAGATTGATAAATCAATGAGGGCATTGATCGATCAATTCGTATAAGCTTTAAAGAAGGAACAGTGGACTTGAATTTCTGGAAGTTAAGGGTTCAAAGGTGTTGATCGATCAATTAGTAAATTGATCGATCAATTCTGAGTATTGATCGATCACAGAGAGAGTGATCCATCAATGGCTAGTGTTGATCGATCAATGATGGTATTGATCAATCACTTGTGTGTATTGATCGATCAATAAGGATATTGATCGATCAATCTGTATATGTGACAAAAGGGAACAGAAAGAGGGAAATTTAAAATTTTAAGGTATTGATCGATCAATGAGGTCATTGATAGATCAATGAGACGTATTGATCGATCAACTGAGCTGGTGATCGATCAATTTTACTCTGTCAAAGTGTGAGGAGAAAGGAGCTATTGATCGATCAATGAAGGGTGTTGATCGATCAATGAAGGGTGTTGATCGATCAATAAAGGCTATTGATCGATCAACTACATTTGTTGCTTGTGAAGTAAATTGAGGGTGTTGATCGATCAATTCAGGTATTGATCGATCAATGAAGGGTGTTGATCGATCAATAAGGGTGTTGATCGATCAATCACCCCTTGACCTATTTTGTTTTTGTAAATTGAATGCTACTGGACACCGCACCAGTTGACATTCTGACATACATGACACGTAGTATACTGTATTTATGGTTTAGGATCAGACCATGACGCTTTGAAAGGCTTTGGATTTGCATAAGTGACAAAAGGAAACAGAAAGAGGAAAATTTAAAAATTTAAGGTATTGATCGATCAATGAGACGTATTAATCAATCAACTGAGCTTGTGATCGATCAATTTTACTCTGTCAAAGTGTGAGGAGAAAGGAGCTATTGATCGATCAATGAAGTGTGTTGATCGATCAATGAAGGGTGTTGATTGATCAATAAAGGCTATTGATCGATCAACTACATCTATTGCTTGTGAAGTAAATTGAGGGTGTTGATCGATCAATTTAGGTATTGATCGATCAATGAAGGGTATTGATCGATCAATAAGGGTGTTGATCGATCAATCACCCCTGTTTTTAACCTGTTTTATTTTTGTAAATTGAATGCTACTAGACACCACGCCAGTTGACATTCTGACATACCTGACACAGTATACTGTATTTATGGTCTAGGATCAGACCATGACGCTTTGAAAGGCTTTGGATTTTCTTTGAAAGAAGTCTGATCTGAGGTAGGGGGAAACCAATCTAAACTATTTTTTACTATGATTTCATGATTCTTTCATATCTGCACCCTGATTTCTGTTTTAACAAGCATGTTAGCATCTCATAAATTCCTGTTATCTCTACTTCTTGCTTTCTGATTTTGTGTTATGAAACCTGCTCCTAATTTATGTTATCTGATTTGTGAGGTCTATGTGTGTATGTGATTTTGATGATTTAACCAGATGATCCTCACCGACTCGACGGTGTATCCGTGTCTGCCACACTCGTGCATCTGCTTTGTTAATCCCTCGGCACAATTGCACTCCATAGATGAGGCATTGTTGCACCCTGAAATTGTTCATGTGAACGATGATTGGTTGGGATTTCCTATCGGTAGATTCCTGTTTACTCCGTATTATATATTCACGGGAGTTTCTTAAGTTTGAAAACATATACAATTTAAGTCACTGATTATGTATTCGCATAGCATCTGTTTCTTGTTTAAAAGTTCAGTATTTGATCGGATTTTGCCCTGTTTGCATGTTCTGATTTGATTTCCTGCTTTGAGATTTCATGTTTTACATATTCAATACATTTTAGTTGGAATTCTTCTATTGAGCTAGGATGTAGCTCACCCTGTTTTCTACAACAATTTTAGGTTTTGAGGCAACCACCGAAGCGATCTAGAGTGAGGTCGAGGACGAGAGACCAGCGTCCAAAGTGACGATTTTTATCCTTAGTCTGGGTATACGAGTCTGCTATTTTTGGAATTTTTGTATAAAACTTTGGATTATTGTATGCCTGGTGGCCACTTTCTGTATATATTTTTCGTAGATTTTATTTTATTGTATTACTATACATTCTATTGGAACCATTATTTTGGGTGATGGATGTCCATCACCAGTGATTTTTCTTGGTTCCTTTTTGGGAATGTATACTTTTGCGATATAAGTATACATGTTGTGTTTATTGTTTCTTTCATTTGCAAAGCCTTATGTGATGACTCGATCTACTACTGCTGGACAGTGTCTATTTGATTTCCGCTACACGAGCAAACACTTCGTGATTTGTCCTGGAAATCATCCAGAATATAATTCTGATGGCACGAATTTTCGAGCGAGGAAAACCGGGCTATCACAGGTTGGATCTTTTTATCAAATGGAAGATCTCATCTTACTCTAGCCTTGAATATTATATAATTTGTGTAAAGACGGAAAACTTTCTTGCCAAAGGTAGAAATCCAAGAGGAGTCCCTATGCTGGAACAACAGTCTTATCGGACATGTCCTTGGTATGTGTCCTTATTACGTTGGGCTCAAAAAGGCTATCACTTGATTATAGGAAAAAGAGTTTTTTTGTATAGGAATGTTACGTCAATAAGCTTTCTTCTTATAGGCTAATTTTTCTTTGGAACGATATCTTAAACCACTTAATTTATGATTGAGAATATATAGTTCTTAAGGTTGTCATATTTTTTTGAATGGATAATCTACCTTTACAAATATATCATAATTCCAATTAATTAATGATAGAGAATATGCAACTGTTAAAGACACACATCTGTAATGCGTAGCCTACGGTTTACAAAAGGATAAGGAGTAATTTTTGCTATGCTTTGTTAAGTTGTTTGTGTCTTCACCCTCCATCAAGATCAAAAGGTTCTTTAGATTTTGAAACTCATAAGGATGGAGCTCTATATTCAATTCTAAGAGCAACATTGATATAATATATGATCAACAATTCCTTGATCCGCCAAGAAAAGACACACCATGATAAAATAACATGTTCTCTCTGTCGTGGTAAGATTTTAAATTGAAAGGAAATTATTTATAGCGAACTAACTAGAGATAATTTTAAATCTTAAATGAATGTCAAATGAATATTTTTTGTACTCATATCTATTTAAAACATTACTCTTGTTAATAAAAAATTGTCAAAACTTTTTTTTGAAAAAAAAGCAGGGTACTATAGGGTCCCCAACCCTTGTATTAAAGAAGAAAATCATAGTCAAAGTTATTGAAAATCATAGTCAAAGTTATTAATCCTTGATCTTTCAATAAGTTCGGGATTTTCAGGATGTTACATGTATTTTCGCCAAACTTATTGAAAGATCAAGGATTAATAATCTGCCTTCATCTTTCAGATGTTTTCCACCATCAAAATAGTCATCCAAGGCTTTGAGATCTTCTAATTAATAATGTTAATTGCATGAAGGGTGTCCGATTTTATAATCGATCAGTTGATCAATCTTCAATTCGTCTGCTATAATGAGACCATTAAATTTAGCATCCAACTCTATCATCGCGATTTTGTAAACTCAGAACCAACCATAAAAGCATGGGTACTTCATCTCCATCTCTATAAAAGGGATCCTAAACCCTATATTCCATGCCAAAGCAAAATTTACCATTATGCTATCATCAGGAAGTCTTTCCACTGTCTTTGACAGTGATTTTTTTATGCAAATTTTTTTAAAATAATTTTTTTTTATGTTTTTTGTAATACTTTTTTTTAATGTAATTTTTTAATACTTTTTTTAATGCTTTTTTTTAATGCTTTAAAAAAAATCATATAAAGAAAAAAAGCTATTAATCTCATATTTAAACAAATCCATTCAACTCAAATGCAAATCATTCAATGCCATTAATAAATAAAATAGATGGCCAATTCTTTTATTCAAACAAAATATTGCATCTCAACCTATGATTCAACCTTTCAAATCAACCAAATATTTTAAACTTTACATGCTCAATCCTTTTATTCAAAAAAAAAAAAAAAAGAGTTAACAATCTAAGGACCCCATGACCTATTTTCATAATTAAAAAAAATAAAAATGTGCTTCGCCTCTCCTGCCAAGTATCCCCGTCCCCTAGTGATCCGTTTGAGGTGAGCTTCAAATCGAAAAGCTTCGCCTGAAATCAAAAGGAGAACGAAATTAAATATTTATGATATTAAGTAATTAAATTGAGATATTTATGATATTAAGCAATTAAACTGATAATACTCCAAGCACATAACAAATTTCAAACACATACTTCACATAAGGACAGAAAGGCCATAGAATCAGTCTTACTTTTGCGATACAATTGAAATCCCCACAAACAATAACAGCGTGAGCTCGATCCAGGAGCACTCGAACCTGCTCACATGGTTATTATTGCAATTAAATTGTCTGATATAACTAAATTATATGAAGGCATTTTATGCAATTGGAGTAAAACAATAGGTTAGAAATTAGACACAGCCAAACAATTTCCTTTTATGGGTATGTTGGACTTGCACCCCCTAGAACAAATGAGCAAGTAATATGATTTACTTATTCATTTGTGAAATTATGCTAGGTTTTAAACAGAATAAAATGGTTAGCATTGAGGTAGAAAAAACAAATGAATAAGTAATATGGTTTTTTATGAATACTAGTTGTGATTATTATAAAGCATTTATAAAACTAGGTTACCGAAAATAACCCTACAATATTCTAACCAAACACACCACCATCTCTGGTAAAAAATTACAATTTAGAACAATTCGGTAAATCATAATATAGTGGTAATAATAATAATAATATTTAAAATGTTGATTATGAAGAACCAACCTGCTTGGACGGATGGAGTTTGTGCTAGGGACATGGCAGCTCTGTAGTGGTGGGGAAAAGTGGCATACCCAAACACATACTTCACATCAAGAGCTGTGGTTTCTCTGTATCTTCTTTGATTTCTACAGATACTTCATCTTTGATTTCTTGTATTCTTTTATCCCATATGCCATCTATCAACTTCCAAGTATGGTCACTGATAATTTGGGTCTGCAGTTGCAGATAAAAGCAATGGCATAGATTGAGAAAAAAATATCAGATGATCTAAGAATAATAAAAGATCAAATTATATTTTCTATTTACCTCCATAGGCTGTGGTGCACCAAATGTCAAAAATCCCACATTGCCTGGTGCAAACGTAACCCTCCCAGGAAGAGAAATCCCATGAATTAGAAAAGAACTTGTAAAGAAATATGTACTTTTATTTGCTAGGAGGCCTCTTTGGTCTATTAGGATCCTTTTTGGCTGATTTATCTTTCTTTACCCGTCTTTTACTGCTTTTATCTGCTTTGATAGCAGCTTTGTGCTTCCCAACCTTTCTGAAAAGGAGAAGCATAGATGGTTCATCATAAAAAGTAATCAGCTGAAATTTGAAATACCATTGCCTCATCTTAATTTGCAACCAATTCGAACAGTTTCACTATATTGCGAAACTAAACAATTAATCAAACATTCTACAAATTTCAAGAACTAAAGTTGGAGCTCAAAAATGAAAATGTGGTCAATCAGTTGCTGCTTCTACATGACTTTTCACATACAGTGTATCGTCTTTCACAAAACTAAATCCTGTTCCAACTGGATTATCCTAAATTACAAAATAAATAAAAATTATGATTTTTAATTAAAAAAGATTTTTCCATTGAAAATTCAAAAATAATAATTAAAAAACAAAAACCCACCTCAAAAATTTAAAGTAAATCAAACTGCATTATTAAATAGACAAACAATTTGCATTGGTGTTGTCTCTGAAGGGATGATTGGAAATTAGCCAGAAACTTGTTGTTCTCCAAATCGAAGAATGCCTGCAAAGACCACAAAATATATCTATAAACAAATATTTCAAAAAGGGTATATACAGTTGTTTTTCATGATGGGCACATACTGTGATTTCTCCATTACAACTTAAATAAAAGTAATCTGAGAGGATCTTGCATAGGAAAAATTCAGTCTCTTATCTAGCATGTATAAAAGAAAATATTTAATAACAAGTATCTACTATATATGGTGTCATATTCTATCACAGCTGCCACCATGAGTTCCACACTAAAGTTCGAACAAAAATCGCTAAGGTCTTTCAAGAGAAGTTGTACTTCCAAGACATGATAAGGCAACAGATTTCTTCAGTCTTCAAAGAAAAGATAAGACAGAATATGTGAAAAAAAAAAATTCTAGAGAGAAATAAAATAAAATGGTCGCAGACTTAAATTAGCTGGACTGGAAGGTGTGGAGAAACATTATGGAGTGTGTAATTGGTACACGGGTTTGTAACACTAGCAGTAAATGGACCAATCTAAGTACGCATGCATCAATAGACCTTGGGACACAGGTGTATGTTTAACCATGTGGTGGAGTGAGATTGGTACGCGAACCGCCAGCTGTAAATGGCCCGTGTCTAATGCAACTCATATATATATATATATATATATATATATATATATATATATATATATATATATGATCACCTGACTCGAGTCATGTCGTGACTGTTAAATCAAATGATAAAGATTGTCTTCCATGCCAATCTTTGTCATCAATGATCTTCACATCATGGCTTTTAAATCAGACGGCTTAACAGTGTTCCACATGGCACAGGTCCCAAAAATATCAAGTTTTGTTTAACCTATGTGCCATGGTACAATTCTCGTGAGTAAGTTGTAGCTCATAAAATAATAAATATATATTATTGTATGAACATTTCTGTTTAATCTTTTAAGTACGAAAGAGGTAACACTGAGGTGCACATTGTACATGGTTTAGAATCTTAAAATTTTATAAGCCTTGTATTAGACGAAATGTAGGAGAAAATAAGCCTACATCAGCTTGTAGTGCCAGATAGAAGCCTCCACCCGAAACATCTCAGCCATGCCTAAAACCCGTAGCGTCTCACCCAATACAAAATGTTTCATTAACTGGGAAAATCCAGTTGCAATAAATAAAAAATTTTCTCAAAATAATTAATGAAGGCTTGAGAAATTCGCACTCTAGTAAATTCAAAAATGTTTTATTTTGAGTGATTTCTGTGGCACTTAACTCATGGGGGGGGGTTAGACACTAAAGTACTAACTATTAATACCATGTGTTTAGATCCCAGACTAGAAGGTCGGAAAATTTCTGCTATTAATACCAAGTGGCTATTTCTATTCATTAATAATACCCATCTAACAAATATAAAAAAAGCTGAAAAAAATTTATAAATAATTAAACTTGGTTTGAATAGATTACCTGAGGACCAAGATAGCCTCCCACGGGCCAGCCAATAGGCCACTATATATCTTTTTGAAGTAAAGTGTACTCTTGTTCAATGCCATACCTTTTTTTTCATAAAATTCAAAGACGAAAAATAAAAAAATATTAATTATTAATTAGTAATAAACAAGAAAAAATAATGTAAAATCATAAGGAAATAGAAAAATACCATGGTACTCCAGCAACAACTTCAGGGTTGCTAAAGATCTTTGCAGCATTATATCTTTTGTTTGTTGGGATGGGCTCCCCAGCAGGAGTGTAAGCATCACACATTACCTTCAAAAGTAATAAAAATCATATTATTAGAAATAAAAATATTGTATTGGGCCGCTTACGTAATAGTGATGTGTACATTGATCTCCTACCATATGTGGCACATGCATAAATGCACAAAAGATTTGAGTTACCTGGACGAATAATATTTGTAGGCTCGGACTATTTGAGTTCCCCCACAACCAAATCTGAACGAACAGGTGTATAGCTGCAGCAAGCAAGTTCTTAGACTTTGAAGTATGTACGAATGACAACCAAATGCGTAAATTTGATGGTACTTATCAAATTCAATGATAAATTCATGATCCATTAAAAACAGAACATCAATGTGGAAATGATGTGACTAAATGAATGCATAAGTGAGTGTATAGCTGCAGTTTACTTTTCAACTAATTAAGAAATATGTTGACAAATTAGTCGAGCATTACAAGGCCAGCTCTGTTGCAAAGGGCTCTAACCAAATCAAAGGCCTTGACTTTGCAAACACCTTCAGTCCTGTGACAGAACCGACCACTATCCAACCAAATTTTGGCTTTTTTTTAATAGGCAAGTTTTATCTTGCCTAAATAGGCTCCAGTTGTTCATCTGATAGCATATCAAATTTATGACTAGAATTAATTACCATGCACAAGAAACCTAACCAATCACAAAATTAATCCAGCTGATCAGATGTTTAAATTGCAGTACCCATTCCAGATGAAGGATCAAAGCGTCCCAAAAGTATTCCCTGTAAAATGAGATTGCTTATTCTGCAAAACTTTTAGATAAGGAATAAACATTCATAGACCATCCAAAGATTTCTTGTAATGATTTAAATATGCGGTTCATGTGGTCAATCAGCCCAGACCATAGCAGATATATCTCCTTTTGGAAGTGTTTTTTCAATAATTTGTATACTTGGCAGTGGACTTGCTTTCGCCACTGTAAGTAGTTGTTGCTTCTTCCATCTCTCAAAACCATCTCTTTCTCAGATGATTTCTGGTTTATCAGCCATGTAAGCGCTATTTTGTATGAAGGTAACTGTTGTAGGTTGATTTCTAACATTGTTGAACCTAAGGTACCTTTGTGCAGCAGTTGAGGCACTCTACGTAACATACTGTTACATCTCTAAAGAAGTTTTTGCAGTTTTTTCCTAGTTTCAGCTTAAACAGTTAGTAGGAGAATTCCAGAGCTAAAATGGCAGCAACTAAATAAACCAGTGAAAAGCATAACTCCACAGCTAAAACTGTAGCATCTGTACTTGCATAATAGACCTTAGGAATTAGAATTTGAACGGGAGGACACGAACATTAGTTGACTGAAGAGTACCTTTAGATTCAGCCACCGAATCTTTGAGTTCACCCACGCTGAAACCCATTGACTGCTTGAATCAGATGATGGAGATAGTTTTTCATCTCAATCTTTCACAGTATATATCTTGAGATCATGGGCGTACCATCAGACGGTCAGTTTTTTTATTTCACGTGGCACACATTCCAAAAAAGTGACCTTAAAATCAGGTTTGAACGTGATTAGTAACACATGATGTTTAAAGTCACTTTTCTGAGATGTGAGCCATGTGAAATTAAAAACTGACTGTCTGATGTTACACCCATGATCTCAAGATATATACTGTGAAAGATTAGGACTAAAAATGATATCAGATATCTACGACAGAGATGCGATAGATCATGTGTTAAATATCATATATCTACGGCAGAGATGGGCACAAATTGGCTAAAGCTGGTGTGCCTATCTTCTTCTTAGCCTGAAATTGGCTAAAGCTGCACCTATCATCTTCACCAACCAATCCACCCCTGATGATCTTAAACAGAAACAAAAACACAAAAATTTGTTTATTCTTCCAAGAAGAAGAAGCCCATCTCAAATAATAGAAAACTAATTTCAGAATTCAAAAAATCATAGAGAAACAATATATATGTATAAAAATAAGATTACCCCAACTGGTTTTGGCCAAACTACGACCATATGTAGTTTGGGGATCAGATAAACTGATCCTGATATTGGCACCTTGCTCATGATGTTGATCAGATAAACTTACCATCAGATGTCGATTCAGGAAGGTATTTCGCAAGCCGATATTTCTGAACACGTCACAGTAATCATGTTAAATGAAACCCTAAAATGGAACAGTTAGATTATCAAGGGAGGATTGTGTCCTTATACACTCCTCCTCAAGGATTCAATCCATTATCCTTCTTTCTTCTTCCAAGCAGTCTTGTCTCTGAGCCACAATTTCAGCCATTTGATCAATATGAACCTCTCTGCTCTAGGATGCTCTATTGGAGTTGGATTTTCAACAGGGGAGGATTGAGAGGTGTATGAATTTGTCTGCTTTCCAATTTCCCCCATGACAGTTTATAAAAGTTCAAAAAATTTCTTTAATTGGGCTGAAATGCCCAACTGACAACTTTTGAGCTCATCCATTCAATGATTTATGCTACTCTGCCCTTGTTCAAAGATTCGAGGAAAATCTTCAGAGGACTGAGGTTCCATCTCAGGAGTTAGGGTAGATGAAGTTGTCTGAATTATAAGGGATCTTGGTTGGGATGTGTGTTGTGGAAAGGAGGGGTTATCTGATAAATTTTGGTTATCAAAAGTGGGGAAATCAAACTAAGAAAATGGGTTGACTGGTATAGTGGTTGTGGTGATGAGTGGATCAGGGATAGTCTTGGAAGTGGAATAAGTGGCCAAGGATGCAAATGGTGGTTGAGATGACTCGGAAAGAATGTTGTTAAGAAGAGCTTGATAACCAGAGCTCATCTCAATACTGGTAGGTGGGTTAATGTAAAAGGTAGGTCAATGGAATCTGCGAAAAGGGAGGTAGAGGTAAAGGGAAAAGGTATAGAGGTGGTGGGTTCAGGGATTGAAATGGATGGCTCAGACAATGAGGAGATGGTAGTGGTTGTAGCCCCATGAACTTCATCAATAGGGGCCTCCTTCACATGAGAGAGGGATTCCTTCCCGTTTGTTTCCCCAACATGCTTTAAATTTCCCTTGTGCTGCCCTTCTTCTGGGGCTATTTCAAACCCCTTAGCTCTCAAAAGAGCTGTAATAAGTCTCCCATAAGGGAGCTCCACTTTAGGCTCTAGCTCAACCTCCCTTTCTAGCTTCCTATGAACCTCGGCCATAGTATACAAAATCAGAGCTGCTACATCAAACCAGGCTCCCGTGTGTACTGAATACAGGGCATCTAGAATGGGAAATCTCCTCTCTTGCTTGTGGGCAATGGGATAGAGGTTGGCTCTCAACAGTGTCTGCAAAAAGCAAACTCCTCAGCAACTGGCCCCTAGTGACTGAGTATCCTAAGGCCTTCTTTCCACAAGCAATGGCAGCAGCCATATCAGAGAACGAGGCTTTAGTTGCTTGAGAAAGGCCACTATCACCTGGCACATCCATACAAAACCTCATCACTGATGTTATATCTTCCGCCCCCACTTTTATCACTTTTCCATCAATATTTGTCTCCAAAAATACCCTTTCTTCATAAGCTCTAGAGGTTAAGTTTTGATACCACAACCTCCCAATCCTATGGTATACATTATAGGGTAGAGGGCGGAGCAACGATATCATCCTCGGATGTCCCAAATATAAGATGGTAGGGTGAGCATCAGGATTTTCTTGAAAGTAAATAATATTCATTTGTTCATCGAGGAAAAATTTTCTCAGTTTGGGTACCAAGAATGGACCAGCAGGGGCTTCGCCAATAGCCTGCTGCTCAGTATTTTGAGGATTAGGGTCACCAATAGTTAGGTCATCAGGTCTATGGACAGTAGTTCCTAGATTGGACTTACACTGTTTCTTTGGAGGGTTACCACTGACCATCTTCCCTTTTCTTTTATCCTTAACTGGTTTAGGAGCCATGAGATTTCGATACTACTTCAAAACAAAACCCTAAATCCTCCTCAATTGATTTATAAACTGAAACCCTAATCTTTGATAAAGTACTCAAAGTGAAACCTTAAAAGATTAGAACTTGCAAGAGATTGGTATAGAATTACCCAATTGGAAATTAAGGAACTGGTGGTAATGACCGAATTGAAATTATCGAGGGATTAAAATCCTTGTCATCCGATGCTATGATTCTCACTGAACAAAATCATGGTATTAGGTACATCATAAACTAATGATTTTATTTCATAGGTTGATCTTGAAAATTCAGCTATAAAGCATACAAATTCAATACTAAGAATCTCACTGGACAAAATTATCCGTGGATTAAAATCTTTGTCGTCGATACCCTTGTTCTTAGAGCTTGGTGATGAAAATTATAAAAAAAAAAAGGTGATGACGAAAAGATGCAATTAATTCTAGAAAAAGCATATGAGCATACGGAAATCTGAATATTTAAGTACATATAGCTAAGGCCAACTTTACTAAGCTACTATTACACACTCACACAAGAGTGTTAAGGAGACATGTACTTACCAACTGTAGTTCAATTGATGTTTCTAATTTGTATGGTAGTTCAATCGATGTGGTTATAAAATGGTGATTATGTAATAAATTGCAATCCAAGAATTCTAAGTGCGTATGCAGCATTCCCTGCATTATTTTCCTCATTTTAAGTCATGAACTAATCAAGATGGATGGAAAGATTAACTTGTCTGTTTACTAGTAGGAAAGATTGTCTCATTGTCTGCAACATGATCTCGAAAATTAACTTGTTTGTTTACTAGTAGGAAAGATTGTCTCATTGTCCTCCCCTGTAGCCGCACTTATAGCTTCCTGGAAAAGATCTGCCATTGACTGCCGTTTGATTTTTAGGGTTGTAGTGTTTAGATGAATTTGATCAGTGCCCTGCAATAGGGATTTTTGGTGAAACAAATACTAGTTGTTTATAACTTTATATGGCATGAAGATAAAGTTACATGTGGCTGCATCCTAAGATTACCTCATCCTCACTTGGCGTTTCATTATCCATTGGCTTAGGGGGGTCTTCACTGTCAAGGTTTCTATTACCCAAGGGGGATATATTTCTTCTCCCGGTAAATTGTATGCTTCTTCCTTTTGGTTTATTAATCTGCCGAAGCTATTCAAGTTAGTCAAATCTGAATTGACAATTGCACAGAGCAAATTAAATTGGTTAAAAACAAATGAAGAATGCAAACCATGCTAGAAGTCTCTTTCTATGGACTATTCTTTTCCTGAAGACCTTCCAGAAGCACAGCCATTGAATGCTTTGTACCCCTCTGCACGAGAGAGACTAATTCAGCAGGCACTTCAGGCAGCTCAGAGAATCTTTCTTTGTCTTCCTAAAGACCTTCCAAAAGCTTGGCCATTGAATATTCTATAGATCTATGCTCAAGAGCTTCTAGCCCTGCAAACACTTAAGGAAACCTTGATGACCTTTCGTTTTCCTCGTTCACCATAATAGGCCAAGAGGATTCCTCCTTATTGGATTGCAAACGGATAGAAAACTTGTGTTTGGCTTTGCCTCTGTTACCTGTGACAAAAAATTATCAAAATGGGCAATGGGTAGCCAGGTAGCACTATATAACATGAAATTAGAGATCTCAATGGGGCGCGAATGAGTCTGACCAGAGACTTCCATGTGCCTGGTATGGGCAAAGGTAAGTAGATGAATGGGCTAGCCAGGACTGGCCCAATTAGTAAGTCGGACGGGCAACCCGGTTATGTATTAGTTTGTTTACGCCCGGTCTACCAATTAAGACCTCTAAACATAGAATATGTTGGGCGGCGCAGACCGGTCCAACCCTCCCCACAATGGGCCTAGTATGGGCTAAGGTATGTAGGCCCACATCATAAATGGCCCGGCCTGAATCGATTAGCAAGTCAGGCCATGTTTGGGTCGCTTCCTATGACCTTATCATAATCGACCCATTTAAGGTCAAAACCAAACCCGGCCTGGCCTGACCCATTGAGACCGCTACATGGGATACTCCACCATAGAGTGATGTTATAAAAGTGACTATATTATCTCTTTTTTTTTTCGGTAAAAGTGACAGTATTATCTTTAATATTCATAATTTGAAAAACAATAAAAGTTGTAGTAACACCTTGCATGTTTGAGAGGTAGTCTAGGGGCTCAGGAAATCCATTCCAGCCAAAACATTAATACATCAATCCTTAAGGGTGCAGATGTTTTGGGGATTCATTAGAAAAGAGATTCACGGTGTTCACCGAGAAAATTTGAGAAAATGTTGGAGCAGCATTTCAAGCCACTTTTCAAGCAGATGGTGAACAAGTGTAATCTTCCTTGTATCCTTCATTGAAGCTTAACTTCAGTGTGCATATTTACGAGATGGAGATTGTTTTTTTTAAATTTACCTCATCAGATATTGCTTCTTCATCAGAACCACTTGCAACTCTGGAATGAGAATGAATGAACGCGCCCTCCCTGTTTTGGAATTCTTGCATTTCAATCACATCCTTGAAAATGTAACCGTTTGGTTCCTAAGGATTGCAATTTATAAACTTGCCATTTAAAACTTTCTTTCTTCAGAACAATACATAACATAGGATGTCACCAAATCGGCATGATGATAAATTTAATAAATTCCTTATCCAAAAAAAATTATTGTATACTGAAAGAGACTTAATAATTCAATTAGCTAAAAGATTAAGGTACAGTGACTGAATATTTTGTAGTTAGATTTCTGTGCAACAACAAAAACTTATGGATTGTTTTTAAAATTTACCTCATCAGATATTGCTTCTTCATCAGAACCACTTGCAACTCTGGGATGAGAATAAATGAACTCTCCCTCCCTATGTTGGAATTTGTGCATTTCAATCACATCTTTGAAAACGCAACTGTCCGGTTTCTAAGCATTGCAATTGATAAAGTTGTCACTTAAAACTTTTTTTTAGCTTTTTTATCAGTTCAATTCAGACATTAATTTTTTGGAGGAAAAACTAAAAAAATAAATTTAACTACCCATACCTCATGTGACATCAAGCTACTTCTCTATCTAAATCTCACTTCACTGGCATCTGCACAATGAAACTGCCCACATTCTGAAAAGTCAAAAATGGTAATATTAATTTGAACATTAAAAAAAAGCATAAATAATAAATCTAATAATGTCTACTATTAATTGTGTGTAGTAACCATGCAAACACCATCCATGATTCAACCAAAATGGACCACACCGCTTAAGACTTGCTATGATACAATGTCTAAAATATTGACTTATCCTTTATGTATCTGCCGCTATTATTGATACAATGTCTAAAATATTGACTTATCCTTTATGTATCTGCCGCTATTATTGATACAATGTCTTGGGTGTTTGCGTGATTGTACCAAACAACATATGTAAATAGAACCAATTCATCCTACTATATTATCAGCTGATACAATAAAGAGTACCTGGCTCAACCAATAATACAAGATAATGTTGGCACTTCTTATTTTCTAATTTCATTTCTTAAGTGCTTTCTATTTCTAAAATAACTAAAACAAGTAAAAACAAATAGAGAGCGGTCTGGCCCCTAGGCATGTCAGCTCGCATAGAATTCTCATGAGCGATCACCATCTAGATGCTATCTCTATAAGCACTGACTCAACCATATAGAATTTTTCATAAGCATTGACTCAACCATGTTTGGAGAGTCATATTAGGTGTTATAGTATTATTATTATTTTAACATTCAGAAATCAAAATCCAGAGTTATCTCTATATGACCGAATTCGGCAGTCTTCCTTCTACTGCTCAAGACTCTTAAGTCTGAGTTGCTACTGTTGCCATCTTGACTTGAAAATTCAGAAACTAAATTACTACTGAAACTGCTGTGATTCTACTTCAGATTTTGAGACTTTTCAGTCTCTGATGATGCTGCTATTTTGAGGAATATTTTACCTATTATTTCTA
The DNA here is from genome assembly GCA_021018995.1 of Chloranthus sessilifolius. Lineage (NCBI taxonomy): Eukaryota > Viridiplantae > Streptophyta > Magnoliopsida > Chloranthales > Chloranthaceae > Chloranthus > Chloranthus sessilifolius. The sequence goes on along the minus strand of CM037592.1, from coordinate 77,030,043 downwards.
GTAGAAATCAGAAATCTACTGCAGGGCATTAATCTAGACTATTAGCTGACCATTAACCATACAATCCACACTAATTACGAGCCTATTAATTTTTTGGACTATTTACCAAATAATTAAATTTTTTGGACTTTCATTGTTGCTATAGCTTTCAGCAATGGCCTCGTTTAAATATTGGTTTTCCAGTACATATCATCAAGCACCAAAATTTATACATTACCAAATTTGGTATATATCAGCCATGCATACAAATACATATATGCATTTAATGATTCAATACTTCAGTTTACTCTTTCTAAACAAAATTTATGTTCCAAACTAAATGAGCTTAAACATTTAAAAATAAACAAACCTGTTTCTTGTTGTATTCAGTTTTCCTTTTTGCTATATAAGGAGATTTCTCCTATACACAAAAATAAGATAAAATAAAATAAATTATTAAATATTTTCAAGTAAAAAAGAACATATTATTAAATCCAATATTTCAAATAAACACTCATAGCTTCCGACAACGACTTCCATTTGACTTCGCCAGCTTCGTCGACCTAATTTCAAATATTTGAGTTAAACAAACATAATACAAACATTTAAAATTAGAAAATGACGGCATGTTATTTATTAAATCGAAGAAAGAAAAAACACTTACCACTGAAACTGATTTGTTGTTAGGGTTCTTCTCCATGAACTGCTTTCGAAACTCCTCCCTATCATGACAACATAAAAATAAAAGATGAAACAAATATAAACTTGCAAAGGGAAAAAAATACAGATATCAAACCCTCATATGAGGGTATTTACATGAAGACGAAGAAAGCACTGCAGGCCTTTTAGGTTTGCTCGGATCCTTCCCGGCCTTCTCCTTTTTTGCAGGTGTTTTTGCTCACTCGATCGTTTCCACCAACTTTCTTCTTCACGAAAAGCCTAAATACAAAACAAGACACAGAGATCGGATTGATTTCAGATCTAATACTCCAGATCTTAAGATTCATCAATAAAAATGATAAAATCGAGGCAAATACACAAAAATTGGTGAAATAATTAAAGAAAAATGCAAAAATATATGAGAAAACAAGAAAAACTCACTTGCCGTCTTTTTTTCGTCGTGTAGGGTTTTGAAGAGGGAGATGGAGGCTAGGGTTTCGAAGAGGGAGATGGAGCGAGAGAGAGGGGAGGGAGAGAGAGGGGAAGGGGCGGTCTAGTGTTTCGAAGAGGGAGATGGAGCGAGAGAGCTTGGAGGAGGCGATCTCAGCATTTTTTCGAAGAGAGTTAAACAAGGAAATGAAATTGAAATTTTTGTTTCCCGATATATATATATTATGGTGTGGGAACAGGTTTAACAAATTAAACCACTTTCATAACCTAATAAACAACCGGTTTGGGCAGAAGATTATTTTACTATTGTTTGAGCAGTGGCTCTTCTGATATTTGCAAAAGTTGTTTTTTTAACGTTTTAACTTAGTGAGCCTTCCAAGCACCGATCTCTAAATCTAAGTATATGAGCAGCAAAAGAGGATATGATCACTTAACTCAATATCACTCCACACACACCTCTATTTTGTAAAGTTTTAATGGTCATCAACTTGCAGTACACTGCCATCCAAGTGCAAAAACTAAATTTAGGAATATTTTTTTATGCCACACAAATTCGGTGCAACTGCAGGTTTCCCTTGGTCCTCTTAACAAGTAGCACTTGAAGGTAAAAACTCCAGCAGGATTTAGACTCCATGTTAGTTTATCTTTCATATCGCCGACCGGATGGGCAAATTTATTTTTTAATTGTCGTCCCTGCAGGCTTGCTCCATCCATCTAGGTAACAGATTAGGGTTCAATTCTCATCCCAGATAAGATCAGCTACTGGACGGTTCACTCCAAGCTATATTTCACAGCAAAACAATTTCTTCCCCATACTTGAGGATCAACGGCCCACCCTCGGTCCAAATATCCTTCAAATACCTCACATTTTATCCATTTCCAATAATATATATATATATATATATATATATATATATATATATATATATATATATATATATATATATATATTATAGCTTTTTTCCTATGTATCTTTGATCGAGAATATGCCTTCCATGCCCATGAAACATTCCTTTCAAAGCAGTAGGTTCACTCCCAGCTATATATATATATATATATATATATATATATATATATATCACCCGACCCTACATACTTAGACAGAGATCCCAGAGTAGTACTCAATTTTCAAATGAATCTAAGAATCCCTTCATTATTCCAATGTCTAATTCTCCCTATTCCCAATCCCCCTTCCTCTACTGGCCAAAATACTTTAGCCCAACTAATCGGGTGACTCAAAGAAGGTCCTTTCTAAAGGAAATTAGAAAGAATTAACCAAAAAAATTCCAAGGAATAGATCAGGTCGACTTAATTAACTCAAGTCGCCGAGAAAGCATGAAACAGTGTCAAAGTTATTGTTAAAATGTAGCCAATTATAAGATTTTATAATTAACAAGATCAAGTCCCTATTTAGTAAGTGGGTTTATTTAACAATAGGGATGGGGTTTCAACTTTGCCTTTCACTTAGGCGAGAAAAAAGAAAGATGTTGCTACTCAGGATTACAACTACCTTAAATAGTGGAACTATGATATTTTAAGAAACTGGGCTCACCGAGAAAGTATAATACAGTTGTTGAAAACTTTTAATCCCATGAGTTAAATAAAACATCATAAGCAATGAATGGCTTGATGATGACTTTACTCTAGTTAGAGGATTTAAGGATATTTTTGCTACCAGTTGAGCATTAGCTCAACTTATATCTTCTTCCCTTCTGGAAGCATAGGTCGTGCGCTCTAATTCCCACACTTGCTCCCGCACTTTGTGCGGGTCCCCTCCCATTGTGCCCGCGTCAAAAAGTGGATCCTCTCTTCTACCTCTTTTAATGGAGAGGACTAATGCCATCATTTAAGGTTTGAATCAGGTAACCATACCATTTACGGACGATCTGACGAGACAATCAGATACCCAATGATTATTTTATATTATACCCGATATGATCTGATACTAATTTTTTTTTTCCAAGCATGTTATTTCTTAAGAGAGTGAATTGCTCATGGTGACTTCCATCTAACAAGTTAGATGGTATGCATGCTATCAGACTCTCCGTAGTCAAATTAACTGTGCTACCTCTTTCAATTCTCCCTATCAAAGTCAAATATTTATTTGTGACCTAGAGTAATAAGATGCAACCGAGGGTATCAATCATGATTTTAAATATTAATCACATCCAAAAAACATCTATGGATACATATTGGATCCTTGGCCCAATTCAGTATAACCTTTAATTTGTGGATATAAATATCAATCTATAACGTCTAATATTTATACCATATCGGTTCAAATTGGCTCATATGACCGATAAGACATATAACAGATGTAATACACTACAAAAAAATTAGACTATTAGCGACGGCCAAAAATTGCCGATATTAACAAAAAAATTATTAAAGGCTAGTAAGGTTATTAGCGACGAGGGTATTAGCCACAATTTTTTTATTAATAGCGGCAATTTTGGCTGCCGCTAATAGTCTTATTTTTTATAGTGATAGTAAAAACTCCTTTTGATAAATTCTTTTAATTATTTAAATTTTATATTTTTTCTTAATACTAAAAAATTAATAAGATTACTTTTGGGGGATACATACCTGATATATCCAATATGTATTGAATTGGGACCTAGCCTATATGTATCCATTTTAAATCCTAGGGTTCAATAATTCAATGTTGAAGTTGCACTTTATCATGAAGGAGACCTTTATAAACATGGTATCAAATATCGGCCGATACCGATACGTATCAGTGATATGTATCATTTTTTTGGCAAATTGATACATATAGGCACCAATATATATCAAGTATCAACTCGGATATTGGTATCGATCGATACGTATCGGGTTTCAGCAGAAACGGTGTCAGTATCAGCCGATTCTTCTCTTTTCTAAAAATTTTCTTTTTTTTTTTAAAAGGTATCGATACAATTCAATATCACCCGATTCATATCGGTCCTCCATAGACCGTTACCCGATATCGATACCGAGTTTGATACCTTGTTCATAAGTATGATAAGATCAACGTAAATGAGAAACTAGATTTGATTTATAAGTATGATAAGAAAAGTATGATGAGAAAAATTAATATCCATACAAATTAGATAAAAAAATATATATCATATATATGATACTTAGATATTTACATTTTACACTCTCTTTTCCTGTGTATACAAACAAAACTTGGATTATACTCAATGGAAACCATTTATAAGAAAAACCCTAAAAACAAAACACAAAACGAAAGAAAACTAAATTCGTGGATAGCCACTCAAGATTTGAGCCGAGCAACCCAAGAGCCCTTGTTTATAGCATTTTCTAGGGTTCTCAATACATCAGCCGTGCATGGCCTGGCTGTGGGGTCCACGGCAGTGCATTGTAGGGCCAGATTCATGATCTCTATGATCTCTTTCTGATAGTCTGACACGTGTCCTTTCAGTGGCATATCAACCCACGTGTCAAGATGACACTCGGAATAACAGTACTGGCCCCACTCCACGATGCTATCGTGCGCACCACGTTCAGTATCCACGGAGCGTTTGCCTGTTAGTAATTCCATCAGGAGCACGCCAAAACTGTAGATGTCGCTCTTGGCGCTCGCCTCCATGCCTTCTCTAATTTCTGCCACGAAACAGCAAGAGGTTTATGAGGGCGTTTTTGTCATTTTAAATTAAGAAAAAATATATATAGGCATTTCGGAATGGAGTCAACTGCTGCTTGAACACAAAAATTCGAAGAAAATATATTTACACCCACTTGTTTACTGAAAGTGCACATGTTGGGCCATATGGATTTTTCCCTAACTAGTTATTCAAGGCGCCCGTTTAATGAAAGTCAGCGCCAATGAGTGCGCGTGAATAGTGGTCCCTTATTTATAATCATAGTTAAGGTATCAACTATGGACCCATACTGACAACCAATATGTATTGGTTCCGATACAATATCGGGATCGATACAATACGGATCAGGTATTGGCCAATATGGAATGGGTGTCAGCCGATATCTCTATCATTTTTATATTTTTCAAAGGCAACAATGCGTATCGGTATCGGCTAATAGAAGTCGGTGCTTCATCGACCAAGATACCCAATACCCGCTTTACACCTTAATCATAGTTACCAAGTAAGCGTTTGGACAAATATTTGGCAGCTGAAAATCTTGAAAACAAAATATTTATTAAAGCAATAAGAAATTATTATTAGTGTAGTTATATTATTCTTTTCCCTCATCCCATCAAAGGATGTAAAACCTCCCCTAAATAATAATAATGGATCCCCATTAAATAGATGGGATAATGTCGTGATGATGATGAGATGTTACTAATATCTACATATTCTTAGACACATAAATATTATTTTCAAGCATTTTATCATTTTAAGAAAATTTATGTTACAACAATTAAAATTTTTTATCAAAAGGACAATTTTAGTGTTATACCAAATTAATATCATTTTAGTATTATACCAAATTAATTTCGAATACATATTAGTAATATCCACCGATATGAACCCATGAAAGCCGGTATATGACCCATACTTAAAAAACATATTTCCAATTTATATTTTTTATTTTTTTTTGGAAAAACATGCTTGCAGTGGAAATCAAGAATTTTATTTATTTAAAAAACTTTATTTTTCTAAATAATTATTTAATCATGCCGCCAACATTTTGTTTTTTTTTTTATAAAAATTGGTGATTTAATTTAATAACTAGTAACAACAAGCCACTATATAAATCTAAGGGAGTGAGGTGAGCTGGCTAGATATATATGCTTCCAAAAGCATGAGATTTGAGTTTGAATCCCCTCCCCCCATGAGGCCACCCTAGGGATTTATATAGTGCCCGATACCGGGTTGTCCACAAAAAAAATAGAAGCCACTATATACGATGCAAAATAATATCAAATATTTATGTTATTATTAAGCAAATCATATGGGTAAAATAGTCATTTAACCTGGTGCAACATAGCCAGAAGCCAAGAAACCCTTGGTATCGCCGTGAGCTGCTACCGTCAGACTCAAATTCAGGTGAGGCTCGCCTTTTCCGTCAATTATAACTTTTTCCGACGTCAGATTCCGGTGAATAACGGCCGGTAAACTACGGCAATGCAAATACTTCAGAGCTCTCCCGACACCGACGGCGACTTTCCGTCGAGTTCCCCAACCCAACTCATTTAAAACCCCATTCAACTTCTCCCCTTCTATATATTCGTAAATGAGAATCCCTTTGCCCTCTGATCTACAAATCCCAACCAATCTAACGACGTTAGGATGAAGGAGTTTACCAAACCTCACAATTTCCGTCCAAAAATTCGACGGCTGAGATGGATTCTCCGTCAGCTGCGTAAAGGTAAACAGCTTTTGTTTAACAGTGCCGTCTCCGTTACTTCCTTCGTTCAACGACGAGAGAACGTCGTCTACAGCTATGGAAACCCTTCTATCGAAAACCTGTAAGTCCCAAACGCCCTCTTCGTCGTCAACTTTTTTTAACGGAAGTCGCTTACACCGTTCGATATATAAAACGATGGAAGCCGATGGTACGAAGAGAAGTAGCAGAACCACCATGATGAACGTAACTGAAAACCACCAAGTTCGTTTTCTGGTGGTTTTGCATGCTGGTAAACGGCTTATGAAACTACCACCGCAAAGCCCGGCGTTATCGGCTACTGCAGTCGAATTAATAGCGAGAAATGCTCCGGTCACGGGCAATCTGCCGTAGAAATGGTTATGGGAGATGTTTACCAACACTAGAGATTCCGCTCTCCCCAAATCCGGCGGGATTTCACCGGAAAAGCTGTTTTCCGACAAGTCGAGCTCCCCGAGAACTGGCATTTCTGATAAACCGCCCGGAATACCGCCAGAGAAGCGGTTTCTGCGAAGTTCCAAAGTCACCAGCTTCTTACACTTGGTTATTTCTTCAGGAACAAGGCCAGAGAGCTGGTTTTGACTCAGTTTCAGCTGCGTGAGCTCCGAAAGATCTCCCAGACTGGCCGGAATTTGACCGGCGAATCTGTTTTCCGACAAGTCGAGGCTCTCTATCTTCTTGCTTCCGAAAGATTCAGGCAGGTTTCCGGCGAATCTATTCCGAGCTAAATTCAGCATTTGAAGGGACGGCATCTTCCATTTCCAGCCGTCGATACTCCCCGAAAAATTGTTACCGGAGATATCCAGATAATAAACAAGTGGCAGTTTCGTAAATTCCGGCGGCAGTTCCCCGGAGAATCGATTTTCTTGGAGGCGGATTCTTTCTAAGCTTCGACAGTTGATCAAACTCTTCAGGATATTTCCACTGAGGGAATTGGAAAAGAGGATCAGTTTGAAAAGGCGGCCCGAATGGCAAAGATTTCCGGGAATATCGCCCGAGAGATCATTTGTTGAAAGGTCTATTGCCGTGAGATTGCTTAGGGTTCCGAGATTCTTCGGAATCTCGCCCGAAAGTTTATTGGACCAGAGCTGTAGAACTTGGAGGCCAGGCAAAGAAGCTAAAGCTTTCGGAATTTTCCCAGCGAGATTATTGGAAAAGAGGTGAAGAATTTCGAGGTTTTCCAACTGAATTATGGTTTCTGGGATTTCGCCCGATAGAGAATTCGCGCTTAAATCAAGAGAAATTAAGTTATTTAATTTGAAGATAGCGGAAGGAATAGAACCAGAGAGCTTGTTTTGATAGAGGAAAAGGTAGCGAAGTTTAGTTAGGTTTCCCAAAGCTGAAGGAATTTCGCCAGTGAGATTATTGTATACGAGATCGAGATGATTTAGAGCCGTTAGATTACCGATTTCCCTGGGAATTTTGCCTGAGAGATTGTTATAGCCCAAGTAAATCCACTTCAAACTCGTCATTTGGCCTAATTCGAGAGGAATTTCGGATACCAATTCGTTGGCGGCTAATGTCAAGAACTCCAAAGCCTTGAGCTTTGAGATCGAATTAGGAATTTTGCCTTGCAACATGTTACCGCCGAGATCAATAAATTTCAAGTTGGAAAAGAATCCGATTTCCGCTGGAATTGCGCCGTAGAACATGTTGTTCGAGAGATCCAATGTTTCCAAGTTGGGGATCGAACCACGAGGAATCGAACCAGAGAAGTTGTTGTTGCTCAGATTGAGAAACCGAAGAGACGACGCTGACAAAGAAGAAGAAGAAAATACTTCAATTGGAATTTCGCCGGATAGATTATTGTCTGAGAGATTGATGTTTTCGAGGAAGGAGAGATTGAAAAGGGATGTCGAGAGACGGCCGGAAAAGTTCTTGCCAGAGAGTTCGATACCGGTGAGACGAGTGGAATTAATGCAAGTGATTCCATACCAATTACAGAAGGAGCTCGACGAGTTCCAGTTCGAGAGAAATTGAAGTGGGTCGTTGATCGAATCTCGAAACGATAACAGGATCTCGAGGTCTGCATCGAAGGCCCCCGCTGACGAATACTGGGATATCAATAGAGTGACAAGAAAAAACCATGTTTCAGTAGCTCTTTTCTTCTCCATTTTGAAGAAATTCGTGGATCTTTAAGAAGATATATAATTGCAAACCAAGATCAATTCAGTCTACTGAAATTATGACTTTAATTTTGTTGGTGCAAAAATCGTGTTCCGAAACGAGAAACAACAAGGACAAATAATATCAGATTAGAATCTTCAGCAACGAGCTCTAAAACTCTATATGAAGAAAGAGAGAGAGAGAGAGAGAGGGATTTACTTGTAGTTACATAAAAAAGAACTTGATAAGTAAGGAATTGTGAGAGCCACCAACGTTTAGGCGTACCGTCAGATCATTTTGAAGAGCTTACAGTGAAACTTGGATTGAAAGAGAAGCTTCAATAATAATGGCGTTAGAGAGAGAGAGAGAGATCTACTTGTAGTTACATAAAAACAAATAAATAAAGAATTGTGATTGCCATCAACTTGGTTTAGGTGTCGATCATTTTGAAGTGCTCACAGGGAAACATGGATTGAAAGCGAAGCTTGGCTTTAGAGAGAGAGAGAGAGAGAGAGAGAGAGAGAGGGAGGTGATTGGTGAAGTAGTGAAGTATGGGAGTGGGAGAGGGAAGCGGCGGCGTCGTTAAATAGAATAGAAAAAGGGCATAGTTAGTGAAAATTTACGAGAATGGTGTTTGACTGCAATCTGAAGTTTGAAAAGAGATGGCGTGGTTGGCAACGGTTGAAAAGAAATGCACACCGCGGAAACGCCTCTGGTTTTGTCGGATATTACCAAAATGTGCTTTTGTGTTTTTGACTTTTGACCCAATTTCGGGTAAGGACAAAAGTTTTCTGACCACAACATCTGCACTCCCAAGCAAAATCTTTTAACTACCCCTAGCGAAATAGGGAATGCCCTTTGCACTTTTCAAGCGTTACTATTTGTGCATATATAAAGGAAACATAACGCATAAGGCCCCTCTTCAAAAGTTACCCTTTAGATGCGGAAGTGACTTTCTTGCAAAAGTGAGGGGAGTTCAAGAGTTGGATTGTTTTGTTCATCTCTCGCATATTCTTTAATTAGTTCTTCAATTTTGTTTTTTCAAATCATATTTTAGAAAAAAAATGATGACTACCATTAAAATACATCACTTATGTTAGATTTATATCATGTAAAAGATTTAATCGTTTGATATAGCTAAATGTGTTGGTAAGATCCATTAGAAAAATAATTAGAAGAAAAGCGATTCTAGACCATCCAATTTGAATAACTCAAAATTTTAAATAGGACTGTGTTACAAGCCAAAAATAGGCTGTAAATTCTTTTTTAAAACAAATATAATTTTACTATTCAAAAAGCCAAAAGTGGCTCGTTAAAGTTGAAAAACATTTAAAACTCTTCAGAGTTGAGTCATCTATGAAGAGGACATTGCATTTGAAGAGTCCCTTAGAGATGCTCTTACTGGATTCAATATCTCATTCTACTTTTTTTTCAATTGGTAAGTTGGGCTCAAAAACCCTAAACCCTATAAAAGAACAATACAAAGTATGATTAGGACATTTACATCGTAATCATAAAATTAAAACAAAAATACATAAAATCAATGAATCAACCAATGTGAGAAGTATTGTGCTACCCTGACTTAATTTCCATAATTTTGTAGGATGTGAGAAGAATTGTGCGACCATTCGAAGAATTTCACTAAAATATAATTAATTCGGAGAATTTTGTGAGAGGCTAGCATTTTAGTTTTTCAATAATTACCTCATTGATATTAGTAAAACAAATACAATATATATATATATATATATATATATATATATATATATATATATATATATGGAGTGCAAAATTTAACGAACATGATAGCCTGGAGGAGGATTTAATAAAAAGAGAAAGTCATTTAGGGCTATATTGCGGTTATTTAGGTTCTTTTTAAAAATTAGATGGGAATTTGAAGAGGATGCCTCAAATAAGATTAATAAAGGCTGGATAAAACAGAGGCACACAAGGGAAGTATTGTGCTACCCAAACATTTCACTTATCAAATAGAGTTTTTTATAACATGGTTGTAGAAGTGTCAGATTATAATGTACAAATAAATGGATTACGAGAAATTGACAAGAAAATAGAGTACATATGATCGAAATGCATATGCTGAGATGAATTGTATGAAATTATAAAAAGGGATAAAATTTGAAACAAGTAAATAATAGACAATTTGAGAGCGACACCCACAAAAAAAAAATTATGCAATGTCACTTGAGGTATGCCCTCAAATCATTATAATTATTCGTAATCTCAATCAAATATTTGTTGTGCCGCCAAGAGGTTCTGGGCTTAGTTCTTGGTTATCAAATTTTAAATTATTGTCAAGGCAAATAAGCTCGTACTCCATTTTTTAAAATAATAATTTCATGACATTAGTGTGTGTGTTTGGAAAAAGTAAACTTTCATAGCTTCAATGCCCCTAAAATATGTGATGATATATATATATTTTTTAACTCTTACACTGCAAAATATAAGACTATTAGCGGCAATTTTTTGCACCCAAAAACTGATGCTATTAACAAAAAAAATATTAAGATTATTAGTGGCAACTTTTTTTTATTAATAACAGCAGTTTATGACTACCGCTAATAGTATTATTTTTTGTAGTGTTATTGATAATAATATTTGGTCCTTATGTTGACTCGGTGGTTCTATAACGAATTAAACTCTCTTATTGGAAAGTATTTGCCTAACATTGTATATACAAATGTAATTTTTCTATTGAATCAAAGGGTGAGGACCATCTAACCACATATTTAAAAGGGATACATATATATCAAGGAATATTAATAGGGTCGTAGGTTTATAAATATCTAATATATCGCATATAGATCAGCCAAACCGGCTAATAGTAAAGAACATTTTCTCAATTTTAAAATATTAAGAAAGAGATATACGATATATAATAAATAAAAAAAGTATCCAGAGAACATTTTTAAAATACTTCATATTTGGATACATATAGGTCATATTGGCTGCTATGAACCACTATGGTATAAATATTAGCTTGTATAGGCTGATATTTATATCCATATTTTAGTGGGTACATAATCAAGATATAATCAAGATCTAGGCATGAATCATTTGATCAACATATACAAAACTGTAATAATCTAGTAAGACAAATCTTACTTACCTAAATAGATGATTGTAAAGGCGAACTTGATCAACAATCCCTTCATACAAAACCAAACTCCTAGGACAAACCACCTCTCTTCCTTTCTATCTCTATTGATGGGGATAACATTAAGAATAGACAAAGAGGGAGCGTTGTCCTCCTTATATAGACATTAATTTGTTTCCTAACCCATCAAGGAAACTAAATCTAGAGGATGTGCTACTTCTATAAAGGGATCACCACAACCCTATAAGATTAGTAAGGAATTCCACCAAGATTGCATAGTGATTCCTATTGCACCAAGTATAAAAAGTCTTACCAATTCAAGTTTTAGCAAGTAAAGGACAAAAGGTTAGTGTGTGGGTCACAAAAATCCAACAATCTCCCACTTGATCCACACACTACCAAAAATATTGTTTTAAATAATTTCATGAATTGGTAATTTTGAAAAGTGGATGGTCATCCTTAGAATTTTATAAAATCATTGACTTTTAAAGAACTTGGTACAATATATCATCCTCTCAAGTTCAAGAAACAACTGCAATAATGGATCATGGATGCCTATAATGTACCATATTTTACAATTGACAGTAAAGCAATTCCATGATTACAAAAATTATCGTTGTTAATGAACCCAAGGGTATTACTTGTGATTTTGTGACACCAGTATATGCACACTTTAATGCAATCACTTGTGTGCATACCTGCATTCGTTCAGTTTCATACCCTAAGGTATGTTTTCCTGATATCTTACGATATACATCATGTGAAAACCATCACCCAACTATCAGGATAAAGGCTATATGACCGTGGTGCCTAATCACGATAGCCCAAGCTTCCTTATTTGAGCAATTATGCTCCATGGCTAACATTGCATATGCTAATAATGATAAACATGAAAGCAAATAAAAGACATATATCAAATGATAATCAAAGATGTAAAGAGTGTCAACAATAAAATAAAATGGAATAAACATTGTAGAAGGAGCTGTCACTCAATCAATGTACTCGAGTGTTTCTAACACTCCCATCCGGATCACGTGCGCTATAAAATCTTTTATTTGAAGCCCCTTTGTGAGATAACTCTCACTCAAACAGAGTCCACAAAAGACTCTAGTATTCCTAATCTAGTCACCTCAATTTAAATGAAGATTCTGATCATTAGTGAATTTGATGTTGTCCTTTATTCTTTATTCTCACTGATTGTCTTATTTTCAAGAAAGTTGATATGACTAGTCTCAACGGTTGTAATTAAAATAAATTATTTACTAGAGAATTATATCCAAAACTAATAGAATCTAAAATAATAGTCAAACTATCACTTAGAGGAGTAAAACTATAAACAACTCTAATAAGTCTAATGTTAGCAATAAAAACTTCGTCTAAAAGACAGAATAAAAGTCTAGAATTCCTCCTCATTGCCAAAGAATAGCTTTTCATTCAACTTGGGGCTCCTCCTGCTGATTAGCCCCTCCTTACTGCTTCTTCTTCATAACATTTTTCTATAAATAGCAATTTTTCTTGATTTAACATTTCTTCTTGCAAAAGTGGCAACTATCATCGTCATCAATCTTTATAAAATTTAGATTCGAGTCTTCATTTATTCTCTTACCATTGTGGTAGTTCTACTTCTTACCCTTTTTCTTGAATTTTTTCTTATGAGAAGGGTTATAGGCAAAATGAGTCGACTCGATCTTGTTGTCCTGCAACCGTTCTTCTTCTGTTACACACATTGGGATCAATTGGTTCAAGTCTCATTTTTTCTTCTGGGCATTATAATTCACCTTAAAGGTATCAAACTGATTGGAAAGGAATGAAACAACCAAATATACTATGGCTGCTTCCTCAATGAGAATACCTTACTCCTTGAGCTTCATTGCTAACATAGACGTGTTGAGAATGAACTCCCTAATATAACCCTTACCATCATAGCGCATGTTCACAAACTCCACAAGATAATCATATTGCAGAGATTTAGTAGACCCAATAAACTGATCCTCGATATTTTTCAACAACTCGCGTGCTGTGTCAGTGGTCTTAATACCACAACGGATGACTTCACTCATAGAAGCACGAATAATCATAATGGATATACGATTTGCTTTCTCCCACTTGGCATACAGAGCTTTTTCAAACTCTGAAGAGTTATCGGTAGGAGTCGTTGGTTTGTTCTCCGAGAAAACAAAATTATAATCTAGGTAACCAAGGGTCAAATCCAGACCCATTCGCTAAGTGGAATAATTAGTACTACTGAGCTTTTCAATGCTTGCCATCTGTTATTATAATAGTAATCCGTTCATAGCTACAATGACATAGATCATTGTCAGCACACGTTCATACAGAACTTTATATATTTTGAGTTCGTACTTGGGGTCAAGGTTGAATCAATCAGAGTGTATTAATCATGTGCAAAATCATCCACTCTGAGGGACAGACATGACTCATTGTCTCAGCATCACCTTAGGGCAGAAGCTTTGACCTATTGCATATCTCCCTAGTTCGTGTCTGTAGACACGCATAGACTTAGTCATTTATGTTTTTGTTTGATCCAAGTTAGTGATCAGTTTAGGCCAGAAGTGTCGCTCTTCTTTCACCTAAATACGCACAACTATTCTATCAATTCCCCTTTCGTGAGTTTTCTAAATCAACTTTGGCACGAAGTAGTAGCTCACGGAAGTGAATGCTCTAGCAATTTTAATGAGACACATGTCTCAAAATTCAAAGATAACGTAACCTCCATAGATCGGTTACCTTTGGGCAAACTACACACCTACTTTGGCAATGTCTCCCAGAACGACTGCTTTACCGGTCTTCCTAAACCCCTTTATAGGAAAGACCTATCTCAAGGCATTCTATCATGTTATTGTTCAAGGTTTCATACCCTAAGTATTGATTTAATATTAATTGAGAACAATATTAAATGCATTAAAGTCATAAAGGAAAGATGCACATGAAGTAACCATGAACAATAACATGATATTGTAAGAGTATGAATACAGAATAATAAAAAAGTTCAACAATTTATAAAAATAAATTCATTGACCTTTGACTGGAATTGTTAAGTCTAAAAAAGTGTTAAACAGACTCATAAACCAGTCCAAAGTATAGATCTCGTAGAGTAGACTAAAAACGATAGGTCATTTACGCAAATCAGAGTTGTAAAACTCTAGATATCACGTTTTAAAGTTTGAAGCCTAAAAGGGTTAAGTCTGGTTGCAGAAACGAGTTCTGAGTTTAAATATTTTATTTATAGCCGGTGAAAGCAGTGCAGTATGGTCACTGCAGATAATATCTGAATAGGAGTTGGGTTGGGTCTTCGACCGGTATTCGGTTGGGTAATGGGTACAAGTGGGCCGAGCCATGGGTCGAGTGGGTTGGGCCACATGAGTCGGATCATGGGCCAGGACCATGGGCCTAAGTGGTCTGGATCATGGGCCGAGTAGCCGAGTGGGTCAGGGCCATGGGCCTAAGTGGTCCGGGTCATGGGCCGAGGTGGAGGTGGGCCGGGTACAGGGTCGGGTCTTGGGCCGAAGTGGACCAGGGCTAGGTGGCCCATGTACCGGGTCGGGTCATGGGCTGAAGTGGAGGTGGGCGAGGTACAGGGTCGGGACATGGGTCGAAGTGAGGTGGGCCGGGTCTAGTTGAAAGCCGGTCGGGAACGGGTCGACCCGGTCCAGAAAACCCTCACCATTCCTCCTCTTCTTCATCTTCTTCTTCTCCCTGAGTTTTTTTTTTTTTTTTTTTTATATACACAAGTTGCAGGAGCTGCAACAAAACATCCCCAGGAGCCAATTCCCGTTCCCTCACAGGTCACCGGACCCGTGTTCGTCTTGTGTCGCCGTCCGGTCGACCCAGTCTTGGCCAAATTTATTATTTATTTTTTTGTGTTAACAGGCGCTGCATATCCATAAAAAAAAGAATAAGAAGAGAAGGGTTGCCAAAAAAAATAAATTCAAAGTAAAGAGCTCCACCTAGTCAACGGAAGAGTATTGATTTTTTTTATTTTTTTGTTAATTCTAAGTTTTGGCAAGCAAAAATAACCATCACCAGTTTTCTGGCAGCAATAAATCAACACGTTATTGATAAGAAATGGCCTAACTCAATCTCACAAATTTGATTTTTGAATCAGTTATAGTGGCTTTTGAATCAAGTCGGTCCAACCAGACCCGATTTTTCAGGTCGTGTTCGGGGTCTTCCCTTTGCTCATTGAATTAGGTTAACCTAGATCTTTATCCAAGATAACCATCCGGTTGATAGATCAAACGAAAACAGCCAACCGGCTCTAATACTAATTGTTGTAAATATTAAAGATATAATCAAGATCTAGACTTGAATCATTTGATTAACATATACAAAACTGTAATCATCTAGTAAGACAAATCTTACTTACCTAAATAGATGATTGTAAAGGCGAACTTGATTGGCAATCCCTTCGTACAAAACCAAACTCCTAGGACAAACCACATCTCTTCCTTTTTATCTCTATTGATGGGAATAATATTAAGAATAGACAAAGAGGGGACATTGTCCTCCTTATATAGATATTGATTTGTTTCCTAGCCCATCAAGGAAACTAAATTTAGAGAATGTGTCACTTCTATAAAGGGATCACCACAACCTTATAAGATTAATAAGGAATTCCACTAAGATTGTATGGTGATTCCTATTGCACAAAGTGAAAAAAGTCTTACTAATTCAAATTTTAGCAAGTAAAACAAAAGATTAGTGTGTGAGTCACAAAAACCCAACACATATTATATCTTACCAGTCCTAACTCCATATAATAGAAATGGCCCATATTTAAAATCATGCCTCTAATAATAGAAATGGCCGATATTTAAAATCATGCCTCTAACCTTGCTCATCATTGGGGGATAACATTTTTCATACTTTAGTTAGGGGCACTTGGGTCATCCAGAATTGTTGTGGCTATTTAAGCAATAATAAAAGATAGAGGGTCCCCCAGCAATTACATGAAAAGGGGAGGGCAATTGGTCTCAAAAGGTGAGCTTTTCATGCATATATGAGTGTGAAAAGAAGAGAATGACAGTATATGGGGAAGCTTTAGTTAATCTTTTGAATGGGGCAAGAGGAATGAAGGAAAAGAAGAAAAAGTTTGATGTCTTTAGGTTACTGCTCGTGCGCTCCTTTATGTCCCCACCCCTTCTCTTTCTCGAAGGAATATACAGTGTGCTGTCTTTGTCACACCCAACATTATATGCTCATCCCCCATTTTCTATACCCTTCAAACCAAACCCCCCCCGTTCGTTTTGTTTTTTTAATATTTTTTCTTGTTTATGCTTAACTTAATAAACTATTCTTTGTGATCATTCCACTGCTTACACTCTCTCTAGGACACCATTAGCAATTTAAAAGAGTAGCTTTATTAACACCTACCGAAATTTTGAAATCATAGAGGGCACCTATGCCAATTTCATTGACCGCTTTGAATCAGAGAGGATGGAGATAGTTTTCGCCCCAATATTCACACAGGGGATCGTAAGAGCATAAGATGGTCAACTTTTTATTCCCTTCATATGGCACATATTCTAAAAAAGGACCCTAAAATAATGTTTGAGTGTGATGTGTGTAATGTGATTTTAGGACAACTTTTTAGGATCCATGCCATGTCAAATAAAAAACCGACCTTCTAATGGTACGCTAATAATTTTTAGACTCTTGTGGAAAATATTGGGGTGAAAAATTATCTCCATCACATGATTAAACGAAGTAAATGAATTTTGGCGTAGGTGCTCTCCAGATTCCGTGTGTTAATAAAGCTAATCCACTTAAAAATAGTCAGTATCTTGGGTAAGCTGCCTTGGTGCTAGGTGGCTTAGTAGATATGGTACTCGGGTCATTTTTTTTAGATGTGTGCCATGTGGCAATGATCATGTGTTCATTTTAATAGGTGTGTCGTGATCTAAAGATCTTACCAATAAAAGATCAGTATGAAAACAATCATTATCATCTCAATCAAAGAAGTCAAATGCCATAAAAAACTAATGGGAAATCATTTAAATAGAAAATTACTATTAAATTTAGATGACTTCTAAGTGCTTTGAATTACGATAAATATATTTTACACTAAACTCTTTTAGGTCATGGTGTGTCTATCATTAAATGGGGCACATGATGATTTTATGTGGCACAAATCCAAAAAAGTGACTCTAGTACTAAGGCCGTAGTTTGAAACCCCAGACGAGACGTTTCGTGTCTCGGGCTCTAGTGGTACGAGATTCAAGTGTGAATTGTTAGGGGCTTCAAATCACACCATATCTCGCCGACTCGATATCTCGACAATCTGGGGCATCTCATCTGCCGGGATATGGTGTGATTTGAGTTGGTTTAAAAAAAGGGTCCCTGTATTTACAATCCAAGATTTTTTCCTTCCCAACCTAAGTTTTTATATCATTAAACGATTGACTTCTTTGAATCGTATGGAAGAGATTCTTTTTTAGCCCAATCTTCGACACAAGATCTTGAGACCATGGGCCTACCATCAGACAGTCAGGTTTTGTTTCAAGTGGTACACATCCAAGAAAATGAACATGATCATGAGCATATATGAAACATGATTCTTGGATCACTTTTTGGGAGATGTGCCACGTGAAATCAAAATCTGACTATGATGACAGGACTATGATCTCAAGATCTATTGTGTCGACACTACAAAAATAAGTTGTTTCAGTGGCAACAAAAAACTGCCACTATTAACAAAAAAATTGCCGCTACTACTCCCGTCGCTACTGAAACAACAAGTTTTTTGTTAATAGCGGCAGTTGTTGGCTGTCAAAAAATATCGCTAATAGTCTTATTTTTTGTAATCCGAGGATTAGAGAAAAAAACAATCTCCATCGTCTAATTCAAAGCAATCAAAGGTTTCATGTAAAACCGGGGTTGAGAAGGAAGAACCTTAAGTTGTAAATGAAGGTACCCTAAAAGAAAGTACCCAACTAGGGCCACTATCCAAATTTCGAGGATTCTTCGGTTTTTATGTTTATATATATATTTAAAATAATTTTATTATGTTTATATATTTTTAAAATATATATATTTTAATTTTTTAACTTAAATATAATTATTATAAATACTTTATTAATTTAAAATTTAATTTGAATTAAAAATAAATCATTTTTTTGTCTTAGCATATCACACCACTCACTGAGACAACAACTCGGATTTCCGAGATTTCAAATCATGACTAATAAATACCATATGGTTCTTGTGCTGCTTATCTAATACCAGCTCCGAATTAAGTCATCATCTCATCTTTGATCACCATTGGCTGTTTGAGAGGGCATGACGCTTGCTTAGTGTCATACTCCATTTAAAAGGCAGGCGTACACGTTTATTTTCCTCGGCCGTCCATGTAAAAAAGCTTTGGGTACCTCTATTTGCAGCTATCAAATATCTAAGGGAAGTACAATCGAAAAATCATCGTCTGCTTTCACTCAGATGATAAAGATCATTTTTTGTTCCAATTTTTCACACACTAGATCTTGAGATTATGGTCATACCATCAGACAATCAATTTTCTATTTTATATAACACACATCTAAAACTAGTGACTCAAAAATAACGTGATAGTTTCAGGCTTGACTCTTATTTTAGGGTCACATATTGGAATGTGCCACTTGAAATAAAAAACTAAATATTTGATGGAAAGCTCATGATCTCAACATTCATTATGTGAAAATTTGAGACGAAAAAATGTTCATCATGTTTTGATTCAAAGCAATCTATTATTTTCAGTTGTAGTGCCCTTAGAGATTCCTTCAAACTACAAATAGAGGTTTCCAAGAGTTTTTTTGGAGCTCCAAACGAGAAAAAAAAAATTATTTGTTATACCTTGAAGTCTATAAAAAAATTATATTTGCTATTCCTATAATTAAATTCTTAATTGTAAAAAAAACAAACAAAACTGAGGTACTACTTTTTTAGTAAGGAGTAGGATTCTAACTTAGATATCTCGCATTAACTCATGAACGCGGCCGTTGAAAGAAAAAAAAAAGATGTCGGAAGCTTTTTTAATTTTTACCGGGCAAGAAAATTACGAACATGCACGCTATGAATTAGTATGATGATACTTGTCACCAAGAAAATCGAAACCGATAATTTGGACCGAAATTTCGATCATATTTTTGTATGAGATTGAAATTATCGGCCAAAATTCAAAATTTCGGTTCAAATTTTCGATTTCGATCCCCTCCGAAACCGTAATGGAACCCAAAATTTTGATCCTTACTTATCACCAAAGCGCCAAGGGTGGTGCAAGGGTCAATATCCCTCCACTGAAATAGTCAAACATTTATCTATAAAAAAAAACCAAAGATTAAGGTCGGCTTCGCATGTGATATTTCTCCGCTCGTTTCTGAGCAGCGCCAAACACTTTGTAACTTCACAATCATTTATGTCCCTTCTCAAAGATTCCCTCTAAGTCTTCACTTATCTTCCTCTTCTCCTACTTGTAACTTATCAACCCGATGAATATATTCAAATCACCTCAATTGACATTATGTAATTTTCTTTTATAGGTGCAATCATGCATGGATCAAAATCTCAGTTTCGATTTCGGTTTCGTTCACCATCCGAACCGTAAATTGGTCAAATTTCAGTCAAATTTTGGGTAATTTTCGATAAGTTTTGAAAATATGTTCCAAACTTTTCCGAACATGACCGAACTTTTTTATTTTTTATTTTTTTAAACTCTTTGACATTATAGACTACAAATTAGATGACTTAAAATTGCCTACAATGCCTTTTTTGGCTATTTATGATGACTTAAATCTCCCTACAATGCTTTTTTTATCTCACACCATTGAAGTTTGATTTATCAGCCAGTTTGATTTATCAGCCATCAATCTAAATTGTCCAAGTAGCAATCTATTATTGGAATGACAATCTCAACCCAATAAAATATGTAGATAAGAGGATTGTTGACGTCAACAATCCGATTGACGAACTTTAATATCATCCATTAAAACTAATTAAAAGAATTGGGTGATATTATAGTCAATGGATCGGATGGTTTTGATCTCCTTAAAATATTATTTTTAGATATGTTTCAATTTTTAGAAGCACAACCCATCTTAAACCAATTTTAAAATTTGTACCTTTAGGGCCCATCTTAAACCATTAATTAATGGTCTTTAATGTCAGCCAGTAAATTGAAAACATGGTTGATATTAACTCCACAAATAAGATGGTTTAAATATCTCTAATTGGAATGACAATCTTAGCCCCATGAAATATGCGGATTAGTGGACTTCAACAATCCAATTGACAAACTTTAATATCAACTATTAAAACTAAAAGCAACATGTGATATTTTAGTCAATGGAACGGATGGTTTAGATCTCCTTAAAATACTATTTTTAAGCATGTTGCACATCAATATATGATTTGCACCCTCAGATCTTGATCAAACGAATGAGAGCGCTTTTAAAGTCAAATTAAGTGACATCATCTACCACAGTTTAAAGTACAAACTTTAATGTCATTTATTAAGTACCTTTAAATCCACCAACAAAATCTTTTAGTTCACTCACATTGAAACACATCGACTGCATTGAATCAGAGGATGAAGATTGTTTATCGTCCCAATCTTTCATGAGATCGATCCTTAGATCATGGGTGCACCATCAGACGGTTGGTTTTTTATTTCATGTGGTACAACCCATAAAAGTAACCTTAAAATCAATTTTAAGCACGCATGTGATGTTAAGGTCACTTTTCTTAGATGTGTGCCACGTGAAATAAAACACTGACCATCTTATGGTACACCGATAATCTCAAGATCCATCGTGTGAAAGACTGGGAGGTTAAATGATCTCCATCATTCGATTCAATTCAGTCAATGTGTTTCAACGTGGGTGAACTCAAAGATTCGTGGGTGCATTTAAAGCTACTCTTTATTTATTTTATTTTATTATGGAAGGTACTCTTTATTAAAAAGTGGCGCTCCCTTTTTCAAACCATTGCACGGGAAAAAAAAACAGAGAAGAAGGAGAAAGAAAGGAAGAAAAAAAATTAAAAAAATCTGATTTCGGGGGGCTAGGTGTGACGACCCGACTTTTCCAATCCTTCAGGTATAGGAAAGGCCGGTTCGCCAACCTATCAGTTAAACGATAAGCCGGACAAATAGAGCACATATTAGAGTAAAGCGCAAATAATATCTAATACTAAAATAAATGCGGAAGCGAAAGGTAAATAAAAGAACTATCGATGATGGCCGACAATCACCGAAACATGGTTCGAACAGTAATCAAAAGTCAAGTATAAAACTATAAAATCCAACTAAAAGACTCACAACTCCAAGTCCAAACTCTCACCAAAAGTAAAAATAAACTAGATCCTAAGTTGGAAAATACTCTTCAGGAAGAACCTCAAGCTCTTCCTCGAGTACGAAATCAGGATCAGTCTCGTAGCCCTGAATAGCCACGTCAGTACATGAACCTGTGACGTATAGTCGGAGTGAGCTAACCAACAAAGCTCAATGGAAAAATATCATCAACGGCATTGTATTTTAACTAATATGGGTTTCAAAACAAGTATCAGAATATTATATGTCAAAACCAGAAATGTAGGTAAAAATAGAATTTAAGTGCAGAAATTATATGCAAGATCAGTTTCTAAATATATGAAAATAGATTCAAGAACAATACAGAATTTCAGTATATTAGTGCCTCTAATCTCTATATGTAAAGTTCAGTAATTCATGACTTAATCTTTAACTTAAAATACCTCCTGAGTAAATTATATCTCGAGAGCAGGAATGTAGCCGATGAGAACTCTTACCTACCATCGCCGTTCATGAACCTTTTTTCAGGATGCAACAAGCCCCTACACTCAGGAGGAAAACTTATATCAGGAAGATGTTCAAGAATTTTGAGGGGCCGTTCAGGTCAATCATAAAACAGATGCAGATACTAATATAAATCAGATGCAAGTTTCTTATATATAGTTCAGATTCTTGATTTTGGATTTTCAGCTTTTCAGAGCTTAAGCAGATTCAGGTTTCAGGGTTCAGGTAGATTCAGATTTTTAATTTTTCATCTCAAATTTTAGTTTACAGATGTGATTAATGACATATGTAAGTTCAAAGATTCTAATTCAAAATATCCATACGAATTAAAATAAAATACTATAAAGATAAGATTCTCCTACCAAAACTTGAAGTTGCGTGAAGTCAAGCAAAATCCTATTGATAGCCTCTCGCCCTTAATCTACATCACAAACATACGATGATGTATCAAGCTTAACTCTAATCACTAATAATTTAAAATTATTTAAGTGTTTCCTCAAAATCGAGTCGAAATGGGCAAGTTTGTGCCAACATAGAATTTGATGTAACCTTTGCCTAATTGTTTGACCTTCAAAATGATTAGTTCATGTGTTGGTCAAACATAAAAGTTGTAGAGTTTCTTGTTCTCTTTTCAACTAAAAAAGAATCATATCAATCGGAGTTCAGAGTAAAAAGTTATAACTAAAATACCAAGACAGAATCAGAAAGAAAACGAAAAGGAAGACAATTTGATGTAACCTTCCCCTAATTTTTTGACTTTCAAAATGATTGATTCATGAGTTAGTCAAAACATGAAAGTTGTAGAGCTTGATGTTATATTTTCAACTCAAATAGAATCATATTAATAAGAGTTTGGAGTAAAAAGTTACGAATAAAATACAAAGATAGTATCGGAAAGAAAACGAAAACGAAGACAAAAATCAAGTTCTGTCCTTGCTCGAGCGATGCGATTTTTCACCTCGTTTTCACCTAAATCGATTCCCACACATTCGCAAAATAAAACTCAAGTTTAATCTATTGATTCTAAACCTTAAACTCAATAAAAATCATAGTTTTAATCAAGGATTCCACGCTTTGAAACGAGTCACACAAACGGAGTTTCGGAACGAAATCGGTGAATTTCCTTGACAATTCGCGCCTCGATCGCTCCTACGAGTTCACTAGGGTCACTTCTATTCATTCCCAATGATCTTAATCTCTTCCCATCGTCAAAAATAAATTCAAGGGTTGATTCAATCTTGCCCTAGGTTTATGGAACTTAAACGAAAAAGATTTTACAAAACAGATCTCACAATCGGTGGCACGATAAAGGCGAAGTTTTGTAATGATTAAATGACTCAAAATGAAGCTTGATTTTTTGGCGTATGGCTCTCGTCTCCTCTTTCTCTCGAAGCAAATAAATTTTAGAAGGCCTTAACCTAAAACATACGGGAATACCATTCCTCTTATAAAAGGGTTGCTCAATATGCTAAGCACACACACACACCATAGTGTGTTAAACTTCTAATTCCAACAACTTAGGTTCGGAGTTGAGCGGCCACACCGAGGTCGGTGTACGATTTTTGCACAAGGGTCCAATTGGCTCAATACCAGAATCTGTCCACACAATCACATCTAGATAAAAATTCAAACAAATGACAACGTCGGTTGCCGAGCCGAATATGTACACCAGGTCGGTTTGATTCGAGTCCCAAAATACGAGTCTTTATATTCTACCCTTCTTAGGAATTTTTGTCCTCGAAAATATAACGGGTAGCTTAACTAAGTCTACGGTATGCCCTTATTCCAACACAAGTTCTTATCAAGGCATAATCGAAACAGTCCGATGTCTAAAGAGAATGGGTCGCGATGTGATAGGCTTCACTAAGCACGCTTTTCAAGGGTCGGGATCCTTAGTAACCTGGATGTACTGCGTGTGGCATCCCATACTGTCATAGAGGATTGCATCCGTAAATGGATACATACCTTTCCGAGTGTCACATGCCTGGAAACATATTTCACCGTGACTCAAACCTAACACACACACCTACCTCACCCTTTCTCACTAGACCATAAACACTATGTCGGTAATTACTCAAGCAGAAATTTCAGATGCCAGAATCGAATATTTCTTCAGAAGCGTAACCACATGCCTGGTATACATGTTCTAACTGATGACACGGGTTCTACTGATACACGGTTCTAACCGAGAATGAATAAATATGATATTTAAGATTTTATTGTGTGATCGTTATAGATATATGTAATGTTTATTTGAAGGACTTTTAAACGTCAAAAGTACTTATATTTTTCTTACATTTACATAGTTTATGATTACCTTTATTTAAAAAGTTGTGAAGATTGCTCGCGAATTTTCGCTTTGCGCTCCCAAGTGGCTTCCTCTGAAGAATGGTTTCGCCACTTCACGAGTACTAAGGGAATGCTCTTGGTTCTTAAGATCTACTTTTTACGATCCAAGATTTATACTAGCTCCTCAACTAAGGATAAATCTTCCTAGAGCTCAATGGGCTAGTAGTCCAATACGTGAGTTAGATCCTTCATGTACTTTTATAATATGGACACATGAAACACATTGTGCATACCTGATAGTTACGGTGGCAAGGCTACACAATAAGCGATATCGCCGACTCGGCCCAATACCTCAAAAGGTCCAACATAGTGTAGACGCAGGTTCCCACGCTTCCCAAAATGCATCACGCCTTTTGTAGGAGAGATTTTGACAAATATGTTGTCTCCCACTTGAAACACAGGTATTAGTGACAAAATACACTTGACATCAATAATAATGTAATCAATTCTATAAGTTCAACTGAAATTCAACATGGTTCCTTTTAAGATCAGTGTAGCTCTTCTGACGACTTTGAACAATGCGTAATCTCTTGTGGATTAATCGAACTGTCTCGATCATACTCTCCACGATCTCAGGGCCTAAAATGAGCTTCTCACCCACTTCTTCCCAATTAAGCAGAGACCTGCATCGCCGTCCATATAAGGCTTCATAGGGTGTCATGCCAATGCTAGCATGGTAACTGTTATTGTAGGCGAACTCAATCAGTGATAAATGTTGATCCCATGACCCCTGAAAATCCAGCATGCAAGCACATAACATATCCTCTATAATCTGATTCACCCTCTCAGCCTGCCCATCGGTCTGAGGGTGGAATGTCGTACTGTAATCGAGCCTGGAACCCATCTCTTCCTGAAATCGCTACCAAAATTGAGATGTGTATATTGGGTCTCTGTCGGATGCGATACTGACCGGTATACCATACAACCTAACTATCTCTTTGATGTATAACTCTGCAAGCTTATTGGCGGTATACGACGTATTATAAGGCAGAAAGTGTGCAGACTTAGTCAATTGATCCATAATGATCCAGATGGCATTATGTTTTCTCAATGTCCTTGGCAATCCCAAAATAATGTCCATAGAAATGACCTCCCATTTCCACTCGGGTATCGGTAGTGGTTGCAACAGTCCTGTCGGATTTTGGCGATCAACCTTGACCTGTTAACATATAAGACATTTCGAGACATACTCAATGACATTTTTCTTTAAACCCTTTTACCAAAAACTTTTCTTCAAGTCCAGGTACATCTTGGTACTGCCAGGAAGAATAGCGTATATAGAATTATGAGCCTCTTTCAAAATGGCGTCCCGAAGCTCAATACTAATTGGTACACATACCCGGTCTCTAAATTACAACATGCCGTCATCTTTGATGGAAAAATCTCTTTTACCTCTCTCAATCACATCCCGTTTGATAGCCATAAGCTCATCATCCGTTATATGAAGTCTGTGAATGTTCTCATAGAGAGTAGAACGTATCACCAGTATAGCCATTAACGCATCTGAACCTTTCACGTCAAATCTCATGCTACTTAGAGTCATATCTTCCAATAGATGCCATTGTCGCACCCTTGCGGTGAGATGTGATAACTGAGCAGAGAACTTTTGACTTAACGCATCTGCCACTATGCTTGCTTTCCCGAGGTGGTATTGGATGGTACAATCATAATCTTTCAAGAACTCCATCCATTGGCGTTGTCTCATATTCAACTCCTTTTATGAGAAGAGATACTTGAGACTTTTGTGATCGGTGAATATATCGAAGGTCTCCTCATAAAGGCAACGCCACCAGATCTTCAAGGCAAAGATCACTGCAGCCAACTCAAGGTCGTGTGTCGGATAATTCTTCTCATGGTCTTTTAGCTGTCTAAACCCATAAGCAATGACTCTCTCATTCTGGTTAAGCACACAGACTAAATCCCCATACGATGCATCACTGTACACTGCAAAGCCTCCCCTGCCTGACGGTATAGCAAGTACTGGCACAGTAGTCAATCGTTTCTTGAGTTCCTGAAAACTATACTGACACTGCTCTGTCCAATCAAAATTAGTGTTCTTCTTCGTAAGTTGTGTAAGCAGACTTGATATCTTAGAGAAACCCTCTACAAACCTTCTGTAGTAATCTGCCAGACCGAGGAAACTATGAACCTCTGTTACTGTCTTTGACTTTTTCTAATTCATCATTGACTCAATCTTTGCTGGGTAAATCGTAATACCGGTCTCAGAGATAACATGGCCTAAGAAACTAACCTGCGCAAGCCAAAACTCACATTTGCTAAGTTTTGATATAACTGATAGTCTCTGAGGTTTGTAAAGCTACTCGCAAGTGCTGCTCATGTTCTTCTCGCGTCTTTGAATAGATGAGGATGTCATCTACAAAAACTGCTACATACTTATCCAAATGTAATTTGAATATCCGGTTCATCAAGTCCATAAATGACGCAGGTGCATTTGTCAATCCAAATGACATGACCAAGAACTCGTAGTGTCCATATTGGGTTCTGAACGTCGTCTTCTGAATGTCTTCAGATTTGACTTTCAACTGATGGTAGCCTGACCTCAAGTCAATCTTCGAGAAGAACCTTGCTCCTTGTAACTGATTGAACAGATCATCAATCCTTGAAAGTGGATAATGGTTCTTAATTGTCAACTTATTTAGCTGGTGGTAATCAATGCAAAGCCACATTGAACCGTCTTTCTTCACAAACAAAATCGGTGCTCCCCAGGGTGACACACTCGGTCTGATAAAACCTTTATCTAGCAGTTCCTGAAGTTGCTCTTTCAACTCTTTCAATTCTGTAGGCACCATTCGATACGGAGCTTTCGATAAAGGTTCGGTACCCGGCACTAACTCAATCGCAAACTCAATCTTCCTGTCAGGTGGTAATCCAGGTAGATCTTTAGGAAAAACATCCGACTACTCGCAAGCAATCGTAATATCTGTAATATTTTTCTTCTCCTCTTTATGATCTTGCAAGTATGCCAGATAACTACAACACTCGTTCCTCATCATACGGTTTGCTCGAATGGCAGAGATAAACGGTTCCACAAAGGATTTGACTCCATAAAATTGAAAAGATTATCTCTTTGGCGGGTGGAATGTCATAATTTTCCAAAGACAATCCACACTCACGTGGTAAGCAGATAACCAATCCATCTCTAGTATCATGTCAAATCCTTTCATGCTCAAAATAATCAAATCAACTATAATCTTGTGGTCTTCGATCATCACGCTCACAGATTGACACATGGTATCGGTGGTCACTGAGTTACCTGTAGGAACTGACACTGCTAAGATGAAATCAAGGGCCTTGGGAATGATGTCCAACTTCTCGATGAACAACGGAGTGACAAAATAATAGGTAGACCCGGGGTCTATCAACACTCGTGTTTCGATTTTGCTTACGTCACCCTCACGACGCATAAAAAGGGTACCTTAGTTTAGACAAGTGTTTCAATTAAAATTTTTTAAGCATGTATGTTCATTCATAATTTATTAACAAAATTTATTAAATACCAAGCAATTATATATAACAAAATAAAATAAGAAGACATCTCAACTTTTAATAATACCTTGGATCACGTCGTTCAACGTTTCAGCTTCCTGAGCTATCACAGTATAGGCTCGACCTTGAATAGTAGGTCGGGTCGATCTCTGAGTAGATGCCGAACTAGTTCTTCTCTTATCCTCTTGAGGACAATCCTTAACCATGTGTCTGATTGCGCCACACTAGAAACACGCTCCAGTGTTCCTCCTGCAATCCTCAGTCTTGTGTGGTTTCCCACACCTTAGGTACGTAGTGACCGAAACAAAAGAGGGCGCCCGAGAGGATCCCTGTGCCACTGAAGCTCCACTAGTCGTAAAACCTGCTGGTTGTACAAATTGCACAAGTGAAGATGTTGTCGACCTCTGATAAGAGGTCGGTCTAAAAGAAAATGTTGGTCTAGAAAATGCAGGTTGAATAAGGTTGACTGGCGGCTTCGTAAACTTGGCCCTCTTATTCTCATAGGCACCTGACTGCCCTTGCACAACCCTGTCCTTGTTCGGCTGACTCCTTCTCAAGAATCACTTATGAATTTCTTCCTCAGCTATGAGTGCCTTTGACAATACTCCTCCATATGTTTCCATTTCCCACATAGCCACCCTCTCTTGTATACTCGACCTAAGACCCAATTGAAATTTTTTGATCTTCATCCTATCGGAGGCCACATGCTAAGGTGCAAACCTCGAAAGTCGGGTGAACTCATCTCCATACGCATGCACTGACATTGTCCCCTACTTCAGCTCAATGAACTGGACTTCCATCTTATGCCTGACAATCTTGGAAAAGTACTAATCGTTGAACGCCTCGAAAAATTCAGCCTATGTCCAAGGAGTATTAGGAAACTCCTGCTCCCTGTGTCTAGCCACGGACTTCCACCATGGTCCAACCTGTTCGTTCAGTTTGAAAGTTGCCCAACGAACCTTCTTGACATCGGTGCATTGAAGTACTTTAAAGATCTTTTCCATCTCATCCAACCAACCTTCGGCCTCCATTGGATCGGTCTGTTTAGAAAAATTTGGAGGTCTCAACCTCCTGAATTTGGTAAATCTTGATGATTATTGTTGTTGTCTAGAAGAAATCAGCTCTGCTTGCTGGGCGATGGCAGCAGTTTGCTGAGTCATGTTGGTGGCCAGATTTTTCAACACTTACTCCATTCTTCCATCTTGACCTCTTCTAACTCTAACTGGAACTGTGTTGGAACTGGTTGCGAAAGTGACTCCCCTAGAGACACCGACACCTTTAGGGATGTCCTCTAACGGAACTGTCCTACCTTTGACTCTGCCTCTAAGTCTTGGGGCCATACCGATCTGTCATTGTGAAAACAACAACATCGGTCAGTATTCATATTGTGACCAAAATCTTACACACAGTCATAGTGGACTCAAGACCTAACAACATAACTCTGATGCGAGCTGTACTAGGTCACGGTTGGGTTCTCATGGGTTCATAGAAAATCTAAAGCCACAACTCTGATACGAATTGTGACGACCCAACTTTTCCAATCCCTCAGGTATTGGAAAGGCCGGTTCGCCAACCTATTAGTTAAACGATAAGCCAGACAAACATAGTAAATATCAGAGTAAAGCGCAAATAATATCTAATATTAAAATAATGCGAAAGCGAAAGGTAAATAAAAGAACCACCGATGATGGCTGACATCACCGAAATATGATTCGAACAGTAATCAAAAGTCAATTATGAAACTATAAAAGCCAACTAAAAGGCCTACAACTCCAAGTCCAAACTCTCACCAAAAGCAAAAATAAACTAGATCTTAAGCCGAAAAATACTCCTCAGGAGGAACCTCAGGCTCTTCCTTGAGTACGAAATCAAGATCAGTCTCGCAGCCCTGAACAGCCACGCCAGTACATGGACCTGTGACGTATAGTCGGAGTGAGCTAACCAAAAAAGCTTAGTAGAAAAATATCATCAACGATATTGTATTTTAACTAATATGGGTTTCAAAACAAGTATCAGAATATTATATGTCAAAACTAGAAATGCAGGTAAAAACAGAATTTAAGTGCAGAAATTATATGCAAGATTAGTTTCTAAATATGTGAAAACAGATTCAAGAATAATGTAGAATTTTAGTATCTTAGTGCCTCTAATTTCTATATGCAAAGTTCAGTAATTCATGACTTAATCCTCAACTTAAAATACGTCACAACTAAACTATATCTCGAGAGCAGGAATATAGCCGATGAAAACCCCTACCTATTATTGTCGTTCATGAACCCTTTTTCAGGATGCAACAAGCCCCTACACTTAGGAGGAAAACTTATGCCAGGAAGATGTTCAGGAATTTTTGAGGGGTCGTTCAGGTCAATCATAAAACAGATGCATATACTAATATAAATCAGATGCAAGTTTCTTATATATAGTTCAGATTCATGATTTTAGATTTTCAGCTTTTTAGAGCTTAAGCAGATTCAGGTTTCAAGGTTCAGGTAGATTCATATTTTTATTTTTGCATCTCAAATTTTAGTTTACAGATGTGATTTCAATGACATATATAAGTTCAAAGATTCTAATTCAAAATATCCATACGAGTTAAAATAAAATATTGTAAAGATGGCATTCTCCTACTAAAATTTGGAGTTGTGCGAAGTCAAGTAAAATCCTATTGATGGCCTCTCGCCCTTAATCTACATTACAAATATACGATGATGCATCAAGGTTAACTCTAATCACTAATAATTTAGAACTATTTAAGTGTTTCCTCAAAATCAAGTCAAAACGGGCAAGTTTGTGCCAACATAGAATTTGACGAAACCTTACCCTAATTGTTTGACCTTCAAAACTATTGATTCACGAGTTGGTCAAAATACGACAGTTGTAGATTTTGATGTTTTCTTTTCAATCCAAAAAGAATCATATCAATCGAAGTTCGGAGTAAAATGTTACGACTAAAATACTAAGATAGTATCGAAAAAAATGAAAACGAAGACAATTTGATGTAACCTTCCCCTAATTATTTAACCTTCAAAACGATTTATTCATGAGTTAGTCAAAACATAAAAGTTGTAGATCTTGATGTTATCTTTCTAACTCAAAAAGAATCATGTTAATCAGAGTTTGGAGGAAAAAGTTACGGATAAAATACCAAGACTATATCGGAAAGAAAAAGAAAACGAAGACAAAAACCAAGTTCTGTCCTCGCTCGAGCAATGCGATTTTTTGCCTCGTTTTCACCTAAATTGAATCCCACACATTTTAAAAATAAAACCCAAGTTTAATCTATTGATTCTAAACCTTAAACTCAATAAAAATCATACCTTTCATCAAAGATTCCACGCTTAGAAACGAGTCACGCAAACGGAGTTTCGGTATGAAATCGACGGATTTCCTCTACAATTCGTGCCGCGATTGCTCCTACGAGTTCACTGGGATCACTTCTATTCGTTCCCAATAATCTCAATCTCTTCCAATCATCAAAAATGAATCCAATGATTGATTCAATCTTGCCCTAGGTTTATAGATCTCAAACGAAAAAGGTTTTAGAGAAAAGGTTTTACAAAGTAGATCTCACAATCGGTGGCACGATAAAGGTGAAGTTTTGTAATGATTAAACAACTCAAAATATAGCTAGGTTTGTCGGCGTATGGCTCTCGTCTCCTCTTTCTCTCTAAGTAAATAAATTTTAGAAGGCCTTAACCTAAAGCATACAGGAATAACATTCCTCTTATAAAAGGGTTGCTCAATATGTTAAGAACACACACACCTTAGTGTGTTAAACTTCTAATTCCAACAACTTAGGTCCGGTGTTGAGCGGCCACACCGAGGTCGGTGCATGACTTTTGCACGAGGGTCTAAACGGCTCAAAATCAGAATTTGTCCGCACAATCACATCTAGATAAAAATCCAAATAAATGACAGCGTCAGTTGTCGAGCCGAATACGTACACAGGGTCGGTCTGATTCGAGTCCAAAAATATGGGTCTTTACACTAGGGCAACAACCAGGTAGCTCCTCCTTTTTTTTTTTTTCCTTTCTTCTTCTCCTCGAACTTTTTATTTTTCTGGGATTAAAGAAGCAAGCAAGGGAAAAAAAAAGGGAGGAGAGAAGAAGAAAGGAAGGAAAAAAATGGGTTTTTTTTTACAAAAATTGGGTTTAAACCCTATTAAAAAATTTTTAAAACTCAGAATGTGTGATCTCGGCTGATAATTTCAAATTTTGGCCGATAATCTCGTATCTTCAGAGGGGGGGTGATATTTTCGTATTTTCCGTCTCAGTTCAGACCGAAATCGAGACGCCCCGGCCGAAATTTTGAAATTTTGGCCAAGATTTTAATCCATGGGCACAACTCTCAAATTTTCTTTATGTACTCTTCCGAAATTTATCCTTTCATGTTATTCCACACATCCATTTCAACATAAACAACCTTTATAATTTTATCGTTCTTTCATCGTCCAATATTCTGCACCACATAATATAGCAAGTCTAATTGTAATCTTATCAAAATTGTAACGACTTGAAATTTTTTTGCGAAAAACTTTAAAATATCAGGCCGTTAATTTTGTGACTTTAGCTTGCAAGGCATCTAATCCTACGTTTGATGGCAACATCTTTCATAAAACATTTTTTTTTTTTAATTTATTGAAAGCTCATACGAAAATAGGAATATCCAAAAGATGTGTCTTTTCATATGAGTATTACTATTTATCATACAAAATAAATATCTAACTATCCATTTAACCATCTACACATTATTTTGTCTATTTACAATAAAATATTAATCATGTGTCTAGCAACCCTAGTATCATTTATCAATTACAAAAATGAGACAGTAATTGATGCCATCAAAATAATATCCCCTAATGCCCTTAAGAAGAAGAGCGTGAATCCAATGGGTATAAATCTTTCGAATGGCCTTTCGCTTCTGCAGAAAAATACACCAGATCCTCTTCCTCGGCTTCCCCGGTCTCTGGAAGCTCAGGGACAATATGATCTGTAATACAAAGTGTCGGGGTAAGCACAAAATATCCACGATGCTTAGTAGGAAGGCATTAATTACCTTTCATGTCTTGAAACATTTAACCAATAAGCATGCATGTAATACTTATTATTCGATTAACATAATAATGATCTTAAGATAGAAAATTTTTCATCGAAATATAATCATTCTTGTAAAATTAGTCGATTTCATTATATTAAAGGCTTGAATCTTGCTTATTCAATGAAATGTATATATGAACAGTTATCTTGTCTTGGCATCACAAGTCTTAAAATTCTTATATAACTTAAGTTTAACATAAAATATTCTCTAAACGTAAATAGGTGTCGGAGCTCTAATACTTATATATACCGATGGGAATCCCATCCATCGTCGCCCATTGCCAATTTTCTTGATCAGCCGTAGCCCCTACTAAGTGAGATGGCTCGTGCTTGGTCCGTGTCTTGTCTTGTCATGATGGGATCTTTTAAATATCATAAATTATTCATGCATAGAGTTGCTTGCCTTCTTAGTGTATACTTAATAATAGTGCTTGTCTTGTCTTGCCATAAATTCATGTCATGTCTTAGCGTGCAAATAATAATAATGTTTGTCTTGTCTTATTATAAACTCATGTCATGTCTTTTCTTATTCTTTCATATACATTTAATTAGGTCTTGAAATTCTTTGGACTTATTAAATCCTTGACTCTTTTGTGTCTTACATTTCTTGGTTAATAATCATATGTGGATAGCCATGATCTAATAATGTTATCAATCACATCGAATTCGGTGCTATGAGACCATTGAGCAGAAGCTGCTGCTAATGGCGTCCCATACCACTATGGCTTTCACAACTCATGATGGGCCCATGACAATAGTCCAATATGATTTGTAATAATATTGAATCATGGCGAAGGCGTATCTTGTCTTTTTATCTTATTTTCTTGAATTTTCTATACATTCTCCAATAATATAAATGTCAAGCATAGACTATACAAAATAAATATTTGATTGGATTGAATATATCAAAATATATGTTCCATACATTTAACTAAACAATTAATAAATCCGAATAAACAAGAACTCATAGTGCAATACGAATAAAATATATATTCACAACTTGTCGGAACAGTCATAACCCCATCATCACAGGAAAATGAGACCTACATTTGCATATAATAATTCTAAAATTACAAAACAATTTGATCAAATTGTATAATCTAATTAGTTAAAAATTTAGGTTTTATAATTCCTATAAAAATTGGACGAATTCAACGGTCAGATATGAAGATCACAAAAAGTTATAAAGGATTGACCATAATGAAATTTTCCTGATTTCACTGCTATGGGTGTCTGGTCACAGGTCAAAAGTACATTCATAGCACACTAATAAAAATCAGGTTCAGGAATTCACTGTAGAGATTTTAAAGTGGGCATTTGGGGTCAATTTTTGAGATGACTAGAGAATGATCTAGTCTCAGATGTAAGAATAGCTTTGGTAGAGGGCATTGTCATCTACATTGTCTCTCTGGCGGTTTGCCCAATGGAGGTCTATAAACATTTATACTGTTGAATGAAGTAAGGGAAAAACCCAATCATAACACACTTAGACAAAAATTAGGTTCAGGAATTTACTGTGCAGATTTTAATGCGGGAGACTTGGCGTCAATTTTTGAGATGACTAGAGAATGATCTAGCCTTAGATGTAAAAATAAATTTCGCAGATGGCACTTGTGACAGCCAGGATTTTCGAACCCGGAAACCTGTGTCGTCGGACCACCGCTAAAGTGATCCCGGAACTGACGAACACTTGATACATCCACACACAAAACGGAAAACAAAGCAGATATATCTAACTAAACAGATAGAGTCATCATAAGAAATTTAAATCTCCAATTTTATACATGACTACATCAAAGACCATGACAAAAGACAGTTCTAATTCCATGCAGAAACACATGGACAAAAGAAAAGAACTGAACCACCGGTGACGGCCGACCGTCACCTAAACAATGGTTCATAAAACAATAGTAAACTTTGTACTGAATCTAATATACAATATAAAAGTGGTTGGACACACCAAGCCCAACCAACACAAACATAATCCACTAAAATAACTCCTCAAGAGGGGGCTTAGTCTCCTCCTTTGGAATGTACTAAGAATCCTCAGGCTCGAGGTCCTCAGTCTCAGTGTCTATATCTGTGCCTGTAACGTACAGTCGAGGGATGAGCTAACAGTCTAAGCTCAATAGGAAAAACATCAATAGCATGTATATTACCATATCACACATATATCTTATGACATAATTCGAATTTGTTTTTCAAATAAAAGCTCACAATTTAAAAGCAATTGAATTGAAGTAAAACTGATATTAGATGCATATTTCAAAGAACATTAACATGATTTCCAAAACTTGTTCTCATAAAAAAATGTGCAACTGTGATTTTATCAAACCCGTCGCGACGATGCGCTCGTGTGAAAAATATATAGTCGCCACCCGGAGCTTTTGGTGTCCCGAGAAACCTAGATCAATTTTATAAGCACCGAAGTGCCACAAATATGACTCTGATTTTGGGCACCCGACCAACCCGCTCGCAAGTGGTCTCTACTATGGTTGTTTTGATGTGTAATATATATATATATAAAGAAAATGAGCGACACTTCCCCTTATCTGAAGGCACACCAATCCTATTGAGTCATTCTCGCTTGTTGAAATTTAGGCAGCGTAACAGCTCAATTCTAAGATAGAGGAAAAACAAAGAAGGTAGAGGAATAGAGGGGAGAGTCGGATCTCTCGGGCCCTTGTAGCACTAATGTGGATCCTTGTGCGGGAATGTCTTTGATAAGCTTCCGAAAGCAAACGGGTAGCGGGATGGGTTCTAATCTCTAAGGCTATGGAACTAAGAGGTAGGAGAAGAAGGCTAGGGGATAGATCTAGCTAAATCTCAAGGATTTTTGATGAAAAATGGGGTGTCAAGGATGAACTAGGGTGCTGAAATTATATGGGTTTAGTGGAGGCCAATGGGAGGGGAGCTCACTAAAATTTTCTCTCTTTGAAAATTTTCCAACTCCTAAGCAAGAGGGGTGGCTTCTATTTATAGAGAAAGGGAGGATTAGTGAGGGGTTAAAGTCCTAATTGGGTTAGCAATTAGGTAATGGGCAATTTAAGGTTTTTGAGGTTTTCTAGAGCTTGGAGAAGAGGGATTTGGGTTTAATGGTAGATGATAGGGTGGTGACTTGAATGACAAAAGGGTGATATATTTAAGCTAATAGGGTCCTAGAGAAAAACACCCTAGACTTTGAAATGGTCTACAAGTCAAACCCCCAATGTCAATTTTGACCATTTTTGAAGGAAAATCAGGCCCAAACTTTTGGAAGTTGAAAACCCGTAGGGGCCCAGCCCGATTTGCAATTTCCTGCATAAATCTGCGATCTTCATTTCGCCATAACTTTTGATGTATAACTCTGATTGAGGCAATTTTTAGCTTGTTGGAAAGTTGGGGAAGTCTTATTTCCAATGGTATATAACTTATCTTCAGAAGAGGTTTGTGTAAATTTTGGCACTTCTCTCTTTAACCACTGTTTAGGAGGGTTCGAAACTGGCTCTATGGGGTCCGATTTTATAATTTCCTATACAAATCTGTGATATTCATTTCGCCATAACTTTTGATGTACAACTCCAAATTAGGCAATTCTTAGCTCATTGGAAAGATGAGAAGCTCTACTTTCTAATAGTATATATTTTAAGTTAGGAAATTATCTACAAAAACTTTGGCACTCCTATTTCTAACCTCTATTCAGGAGGGTTCAAATCGGGCTCGGAAAGGGTTCTAATAGGTTTGGGAAGGCTATGGTTAATTCCTAAGAATTTGAAATGATTCTTAAGGGTTTTGAGATGATTCCTAAGGGTTTGGGAATGCTTTCAAAAGATCGGGGGTACGCCTTTCTCGAAGTATGTATCGATTGGGCCTTGGGCCAAATTTGGGTGTCTACAGATGCCCCTCTTTGGTATCTGATCACTAATGATCGAATTCCAAAGACAAGAGACATTCGAAGAGGCCCAAGGTAATACTGACAGGTTCATTGCATTTAGAACAAACTTCAAGCCTCAGATGAGTATCACGGTGAGAAAACGAAAGTCCTGTATGTCGGGAAAAATGATCGTTTCTCAAGGTAATCGGTCTCCAAGTGCTCAACGATATTACTGGGCATAACCGAGGTGGAATGAGTTGTGAAAGCCTAATAGCTGGGAAAAATAGTCACTTCTCGAGATGATTTGAAGGAGTTTGATGTTCAAGATTCATTCTGAATATAATAGCTTTGTAAGTAAGGAGGGTGACCGACCCGCATTCAAAGATAAGCGCAAAGCAAGTACATAAGGTTCCACAGTTTGTGTCCAATCATATGAGGCATTGACCGCCTCATCTGACTGGTCACGGGTGCCCCTACTTGAAGCAGGGTTCAAGGTCTTTGGGCAAACCCATTGATCCCAAAGTTTATTTAGCACGACTACCCGAGCAGAGTGAATAGATGTCGTAACGCTTTTTGGGAGTAAGTGCTATTTTTTGATAATGTGCCCCGGATCAACATGACTTAGAGCATCCAACCTCAAATAACATTGAACAAATCCGACCAAAATTGGGTGTCTACCTAAGGAGACATCCAATCATGGTCTGTGCTGACAATGATCTTATAAATCATTTAACTATACATAAATGTGCATCCATTAGGGGCGATAACCAACAAAGGCGATGGAAGTCTCGACCCAGATCCCGTCCGGGTATAATTTATGAGAACAAACGACCATCCTACGGATACCCAGATGCATGGCGTACACTTTATAGGGATATCATACCAATACAAGTTTTAAGCCTGTAGAAATAAGAGAAATGAGCCCTTCTGTATACATATTTACACATAGTTTGATTGACATATAGTTTCATTTTTAATAGGTTGGTTTCAACCAACAATTGACATTTTTCATAACGGAATTACTCGGACCTCAATCCCCGTAGGGTGTACGCCCGGATAACACAAACCAAGAGTCCACACCTCTGAAATATCTCGTGATGAATCTCAAGTTATACAC
Organism: Chloranthus sessilifolius; assembly: GCA_021018995.1. Taxonomy (NCBI): domain Eukaryota; kingdom Viridiplantae; phylum Streptophyta; class Magnoliopsida; order Chloranthales; family Chloranthaceae; genus Chloranthus; species Chloranthus sessilifolius. Next base: position 76,991,658 of record CM037592.1, on the reverse strand, counting down.
CCACATTCCTATGAATCCACAAACAGAGCACTCATCGCAAAGATTTAGCAGTGGAGTCGGCCCGATCGAAATATTGACCGTTTGACTGAGATTGATACCATTACTCCTATTTTGAAATAGGATCCAAAAATCTAAGGCAATCTTTAGACTTAGGATATTGATATAGCATAGTTGCATTGCCGATAAAATATTTAACATTTTACTACATTGGAGCACGCATGTGCGTCACTGTGCGTGGCATGAAAACACAGGTTTCTTCTTCTTCTTTCTTTCTTTTTGTTTTTTTCTTCAAATGATTACTTTTTCCATTTTTTTTTCAAAACAAGAACTATCCGGACCTCGAACCTTGGGGGGCGCACGCCTAGACAGCTCATACCATGAACCTGTGCCCCCGAAATAGTTTGCGATGAAACCGAAGTCAATGTACTCAAGTCCCATGTGATATCGAAAAGATCGGGTCAGAATCAAGTGTCCACAGAAGGAGACACTCAATCTTGGCCTCCGCCATTAATGAAGTTATAAACGAATAATTATGCATAAACATGCACCCATTAGGGGCAATCAATAACAAGGCGATGGAAATTCTGACCCAAATCCCATCCAGGTACTATTTATGAAAACAAAAGACCATCCAACGGATACCCAGACGCATGGCGTACACTTTACAGGGATACCGTGCAGGTTTTAAGCCTGCGCCCTAAAATGGGCCCTTCTGCATTCATATTTGCACATAGTTGTCTGACATAATTTCATATATGGCAGGTTCGAATCAATCCAACAATGGATCTTTTCGAAGACGGAGTTATGCGGACCTCAAACCCCGTAGGGCACTCGCCCGGACAGTGTAGACCAAGAGTCTACACCTCCAAAAATATCACGTGATGAACTTGAAGTTCAAGGCCCTCAAGTTCACTTGAAACAAAAAATGGAGCGATCAGTGCAAAAATTTAGCGGTGGAATCAATCCGATCCAAACATTGACTGTTTGACCGAGATTGACACTGTTGCTCCTACTTTGAAGTAGGATCCACAGATCCAAGGTGTACTTTAGACTTGGAATATTAATTTAGCACAGTTGTGTTGCTGATAAAATATTGACATTTTACCATATTGAAATCCGCATGTGCATAGCAAAATGTACCATAAAAACTTATCTATCTTTTTTATTTTTAAAATGATTGCTTTTCTTCATTTTTTTTAATAGATCGATCATCTGTGGAGAGCTGCTTTATTTGATATGTCCATTGCCAAGAGGTTGCTTGTCTCGAGGTTTTGGGTCATTTGATGTTCCTGCACATTTCTCAAGAAAATGTCAGTCCCTTTTTTATTTATATGGGTAATAAATATGCATCCTAAGCAATAGAAGAAGCAACAAACTTTTACCTACACTTTTATTTTTCAAAAAATATATATATTTTTTGGAATTTTATTTTTAGATATTTTTTATTCTTTTTCTTTATTTTTGGAATGGAAGTACAATGCTGTAAATATGTACATGGAAAAGAGTAAAAATATAGAATTTTTTTTGTATTAGATTTTTCTTGATTTTTTTTCTTTTCTTGGCTTTTCTTCTTTTTTTGTTTGATGCCTTATCAGTGAGACAAAGTAACGGGTCCCTTTTGCAGAACTCGTTCATGCGGTCAGACCTGAGTGAGGTTCAGAATTTTCCAAGGTCGGAACGTCCATCCCTTTGGATCGAATTAACCTTTTCTCCTTATCTTGGGTCACACGTTTGACGATGTAGCCTGAAGATATTCTTGGTCATAACCTGATTTGAGCTAACATGAGCAGCCCAGTTGGCGATCAGATAACATAGAGATGTAACTGAAGGAAGTAACTGAATGATTTTTTTCTTCTTTTTTTTTTTGAACATTTTTACTCACAGTGCCCAAGATGGATTTTTGCCGTGCCCTTTGTTACCCTCTTTTTTACCCGTAGTGCCCTTTTGGGTTTTCATTATGTCCATGGGTATAGCTCTCTTACCCCAAGCACCCTTTCAGGTTTTCACCTGGTTCGCACAAGCTTGCTGTTTTTACCCATAGCACCCTTTCGAGTTTTCACTTCGTCCATCTTGCTTTGAGCTTATATTTATATTTTATTTTCTTTTTATTTCTTTCATCAATTTTTTTCTCAAAAGCCACGACATAGACGTCGATTCCATCATAGCTGGCTAGATGGGGTTTAGGTGTCGTCTCTCAACTTGGCTTGTATTGATTTAACAGATACTATGACTGCTTGTGAACCTAAAAAGAGGGCTTTCTTCAGGGTGTAGCTTGGCCATGGGTTAGGTTTGGATTTGAAGGTGTGCTGGGCTAAGAAGGTTTCCTTGATTCGGCTTCAGTTTTTCACAACATACTTTCTTCCTTGGGGGATTTTACTGTACACACCCAATGATTCTTCTATTTGTTTTTTCTTTTTCCTTTATCTTATTTCAGACAATCTCTCTTTGAGGTTTTACTTTTTCAATTTTTTAGGATTTTGATGGTAACTTTACTTCCCTTTTTTTGTATATGTACATATTTTTTTTTTTGGAAGGGGTTTATTGAAAGAAAGGCTCAGGCTCAAATGGGGTAGCAAAGGATATCATCATTTTTAGGGATGCTTTTTAGCTTCTGTGCTTGGAATGATGGCCTCTTTTGGGTGGTTCTTAAATAGTCACGTATCTATTTCACCAATACTTACCTTATCGCGATAGACTAAGGGTAGAACCGTCAGACGTATCTAGCATTGATGGGCTCAGAAAGATGATCTCTGTCCATGGTGGCGAGGTGGATGGCATATCCCGGTAATACTTTTCGGATGACGTAAGATCCTTCCTAGTTCGGCTTGAACTTCCCTCTCGGATCGGCATGGAGGGATGGGAAGATCTTCTTCAGTATAGTGTCTCCTACCTTTAGATCTCGACCACGAACACGTTTATTATAAGCACGCGCGATTCACCCCTGGTAAACTTGAGTATGACACAAGGCTAGAAGTTTTTTCTCATCCAATAGATTCGATTGTTAAAAGCGGGATCTCTCTCTCTCTCTGCTTCAGGTAAGCCTGATTTCATGAGGATTCAGAGCGAGGGTATTTCAACCTCTACTGATAGGATGGCCTCGGTTCCATACACGAGGGAGAATGGTATTGCCCCTGTAGCGGTATTGATCGATATTTTGTAAGCAGATAAAGAAAATGGCAACATTTCACTCTAATCTTGGTAAGTGACGACCATCTTTCAAGGATGCAGATGAGCGTCTTATTCGCAGCTTCCACGACTCCAGTAGTTTGAGGCCAATAAGGGGACGAGCGATGGTGCTTGATCTTTTATTGCTCATAGAATGCTCAGATGCGCTTATTCGTAAAGTTTGTGCCATTATCCGTGATGATATCCTTGGGTACTCCAAATTGGCACATAATATTATTTTTGAGAAACTTCTCGACGTGACTAGCTGTGATGTTGCTTCTACCCACTTGGTGAAGTACTCAATGGCAACGAGGATGAATCGATGTCTGTTTGATGCTTTCGGATTAATCACTCCGACGACGTCAAGGCCCCAGGTAGCAAATGGCCAAGGAGTGGTCATGCAGTGAAGATCCATGGCAGAAGCGTGTATCAGACTGGAGTGTTCCTGACACTTGTAGCATTTATGAACATGTTTGCAGCAATCCGATTCCATGGTGGTCCAAAAGTATCTCTGCCACATAATTTTCTTGGCGAGCATGTGACCGCTGACGTGGGCATCGCATACTCCCTCATGGATCTCCTTCATAATATTAATCGCTTCACTTTCTGTTAGGCACTTGAGCAAGATGTTATTGTAGGATCGCTTGTAAAGGCATTCTCCACAAATGACGTAGCCTGCCAATAAACATTGAATGGTTCGTCAGTCCATCTTAGATGTACCCTCAGGGAAAGTTAGTGTCTCGAGGAAATTATTGATATCTGAGAACCAAGGTGGCTCATTATCAAGCTTTGTAGGTTCCTCAATCTGGAGGCAGAAGGCCAACTCATTCCTTTGCTCGATCATGATCGGCTTCATCTCAGCACCATACGAGATTTCTATCATTGATGCCAAAATTTCTAGTGCATCGGCAAAGCGATTCCTTATTCGATTGACATATGAGAATGTCACGTCTTGGAAGCAAGCTATCAGATCCACAAGGTGCTCATGGTAGGGGATCAGTTTCTCGTCTTTTGTTTTCCAATCTCCATTCGTCTGGCATATGATCAACTGTGAATCACCAAATACCCGGAGGTGAGTTATATTTAGATTAAGAGTCGCTTGCAAACCAGCGGTACAAGCTTCGTACTCGGCCATGTTGTTAGTGTAATGGAAGTTGAGCTTGATGGAGACTGGTACATGGGACCTTTTGGCGACATCAGAATGGCGCCAACTCCCTGACCTTCGACATTTGCTGCCCCGTCAAAGTGCATTACCCAAGATTCTTCTGCTTCTTCAGTATCGTCTTCCATCATGAAGATGATGTCCTCATCAGGGAACTCAGTTCTCAAAGGCTCATAATCTAGCAAAGGATTGTCGGTAAGATGATCGGTGAGTGCTTGCCCCTTGATCGACTTTTGAGTGATGTACGTGATGCCAAACTTAGACAATAAAAGCTGTCATTGTGTGGTTCGTCTAGTAAGAGCCGACTTCTCAAACAGGTATTTCAATGAGTCCATTTGAGCCAAAATTAGAATGGCTTGGGATAGTAAGTAATGGCGGAGCCTCTAAGTAGCCCATATAAAAGCCAGGCATGCTTTCTCCAGATGAGAATAACGTGTCTCATAATTAGTAAACTTCTTGCTCAGATAGTAAATGGCCTGCTCTCTTCTTCCCGTCTTGTCATGCTACCCTAAAACACATCTCATCGAGACTTCTGTCGTGGAGAGATACATCAAGAGTGGTCTCCCTAGCTCGGGTGGTACTAACACAGGTGGGTTAAGGAGGTAGCTTTTAATTTTATCGAACGCTGCCTCACAATCATCGTTCCATTCAACGGGTGAGTTCTTCCTTAGTAGCTTAAAGATCGGTGTGCAGATTGGAGTTAGCTATCTAATGAACCGATTGATATATTATATTCTGCCCAAGATACTTCTAACCTCTTTCTCGATAGATGGTGGCGGCATTTTGGTGATACTTTAACTTTGACTGGGTCGACCTCAATCCCTCTCGTGCTAACGGTGAATCCCAACAGTTTCCCAGACATAGCACCGAATGCACACTTCTATGGATTCAAACGTAACTTGTACATTCTCAACCTCTCAAACAGCTTCTGGAGGTTTACCAAGTGATCGGTTTACTCTGGTGACTTGGTTATCATATCATAGACATATACTTCAATTTCTCGGTGCATCATGTCGTGAAACAATGCGATCATAGCTCTCTGGTACATTGCACTGGCATTCTTCAACCCAAACAACATGATTCGGTAGCAAAAGGTCCCCCAAAGAGTCATGAACGTAGTCTTCTCTCGATCTGCCTTTGCCATCTTAATCTGATTGTATCCTGAGAATCCATCCATAAAAGAAAACATCCTGTGCCTAGCGGTGTTATCGACTAAGATGTCGATGTGCGGCAATGGGAAATCGTCTTCCTGGCTTGCCTTGTTCAAATTGCTAAAATCGATACACATGCGGACCTTTCCATCATTCTTTGGCACCGAGACAATATTGGCTAGCCACTGCTGGTATTTGGATACCATGAGAACTTGCGTCATACTGCTTGATGATCTCATCTTTGACTTTCAACATCCACTCGAGTCAGAGACGCCTCAGCTTCTGCTTAATCGGCTTCATATCAAGGTATAGCGGTAGGTCATGCTCGACCAAATCGGTATCCAAACCAGGCATGTCCTCGTATGACCATGTGAAGACTTCTTGATATGACCGAAGAAAATCAATCATGCTTTTTCTTTCCTCGGGGGATAGTGATATTCCAATCTTGTTAATTCTAGGAATCACCTAGGTCCCTAGATTGACGTCCTCTGTTTCTTCAACAATCTAGGTAGGGTCATGCTCAAAATTGGTAAATTGGTCAAGGAGCTCATTGGGGAGCCCCTCAGTAGGGATTTCCTCATCCAGACTCGTAATTCCTATCTCTTCTTGTATTTCTATAGGAAAGGGGTTGATTTTACGTGGGACGAATTTTTTAATTAAGGCATCATTTTTCTTAATTTTATCATGATTTTTAAAGGACAACAATATATATATATTTTTTTGGTTTATTTTGTATTTTTTTAATTTTTTTAGATTTTCCTTTTTTTCAAAAATAGGCCCTTGGCAAAGCGGGTCTCTATATACACATGGTATTGCCTGCCAAGGGCTAATCTCACCTCTTTTTTTTTGTTTTCTCTTTTTTTTTTTGAAAATTTGAAATTCTTTAAGCCATTTTCTTCAGCCCTTGGCAGGATTTAAGACATTTGAACAATTACGCCTGCTAAGGGCTGCTCAACATCTTAATCGACTCGACACAATTTGATCATGGTGATGTGCCCCTTGGCTAATGAATGAAACAAATTTCTCCAATGACACCATACCTATGCTACTTACCTGAGGGAGAATTGACATATAATTGGTTAAATTTAATGGCTCAATCACCCCTATGATCTCATTCCCCTAGTTCCATTGCCATGATGACTCTACACTCTCTTTCATGCTGATGTATTCTAAGGGATCAGACTCTTCCATCCCTTCCTCCAACATATTGATGGTGGCCCTTGGTCTCATTTCTCCCTGTGGGTGCGGTGGTAACGATGCCTGCATGATATTGGTGTGTAGGTTTGCTAGGGGGGGTGCTGGGGGTATGAGTTTCCCTGCCTCTATCAAATCCTCTATCGTGTGTTTCAAAGAAAATCACCGATTAGTTGGATGTCCCGGCTCTTGATGGACATTGCATTGTGTGCTGGGATCATAAGTTTTTGGAATTGGATTTGGTGGGGGTCTTGGTTGAAGCTGAGTAACTAAACCCTTCTCGATTAGCAATGGCAAGAGGACATTTAGGGATTATCCCAAGGGAGTGAATACTCAGTTAAGGCGGGTCCTTCTCTGCTCAGGGGTTTGCTGCTCCCAGGGGACATTGTTCTGCCTTGGAGTCTGATTTGTTAGCGCTGGTTGTGCTATCGCGAACTAAAAGGGAACCATGTTGGTGTTGGGATGTATGTTCATTATATTTTGTACCTCTGCCCCTGCTCCTCTCTTAGTCCTCCGTTCGGTGAACTTTTGGATCCCACTGGCCCCACTGGACACATTCTTGCTCAAACATCCCTCTCTAATTGCGTCCTCACAACAGTTGGCATTTCTTACCAAATCAGCAAAGCTGAACTGCTATTGGTATACCAAGAAGTCTGAGATGACTAGCAGAGTATTTTTTAAGATCATCTTGATTTGCTCATCATCGGGTATTCTATTTCGGACTTGAGCTGCCAATGCCTTCCACATCCCAAGGTAGTCACTGAATGTTTCGTCAGGCTTCTGCTTTACTAGGGCTAGATCTGACTTACGGGGTTCAATGTCTATGTTGTAGACATATTGTTCTTAGAATAGGTGGGTCAGATCTTTTCATGTTTTAATCATGGATGGTTCAAGAGAAGTGAACCATCTCAAAGCTTGGTCCGTAAGACTCTTTTGAAACACTTTGATGAGGAGTCATTCGTCTCCGTCGTATTGGCATATGTCCCTACAGTAGGACTTAAGGTGTGCGATGGGGTTTCATGTGCCGTTATATTTATCAAAGATCAATATTTTAAATTTTGGGGGCAAGGGGACTTCCTTAAATAAACACAAGTCCGAGAAGTCTGTGGCATGGATTTTGTCTCCACCCATCTTCAACAGCTACTTCTGGATTTTTTCTAGTTGTTCTTTTAACTGCTCAGACTCTTGAGACAATGGGGCTCTTTTTTCAACTGTCGGCCTTGATTCACTTTGTGCTATTGGGGGGTTGGTAATTATGGGTGGAGGATTGATGCTGGCAAATGCCCCAGCGTAAGCCCCGCTATTCTTAATCTTATCTTCCTCATATTGAGGGTCTACATATGTGTCGTGAGGGTGAGATTTTCTTGTTGATATTAGCTAGGTTGGATAGGTGCCGGGTGGGACCATTGGAGGTGAGGGAAGCTTGGTGGGGTGATAAGATGAGTGGAATTTAGGTTTTGGGTTGGGCCCTGAGGGGGCCACTGTGTTTGAGGGAAAGCTTGGATATGGCTTTGGGGTGTTGGGACATGCGTGAATTGGGGTTGATGGGCTGGGTGGGAAGTTTGTGTGTGAGGGAGATATTGGGAGAATTATGGAGGGTATGGGTATGAGGACCCGAGGTTTGGGCTTTGCTGGGCTTGGGTATAAGGTAGGGAACTTGGAGGGGGTTGGGCCATAAGGCCTTGGGAAATTTGGCCCATTGGGCCCTGAGAGGTCTGGCTCATTGGGCCTTGATGGGTTTGGCCCAGTGGGCCTTGGACCATTGGGGGGACCTTGATGGGTCTCGATGGTGGGGATTTGGGCCATTGGGCCTTGGTGGGTTTGAGGTAATGGAGCATGGAGGTTTGAGAATGTGGATGATGGGTTGGAGGATGTATGGTGAGAATGAGGGGGGATGTTTTAGGAGGCTTTCTAACTAGTGTAAGCCTGGACCATCTCCTCCATCATGGCCACTGGGGAGGGATTGGATGGAGGAGGTTCATTAGAGGGTATTTGGGAGGTGGATGATATAGATTTGTGGGAAAAATTGGGCATGACCCTGGTAAAATTGGGCATGACCTGGGTAGAGGTAGGAAAATTGTGCATAGTTTGTGAGGATGAGGGAAAATTAGGTATGTTGGATGTAGAAGGAAAGCGGGGTGTATTTTGGGTGGATGTGTGAAGATGGGGAGCATTTGGATTGGAGGGAAAATTGGGCATGGTTTGGGTTGATGGGGGAGGAAAATTGGGCATGACTCGGGTAGATGGAGGGAAATGTGGTGGATTTTGGGTGAATGAGGGACAATTGGATGTATTTGGAGGGGATTGGGATAAATGGGGTATGGCTTGGGTGTATGTGGGAAAATGGGGATAGTTGGGATTGGATGTGGGGGGAAAATTTAGATTGGATGTGGAGGGAGATTTGGGTGTATGGGATGTTTGTTGGATGGATGTGGGAAAATTAGGGGCTTGTTGGATTGATGTGGGAGAATTGGGAATGGTATGGATGGATGTGGAAAAATTGGGCATGGTTTGTATGGATGGAGAAAATTGGGATATAGTTTGGGTGGATGTGTGGGGAAAATGGGGTGGTGATGTGGAGAAGGTGGGAAATGGGATTGGACTTTGGATGGATGTGGGAGAAAAATGGGATATGGTTGGATTTGAAGTGGACGGAAAATGGGACAGAGTTTGGGTGGATGTGTAGGGAAATTTGGGCATGGGAGATGGGGGAAAATGTGGTGTATGTTGGGTTAATGTGGAGAGAGAATTGGCACTATGTGGAGTAGATGTGGGAGGAAAATGGGGTGTTTGTTGGATGGATGTGGATGGGAGAAAATTGGACATAGATTGGGTAAATGTGGGTGTTGGATTTTGGGAAGGTATGGGAAAATGGGGTATGGTTTAGAAAAATGATGGGGAATGAGGTATTAGATTTTAAGAAAATATGGGGAAATTAGGCATGTTAGATGTGGAAGAGAAGTGGGATAAGTTTTGGGTTGACGTGGAGAATTGGATTGGATTTAGGGTGGATGAAGGGAAGTGGGGTGTTTGTTGGGTGGATGTGGAAGGTGAATTTGGAGTGGATATGGGGGAAAATGGGATGGATTTTGAGAGAATGTGGAAAATGTGGATGGAAGTATGGGTGCACCAAAGGGTTCGGTGACATTGAAATGGGTTTGGGCGGGGGAATCGGAAATGGGGATTTCCTCCATGTGGGAATGAGTCGAAGAGTATGGAAATATGGAGAAATTAGGCATGTTAGATGTGGAAGAGAAGTGGATAAGTTTTGGGTTGATGTGGAGAATTGGGTTGAATTTAGGGTGGATGAAGGGAAGTGGGGTGTTTGTGGGTGGATGTGGAAGGTGAATTTGGAGTGGATATGGGGGGAAAATGGGATGGATTTTGAGAGAATGTGAAAGATGTGGATGGAAATATGGGTGTACCGAAGGGTCCGGTGACATTGAAATTGGTTTGGGTGGGGGAATCGGAAATGGGGATTTTCTCCATGTGGGAATGAGTTGGGGAGTGTGGTGGGGATGAATCGGGATCGGCGTAGGTTGGATCAACCACCCAAGACATGGTTTGTTGGCGGGTTGGGTACGGGTTCCTCGGGTGAGGACCAAAAACCCGTCTTCTCCTACCCCTACGGGATGATGGAGGATAAGGCGATGCCGTTGTTCCGGCACCACAAGCTTTTTTTTTGAATTTTTCTTAGGTTTTTAACTTTTTTAATTTTTTCTCTTGGTGGGGATTTTTGAATGATGATGATGAGAACCCCCTTTTCGGATGGCATTCACACCCCCAATGCCTCCCACCGCAGGATTCGGATTCACCTTTGAAGAATCAAAGGAAATCCTTTGATCTATGTAAGGACACCGAAATCCATGCGACAACCCGATCCCTCGTAAGAGTCAATAAGAGGGCGACCTCTCTTGACCGACAGAGTGTTTTGAGTGTCAAGAGTGTGGGATTTATCTAGAGTCTAAAAAACCACTAAGCGGGGGGTTGGGGCAATGCCCCTTGGGACTTTTTCTTCACTTTTCGGGTCCCTCCTTTCCGTGCCTAAAGGATATAAGGCTTTTTCGATTCCGCTAGTGCTCTCCTCAAGGTTTTAGGCTTTATAACTTGGATAGGTTCCCCACCCGATATACCTCCAACGTAAGCGCTTTCTCAGATACTAGGTGGGGTGGTTCTTTTCTAAATCATCAATACTAGGGACTGCCGCCGTACTAAGAACCGGGTATTTATATCTTTGCCTAAAAAATCCTAACCCTTGAAAATTTATCCGTAAATCTTTAATTAAGTCCCCCTTCTTGGTTCAATTTTAATTTTAGATTTTAAGGAAATTTGCTTAAAGTTCAAAAAGGGGTGGTAATAGTCCCGTGCCGCCTCTACAGGCTGGTGTCCACTGATAAGATATGATTGCGGAAATTAAAAGCTCACGTAGGCCCGCCAAACCGCTAAGGCGTCTAAAATATACAAGTAATCCCACTAATCGGCTAAGGCATATAAACGACGAAAAATAAATGAAAGTAAAGACAATGCTCAATTAGGCCCGCCAATTGGCTAAGGCACGTAAATGACGGAAAATAAATGAAAGTAAATACAAAGCTCAAGTAGGCCTGCCAATCGGCTAAAGCATGTAAATGACGGAAAAGTAGGGATAAGTAAAAAAATGATAGAATCGTAGGGTTAAGTAAACAAGAAATGAACAAAATTTTTGTAAAAATGAAAAACACATGCAACAAAAAAGAGCCAAAACTTCAAGGAGAAGCTCTTCAAGTAATCCCCAGCAGAGTCGCCAACTGTGTAACCGTGGATTTTTATCAAATCCATCGCGACGATGCGCTCGTGCGAAAAATATAGAGTCACTACACGGAGCTTTTGGTGTCCCGGGAAACCTAGATCAATTTTATAAGCATCGAAGTATTACAAATATGACTTTGATTTCGATTTACGCCAAAGGCCCTTGGGAAGGGGCTTCGATTATCGATCGGGAAGGTGTTAGGCACCCGACCAACCCGCTCGTAAGCGGTCTCTACTATGACTGTTTTACTGTGTATAATATATATATATATATATATATATATATATATATATATATATATATATATATAAGAAAAGAAAATGAGCGGCACTTCCCTTTGTCCAAAGGCATGCCGATCCTATTAAGCCCTTCCAGCTTGCCGAAATTTGGGCAGGGTAACGGCTCTGTAGACACCCAAACTCAGCCCAAGGCTCGATCAGTCTATACTCCGAGAGAGATGTACCCCTGTGCTTCCGATGGCACCCCTGAACCCTTGGGAATCTATCCAGACCTTTAGGAATTACCTAAAGCCCATTAGAGCCATTCCCCCAACCCTTAGAGATCACCCCTAATCCCTGGGGTCCCTTCCCAGACTCAACTTAAACCCTTTTGAGTATTCGATGGGAGGAGAGCTACAAATTTTTATACAGACCACTTCTGAGGATGAGCCATATACCATTAGAGAGAGGACTTCTCCAACTTTCCAATGAGCCAAAGATCACCCAATTTGGAGTTGTGGTTCAAAAGTTATGGCCGAATGAAAGTCCACATAAAATCATGACTTTTTGCTCAGGCGTATGTATTACAGACGCCCAACAAATTTGGCCCCAGTTTGGTCAGGCGTATGTATTATATACGCCTAGCATTTTTGGGCCAAATTTGGCTGGGCGTATATAATACATACGCCCAGCATAAGTGGCCACCAACGCGGGCACCCATCTTCTCAGATTCCCCCTGGTTTTCATGAATTTCATTGTGCATAAACTGGGCGTATGTAATATATACGCCCAGCTTAGCTACAGTATCAGTCATTAAATGCTCAAATTTCTTCCATCTGGTTTGACCCTTTGACCATCCCCTTGGTTGAGGTGGGTGTCTTAAGGTTGGTTGCACCCCCTTTGAGCTTATTGGCAACCCTTAAGTCACCCATGGTCTCACCCCATCATCTACCATTGAAATCAATTTCCCAAACCTCTAGGACCCTAAAAACCTAGAAAACCTTAGATAGAGGATTACCTAATTACTAAATCAATTAGCTCTTAAGTGACCCTCTAACCCACCTCTTCTCTATAAATAGAGAGGCCCCCCTCTTCCCAAAAGGGTTGAGGAATTAGGATTGAAAGTTAAGCTTGAGAGAGAGAGCCCTAGAGAGAAAAAAATATATTTTGCAACTAGAATTCCAACATACTCAGTTCATCATTTTCGACCCTTTTCAACCATTAGATCACCCCTTGTTAGTCAAGCTTAGTCCCTAGCTTCATCCCACACTTCCTATCTACCGAATCCTAGCATTAAAACCTATTCCTCTACCGTTTAAGCCATTTAAAGCCATCAGAAGCACACCGAAGCGAAGGTCTTCTACGGTGTGACAAGGGCCCGTGAGCTCCTGCTCACCCCTCCCTTCCTCTACCATCTTGGTGTTTCCTCCGTCCAAGGATTCAAGCCGTTACGCTGCCGAAATTTCGGTTTGGCTCAAAGCTTGATAGGACCGTATTGCCTTCGGGCAAGGGAAAGCTCCGCCTATTTATTTTTATTTTTGGCCATAGACAGAGACAACTACATGCGGGTTGATCGGGTGCCTAAACCCTTCCCGATCGATAACCGAAGCCCCTACCCTAGAGCCTTTGGCAAAGACCGGTAAATCAGAGTCATATTTAGCACTTCGGTGCTCAAAATATTGATTTAAAGGTTTCCCGGGTCACCAAAAGCTCCGGGTGGCGACTCTACATTTTATTCCATCACGAGTGCATTGCCGCGGCTGGTTCGAGAGGATCTATGCTTGCACAGATGGCAACTTTGCTGGGGATGCCACCCTAGCGCTTCCCCTCTTGTTGGTCTTTTTTTTTTCTTTTACTAACCATGGCTGTTTTTTGTTCTAATTTTTTGCTATTTTTCTTTATTTTTTGTTGTTTTTACTAACATACTCACCCCTACGATTTAGACCTTTAAGTGCCTTAGCCGATTGGCGGGCCTACTTGCACCTTTAAATTTCAGTTTTTTACGATTTTGTCATTTAAGCCGCCTTAGCCGTTTGGCGGGCCTGCTCGCATCTACTTTCCACGTCATTTAAATTTTAGTCATTTACGAGCCTTAGCCGTTTGGTGGGCCTACGTGCGCTCTTTATTTCGATCATCATATCCCACCATTGAACGCTGGCCCGTTGAGGCGGCACGGGCTTGTCATCCCCGATTCGATTTTGGACTTAAATTCACTCCCCTTTAAAAATCTGTAATTAAAAGTGAACTAACAGTGTGGGGACATACTCAAATCTGTTTTTGCATGTTGTGGGTAGTTTTCGAGGGGTTTAGGCACAGATATAACTTACCTGGTTTCCAGTAAGGCGGCAGCCCTAGTGGTGATGATCTGAAAGAACCACCTTCCGACAGAAGGCGCTTCTTGGGAGGTATATCGGTTGGGTTGCCAATTCCATTTAAGCCGTAAAGCCCGCAATGGTGAGAGCGTAGATAGCCCGAATTCAGCCATGTATCCCTAGGAAGCGAAAAGGAGGGACCCGATAACATACACAGCAGTCCCCGGGAGCATCCCTCCCAGAAAACTAGTCCAAAAGACCCATCTCGGGCTTGCTGTTTACTGTCAAAACAAGTTGACATAATTGTCTCTACCAGGAGTATATAATATATACGCCCAGCCAAAATCCCCAGATTTAAGCCAGGCGTATATGATATATACGCCCAGCAAAATCTATCATATACGCATAGCCAAATCTGCTTAATTTTGGTCAGGCGTATATAATACATACGCCCAGTATATACTGGTTTCAGGTAGCCCGATCTGAGGCCCAATTCACCACCCAAGTTCCCCGATTAGCGGTATTAGTGCCCACAATAGCCTCCCGCATTCTGTAACGCCCAATATGCCCCCGCCCAGTCAAAAGAAGGCGACTTCTCATTGATTTGCTCCGGGGGATCGGGTCGTTTGCGTGGATTCCCTCAACTTCAATAGAACGAAAGGGTTCCCGTTCACTTCTTCCGAAGTGTGTCGGATCCCGCCGTGGGACCTACTAAAGGTGCGTATATCACCCGAGACGGGAATTTTTCTAGGGCACCAGATCATCATTCATTTAAATAGGGGAGATAATTTTCATTTGAAAAATCCAAAAAAAAAAAAAAAAATACATAGAAAAATCAAAAATCCGTATATACGCACACTTTCGGTGCGACCTCAAACCCAACCCGTAGAGGAAGAACTAGGAAAGTGTTCGGCCCTTACCCAAGGCATCGGTACCACACTCGTCAAAAGATCATGTCGAGTGCCGATACATCCCCGCCATCATCCCCATCTCATTCCCATATAGGAGAAGACCCGATCTCCAACACCTTCACCCAAACCCGGTTCGATGCCACGGGTCCATTTGGGTCACCCGTGTTCGCATCTACCCCATCCCCTGCCCTTGCATTTTCCCAACATACTCCTATCTCATCCTCTACTGAAACACCTCATTTCCCGACTGACCCATACATCCCCATCTCCCATCCATATGCCCTTACAGCACCCCCCTACTCCCAAAGACCCCATCAGGAACCCCATCCCCTGCCTACCTCCCACGCCCCGTCCACCTCACCATCCATGCCTCCTATATCCCATATCCCACTCACCTCATCTCACATACCCTCCACATCACATGGTCCATCCACATCCCAACAGACCCCCTTATTTACCCAGGTCATGCCCAACTTTGCCCAGGGTGTGACTAGCAACCCACCATCTTCCTTAGCCATACACCCACACCCTCCAAGCACAACCATTCATACCCTCCATACCCAGGTCATGCCCAATTTCATCCAACCCCCTCCGCCCTTGAATGGGCCATCACCCTCCAATCTCACACCTAATTCCATGCCCTCAATGGAGGACATGAGAAGGATGTATGCCCTGTGGGCTACCTCTCAGAGTCCAACATTCCAAACCCAACATCTAGGCCTCTAAAACCTCCATACCCCATTCCCCCATGACCATGCCCAACCACCCATCATTCATACCATCCAAGATCCCCCACCTCAATTCCAGGCCCAGGCCCAAGCCCAATAGATCCAAGCCCCCTCATCTCAGGACCAAACCCACGCGAATCCTTGGGCCCGAGCCCAAGTGCCTTTAGAACCATGGGCCCAAGCCCAAAGCCCTCAAGGCCCATGGGCCCAAGCCCAAACCCATCAGACCCAGGCCCAAAATCCTCAAGGCCCATGGGCCCAGCCCAAATCCAAACCCATTAGACCTAGTCCTAGGCCCAAAATCCTCAAGACCTATGGGCCCAAGCCCATACCCATCAGACCCATACCTAAAATTCTCAAGGCCCATGGGCCTAAGCCCAGGCTCAAGCCCAGGCCCAAAGCCCTCAAGGCCCATGGGCCCAAGCCCAGACCTACCAAACTCAGGCCCAGGCCCAAGCCTATCAGACCCAGGCCCAGTTCCAAGCCCCCCAGGGCCCTTGGACCCATACCTATCAAACCCAAGCCCAAGGCCCATCACCCCGCACCCAATACCCACATGGCCCATTAGCCCAAACCCAACAGGGCCCATTAGCCCAAAATCATACCAACCCCCACACCCAGGCTTAAGGCCCATCAACCCAAGCTTTCCAAACCATCAAGCCCATACCCAAGGCCCATCCACCCACACTCATCAAGGCCCGTTCACAAACCCCTTACCCCTTCACCAATACCCTTCATTCACCTACACCCCTTATGCCCCAATCTCGCCTCCAACGGAATATTCGATCCACCCCATGCCTCAAAACCACGCCTACAGCATCCCGCTACATCAACCACACCCCCATCACCCCCAGAATATACACCCAGCTTAGCACATCATTCATCCACAAACCACTCATCCATTCACTCCTTCCCATCCCCTACAAGCCTTGTGGCCCCACCAGGTCGTTCAACCCATCACCCCCAGGTCCAAATAGCAGACCTCGCCCCTCACCAGTACAATGACCAACAGTACGAGGAGGACGAGATCCACAACAGTGGAGGAGCTGCCATCTTCGGCCCCCCTAGGCCCGTCATCGTCACACCCAGGGCTGAGCCAAATCAAGGGGAAGCAGCTCTAGCTACAACCTCAAAAAAATCAGAGCAGCTGAGAGAACAGATAGACAGAATACAAAAGTAGTTGACGAAGATGGGAGGGCTAGAACTGCATTCGACAGACTTTTCAGACTTGTGTCTATTCTCGGATGTCCCCCTACCACAGAAATTTAAGATGCCATTATTCGATAAATATAATGACACTGGTAACCCCAGCGCCCACTTAAAATCTTACTATGGGGATATGTGTCAGTACGGCGGAGATGAATGACTCCTCATCAAAGTGTTTCAAAAGAGTTTAACGGGCCCAGCTCTGAGATGGTTCACGTCCCTAGAACCATCTATGATAAAAACTTGGAAAGATTTGACACACTTATTCCAAGAACAGTATGTCTATGACATGGACATAGAGCCAAGGAAGTTGGATCTGGCCCGTTTGAAGCAAAGGCATGATGAAACTTTCAATGCCCACTTAGGAAGGTGGAGGGCATTGGCTGCCCAAGTGACCCACCGGATTCCTGATGATGAGCAGATTGAATTGATAACCAAGGGAGCTCTCTCAGTCATCGCAGAATTTTTGGTATATCAACAACTGATTTGGTCCGAAATGCCAACCGCTGTGAAGACGCCGTTAGAGAGGGCAGGTTGAGAAAGAGCATGGCCAACGGGGCTGCTGGGATCCGGAAAGCTATCGAACCAAGGATTGAAAGAAGGCCAGGGGCAGAGGTGCAGAACATCGTTTATCCCAATACCACCCCGATACAGCTCCAGGCCGCACCCCCACCCCCTGCCCGTTTCGAACAAGCGCTAAGGCCGAACAATGGATCGAGGGCCCCATTCACCCAGGAACAGATGAAAGCATGATTCGAACGGGTCTTCACGCCGTTAGGGCAATCATTAAGCATCTTATTACCAGTATTGCTACGAAAGGGTCTAGTCAATTTACTCCAGCCTCGCCTACCCCCCAATTTGATACCAAGAAACTATGACCCGAACCTGCATTGTAACTTCCTCCAGGGGCTAGGTCACCCTACGGACTGGTGCTTCCCATTAAAGCATGCAATCCAAGATTTAATAGAGGCAGGAAAAATTATTCCCCCGCCGCTTCCTCAAGGGCAGAACCAGAACATCCATCAAGCCCCTCTGCCACCACATCCCAGAGGCCCCAGGCCTAACATCCATTGGGTAGAAGAGGAAGAGGAAGAGTTCGACCCCTCAGATTACATTAGTAGTCAAGAGGAGTTTTCATTTCCCAGGTTGAACAAGGGCGAACCGATTGTGGGGGTGATCGAGCCGCTGTATTTAGCAGATTACTTCCCCACCCCAGCATACCAAGAGGAGCCCTTAGATTTAGGGCAGTATTTTTCCACTCCCGCTCCTACCTATCAAATCTAAACGGGCCCAGCCCCGCCGCAATCATACGCATATCCGCCCCACTCCCAATTTACCCCACAGTACACACACCTCCCAATCACTCCATCCCATACACTATCCCACCATCAGCCACCCCATATACCTCTCTGTCACACCCAAATCACCCCACGCCATACATAACTCCACCATCCCCATACTACCCTACCTCATACACACCCTCAAATCTCTCCACCCAATACACAACTCCACCATCCCCAAATCACCCCACCCCATGCCCAACTCCATCATCCCCGGTTTACCTCATTTTATCCATGAACCCATCATCGCCCCACCATGCCACCCCATTTACAAACCCTTCATATCAGTACCCCCCTGCTCCATCCGCTACCCCGTCATACCCCTATCACCTCACACCTCTGACGTTTCCCAGTCACCCCTTTCCAGTCACACCCCCACCATCCCTTCGCCATTTTGCCCCCAATCCAACTCCACCCCCACCCAAACAAACAACCCCTCATCCACTCCCCTTATCACTCGCTCCCAATCACCACTGGTCTTACCATGCCCCGGTAACGCCTACACAAACCCCCTCCGCACCCTCAAACCCAACTTCGCCAATTCTTGCCAATACCATTACACCCCCTATTGGAGTCAATCTGGTTGGGCCCGAGAATCCGACATACCCAGCCCAATCCACCCCAGAATCACCATGCACTCCCTTCCTCATCCCGAAACCCGCCTATGACCCGCATCAAGTGTCATTAAGTTACGAGCAGACGGACATGAATGCTGGTCGCCACCAAGAAGAGACAGTCAAGTTTATCACCCGGTCGGGCATGATTTCTACACAGCCAGAAGCATCAGGGGCCGTAAGAGGAGAAGAAAAGAAGAAAGAGCAGGCCGCAGGGAACCCCTTTAAAAAAATGGCCAAAGAGCATGTGTTGGAGACACAGTTCAAGAGGACACCCGCACATATTACTGTTTAGGATTTGTTGATCCCATCCCCGCTCCACTTTCAAGCCTTAATGGGAGCACTCAAAGACGCGCATGTTTTCGCCCACGTAACTCCTGACGAGGTGGGAGAGATAATTGGGCAAGTATTGGCCCTAAATGCCATCTCATTCACTGATGCGGATCTGCTGCTCGAGGGGAACAACCACTCTAAGCCCCTGAATATAACAGTGGAAGTAGGGAACCTGGTGGTGCCGTTGGTCATAATAGACAACGGACTAGCATTGAACGTGTGCCCTCTAAGGACGGTAATCAAAATCGGTGCAAACCCCAACACTTTTCAGCCATCAATAACAGGCGCCAGGGGATTCGACAATACCCGAAGAGAAATCATAGGAGAAGTAGACCTCGACCTGATTATCGGGCCGCAAACCTTCACTGTCCCCTTCCAGGTTATGGACATCAAGTCTACATTTAATCTATTATTAGGCCGACCGTGGCTGCATGAGATTGGGGCAATACCATCAACCCTAC
This sequence comes from Chloranthus sessilifolius, assembly GCA_021018995.1. Lineage (NCBI taxonomy): Eukaryota > Viridiplantae > Streptophyta > Magnoliopsida > Chloranthales > Chloranthaceae > Chloranthus > Chloranthus sessilifolius. The sequence goes on along the minus strand of CM037592.1, from coordinate 76,972,074 downwards.
ACCAAAAACTCTGATTCATCTTAGGCAGAAGAATCGTCACCATCGTAGGTGAGAGCAGAGAGGACAGGGAGCGGAGCGCTCTGCATATTGAGAATTCGAAAGTTCTTGACATGTCGCACTCAGTGGATGGCACTGATCTCCATCGATTTGAGTATGACTTCTCAGCCGTTACCCTCGAGCCGACTGAAAAAACCCCTGCCAAAATTGGAGGAAGAATGGATGCAGCAGTGTTCATGCTCCACAAATGGGGCCACCAAAAAGGGAAAGGTCTGGGCCCACACCTTCAAGGAAAAAGAGACCCCATCAGGGCCAAGGGGCAGCAAAGCAAATTTGGCCTGGGCTACAGGCCTGATGGAGAAGAAGTCAGAGAGGCCAAAGAGAAGATAAGAGTCGCGACAGTCGCTAGGGCCATGGGAATCGACCTGAAAGAGGAGCCTCCTGCCTGGCCTCACATCCGCCAAACCTTTGTAAGCGCCGGGGTGGTAAAGATTGATCTGAATGGGGAGACGAGGATAACCCCACACAAGCTTGCTTCCGCCCACACCACTAACCCTTACATCATCCCCCTGGACCTTGAGGTGGACTTGGCAGCCCTCTCCTTGTTTGAGGAGGAAATCCCTGGGCCCACCCATCACTCTAGCATTAGCCACTTCGGGCCCACTCTAACCTTCAAAGACAGGGTCCCAAAGGATCCCTCCATAAACCTGCTGAGGGGGGAATTGTAAGAGCCTACTGATGCCGTTTCTAACCAAAAGGGTAAAGGCCAAGCCTCGCAGGTAAGTAACTGGGCATCTTTGCCCCAATTCCTGGGAGCCGCCAAATGCCGTGAATACGGCACTGGCTCTAAAAAAAAAATAACCTGTAAGAAGTGAGGTCAGCCTCTGGGACACTCTACCCTGTATATATAGAGATTCACATCACCAGGGGCTAACCTTCAAAAAATTATAAAAAACCATAAAAATAGAAAAAATACCAATCCTAAAAATATTGTCCTTTAAAATTCCCAAAAAAATCGAAAGTGATGTCGGGACACCCGTCCCATGTGAAGCCCACCCCTTCCCTGTAGAAATACGAGAAGAGGTAGGAATCACGAGTCTGGACGAGGAAGGTTAAGTCGATGAGCTCCCCAATGAGCTCCTCAAGCAATTTGCCGATTTTGAGCATGGCCCTACCCCGATCGTCGAAGAGACAGAGGACGTCAATTTCGGCACTGAAGAGGTCCCTAAAATCACCAAAATTGGAACATCGCTGTCCCCTACGGAGAGAAAGGGTATGATAGACTTCCTCCGGTCATACCATGACGTCTTCACATGGTTGTATGAAGACATGCCTGGTCTGGATACTGATCTGGTTGAGCATGAGTTGCCACTCTACCCTGACTGTAAGCCAGTTAAACAAAAGCTGAGGCGTCTCTGACCTAAGTGGATGTTGAAAGTCAAGGACGAGGCCCTTAAGCAGTATGACGCGGGTTTCCTCATGGTATCCAAGTACCCGTAATGGCTGGCCAATATCCTCCCCGTGCCAAAGAAGGACGGAAAGGTTCGAATGTGCATTGATTTTTGAAATCTCAACAAGGCGAGCCCAAAGGATGATTTCCCACTGCCACACATCGACATCTTGGTTGATAACACAGCTAAGCACGGGATGCTTTCGTTTATGGATGGATTCTTAGGCTACAATCAGATTAAGATGGCAGAGGCCGACCGAGAGAAGACCGCATTCATCACTCCTTGGGGAACCTTTTGCTACAAGGTGATGCCATTCGGGCTCAAGAACGCTGGGGCAACCTACCAGAGAGAAATGACGGCCCTATTCCACGACATGATGCACAGAGAGATCGAAGTGTATGTCGATGATATGATTGCCAAATCACCGGAAAGGGATGACCACTTGGTAAACCTTCAGAAGCTGTTTGAGAGGTTGAGAAAGTACAGGTTGCGATTGAATCCCCAGAAGTGCGCATTCGGTGTTATGCTAGGAAAACTATTAGGTTTTATCATCAGTAGGAGAGGCATCGAGGTTGATTCGACCAAGATCAAGGCCATCACTGAAATGCCACCACCGTCTAAAGAGAAAGAGGTCAGAGGCTTATTAGGCAGAATCCAGTACATCAGTCGATTCATCACACAGTTAACCTCGATATGCGCACCAATCTTCAAACTACTAATAAAGGATTCACCAGTTGAGTGGAATGATGACTGCCAAGCTGCATTTGACAAGATCAAGGGTTACCTCCTAAATCCCCCAGTATTGGTACCACCTGTACTTGGTAGACCCCTGATAATGTATCTGTCCACGACTGAATTTTCCATGGGTTGTGTGCTAGGACAACATGATGAGATAGAAAGAAGAGAGTAGGCCATCTACTACCTGAGCAAGAAGTTCACTGATTATGAGATGCGCTACTCTCATCTGGAGAAAACATGCCTAGCGCTGATGTGGGCTACTCAAAGACTTTGACACTACCTGATATCCCAAGTCATCCTACTTTTAGCGCGGATGGATCCGTTGAAGTACCTATTCGATAAACCTGCTCTCACTGGCCGAACTGCACGATGGCAGCTTTTATTATCTGAATTCGACATCACATACGTCACTCAGAAATCGATCAAGGGGCAGGCGCTCGCCGATCATGTTGCTGAGAACCCTCTATCGGACTACGAGCCTCTAGGATTGATTTCCTCGATGAGGACATCCTGTTCATGATAGAAGATGATACAAAAGAAGCAGAAGAATCATGGGTAATGCACTATGACGGAGCATCACATGTCGAAGGCCAAGGAGTTGGCGCCATCCTGATTTCACCAAACAGATCCCATGTACCGATCTCTATCAAGCTCAACTTCCCCTGCACTAACAATATGGCTGAGTATGAAGCTTGCACTACCGGTCTACAGGCAGCTCTCTATCTGAATGTAACCCATCTTCGAGTTTTTGGTGATTCACAGTTAATCATATGCCAGACGAATGGTGACTGGAAGACGAAAGATGAGAAACTGATCTCCTATCATGAACACCTCGAGGATCTAATAGCTTGCTTCCAAGATGTGACTTTCTCATATGCCCCCCAGATAAGGAATCACTTTGCCGATGCATTAGCAACCTTGGTGTCGATGATTGAAATCACCTATGGTGTTGAGATGAAGCCGATCATGATCGAGTAGAGGAATGAGCCAACCTTCTGCCTTCAGATTGAGGAACCTATAAAGCCTGATGATGAGCCACCTTGGTTCTTAGATATCAAGAATTTCCTCGAGACCCTAACTTTCCCAAAGGGTACATCCAAAATAGACCGACGAACCATTCAATGTTTAGCAGCAGGTTATGTCATTTGCGAGGAATGCCTCTACAAGAGATCATACAATAACATCTTCCTCAGGTGCCTCACTGAAAGTGAAGCGGTCAACATTATGAAAGAAATCCATGAGGGAGTATATGGAGCCCACGTCAGCGGTCACATGCTCGCTAAGAAAATCCTACGGCAGGGATACTTTTGGTCCACCATGGAATCAGATTATTGCAAACATGTTCAAAAATGCTACAGGTGTCAGGAACACTCCAGTCTGATACACGCTCCTGCCATTGATCTTCACTGCATGACCACTCCTTGGCCATTTGCTACATGGGGCCTCGACGTTGTTGGAATGATTAAACTGAAAGCATCGAACAGACATTGATTCATCCTTGTCGCCATTGAATACTTCACCAAGTGGGTAGAAGCGGCGTCATATGCCAATATCACGGCCAGTCACGTCGAGAAGTTTCTCAAGAACAATATTGTGTGCCGATTCGAAGTACCCAAAGATATCATAACAGACAATGACACCAACTTTGCGAATAAGCTCATCCGAAACTTCTGCGAGCAATACAAGATCAAACATCATCGATCATCCCCGTATAAGCCTCAGATGAATGGAGCCGTAGAGGCAGCCAACAAAACTCTGATCCGCATTCTTGAGAAGATGGTAGTCACTTACAGAGATTGGAGTGAGCAGTTACCCTTCGCACTTTGGGCCTATTGAACGTCGATCCGTACTGCTATAGGGGCAACACCATTCTCCCTTGTGTATGGAACCGAGGCCGTCCTCCCGGTAGAGGTTGAAGTACTCTCGCTCTGAATCGTCATGGAATCAGGCTTACCCGAAGCAGAGAGAGAAAGATCTCGCTTTGAACAATTAAACTTACTGGACGAAAAGAGACTCATGGCCTTATGTCACACTCAGGTTTACCAGGGGAGAATCGCACGTGCTTATAATAAACATGTCCGCAGTCGAGATCTAAAGGTAGGAGACACTGTACTGAAGAAGATCTTCCCTTCCCTCCATGCCGATCAGAGAGGAAAGTTTAAGCCGAACTAGGAAGGACCATACGTCATTCGAGAAGTGTTGTCGGGATATGCCATCCGCCTCGCCACCATGGACGGAGATCATCTTCCTGAGCCCATCAACACTGGATACGTTCGACGGTTCTACTCTTAGTCTATCGCGATAAGGTAAGTGTTGATGAAACAGATATGAGACTGCTTAAGAACCACCCAAAAGAGGCCATCATTCCAAGCACAGTAGCCCAAAAACATCCCTTAAAAAAAATAATTTTAGGATATCCTTTGCTACCCCATTTGAGCCTGGGCCTTTCTTTCAATAAACCCATCCCCCCAAAAAAAATATATATATATATACGTGTACGTATATCAAAAAAAAAAAGAAGAGAGAAAAGATGCATGTGTATAAAGTTACCATCAAATCCAAAAAAAAAAAATGCAAAACCTCAAAAAGAGATTGCCTGAAATGGAGGAAAAAGAATAATAAAAGATGTGTATAGAAGAATCACGGGGCGTGTGCAGTAAAAACCCCCAAGGAAGAAAGTATGTTGAGAAAACTGAAGCCGTATCAAGGAAATCCTTTTAGCCCAGCATACCTTCAAATCCTAACCTAACCCATGGCCAAGCTACACCCTTAAGGAAGCCCTCTTTGTAGGTTCACAAGCAGTCATAATATCTGTTAACTCAACATGAGCCGAGTCGTGAGACGACACCAAAACCCCATCCAGCCGGTTATGACGGAATCTTTGTCTATGTCGTGGCTTTCTGGTTCTAAAAAAAAAAAGAGAAGAAAAAAAGAAAAAAAAAAAGAAAATTAATTTGAGTTCAAAGCAAAATGGACGTGGTGAAAACCCGCAAGGGCATCATGGGTAAAAACAGCGAACTCACGCGGACCAGGTGAAAACCTGAAAAGGCACTTGGGGTAAGAGAGCGGACCCATGGACGTAGTGAAAACCCGAAAGGGCGCTACGGGTAAAAACAGGGATGACAGGCATGGCGAAAACCCGTCTTGAGCGCTGTGAGCAAAAATGTCAAAAAAAAAAAAAGAGAGATTAGGAGAGGATCTGTTCTGGCTCACCTATTTTAGTCTAGACCCCTTGAGCCCCTTCCCCTTCCTTTTGATTGGGCCGCTCATGTTAAAATTAGATCGGATCCTAATCAAGTACGTCGTCTCCACCGCATCGTCTAACACATGACCAAAGGTAAGGCCAGAAGACCAATCAATCTTCGGGGGGAAACTGACTCCTCAATGTTTAAAAAGAAATACCGGAGACTCCTAAACGGGGTTCGATCATGCCCAAAAAGAGGACCCACCAGTTGGCCTTGAAAATACCGACATCACAAAAAGAAGAAAATTTCAAAAAAGATAATGGATTTTCCTTTCCCATAAAAAGCCTCACACTGTGAGGGAGAAAATTTCAAAAAAGATCATAAAAAGCCTCACACTGTGAGGGTAAAAATTTCAAAAAAGTAATGGATTTTCCTTTCCCATAAAAAGCCTCACACTATGAGGGAGAAAATTTCAAAAACAAAAAAGATAATGGATTTTCCTTTCCCATAAAAAGCCTCACCCTGTGTAGGAGAAAAATTTGAAAATAAAAGATAATAGATTTTCCTTTCCCATAAGAAAAACCTTACGTTACGAGACGTATGGAAGAAAATTCGAACACCAAAAAAAATATATGTATATGTGTATATAGAAGATTTCATTTCTTTTCTTACAAGTATCACGTGTGAAGTGTCATGTCCTAAAAAGATAACAACATGACACACTTTCTACTTTCTGCCTTTTGTACAAGTATAAAACAAACAAAAAAGTAACAACCCAAAAAGGAAGGAGATCTCTGTTAAGGGGCATCAGCCCCCCCTCTGTGTATATGATCTATGGTATGTGCAGGAACAGGTCAAGGGCAGGAACCACACTTTAAGGCACTGATCTCTGCAAGAAGAGAGTCCTCACGGGCATTTCGATCGGTCAACCACCTACCATGAAGACTCTTCTGCCGCCTCCGTGAAGCGTCAACTGCACTGCGAGACTCAGTCAAAAGCCCAGTCAATCGAAGAACCTCACTCTCGGCCGTAGCAGCTCTCACCTCCGCCATCTCGGCTATGGCCCTCTCCTTCCCCAAAGCCTCAGTCAAAGCCAGCTTCTCTACCGAAAGAGACTCAATTCTCGTCCAGAGCATCGTTTCCTTGTATGGCCAGGGTCCCATCTCTATCGCATCTATCGAAACTGGGTTAGGGGCAGGAAAGCTCTCAGATGCCAGCCAAACCTCGTAATCAGAAGAGAGGGCGCCCCCCTGAACCAAGCTACACATGTGCGCTGATTGGCGGGTCTCCCAGAGGGATGCTATGCGATCCAGGTCACTGAGAGAACCTCAAGAGAATATCAGGGAACACAAGGGTGGCCTCACAGTGCACGACACGTGTTGGGTATATCCGAATTGAAGAAGCACTCGAGATGGGAAATAGTGGGTACTACCAGTCAACTCCAAAAGCGTGATACCCTCACAATCCCGAGAACGGACAATCGAAAAGGTGCCATCCAACTAGGGAAGTTGCCAGATCAACTCTGCATCAGATAGCCACAGGCTCAGTTCATCGATGCTCCCATGGGGCAGCCTCGAGCAGCGTGTCAGAAAGCCCCAAGCCACATCCCCTCTTACCAAGCAGAATCTCGGCACAGGCCCCATGATAGCCAAATGCTCTCCTAGCCAAATCTGAATGAGGAGTGAACTCCCGCGAAGAATCCCAACCCGGCCCAAGGCTGAGGCATCTAGGCCCTGATACATCTCAGCCAAGACTAGGTGTACCAGTGAACGGCCTCCCTCCAATTCGGTCAAGACATCGCATAACCCGAGGGAAAATGTCTCGCCCCCAGTAAAGAAGAGAACTTCCGATAGCAAATAAAGGGCAAAGGCCTTCACATTGAATGGATCCCGGACAGGCAACTTTCGAAGACTCGAGTCGCCAAAAAGTTCTCTAAGGAATTTCACCAAACACCTAGTGGTCCCGCCGGCAAAGCCCTTCTCATACCCACCCTTTTTCAAACCAAGAACCGCGTAGACCGCCTTTGCATACCCCGGTTTAGGCACCACTTTGGCAAGCCCCCGATGCATCCTCAAGCCGGTAATAGAGGCTAGCTCCTCCAAGGTTGGGGTGAGCTCCCTAGACCCGAATCTGAAGACATGGGCCCTATGGTCCCATGACGCCAAGGCCGCCTGTAAGAGGTCGGGCAACAAAGGAACTGCAAGGAGAGAGGAAAGGCGGGATAACCCAAGGCAATCCAGAACAGCGAGCTCGCCCTCAGCCAAGCTAGTGCACCATTTTTGCAAAAAACTGGGCCCCTAGTCCATACAGGGAAGTACATTAACCCCATCCCCCATATGAGAATTTGGGCCGGGAAGCAGGTCCATAGACATGCAAAGATGTTTTATATAAAGCTCGGTCAATGTAGGGCGATGGACCCGCTTGTCAAAGAAAAAGGTGAAGAAAGAGAAAAGAAAGAAAAAGGAGGGGCAAAAAGGCAAAGCCCAAGTGAATAGTGAGGCAAAGAGGGCTGGGCGCGGATTATAAGGAACCCGTCGAGCCCATTTATACGAGGCGTGTATATTATATACGCCAGATCAAAAACTGAAAAAATTATGGCTGGCTTATATATTATATATGCCCAGGTAAAAACTGAGCATTTTCAGCTCGATGTATATATTATATATGCCTAGGCAAATTTTCAAAATTTTTTTCCCTGGCGTATGTAATATATACGCCCACATGAAAAAGCAGGGTAGTATGGCTTCCCTCACTTCGAGCCATGCATTTTTTTCCTTCCCCAAGGGAGGGATGGGTTTCACTCAGCCTACTTTTTTTTCGGGCAGCCCATGGTCGGGCACGCTCACACACCCATGGGAAACCCTCGAATGATGTGGTATCCGTGGGTCATATGTGGGTAATCACATGCGAGCTCACCCCCATCATTGGAGGGGCTCTGGCCCACTTCATGCCAACTGAAAAAAAAAAACCATAAAGGTAGAGAAATAAATAAACGGAGCGTTCATATAAACCATAAAAGTGTGAGACCATTCAAAAAAAATCAAAAGAAAATTATTACATATTCCCCAATATTTCAAAATTTAAACTGTTTCACTGTTTCAAATTTTCAGAAAATGAACTAATCCTGGGCAGCCCCCTTTGACTTCTTCCGATGTCGGGTCACGCTTTGAAAGGTACGGGTCTCCCCCACCCGAGTCCACGCCTGAGAAATGCGGCCAAGTAGAGAACGCGACTCCTTTTCACGAGCACGCTGCATAAGCACACGAAGGGCCATCAGTTAGGGAAACAAGCAGAAAGTAAATATGAGGATGACTAGATGCGATCAATATTCACTCACCACCTAAACCTCCCTAAGACCGGCAATGTTACGATAATATTCGGCTTGGTTTACGGCCGACTCATAATCCTGTAGCAAAAAGATAAAGAGAGAGGTATCAGTCACACAGGCCATCGACATAATCTAAGAGAACAGAAGAGCAAGGTAACAAGGGAGAGATTACCCCAGGGATCAGCTAAGGGGGTGGAATCCGGATAACTTCAGCAGATATGCACGCCTTCTCAGCCACATCGGCACACATATGCGACAGAAAAGCATCATCTAAGCGCTTAAAGGTCCCCTAGACCTCAGTGGGTGAACTGCCGGAAGCACCAGCATCGGAAGGGTCGGAAGGTCCTGCACCAGTAGCCTCACCAGGAATAGCTGCCTCATCCCCATCATCTGAATCGTCATCTGGTCCAAACTATAGAGAGAAACAGTCTTTGTTCAAATAGTAGGGCAATTAAGGTAATCATATGGAAGGCTGCTAATAGAAAGAGGAAAGAACATTACCTGAGATCGCGGACCACTAAAAGCCAAAAAGTTGGCGCCAGGCACAAATCGGGGCAGCAAGGAACGATAGGGCAGAGACTCAAACCACATCTGATATCCCCCAGGAAAGAGAAGGTCATCAATAGGGACCCTGTGGTGGAGAAAGCGAGCAGTACGCATTTCGATAGAACCCTCGGGAGCCAATACATCAGCTGGAGGAGCTTGGGGCACGGCAAAAAGAGGTCAATACTGGTGAATCACCCTTTCTCGTAAGTAATAGGCCCTAGCCCAGGACCCATAGAAGAAAATAATGCGTCGATCTAACAAAAGGCGAGAAGGGCCCACTGCAGCAAGATTTCAGAAGGGGGATCTAATGGAGGGATCAAGGATGACTTGCTCAACAAAAAGAGGAGGAATTTATATATTTGGTCAGAACCCACAGCATAAAAGAGCTATCAAAATTTGTAAAGAGAGGAATTGTTATACCTGCTCAGGGATCAGCAGATCAAACTGAGAGCTCAGCCCTAACTCCAAGTGCTTCATACCTACATCCCGGTGGCAGTTTGCATGCCAATTGCTCATAAGGGGGAACGTGGGAACTTTCGAGAGAAACAGAGGGCGACCAGGTTTGAAATGCAGATACCCCCATACCTGAGAAAGCAAGCAGATAAAAACAGATATGCCAAAAAAAAAAAGAAGGGGGGGGGGACGAATTGAGACCAAAGGATATATTACCTCAAGAGCGGGCCAAAGGCCCACAACGGAGCTGGAGTCCCCAAGAACGGCTCGCACCAAGCTGGACATGAGCACCGCATAACCAGTACCTCCCCAGTCGAACCGATGTACAGTGTCCCAGTTCACCATAGGACTGAGTATGGACAATGAGACCCGCCCACTGTTGGTATTTGAAAGGAGAGTCTTGCCCAGGAGGAACAGCAGAGAAATACGGGCCAGCATCACCGCACACTCTGGCTCGAGATAAATGGCCGCATCAGGTTGGCCCAGATCCACTAACTCATGAGGCTCGAACAAACCAAGCAGCTAGGATAGCTTGACTTCAGAACCGCGAACGTTCCCGGAGGTTGGGTAGGCCCCTATCAGCCAAGTCACCTCCTCCCTATCAGGCATACGGGCAGGTATCACTGGCACCCCTCCAATGCGAACCCCAGTAATCATGGACCAGTCTGCAGGCATAAGAGTCATCTCAGCCATGGCCATGTGGAACATCATGGTCTCGGGGCGAAAGCGCTCTATCAGGGCCTTCAGATAGGCCGTGTCGGCCCTCACGGCGGGGCATGAAATGAAATCCCCAAAACCAGCTTGGGCGAGCAAGTCCTTCACCACCTGGGGGAGATAAAGTACAAGGCGCTAGAGGTCGAACCAGCCACCCCGGAACATTATATGTGGTAAAGGCTGCAAGCAAAGAGGATCTGTCAAATGGGAGCAAAGTGGTATAATGAAGGCATCAAAGGAAAAGAAAAAAGGGAGGCATCTGTTTACCTGACCAGCGATCCTAAAGTTGGAAATATGGGTATGCTGAGAATGAAGGAGGCCAGTGTGGGCAGCTTCACCTTGCATTTCATACCAAGGTTGGGAGGAGCATTGAGAAACAATGAACTGCTCCCCATGAGGGCCACAGGCCATCTCGGGCCCCTCTTGTGGACCCTACCCTTCATCGCCAGACATCTGAAAATGTGGAATACATCAGTATAGGAAGGGGCTGCTAAAGAAAAAAAAGAAAAAAAGAGAGAGGAAAGTGACAGAAATGAAAATGAAAATAATGCACTGATCCAAAAATATATGAATGAAGAACGAACGATGGTGAATAATAATAATAAAAATAATAAAAAAAAAAGGGAGAGGAAGAGGAACAACAAAACAACAAAAAAAGAAGCATAGGCCTAAGGAACCACATATAATAAAAAGAAAAACAAAAAAGAAGGGCGTAGGCATGAGGATCACATATACCAAAAAAAAATAAAATATATACATCTTTCGCCACAAAAAAAAGAAGGAACATCAAGCATTTCCAAGAAAAAAAAGAAAACAAAAGAAAACAACACAACATTGTCAAAATCCAAAGGAAAAAGCGATGATTACCTTCAATGGGAGAAGAAATAGATCCAAAAATGACGGAGAATAAACGTCATTTGATCCGCACATGCAACTCCTGGTAATAGAACTCAAGAAAAACCAAATGCCAAAACCCTAAGGGGCTGTCTCGGACTTGAGAAAGATGGAGGGAAGAAGATAGAGTTTGAAAGAGGGGGCCCCTTTTGTGCTCGGGCTCGGGCAGTTTTAAAATTGCCAATTTTGGTCAGGCGTATATAATATACACGCCCGACCATTTTTTGTTGCAGATTTGTCGGGCGTATATATTATGTATGCCCGACCAAAATTGGCAGTTTTAAAACTGCCCGGCCATTTTTTTGGCTTTGAGGCCCGACGGACCCCCCATGTATGCTATGGAGCAAGGCCCGGTCCCTCTTAGAAGCCTACGTACCATCAAGCGATGGTGAATGCATCCCCAAACGGCCTTTCGAGCTCTCTTCGATTGGCCCAAAGGGACCGAGCTACAATAAATGGATCTAGATCTGTAAGCGCCCGCTGAGTGGTCCATAAAATCATAAAATCAAAAATGGAGAAAAAGAAAATGCTGAAAAATGACACCAGTTCCCAAGGGAGCGTCGCAACGACTGTTTGCCCCACTCCAAGAGCTGTGTTAAATCAATTTGGAATGATCGGGTTCACTCCAAGAGCCATTTTACACAGGGACACCTCATACTTGATCCGACAGGCAAATGAACTCATCCATCACCGGTCGCTCCTGAGAACGTACACCTAGCCCAAGATCTTCCCCAGCAGAAGTCAAGACCTGATTCGGCAGGCAAACCAAGGACCTATCACCGGAATGCGCACGTCCTCAGGGCGTGTCAACATGACAAGTTGATTCACCTAAGGATACGTGCAAAAATAAAAGCAGTTTGAGCATGCTCACAGTCTCGAACTGACATGAAAGAAGAGAAAAAGAAAAAGGAAAAAGAGATGAAATAACAACCTTTGGTTATGAAGTAAAAATCCTGAGTAGGTTGACACCACCTTCCAAGTGTTAACTCTGATCATCCACCTTCGAATCTATGTTGAGCAAGAGTATACTCGACTTCAGACCATTCGAAAAGTCTATTGTCAGTCGAAACTGACCCGTCAAAAATAAAATTACAATCAACCAAACAATGTGCAAACATACAGACCAAAGGGCTCATGCCCTTTTATTTCCTTTTACACAGACTTAAAACCTGTATAGGCATGGTGTCCCTGTTGAATGTACGCACTTGCGTCTGGGTATCTGCAGGATGGTCGTTTGTCCTCGTAAATTGTACCTTAGGGTCGAGGCTTCCGTTCACGCCTATTTGCTGCTAATCACCCCTGATGGGTGTCTGTCTGTGCATAGTTAGTAAGATGTGATTTCATTAGGGACGGAGGCTAGAATTGACCATCTCTTTCGATGGATGTTTGGTTCTAGCCCGATCCTTTTAGCTATGTCTCAATTTAAGGCACTCCGGTTCATGTGAATCAGGAGCACCTCGCCACTGGAACGAGCATATCCCCAAGGTGCACCCATCCCCGGTGGAGCGCACACATTCTTAAAGTGAATCAACTGACATTTGATCCACTTAAAGAGTTGTGCAAGAATAAAATTTCCAGAGTTCCTTGAGCTTTGCTTAGAGGCCTCAAAACAAAAGAAAATTCAGAAAAAGGAAACATAATTTTTTTTTTTTTAAAATGGGCATGCATTCCCAAGAAGTGTTGTGACATCAATATTCGCTCCACTCGGGTAAATCATGCTAAAGCAACCTCGAGGTTGATGGGTTCACCCAGAAACTCCGAGCCTTACCTAGGTAAGGGCACCCGTGGCCAATCCAATGGAGCTGTCAATACCTCATAGGATTGGACACAGGCTTTAGGTACCTTTGCGTCGATCCCGAAGCATAGATCGATCACCCCGTTTCATGGAGCTGTCTGGTTCAGATTAATACTCAATATCACAAATCTATAATTTCCCACAGGAAGTGGACGATATCCCTGCTAGTGGGCTTACACTTTTTGTGATCATCGCAGTTATGCCCAGTAATGTTGCAATGCGCTTGGGGACTGTTAGCTTTGAGGTACGGACGATATCCTGAAATGAGAGGGCTTATGTACACTCACCATCACCATGAATGTTTGAAAATTGAGTTAAACCAGGCAGACCCATCAAACGTGCCTTGGACCTCTTTGGATGTCTCTTATCTTTGGCATCCGATCATTAGTGATCGAATACCAAAGAGGGGCATCTGTAGACACCCAAACTCGACCCAAGGCCCGATCAGTCTATACTCCGAGAGAGATATACCCCTGTGCTTTCGATGGCACCCCTGAACCCTTGGAAATCTATCCAAACCTTTAGGAATCACCTAAAGCCCATTAGAGCCATTCCCCCAACCCTTAGAGATCACCCCTAAACCCCGGGTTCCCTTCCCAGACTCAACTTAAACCCTTCTGAGCATTCGATGGGAGGAGAGCTACAAATTTTTGGACAGACCACTTCTAGGGATGAGCCACATACCATTGGAGAGAGGACTTCTCCAGATTTCCAACGAGCCAAAGATCACCCAATTTGGAGTTGTGGTTCAAAAGTTATGGCCAAATAAAAGTCCACATAAAATCATGACTTTTTGCTCAGGCGTATGTATTACATACGCCCAACAAATTTGGCCCCAGTTTGGTCAGGCGTATGTATTATATATGCCTGACATTTTTGGGCTAAATTTGGCCGGCCGTATATAATACATACGCCTAGCATAGGTGGCCACCAACGCGGGCACCCATCTTCTCAGATTCCCCCTGGTTTTCATGAATTTCACTGTGCATAAACTGGGCGTATGTAATATATATGCCCAACTTAGATACAGTTTCTGTCATTAAATGCTTGAATTTCCTCCATCTGGTTTGACCCTTTGACCATCCCCTTGGTTGAGGTGGGTGTCTTAAGGTTGGTTGCACCCCCTTTGAGCTTGTTGGCAACCCTTAAGTCACCCATGGTCTCACCCCATCATCTACCATTGAAATCAGTTTCCCAAACCTCTAGGACCATAAAAACCTAGAAAACCTTAGATAGAGGATTACCTAATTGCTAAACCAATTAGATCTTAAGTGACCCTCTAACCCACCTCTTCTCTATAAATAGAGAGAGAGGCCCCCCTCTTCCCAAAAGGGTTGAAGAATTAGGATTGAAAGTTAAGCTTAAGAGAGAGCCCCAAAGAGAAAAATATATATTTTGCAACCAGAATTCCAGCATGCTCAGTTCATCCTTTTCAACCCTTTTCAACCATTAGATCACCCCTTGTTAGTCAAGCTTAGTCCCTAGCTTCATCCCACACTTCCTATCTACCGAATCCTAGCATTAGAACCTATTCCTCTATTGTTTAAGCCATTTAAAGCCATCAGAAGCACGTCGAAGCGAAGGTCTTCTATGGTGCAACAAGGGCCCGTGAGCTCCAGCTCACCCCTCTCTTCATCTACCTTCTTGGTGCTTCCTCCGTCCAAGGATTCAAGCCATTATGCCGCCGAAATTTCTGTTTGGCTCAAAGCTTGATAGGACCATATTGCCTTCGGGCAAGGGGAAGCTCCACCCATTTATTTTTATTTTTGGCCATAGATAGAGACCGCTACATGCGGTTTGATCAGGTGCCTAAAGCCTTCCCAATCGATAACCGAAGCCCCTATCCTAGAGCCTTTGGCAAAGACCGGTAAATTAGAGTCATATTTAGCACTTCGATGCTTAAAATATTGATTTAAATGTTTCCCCGATCACCAAAAGCTCCGGGTGGCGACTCTACATTTTATTCCATCATGAGTGCATCGCCGTGATGGGTTCGAGAGGATCCATACTCACACAGGCTCAATTCTAGGATAGAGAAAAAGTAAAGAAGGTAGAGGAATAGAGGGGAGAGTTGGAGCTCTCGGGCTCTTGTAGTACGGATGTGGATCCTTGCGCGAGAGCGTCTTTGATGAGATTCCGAAAGCAAACGGGCAGCGGGATGGGTTATAATCTCTAAGGCAATGGAGCTAAGCGGTAGGAGAAGAAGGCTAGGGGCTAGATCTAGATAAATCTCAAGGATTTATGATAGAAAATGGGGTGTCAGTGATGAACTAGAGTGCTGGAATTATATGGGTTTAGTGGAGGCCAATGGGCGGGGAGCTCACTAAAATTTTTTCACTTTGAAAAATTTTCAACCTCTAAGCAAGAGGGGTGACTCTCTATTTATAGAGAAAGGGAAGATTAGGTCAAAGTCCTAATTGGATTAGCAATTAGGTAATGGGCAATCTAAGGTTTTTGTAGTTTTCTAGAGCTTGGAGAAGCGAGATTTGGGTTTAATGGTAGATGATAGTGTGGTGACTTGAATGACAAAAGGGTGATAACTTAAGCTAATAGGGTTACTAGGGTCCTAAAAAAACATACCTCAGACTTTGGGATGGTCCACAAGTCAAACCCCCAATATCAATTTTAGCCATTTTTGAATGAAAACCATGCCCAAACTATTAGAAGTTGAAGACCCATAGGGGCCTAGCTCGGTTTTGTAATTTCCTGCACAAATCTACGATCTTTATTTCGCCATAACTTTTGATGTATAAGTCTGATTGAGGCAATTTTTTTACTTGTTGGAAAGCTGGTGAAGTCCTATTTCTAATAGTATATAACTCAGCTTTAGAAGAGGTTTGTATAAATTTTGGCATTGCTCTCTTCAACCACAGCTCAGGAGGGTTCGAAACTGGCTCTATGGGTCTGATTTTATAATTTTCTACACAAATTTGCGATTTTCATTTCGCCATAACGTTTGATGTACAACTTCAAATTAGAAAATTATTAGCTCATTGGAAAGATGAGAAGCTCTAATTTCTAATGGTGTATACCTTAGGTTGGGAAATAATCTATAAAAACTTTGGCACTCCTCTCTCTAACCGCTGTTTAGGGTGGTTCAAATTGGGCTTGGGAAGGGTTCTAATAGGTCTGGAAAGGCTATGGTTGATTCCCAAGGCTTCAAAATAATTCCTAAGGGTTTTGGGATGATTCCTAAGGGTTTAGGAAATACTTTCAGAAGTTTGAGAGTATACCTTCCTAAAAGTATATGTCGATCGGGCCTTGGGCCAAATTTGGGTGTCTACACAAAACAAAACTTGAAATGATCACTTAAATACAATCTTGAGCATATATAAGCCACACATATATCGATGGGAACCTCAACCATCGTCGTTTAATGAATCATTTTCATAATGCTCAAGACCTTTGAATGAGTGAGACTTGTACTGAACGAAGTTTACCGCAGATCGGTAACAAAGAACGGATATCTCGTCGTACCGGAGCACAAGGGGTTCATTTCGCATGAACCCTAAATCATAGTGTTAACTTATAATTTATCACTATGAAATGTGACAATTTATAATTAGGTTTGGAGTTTAAAATCTCAAAGCTTACATGCACACATATGTTAGTCTTTCTGATTTCGCACACACACACACACGCACATATAAGTCTTTCTAAGCTCACACACACACATTTTTATGTTTTGAAACCACGTACAAAATTCATGTTTATTTGATGACAAAATTCATAAATCACACTTAATTTTATCATATCACAGTATCTATGCTTGTTGTAATCAAATGCACATGTTATAGGATTTTCCCTACCTCAATGCAGAGCTAAAATGAAGATTTCCTTGTTTCGAGGTCGCCCTCCTAGTACCCACCCTTGATCACACCTAGAACACACCAATTTACATCCTATAACTCATAAGTGACAAAAATTGGAAAGTCCTAAAGTCTCCATGAGTCCCCTTGCTAAAAACAGAAAAATCTCAGAATCTGTCCAAATCGATCGATCGAAATCTATTTCGATCGGTCAGTTTCTCTAGAAAATCCACATATCTCTGTTGTCACAATCCTATCAATCGGTTCCCAAATTGATCGATCAAATTCCATTTCGATCGATCGGTTTCTTTAGGAACCTAATTCTCTCTTTATTTTACGATCCGACCGATCAGTGCACAAACCGGTTGATCGGCCTCCAAAATTGATTGATCGAATTCCATTTTGATTGATTGATTTCACAAATTGATCAATCAAATTTCATTTCGATCCATTAGTTTCTCCAGGAACCCTTCACATTTTTATCCTATCAAAATCGATTGATCGGATACTAATTTTGATCGATCGGTTTTGACAGATTCTCAAAAACACGGGCTTCTTCTTCCCTGACTCATTTTTCCTTATAATTGAATCCTATGCTTCTAAATTTTTAATCATATCTTAACTAAAGCTTAACATAACTATGAATTACAATTTAACACATCCTTGCTCACCTTTACTTGGTCGATCACACACCTTTCACGAGTAGTTGCCACAGAGGGTTTTGAAGCAAAATTCATTGAATCGAATGCAACCTTATGACAAATCTCCACTCCAACACATATTACTCTTCATTCTACTTATTGCGTATGGTGCAATCACATGATTGGCTCACATGTTTTATGATGGGATGAGAAAGTTTAGACTCTCGTCCTTTCTTCTGTCACAAAACAAACCAAGTAAAAATGGAAATACCTTATCCATTTGCTTTTATATCAAATGAATATTTTTCGGGTGTTCAGTCGATACACCGCACGTTGGTGTACGATCATTCATCTAACGGCCAATTTAACATTTATTCCTTCATTCTTTTCAGTCGAGGTGTATTCTGGTAACTTAACTCACTTCTCTAAAATCTATGGTGTCAATAGCGTGACCTGTCGGACACGCACACCAAGTTGCGCCTGTTGGAAAATTGAAATTTTTTGGACCATGGATTTTTATCAAATCCGTCGGGACGATACGCTCTTATGAAAAAAATATAGAGTCGCCACCCAGAGCTTTTGGTTTCCCGAGAAACCCAAATCAATATTGAAAGCACCAAAGTGTCAAATATGACTCTGATTCACCGATCCACGTCAAAGGCTCTTGGGTAGGGGTTTCGATTATCAATCGGGAAGGTGTTAGGAACCCGATTGATCCACTCGTAAGCGGTCTCTACTATGGCCGGGTCTATGTGGGGCTGGTTTATATAATATATATATATATATATATATATAATTATATACATTAAAAAAAAAAATATGAGTGGCACTTCCCCTTGCCCGAAGGCACACCGATCCTATTGAGTCCTTCCCGCTTGATGAAATTTGAACAGCTTAACGGCTCAATTCTAAGATAGAGAAAAAACAAAGAAGGTAGAGGAATAGAGGGGAGAGCTGGAGCTCTCGGACCCTTGTAGCACAATTGTGGACCTTCTTGTGGGTGCACCTTCGATGAGCTTCCGAAGCAAAAAGGGTTGAAAGATGGGCTTTAAACTCTAAGGTTTAAGAGCTTGCAGGAAGGAGAGATAGGCTAAGGCCTTGTTCTTCCTAAAACTAAGGGTTTGATGATGGAAAATGTGGTCTAAAGGGTGGACCTAAGTTTTGGAATTTTATGGATAAAATGATAAAATGGAAAAGGGAGCTCTCTTAGAATTTTCTCTCCTTGGAAATTTTTTTCGAGCCCAAACAAGGGGGGGGGGGGGGGTGGCTCTCTATTTATAGAGGAAGGGGTGATTAGTGAGGGGTTAAGTCACTAATAGATTTAGAAATTAGGTAATGGCCAATTTAAGATTTTTAGGGTTTTCAAGAGCTTGGAGAAGAGGGATTTGGATTTAATGGTAGATGATAGGGTGGTAACTTGAATAGCAAAAGGGTAATAACTTAAGCTAATAGGGTCACTAGGGTCCTAAAGAAATACACCCCAGACTTTGGGATGGTCCACAAGTCAAACCCCCAATGTCAATTTTGGCCATTTTTTGAAGGAAAACTAGGCCCAATTTGTTGGAAGTTGAAGACTTGCAGGGGCCCGGCCCGATTTTGCAATTTCCTGAACAAATCAGTGATCTTCATTGTGCCATAACTTTTGATATACAACTTCATATTAGGCAATTCTTAGCTCGTTGAAAAGCTGGGGACCTCTAGTTTCCAATGGTATAGGCATAAGGTTAGGCAACTATCTATGAAAACTTTTACACTCCACTTTTCATCAGCTGTTTTGGTTAGTTCGAAACTAGCTCTATGGAAAGCTATAAAACTCTAATTTCCAATGGTATAGGTCTCAGGTTAGGAAACTATTTATAAGAAATTTGACACTCCTCTTTTCATCAACTGTTAGGGAGGGTTCGAAACTTGTCCGAGAAAGGTTCTAAGGGTTAGGGTTAATTCCTAATGGTTTGGAAATGGTTCTAAAGATTTGGATTGAGTTATAAGGGTTTGGAAGGTACTTTCAGAAGCTCGGGAGTACGCCTTTCTTGAAGTATGTTTTGATTGGACCTTGGTTCAAATTTGTGTGTCTACAGATGCCCCACTTTGGTATCCGATCACTGATGGTCGTATGTCAAAGAAAGAGACATCCAAAGAGGCCTAAGGAAACTTGCTTTCGAGTCCACTGTGTTCAACACAAATCTCAAACATCAACTGGTAAAAGTAAAAAAAACATGGAGAGTTTACGGAAGCCCAATATGTTGGGAAAACGTCCGTTCCACAAGGCTATCGGTCTCCAAGTGCTTAGGGATATTACTGGGTATAACTGTGATGGTGTGATGGATGGAGAGTAGCGGAAGCCTAATGCATTGGGAAAATGTCTGTTCCTCAATATGATTGGTGAAGCATAATGTTTGAGTTCCATTTTGAACAAGACAGCCCCGCTAGCAGGAGGGTAATCGACCTAGATTGGTGTAAAGCAATGACTCAAAGATCCAACAATTTATGCTCAATCACATGAGGCATTGATTGCCTGATTTGATTGGCCACGTGGGTGCCCCTATGCGAGGTAGGGTTCAAGAATTTTGGGTGAACCCATCGATCTCGAAGATAATTTAGTACAACTACCCGAGCGGAGCAAATAGTGATGTCGCAACGCTTTTTGGGAGTGTCTGCTATTTTTGATAATGTGCAACATGAGCTAGAGCACCCAACTTTAAATAATATGGAACAGATCTGGTCCAAATTGGGTGTCTACCGAAGGAGGCACCCAATCCTAGTCTCTGCTAAGAATGATCTTACAAATTATTTAACTATGCATAAACATGCACCCATTAGGGGCGATAAGCAACGAAGGAGATGGAAGTCCCCACCCAGATTCCGTCAGAGTAGAATTTACAGGAACAAATGAACATCCTATGGATACCTAGACGCATGGCGCCTATCTAAGAGATATCACGCCAATGCAAGGTTTTAAGCCTGCAGAAAAACAAGGGAAATGAACCCTTTTGTATGCATGTTTGTACATAGTTGATCGATATATAATTTTACTTTCAACAGGTTGGTCTCAACCAACGATTGGCCTTTTTATGAGGAATCTGAAGCTTAAGACACTAAAGTTCACATGAATCCAAAGACGGAATGCTTAGCTTGAAGATTTAGCAGTGGAATCAACCTGATCGAAATATTGATCTCTTGATCGGGATTGACACCGTTGCTCCTACTTTAAAGTAGGATCCAAAGATCTAAGGTAAACCTTAGGCTTAGGATAATAATTTAGCACAATTGCATTGCCGATAAAACATTGATATCTTACTATATTGAAATGTGCATGTGCATAGTTGTGCGTAAAAAAGTATAATAAAAACACAACTATCTTTTTTCTTTTTCACATGATTTCTTTTTCCATTTTTTTTAATAGACCGACGTGAATTGTGAGATGCTTCCTCTGATCTGCCCATTTCTGAGAGGTTGCTACCTCAAGGCTTTAGACCATTCGAGGTTCCTACACATTTTCAAGAAATGTCAGTCCTTTTATTTATGTAGATAACGAATATGTATCCTAATTAATAGGAGAAGCAAAATTTTACCTACATGTTTTTTCTTTTCTCAAGATTTATATATTTGTTTAGATTTTTGTTTCTTCAGATTTTTTGTTCTTTTTCTTCATTTTGAGATGGAAGTACGATATTATAAATATGTACATTGAAGAGGTATATATTTTTTGGATTTTTTGGAAATTTTTTTTTCTTTTTCATCTTTTTTGTTTGATGCCTTAACAATACGGTAAAGTAATGAGTTCCATTTTGAGCATAGCCGAACCCATTCATGCAGTCGAACTTGAGTTGGGTCAAAGAATTTTCAAGGTCAGAATGACCATCCCTTTGGATTGAATCAACCTTTTATCCTTACCTCGGGTCATACGTTTGAAGGTGCAGTTTGAAGATATACCTGATTAGGACCTAATTTGAGCTAACATAAGCGGCCCAATTGGCGACCAGATAATTTAGAATTGTATCAAATGGAGTAACCGATGACTTTCTCCTTTTCTTTTACAACCTTTTTTACTCACAGCGCCCAAGACGGGTTTCGCTGTGCCCGTTGTTGCCCTCTTTCTTACCCGTAGCACCCTTTCAGGTTTCCACTATGTCCTTGGATATGTATTTTTATCCCAGGTACCTTTTCAGATTTTCACCTGGTCTACATAAGCTCGCTATTTTTACCAATGGCTCCCTTTCGGATTTTCACCATGTCCTTTTTGCTTTGAGCTTATATTTTTTCTTTTTCTTTTCTCTTTTTTTTTCTTTCAAAGGCCACGACATGGACGTTGATTCCGTCATAGCCGATTGGATGGAGTTTGTTTGTTGTCACAAGCTTGGCTCGTGCTGACTCAACGGATACTGTGACTGCTCATAGACCTTAACAAGGGCTTTCTTCAGGGATGTATCTTGGTCATGGGTTTCAAAGGGATAGGTTAGGAATTTTGAAGTTATTCTGGGGTTAAAAAGTTTCTTTGATTGGGTTGTGTTTGCCATAATACACTTCTTCCTTGGGGGGTTTTGATTGTACATGCACTTTTCTATTTTTTATTCTTTTTACTTTTTTCAGACATCCTCTTTTTGGGATTTTACTTTTCTAATTTATTTTTATATTTGATGGTAACTTTTTTTCTCCCTTTTTTTGTTTGGTATATACACTTTTTCCATCTTTTTTGGAGAGGGGTTTATGAAAGAAAGGCTAATGGCTCAATGGTTGTAGCGACGGGTATGATTATTCAAGGACGCTTTTTGGCTACGTGGCTTTAAAATGATGGCCTCTTTTTAAAGGATCCTTAAGTAGTCATGTATCCATCTTACCAATACTTACCTTGCTGCGGAGACTAAGAGTAAAATTGGCGTA
Organism: Chloranthus sessilifolius; assembly: GCA_021018995.1. Taxonomy (NCBI): domain Eukaryota; kingdom Viridiplantae; phylum Streptophyta; class Magnoliopsida; order Chloranthales; family Chloranthaceae; genus Chloranthus; species Chloranthus sessilifolius. The sequence goes on along the minus strand of CM037592.1, from coordinate 76,949,642 downwards.
CGTATCAAGTGTTGATTGACTCAGAAAAGTGATTTCCGTCCATGGTGGTGAGGCGGAGAGCATATCCAGGGAGTACCTCTCAGATGACGTAAGGTCCTTCCCAGTTGGGCTTGAATTTTCCTCTTGAATCGGCATGGAGAGAAGGGAAGATTTTCTTGAGTATTGTGTCACCCACCTTTAAATCTCGAATGTGAATACACTTGTTGTAAGCCCGTGCGATCCTTCTCTGATAGGCGTGGGTGTAACACAAGGCTAGGAGCCTTTTCTCATCTAGCAGGTTTAGTTGCTCAAAATGGGACCTCTCTTTTTTAGCTTATGGTAGACCAGATTCGATGAGGATACGAAGTGAAGGTGCTTCAACTTCGACTGGCAGGATTACCTTGGTTTCATACACAAGGGAAAACGGTGTTACCCCTGTAACAGTACGGATCGATGTTCGGTAGGCCTATAGTGCAAATGGTAATATTTCGCTTTAGTCGCGATATGTGATGACCATCTTCTCAAGGATGTGGATGACTGTCTTGTTAGTAGCTTCTACGGCACTGTTGGTTTGTGGTCGATATGGTGACTAGTGGTGATGTTTGATCTTATACTGCTCGGATAAGGCTTTAATGCCCTTATTCACGAAGTTGGTGCCGTTATCTATGATGATGTCCTTGGGTACACTGAATTAACACACAATATTATTTTTGATAAAATTTTCAACATGACTGGCCGTGATATTTGTATAGGATGTAGCCTCTACCCATTTGTGAAGTACTCAATGGCGATGAGGATAAATTGATGCTCATTTGATGCTTTCGGATTGACTTTTCCGACTACAATGAGGCCCCATGTGGCAAATGGCCAGGGAGTGGTCATGATGTCTAGATCTATAGCAGGAGCATATATTAGACCGGAGTGTTCTCGACATTTGTAGCACTTCTTAATGTGCTTGCAACAATCAGCCTCCATGGTGGTCCAGAAATACCTTTGCCGTAGGATCTTCTTGGCGAGGATGTGCCCATTGACATGGGCCCCGCATACTCCTTCATTAATTTCTTTCATGATGTTGGTTGCCTTGCCCTTAGTTAGACATCTGAGCAGGATATTATTATATGATCCCTTGTAGAGGCACTCACTGCAGATGACGTAATTGGCCGCTAAACATTGGATGGTCTGCCTGTCCGTCTAGGATGTACCTTCAGGAAAAGTTCGAGATCTTGATATTTGAAAACCATGGAGGCTCATCATCTAACTTTGTGGGTACCTCAATCTGAAGGCAAAAGGTCAGCTCATTCCTCTGCTCAATCATGATTGGCTTCATCTCGACACCATATGAAATTTTGACCATTGATGCCAAAATTATAGTGCATCGACAAAGCAATTTCTCGCTCGCGGGACATAAGAGAACGTAATATCCTCAAAGCACGTGATCATATCGTCAAGGCGCTCATGGGACTAGCTTCTCATCTTTCATCTTCAAATCTCCGTTTGTCTGACATATGATTAACTATGAATTGCCAAACACCCTAAGATGAGTTACGTTTAGGTTCAAGCCTGCCTGTGAGCCTGCTACGCAGGCTTCATATTCGGCCATGTTGTTTGTGCATGGGAAGTTGAGCTTGATGGAGACTGGTACATGAGACCCCTTTGGCAAAATTAGAATAGTGTCGACTCCTTGACCTTCGGCATTTGCTACCCCATCAAAATGTATTACTTAGGATCCTCTATCTCTGCCGTATCATCCTCTGTCATGAACAAGATGTCCTCATTTAGGAATTTAGTTCTTAAAGGCTCGTAGTCAGGTAAAGGATTTTCGTAAGATGATCAGCAAGTGCTTGCCCCTTGATTGACTTCTGTGTGACATATGTGATGTCAAATTTAGGTAGGAGAGGTTGCCAATGTGCAGTTTGGCCAGTGAGAGCTGACTTTTCAAATAGGTACTTTAATGGATCCATTTGTGCTAGGAGTAGAACAACTTGAGATAGCAAGTAGTGGCGGAGCCTCTGGGTAGCCCATACGAGAGCTAGGCATGCTTTCTCCAGATGAGAATAACATGTCTCGTAATCGGTGAATTTCTTGCTCAAGTAATAAATGGCCTACTCTCTTCTTCCTGTTTCATCATGTTGCCCTAGGATACATCCCATCAAAACTTCCATTGTGGAGAGATACATTAAGAGTGGTCTCCCGAGTTCGGGCGGTACTAAAACTGGAGGATTGAGAAGGTAACCCTTGATTTTATCAAATGGTGCTTGACAGTCGTCATTCCACTCAATGGGTGAATCTTTCCTTATTAGTTTGAAGATCGACGTGCAGATAGGAGTGAGTTATGCAATGAACCGACTTATGTACTGTATTCTGCCTAAGAAACCTCTAACTTTTTTTCGGTAGATGGCGGTGGCATTTTGACGATTGCTTTCACTTTCATTGGGTCAACCTCGATACCTCTTCTACTAATGATGAAGCCTAATAATTTTCCTGACATGGCACCAAATGTGCACTTATGAGGATTCAGACATAGCCTGTACTTCGTCAGTCTCTCAATTAGCTTTTAGAGGTTCACCAGATGATCACCTCTCTCCTGAGACTTGCCTATCATGTCATCAATATATACCTCAATTTCTCAGTGCATCATGTCATGGAAAAGTGTTATCATGGCCCTTTGGTACATCACCCCAGCATTTTTTAATCCGAATGGCATGACCCGGTAGCAGAACATTCCCCAAGGAGTAATGAACACCATTTTTTATTGGTCTACCTTTACCATCTTGATCTGATTGTATCTGGAGAATCCGTCCACGAATGAGAGCATCCCGTGCTGTTAAGTAGTGAAAAATATCATTTTTCACCTCTTAACCTGACCTTTGTTGGACCTTTGAGCTGACTAATAATGTGTTTTAAGTATATTTTGTAGTTAAGCAATAAATTGATTTCAACATAAAAGAGCCCAAGAAGCACTGTGCTACCTAATTGGAAAGGCCAGAAACCAAGTCTAGCTGCACGAAATAAAGATTGAACCTACTGAGGGGTTGCTAAGTGCTGATCAATGGAAGAACAACACACCTAATAGGTATGCCAGCTGTGGAAACACTAAAAATAAGCTGCCGAGAGGTTTCAAGAAGCTATCAAGAGCTTTCCAGCACCCGTCGAGAAGTCCTGAGGGCAAGGAGTGAAGCAGTCGAGAGGTTGAACATGTGTAAATAACCTATTGAGAGGATACTCCAAGGTACAGATGAAGTCGAGAAGTTCTAAGATACTTATCGCGAGGTTCGACTGAACCTGTACATGACTTACCTGAAGCAGTGCTCACTCTCGCGAGGAATGAGCCTACTTATCGAGCACTTCACTAGAGAATGTATAACTTATCGACAAGTTGATTATAACCCGTCAACAGGATGAATGAAGAATTAAACAGAATGGTGAAATGAGCTTCCCATCCTGTCGACGAGCCATCAATCCTACCGACAAGTTCAAATCAACATCTCGAGACGTTCTCCCAAGATGTCGATAGGATCTTCATCAACCTGTCGAAATATGTTCAAACCTATCGGGAGCCATTCCAAACATGTCGACTAGTACTTTAAGACTGTCGAGAAGTCTACAAAGTTGTCGAAAGCCAATTCAACCTATCGATGTGATTATAATGCAGATTCAGAACCTATCGAGAGGATCCTTGAACCTCTCCACACTCATTTTGGCAACTTCTCAACGTCTTCCTTCAGCAGTTGCCAATTTTAGATTTTCTATGCACGAGTTCCAAAGCACTTTAGCGATCCTTGGGAGTATTTTTGGTACATATTTGGGCAAGCATGAAAACCCTAACTCTTCACATGTGCTCACCAGTTGAGAGCTAATGGGAAGAGAGCTTCTAGAAGAGAAATCGGCCACATCAGTAGCCCATAATAATAGAATTATTCCCTTCAGCTATGATTGACTGAAATGGATCTGAGGACAGAGGAGGAGAGTATAAAAGCTTGAAGAAAATACAAACCAAACATCCAGACTTAAAGAGAACCAGAGCCTAGAGCGAGATCCATTTTTCCCTCCAAATTCTCCCTCCTTCTTCCTTCTTCTCCCATTCTCTCTTTAGCCAATCATGAGTGGCTAAACTCTTCTTAGTAGTTAGGGTGAGGTCTTAAGCTATAAATTGAGAGATTCAGAGGCTTGTAATAGACTGTATATTGCATAGATTATAGATCTGGGTGTAACAGCATTGTAAGCTTGCAATATAATTATGGATTTTAAAGGTTATTCTAATCTATATTTTACTTTTTCGTATTTGATTTCCCTGGATTGGATACTCTTACGGATGCCAGCCGGAAACGAGGAGCTGGTAGCCTGACATCTGCAGCATCTACAATGGTTTTCCTATTGTAATCAAGATCCTTGAAGTGGAACAATCTCTAGGATGGTCTGTGACCATTAAAGTGGACAGATCATAGCCTTAGGATTGCTTCAATTCTTTGATTGAGATTGGATCCTTATACCTTGCATCTGCCAGAAATGGGGAGCTTGTAGCCAGATGGAGGAATGTAGCAAATTAGATCTATGCAAGGCCTTTTGATTCCTTTGATTTTCAGTGAGAGACCAATACCCCTAGCTGCTGTTCTCGCCCTTTGAATTTTCATCTCCTCTACTCTTTGTGTTGGACTAGATCTGGATCAATAGCATTTAATTCTGTAGTCTGTAGTTAAAGTGACAAAACCATAAAACCTCTCCTCTTTCCTATTTAGTTTAGTTTAAATTAGGAAAGAGTGCCAGATCTACTCTGGATCTGGAGATTTATCATCCTTTAGAGCACATTTTCTTATGGATATATCCTTACTTACCTTTTAAAACTTGCTACAACAGCCCTGTTTACTTGTAAGCTTTATGTAGGCTTACCTTGGTGTGCAGTCCATAAATCTTTAATTTTTCGATTTTAATCTCCTTTTGAAGCACAAGGTAGCCAGACAACTAGTTTTTGGCACCGTTGCCGAGAATCTGTGTTTTTAAAAGTGATAGATCTATGTTCTTCTCATTTTTTTGACTATTAAGTGTTTGATTAATTGTTGTTGTAGTATTTGTGTAGTTTTACTCTATTTTAGATCTGGATTTGTGGAGTTAAGAGGAGCTCTGTATCACTTGGAAGAACAAGCATTGCTTAAGTTTGCATCTCTTAACTCTGTTTACATTCTTAGATCTGTAGTTGAGTAGATCTACAGTTTTGTAGTTGTCTGTCTTGTGATTATTGTACTAATTTTTGTGCTGTGATTTTCTGCTTTATATTTGGTTTCTGTAGTGTGTATGCTTGGGAGGAGATCTATTAATCCTAAGATTGCTCCCTTCAATCTTGAAGTTGAAAGACTTCTCAGACTTAAGCATCCTATACACACTTCTGTGGCTGATAATTCTACAATGCGTGAACAACCTAGAACATTAAAGGAATTCAATGCATAAGGAGTTTACAATTCTCCCTTCTGCATTCAATTCCTTGCTGTTCAAGGAAACTATGAGATCAAGTCTTTTATCATCCAGATATTATCCTTATACCATGGCCTGAGCAAAGAAGACCCATATAAGCATATTGATGAATTTTTAGGATTGTGTACTACCTTCAATATTGTAGGTTTGGGGGAGGAAGCAACCAGGTTGAGAATCTTTTCTTTTTCACTAAATGATAGAGCCAGAACTTGGTTGCCAATGCTCCCAACCAACAGTATTCAGTCATGGAATGATCTTCAATGTCAATTTTTAGCCAAGTTCTTCCCCATGTCTAAAATAAGTCAGTTGAGGAAGAGTATTATCTCTTTTGCTCAAGCCCCAACTGAAAATTTTCACCAAGCCTGGGAGAGATTTAAAGAACTCCTTAAGCAATGTCCCCATCATCAGATTCCTGAATGGCAACTTGTCCAAAGTTTCTATCAAGGAATAGATCCTAAAAGCAGGGATATGGTTGATGCTTCTTGTGGTGGTACATACCTCCACAAGACTGCAGATGAGGCTTGGGAGTTATTTGATATTATCAGTTAAAACTCTATGCAAAGGGAAACCTGGGCAAGAGATTTTGAAACTCTTAAGTTGGCGAAAGAAAATACTACTAGAGGGAAGATGTATGAGGTGAGTGGACATAATGAGTTGGAGAGAAAAGTGGACAGTTTGACCCATCAGTTGGAGAAAATGATGGGAGCAAGGCAATCTCCAATGGTTGCCAAAGTGGAGGAGGCATGTATCATATGCCAGTTCCCCACTCACTCCCTTGAGGAGTGTCCTTCAGCTGTCCAATTTTCAGATCTTGTGATGGAGCATGTGAATGCTGCTTAGTCCTATGGACAACAGCCTACTGCTGGTTATCAGTGGAGAAACCACCCAACTTGAGGTGGAGACAAGACAACTTTCAAAATCAGCAGCAGCAGCAGCCACAACAATCCATGCCTTATCGGAATGCCTAGCCATACCAGCAGAATTATTTTCCAAGGCCCCAATACCAATAGCCTTTGGCTCAGCCAATGGTTCAGCCTATGCTTCAAAGTGCACCAGCCCCAACACTCCCTAGGTCCTCTCATTTGAAGAGGAAGTTCTGGCTTCACTGCAGAATTTAGGCTCTCAATCTCAAAGTGTTAACTCTCATAGTCAAAGCATAAAGAAGATAGAGGACTACCTTGGTCAGCTATCTAATTCTTTGGCTAGGAGAGAAGAGGGGAGACTGCCCAGTCAGCCCATGAACAATCCAAAGGGGCAATACATGGTTGGTGAGACCTCTTTTCATGAAGAAGTCAAATCTATCACCACCTTGAGGAGTGGGAAGCTGGTGGATAACCAAGTTGGTGATGAGTCTGATGAGTCAAGTATAGAAAAGGAAGAAACAACCAATGAAAATATGCAGCAGGAGTAGCATTCAGTAAATAAAGGGGGTGATGTGCGCCAACAAAAAATAGAAAATAAAAATATAGAAAAATCTTATGAACTTGCTAAGGCTGCAAATGGGAGGACAGTTCCCCAATGAAAGATGCTTCTTCTTTTGAGAAGGGGAATGCTAAGGTTGAGGAGATGATGGAAACTTTCAAACAAGTAAAGATTAACCTGCCTTTACTTGCTGCCATCAAGCAAGTTCCAGCCTATGCAAAGTTTTTGAAAGAATTGTGCACCCACAAAAGAGTGTCTAGGATACACTTATCCAATTAGGTTTTTTGTGCTGAGAAAATGAACTAAGTGCTGTCTATTGCAACCCCAACGAAGATGCAAGACCCTGGAGTTCCCACAATCCCCTGCATCATCGGGGATCATACCATTGAGAAGGCCCTATTAGATCTGGGAGACAGTGTAAACCTACTTCCATATTCTATTTATGAAAAGTTAGGCTTGGGAGAATTGAAATCCACACATGTGGTGCTACAACTAGCAGATAGATATGAAAGGAAACCTATGGGAATGATAGAAGATGTGTTAGTTAGAGTTGACAAATTTTTCTATCCAGCAGATTTTTTGGTTCTTGACATGGAGCCAAGCAAGTGCATCACCTCTATTCCTGTAATTTTGGGCAGACCCTTCTTGGCCACTGCCAATGCTTATATTCAGTGTAGATTAAGAGAAATGAAGGTATCCTTTGGCAACATGAAGGTTAAATTGAATGTTTACAAGGCAGAAACTCGGCCTCACTTGAATAATGAGGATTGCTTTTTAATTGATGTTGTTGATGAACTTGTGAAAGAGGCTTTGCCTGAGTTGCTGTATTGCAATGATCATTGTGATAATGTTGGTGATGTTTTCGAGAATGTGGTGGAGCCTGTATCGACCATTCGCTATCATGAACCTCCATGACATGATTAAGTTCCAACAAATGTACACTATGTATCATAAATTATGTCCTTAGTTATTTATTTTTTCTAATTTTTTTTTTCTATTTTTGTTTCAGTTCTTTGTTCCACTGTACATAAATTTTCCATGCAGGTTAGTACCCCAAGTAGGAAAATAAGTCAGAATTGGTAAAGTAACCTGAGTTGGAGTGTCAGATCTGTTGAAGAATGAACTGGGAATGGATTAAAAGCATGTTTAAACGAAAATACAACCCGTTGATAAGTTTTAGGGACATATTGATAGGTTCTAGGAATTCCTAGTCTACTTTTCGACAAGATCTAGACGCTGTCGAGAAGTGTAAACTACTTCTCGACAGGTTTGGAAGGCATAAAAATGGCTGTCGATAGGATCCATGAGCATTCCGACAGGTTCTGAAGATTTTTTGTTGAGTTCTCGACAGGTTCAGAGTACCTATCGAGAAGTTTTGAGAACCTCTTGAAGTAATTTTTTTGGAGTCTAGAACCTGTCTAGAGGATTGCATATTGATTTCAAAGAACCTATCGAGAGGTTCTATGAACCTCTCGAAAAGATGGCTTCTGTATTTTTGAACTCTTCGACCGGATTGTGTGGACCCCTCGCGAGGATCTATCACTTTGCACTTGTTGACAGGTTGCATCAACCTATTGACGACTTGCCCCAATCCTGTCGAGAATCGTTTTCCACTGCTTTAAACCTAACGACAACTCCATTTTTGTAATTCGACAGCTTCTCTTTGTGCTTTAAGTTTGCTCTGGCGATTTTTTCCATTTTGCTTTTTCACTCTTTATCTCACCAACCATTACAACAACTTCTTGGCTATTTTCCCATTTGCTTCAATCCATCAAAAGCTATACTTCGCACCTGGTTTGAGCTGGTTTGGTGCTTTACATTTTAAGATCTGTTAAACCCTACGTTTCTGTTGGTAAGCTTCTCTTCAGCTCCTTTCTGTGATTTCCAAGCTTGGCATTTCATCTTTACTTTGTGTGGGTCATTTGAGCATTTAAGAAGCTTCTGTGATAATTGCTATTGAATTCCTGGTGATTGATATTGCGTTGATTAAGTAATGGCTGGTCAGGAGGACACATTAGCTAACCTTTTCAAAGTGCCTTCTAAATCCACTACCAAAGCTTAGGAAATCCACCAGGCAAACCACAAAACCTAAGGAAACCCCACCTGCCAAAAGGAAGCATGTCATGGAAGAAGCTGAGAAAATTGTGAAATCTAAGAAATCTAAGAAATCTAAGAGGGCCCAAATCAGTACAGACATTGTGGAGGAGGTTCCTGAGACGCAACCTACCCTTGAGCCTAAAATTCCTGAGGCTGAACCTAACCATGAATTGGGGCCTGAAGCCCCTTTGCTCAGATCCACACCTAATGAATTTGTGGATAAATAAAATATGTTCCCAGAAACCATTGTTGACACCCCCTATTTCTCTAAGGTTGAGGAGTGTCAGGGTACTTTGAATTATTTTATGAAGGTAGGCATGACATCCATGTTGAGCCCATTGAATGAAAAGTCTTACCCAAGGCTGGTTAAGTTGTGGTATAAGAATCTCAGGAAACAAACCAAGCCAGATTCAACTGAGCCCTGCCATATAATTTTAATTGATCATATGGAGATGGTGGTGGATTACAGGGATATAGAGATAGCATTTGGGGTCCCTTATGTTTTTGATCCAGTCTATGACCTGGCTGCACTTGAAAATATCTCTTTCAAAGCAATGGCCAGGCACCTCACTCAAGGCATTGTGGGCTCTAGGGACTCAATCATGAGAAGAGATTTACACCCTAGCATGCTCTTCTTTGATGTAATTTTGAGGAACAATATCTTTGTGAGTGGGCATCAGCAAGACAGGAGAGTGCCAATAGTGAATGCCCTATATGCCTTCTCTAAGGGCCAATTTTTGAATGCTGCCTGGCTAGTTTTTGAAACATTGGTGGATGTAAATGACAAGTATAGGAGGGCCCAAGCTGCACCAGGGCTCCCTTACGATAGGCTCATTATTGCCCTACTCAAGAGGAAAGAATTTGTTTCTAAGGAGAGATTGGGGGGCAAGGTCTCTCCTCATGATGGACTGTCTAGTGCCCACAATTCCTTGGGTTAAATGTGCAGCCATTTCTCTAAAGGAGGCTGTTTCTGGAGCAGCCAATGGACCAGAAGGATCAAATTGGAAGGGTATCCCCAAAGCATTCCCTATGTCTTCAAATGTGACAGTAAGATCGCAATCATCAATAAAGATAACCAGGGTAGGGACATCAGCATCTCTTTTAGTGACCTTGACTAGGTTTTGGTACCATAACTTCACCATTCGTGGGTAAATTTTCTCTGGCAAGGGGGTAAGGATATTGCTTAGTGAGGCATCTCTTATGTATCTTAAAGATAACAGGCAATCCGGTTTGTTGACGAAAAAAGTTTCGTCCACAATCAGCTCAGGAATTAGCTTCTGAGCTTCAATGAATGGATTTGGCAGTACCAAATGTATAGGCAGAGGAGGAAGCTCAGGCTCAAGACTAGCAGCAGCAGGGATGGGTTCCTCATGTCTCACTTTCTTCCCTTTCTCCACCCTATCCGCTTTATCCATAGATAGTTTACTTTTGGCTGAAGTTTTGGTTTTTCCTTTTGGGGTAGGTTTGCTAACTTTCTTAGCAGAGGATTTTGGGAACATGGCAGCCAACGATTTCTCCGCTTTTCCCATTCTAAATTGATGTATGAAAATGCCCACAACAGATGCTGACACAAAATCAAAATTTCCAAATGATAAACAGAGAGAATGTGTAGAGAAATACCAAGATCTAGGGTTTTTGATGGAACGTGTTGTTTGCTTGTAGAAATCCCCCAGACTAGAAGCTAAAATCCTTCTCTGAAAGCTCAAATGATCGAACAAAGGTGAAGAAAAGTGTAGCAAGATTCTCAAATCGCGCAAGGAAAGAAAGAACTAGGGTTTCTGTGGAACAGGTCGCTCATCAGAAAGCTTTCGAATATGAAACCCCTACTTCGAAAGGGTTTAAATATACTCAGAGTTAATTTCGCAAAGTTCTTTTTAAGTTTTCGAAAAGTTCCAAAATAGACCTTTTTACAACTGTGAATGGCATCAGTACCATTCGAAAAGTTAATAGCTTCAGAAACATCTTTTCGAAAAGAAACTAGCTTCAGAAATATCTTTTCGAAAAGAAAATAGCTTCAGAACGAACTATTCGAAAAGCAAATCCTTGCTTTCGAGCAGTTCGTTACATATCAAGAGTCTTTTGGAAAAGTAAATTGAACTTTGCGAAAAGAGAATTATTGCTTTGCGACTTAACTTGGAGCATATTTAAACCATGCGAAAAGAGACAAATCATGAATAAAAATAGAAACTAAGCAAAAACTATGAAATAAAAATATAATGTACAGTTATCTACCATCAAATTTTTGGAGGTTCGTGATGACAGATGGGCGGCACAGGCTCCTGGGTATTTTCAATGCATGGTTTGAGCCTCTGACCATTTACTTTCAAGATTCTTCCATTACTTGGATCAAGGATGTCAACAGCTCCCGAAGGAGCTGCTTGAATGACAGTGTATGGCCCTTCCCATCTGGATCTCAGTTTTCCTGGAAAAAACTTGAGTTTTGAGTTAAATAACCATACCTTAGAGCCAGCTGTGAACTCTTTTCTCAATAAATTTTTATCATGGAAAGTTTTGACTTTCTCTTTGTAAAATCTTGAATTTGTGTATGCATCCATTCTCAGCTCCTCCAACTCAAAGAAGTTGCTTTCGTGATTACCAAAGCAGTAGTTAGATCCATGTTCAATGTTTTAATGGCCCAAAAGGCTTTATATTCTAACTTCATCGGTAAATGGCATGCTTTGCCATAAACCAACCTGAATGGGGACATGCCAATTGGGGTTTTATAGGCTATCTGTATGCCCACAATGCATCATTCAAACAAAGGACCAATCCTTTCGTCCTTCTTCACAGCCTTTTTCCAAAATATGTTTGATTTCTCTATTGGAAATCTCCACTTGTCCACTGGTTTGTGGATGATATGGAGTGGCTACTCTATGAGTCACAGAGTATTTTTTCAATAAAGTTTCAAAATGTTTATTATAAAAATGGCTTCCCCCATCACTGATAATGGATCTGGGAAAACCAAACCTGGAAAAAATGTGATCCTTAAGAAATTTAAGAACCACTTTGTGATCGTTTGTTTTAGTGGCTGTGGCTTCAATCCATTTGGATACATAATCCACAGCTACTAAAATGAAATTATACCCATTGGAAGGAGGAAAGGGACCCATGAAGTCTATCCCCCAAACATCAAACAACTCAACTACCAAAATAGGCTGTAAAGGCATTGAGTTTCTCTTGGAAATGCTGCCTAATTTCTGACAGTTCTGGCAAGACTTACAATGCTGCAAGGCATCTTTGAAAAGTGTAAGCCAATAAAATCCACACTGCAAAACCTTTGCAGCAGTTTTGTTTCCACTAAAATGACCTCCACAGGCCTGTTCATGACACATAGAAAGTATTCTATGAAATTCTTGGTCAGGGACACATTTTCTTATTATTTGGTCTGCACAACTCTTAAACAGATAAGGATCTTCCCAGATGAAATGTTTAACCTTTGAGAAGAAAAGATCTTTATCCATTTTATTCCAATGTTGAGGAATTCTTCCAGTAGCCAAAAAGTTGACTATGTTTGCAAACCAAGGAGTGTGTACACTAATGGCAAAAAGTTGCTCATCAGGGAAAGATTCATTGATAGGCAGCCTATCAATCTCAGCAGTTAAAATTCTAGACAGGTGATCAGCCACCACATTCTCCACCCCCTTTTTATCTTTGATCTGTAAATCAAATTCCTGTAATAGGAGAATCCACCTGATTAATCTTGGTTTGGTGTCCTTCTTAGACAGAAGGTATTTCAAAGCAGAGTGGTCAGTGAACACCACTATTTGTGAACCCAAGACATATGACCTGAATTTCTCTAAAGCAAAAACAATTGCCAGCAGCTCCTTCTCAGTTGTTGTGCAATTGAGCTGTGCATCAATCATTGATCTACTGGCATAAGCTATGACATGAGGTAGCTTTTCCTTTCTCTGTCCAAGGACAGCTCCCAAAGCATAATCTGATGCATCACACATCAGTTCAAAAGGTAGTGAATAATCTGGAGACTGCAATATTGGAGCTGAAATCAAACAGTTTTTTAAGAATTCAAAAGCCTTCAAGCATTCATTATTGAAAACAAAAGGGACATCTTGGCACAACAAATGATAAAGAGGTTTGGTTATTTTATCAAGTCCTTAAGATGTCCCAGAAAACTTCTGATTTGTGTAACAGTTTTGGGAGGTGGTAAATGTACAATTAAATCAATTTTTGCTCTGTCCACCTCAATGCCCTTGTGGGAAACAACATGGCCAAGGACAATGCCTTGGGTGACCATGAAATGGCTCTTTTCCCAGCTCAAAACTAGATTGGTTTCTTCACATCTCTGTAATACCAATTTGAGATGATGTAAACACTGGGAAAATCTGTCTCCGTAGATTGAAAAATTATCCATAAAAATCTCCATAAATTGGTCAATCATATAAGAGAAAATGGAATACATGCATCTTTGAAAAGTAGCAGGAGCATTACAAAGACCAAAAGGCATTCTTCTATAGGCAAAAGTGCCAAAAGGGCAAGTGAATGTGGTCTTTTCCTGATCTTGTGGGTACACAGGAATCTGGTTGTAACTAGAGTAACCATCAAGAAAATAGTAATAAGCTTTTCCTGCTAGCTTATCTAAAATCTGATCAATGAATGGGAGGGGGAAATGGTCCTTTCTGGTCATTGTATTTAATTTTCTGTAATCAATACAGACTCTCCACCCAGTTGTTTGTCTGGTTGACATAAGCTCACCAGAATCTGAGGTTACCACAGTGATCCCAGATTTCTTAGGTACTACCTGTGTAGGTGCCACCCAAGCTGAATCTGAAATGGGGTAAATGACCCCTGCATCCAACAACTTAACAACCTCTTTCATGACCACTTCTTGCATATGAGGGTTCAGCCTCTGCATTTCCCTAGAAGGCTTTGCATCTTCTTCCAAATGGATTTTGTGCATGCAAACAGATGGACTGATTCCTCCTAAATCAGCAATAGTCCAGCCAATTGCCCTACTATGTTCATTCAAAACAACCAACAGTTCTTCCTCTTGCTCCTTTGTGAGGGAGGAAGAAATAATTGCAGGCAATGATTTATGATTTCCTAAAAACACATATTTCAAATTTTCTTTAGTTCTAAATCGTAAATTTGAGAAAAGAAGGTAACAAAGGCACCTTAGCTGTTTGTGGAAGGGGGAGAGTAGCAGGTTTCCAAGAAGAGAAACTTACTGATTGATTATGAGTTCCTTGCACAACATTTATTTCCTCAGAATTTGAGATACAAACTGTTTCTTCCTCAGAATTTCCCCAAGCATCTTTAACATCTGTGGTGAAATCTTCACACTGCAGAAACTGTTGTAAAGTCCCTTCTACCAGTTCATCCAATAGATCAACATGAAAACATTTTTCAGAGCTAAATTGAGGCTGTGTGACTGCATTATAAACATTTAATTTTACCTTCATGTTTCCAAAAGAGACTTCCATAATACCAGACCTGCATTGAATGCAAGCATTTGCTGTAGCCAGGAATGGTCTTCCCAAAATAACAGGGATGGAAGTTTTGCTTTTGGTTGGTTCCATGTCCAAAACTAGAAAATTAGCAGGATAGAAAAATTTATCTACTCCCACCAATACATCTTCAATCATCCCAACTGGCTTCCTTTCAGATCTGTCTGCTAGTTGTAACACCACATGAGTGGGTTTTAATTCTCCCAAACCTAGTTTCTCATATACAGAATATGGAAGTAGGTTGACACTAGCACCCAGATCTAATAAAGCCTTTTCAATGGTATGTTCCCCAATAATGCAAGGGATTGTGGGGATTCTAGGATCTTGAAGTTTAGGAGGTGTGGCAATGGATAACACCTGATTAACTCTTTCCACCGCAAAGACCTTCTTGGATAATTGTATCCTAGACTGTCTTTTGTGAGTGCAAACATCTTTCAAAAATTTTGCATATGCTGAAATTTGTTTGATTGCCTCAAGCAAAGGTAGATTTATCTTGACTTGCTTGAAAGTCTCCATCATTTCATCTATTTTTGTGTTCCCTTTATCAAAAGGGGATACAGATTTCATTGCATGAGGAAATGGTAAATGAGGAACTAGTCCTTCATCTACAGCTTTGGAAGCATTTTCAGAAATTTTTTTGATTTTTTTGTTTTTCATTTGTTTGATTTTTCTGAGGTCCATCAAGCCATCGCTTTCATTATGTCTTCTTTGCATATCTTTATCATTTTCCTCATTTTTTTCTTCTTCAGTACCCACTTTGTTATTTATAATTCTTCCACTTCTCAAAGTGGTAATAGTTTTTACTTCTTCATGTGAATTAGAAGCTTCTCCAACCATGAAGCCTTTGGGATTGTTCAAAGGTTGGCTAGGTAACTTTCCTTCCTCTCTTTTGCCAAAGTATTTGAAAGCGCCCCAATGTTTCTTCAATCTTCTTTATGCTCCGCCGTGAAAATTCACGAGTTAAAGATCCTATATTCTGGAGTCAATTTAGGACTTGATCTTCAAAAGAAGGAGACCAGAAGGGTTTGAACCGGGGCATTGTCGCAGTTGTTGTGGAATGGGTCAAAAAATTTGGTTTGGCATAAAAATTCTGCTGATAAGGCTGTACAGTTTTGAAAGGCATTTGGTTCTTTGGTTGTTGCTGCTGTTGTGATTGATAAATCCCTGGGTTCCACCTCAAATTGGGGTGCCCTCTCCATGGATATTCATTTGATCAGATTCTGTCCAAATGATTGAGCAAAGATGAGCTTGTTCCACCATTAAATCTGGGAACTGTGGTGCAGCAGGACATTGGTCAATTGAATGAGTAGGGAACTGGCATATCAGACATGCCTCCTCTACTCTTGCAACATTTGGATTTTTAAGTGAGTCCATCAATCTATCAAACTTTGTGGTTAAATTGTCCATCTTTCTTTCCAACTCATTCACCTCATAAATCTTCCCTTTGGTGGGTTGCTGATTGTTCAACCTAGCAGGATTTTCAATATCTCTTGACAGAGATTCCTGTTGAGTTGAGTTTTCACCAATTACTTCAAATAAGTCCCAAACCTCCTCAACTGTTTTTTGCAAGTAAGTGCCTCCATAGGAGGCATCCACCATATTTTTGCCTTTGTGATCAATTCCTTGATAGAAGCTTTGAACCAGCTGCCATCTGGGAATTTGATGATGAGGACATTGCCTTAAAAGTTCCTTAAATAGTTCCCATGCTTCATGGAAAGTTTCAGTTGAGTTTTGTGAGAAAGAAATGATACTTTGTCTCAATTGGCTTGTTTTAGACATTGGAAAATATTTGGCTAAAAATTGACACTGCAAATCATTCCAAGAAGTGATACTATTTGGTGCTAACATAGATAACCATGCTCTAGCTTTATCCTTTAATGAAAAAGGAAAGAGCCTAAGCTTGGTTGCTTCTGGACCAAGTCCAGCTATGTTGAATGTGGTGCAAAGAGCCAAGAATTCATCCACATGTTTTTATGGATCTTCCTTACTCAACCCATGGAAGGAAGGAAGCATTTGGATAGTCGATGATTTGATCTCATAATTTCCTTCAACAGTAGGAAATTGAATGCAAAAGGGAGAATTATAAGCACCAGGTGCAAAGTAATCCCTCAAAAGTCGAGGTTCTTCACCCATAGTAGCAGAATTCTGTGTTATTTGCTTGGTTCGTAGTAGCCTTTCAACTTCTAAATTCAGTGGGACAATCTCAGGGGTGAGAGTCCTCCTACCAAACATACAACTCAGAACAAAAAATCTGATTATTCACAGCAAACCTTCAGAATTCCTTTTTAAGTAGTTTCCCTTCTTCAAAAATTAGACATGAATAACTGCACAGGTATAAACAATAGAATAGTTTAGTAATGATAAAAAAATAAAAGTGAAAACTTAGGTCTACCTATTTTAGAACAAAATCCCCGGCAACGGCGCCAAAAACTTGTTGTTGCTTCTTTGTGTGCTTGATTTATTTGGGTTTTGAAAACAGGTTTTCAACTGCTAAGTTATAATGAATTTAAAATATTGAAAAAAGTAAAGAAATATCAGTACCGATAGAAGTGAATTAGCCTGCAAGATCAGGGCCAATTGTAGCAAGTTTTAAATGTAAGTGAGTAAAAGATTGTCCACAGAGAATTTGTCTAAAATGCAAGATAAACCTCCAGATCTGAGCTACCAGATCTGGCCTCTTATCCTATCTAGAAAGCACATAAGATGGGAGGTTGAATTTGTCACATTAACTAAATGATAAAAGTAAAAGTTAAACTAAATGATCCAGATCCGAGTTGGGTTTAAGCTTATGGCTATGGTCTGTCCACTTTAATGGCCACAAACCATCCAATAGTCTTGAATCCAAATCCTTAATTTAGAACAAGAAACATCACTACAAATGCCGTGAGAGACTAGGTTACAAACACTAACTCTCACAGGATTAGTGAATCAAGGGAAATTTCATGAAAAATAGTAAATCTAAAGGAGTCTAATGCAATAAGGAGATCAGAGGGAACCCTTAACATGAGTCCAATGAAGAATGCACGGTTTACAGCAAACTTTTCAAATTCACCATTACAATTACAGAGCACAGCTTAAACAGCTCTCAGATTTGTAGTCTTGAATACAACTCTCCTTTGAATTACAGAAGTATCTCACAACTCTCAATTGCAAGTAAAAGTGAGGCTATTACAGGGATTTCAGATAAATTATCTGATTTGGAAATGGGGGAATAGGAATGAAACTCAAAATCTGGATGCCCCACTTGGGCAAATGGTTCTTCTATTTATAGTTTTCCCTAAGTCCAGCTCAGATGTGTATCAACCAATCAGAAGTGCTCAGATCTGTATTGACCAATGGTAGTCGAGCACAAAGATCCAGATCTGTTCTGGCCAATCAGAATTCCTCGATCTGGTTCAGCCAATCAGGTGAAAAAAGCATCAATTCTGTTATGCATTTTGAAAGTCTGTTAGAGTTTCTAGAAGTTCCCGCCAAGTTATTTCATCTCTGGGTGCTCACGTGGGGTGGAATATGCCTTCGCTTCATGCTTAGAATCCTCTGGAATGTCCCTAGGTTTTTAAATGCATTGGGACGCGTGAAACAGATTACTGAATTGCCCTTGTAAAAGCTGGGAATCTCCAGAATACCTTTTCGCATAGCTTAGGGGACTTTTCGCAAGGTGTTGTAACTCCTGAAGCTCTTTTCGCAATGTTCTGGTTCTGCTTGAATTGAGTTTTCTTCTTTCAAAAGGTCAATCATCTCTTGAAGAGTTCGATGCTCTTCAAAGCTAAGCCCGAGTTTTAGTTCTTTTCAGAGAGTTCGTGTTCTTCTTGACGATTGTGTTCTTTAAAAGTACTCTGTAGTGCATTTTTCTGTTCGAATTGCTCCATACTTCTTTTCTGGGTTGAGTCCAGGTCTTTGCCTCTTCAATTCAGACCTTTCAACAGCTAGTGATGTTGTTTCTTCTCTTTCTTCCTTTGGATTGACATGAATTGTCATCTTTTTGGCACTTTTAAGCTGCTTTTATGGTTAAGCCTGTTTTTATTGTTAGCTGCAACACAAGCACTTAAAACACTTATTTAGTTCTCTCAAAGGTCTATCAAGACTCAAGTTAAGGGGTGAAAAATGGTATTTTTCAGTTCTCAACAGGGGAGGAAGTGGAGAAGGTGACCCCTAAAGTACTTGGGAAGAAGGCCTGGTATGCCAGTAGGACTATGATTGGGAAAAGTAAAAGCAAATGTGTGGAGAGTCTTGAAAGGGAGGCACCTCAAGTGGCCAGCTCTACAACTGCTCCTTTGATTCCCTCAGCACCTGCAGTCATTCCCTCCATTCCAGGTGATATCCCTAGTTTCCCCATCCCATCAGCCTCTCAACCACCCACCTCATTTCCTTTGCCTTCCATCTCAGTTTCCCTACCTTCCATTCAAACCTCCTTACCCCCCAGCACCTTAGCCTCCTTTTCCACCATCACCACATCAACATCTCTATCCATTCCTTGTACCATTGACCCAATCCCTACCTTACCTTCACTCACCATTCCAGCCAGCCCATCTATTTTAACTTCCCCACCTGTGAGCCCTGCACCAACTTCATCAACTGGCCCAGCCACTTCTTCCCCTCCATCTGTTCCCTTTGATTTTGATTCAACTTTTCCCATCTCACCTCTACACACCCACGACCAGTTGACCACTGAGGGTTTTTCATCATTGATAAAATCCATTGTGGAGAATATTGGGCATGACTACACTCTCTTACTAGATTCTCCACATCCTACCACTCCACAACCTACCCACTCATTTACCCCACCAATCCCACCAATCCAACTCATAACCCCTATCCCACCTGATCCTTTACCCCAAATCCTAAACTTCTTACTTTCCCTTCAATCCCAAGTGATGGCCAATAACCAAACCCAATCATCAATTGAGGCCTCACTCCATACCATGAACTCCACCCTCCAATGTCAATCCTCCCTACCTAGTACACTTCAAGCCATCCACTCCACCTTGAAACTTTTAACCAAACCTTCCCAACAACCTGCTATCCTGTCTCCTACCTACACTGACCACTCTACTCAAACTAAACCAGAACCCCAGCCTGACCACATCCAACCTACAATCACTCCCCTACCTCTGCCGTAATCCCAAACTCTTCCCCCACCTGTGGTAGCTACCGCTGATGCTGCCATAGATGTGGAGGACCTTTTTCCCACCCACACAGACCCAACTCTGACACTTACTTCCACTCAGCCTATACTCCCTGCCTCCTCTTTTCCCCATCCTCCATTATACTCTACCCTCCTCCACAACATGAAACAAAATCCTTACCTCACGAGGGATGTTGTGCGAGGTATGGCTGCCCTCTGCCAATCAATTGAGATATCTTATAAAGCAAAGATTGATCAAATGATTATGGATTACAACTGGGAAATGTCGAAGATCTCCATTACTCCACTATGAAGCTAAAAAGCTCATTTCAGCCTCTGAGAAATCAAGAGCTGATGGATTAGAGGAGAGGTTGGTTGCATCCAAAGCTCTCAACAAGGCTGCCCAGGAATTGTATGACACCGAAGTTGCACTATCTGCAAAGAAGATTAAAATCTTGGAAAAAAAACTTGCTATATTGATTGCTGACTAGCCTGCCCCGACAGTTGAGCCTGCCCTACAAGTGGAAGGTCTAGGGCACGACATTGATGTCTACTTGCAACCATTGATTGCAGAGTTAAATGAATTATGGTCTGCTGGTGCTACAACATATGACTCTTCTAAAAAGTTTATGTTCAACATGAAAGCAATTCTATTATGGATTATACATGATTTTTCAGCATATGGCCATCTTTTGGGATGTAGGACATCAGGAAAGTATGGTTGTCCCATTTGTAGCAAGGATCAAAATTTTGGTCGAAATGACAGAAATTGCGCCCGAAATTATCGGTTTCGATCCCCACCGAAACAATAATTTCGACCAAAATTTCGGTCCAAATTTGTATGGGATCTAAAATTTTGGCCAAATTTTCAGTTTTCGGTCGAAATTTTACCCAAAATTTTGATCATTGGCTTGTAGTGAAGAGGTTGATTCAATATGGTTATCACATGGAAAGAAATATACGTACATGGGCTGCAACAAGGATCAAAATTTTGGCCGAAATGATCAAATTTTTGACCGAAATTTCGGTCCAAATTTGTATGGGATCCAAAATTTCAGCAAAATTTTACCTGAAATTTTGATCCTTGGGCTACAGAAAATTTCTTAATGATATGAGTCATCCTTTCAAAACTCAAAAGTCACAGTTTAATGTGAAGGAAGAACATAGACAGCATCCCTGCTAGTTGAGTGGCTCGGAAGTACTATGCAAAATGAGATGTATTAAAACAGAATTTAGCAAGGTAGCAAGTAAGAAGAGGAAGAGATTTGAGATTGAGCATGAAAAGTGCAGTGCATGGTCAAAGAGATCAATCCTATACGAGTTACCATATTGGAAGGTGGATAATTAATATATTTTATTTTTCTAATATGAAATTTGTACTTCACATCACTCAAATATTAGCACATGCCCTTTATGTTTGTAGGGTATTCTTATTCATCATAATTTGGATGTAATGCACGTGGAAAAAAATGTCACAGAGAACCTAATTGCTATAATTATGGACACAAAGGGTAAAATCAAAGATGGTGTTGAAGCCCACTATGATCTCAAAGATATGAATATAAGGAAAAATTTGTGGCCCGTAGAAAAAAATGACAAGTTGTATTGTCCTAAAGCTCAATTTTTCTTGTCACGAGTGGAAAAAGAAATAATTTCTAAAACCTTGAACAATTTGAAGGTCCCTATTGGATACAATGGAAATTGGAAGGACAAGGTATGCTTGAAGGAATTCCAACTCAAAGGCTTAAAGTCACATGATTATCATATCCTCATGCAACAGTTACTACCAGTGTTGTTGATGCATGCATTCAAGAAAGAGAAACCATTAAGAGTTGCTATTAGACAATTGTCAATATTTTTTAATGTTCTATGTTCTGAGGTTTTCTCCCTTGCTGACCTTTTGAACATGAGAAGGCATATAGTTGAAACACTATGTGTATTTGAATAGGACTTCACACCGTCATTTTTTGTTTCTATAATACAACTTGTTATTCACTTAGTAGAGGAAGCACTTGTTTGTGGACCTGTCCGATATCGATGGATTTATCCTTTCGAGAGGCTAATTCTCACAGTAAAATTAATAACTTCTTTTAGTTAATAACATTAGCATTGATATCAGTAGACACCCAAATTTGGCCCAACGGCTGATCGAAACATACTTCGAGAAAGGCGCAGCCCCGAGCTTCCAATAGCTTATCCCTACCCTTAGGAATCTTCCCAAACCCTTAGGAACTTGCCCATTCCCTTAGGAATTACCCCCAACCTTTAGAAACCTCTCTGAAACTTAGTTAACCCTCCCAGGCAATGGTTAGAGAGAGATGAGCCAGGGTTGGCTGGGACCTCTACTAAGATTAAATCTTATATCATTTAAAAATAGAGGTTCTCAGCTTTCCAACAAGCTAAGAATCGCCTCAATCCGAGTTATACTTCAAAAGTTACGGCGATCTGAAAGGTGACCAATTGCACTTGGCTAGGGCATATGTGGCGCATGTATTACATGTGCTAAGTCATTTTCTCCCAAAAATGGCTTGGCGCTTCTAATACACCGCCAAGCATCTATGGGACCCACCTCGAGCTCTGAACTTCTAGACACTGTAGCTATGCTTGACTCATCTAATACTTGCGCCAGGCTTAGCTACAGTAACTGTTAAATTTTTGCTCGAATTTTACTTTTGGGGTTTGACTTGTTGACCATCTTAATGTTTGGGATGGGTTTCATTAGGACTATTGCACCCATGTTTACCCTATTTGCAACCCTTTAGTCATTTGAAATCTCTCCCTATCATCCACCATTGAAGGCCCTTGCCTACATTTCCAAGCTCTCAAAATCCTAGGAAACCTTAGATTAGGAGATTACGTAATTGTTAATCCCAATTAGCACCTAATCACCCTCCTAACCTACCCTTTTCCTATAACTAGAGAGGCACCCCCCTTGGATTAGAGGCTTGAAAAAATTTCCACACAGAGAAAAGATTAAGAGTTTTCCTTTCCCCCTTTTCTGCACCATTCTCATCCAAATTCCAGAATTCTAAAACAATTTTTAGGCCCTCCTCTTTCATCAAAAACCTTTGAGCCTTCTTCCTCTATCCCTTAGCCATTAAGCTTTAGAGGTTAGAACCCACTATTCCACCACCTAAGCTATCAGAAGCTTATCAAGTGCACCACAGTGGTGCTACAAGGGCCCAAGAGCTCCGGCTATCCCCTCTACTCCTCTACCTTCTTAGCTTTTACTCTATCTTTGAATTTGTGCCATTACGCCGCTGAAATCTAGATAGTGGCGGAGGGGCACAAATAGAATCATAGTGCCTTCGGGTAAGAGAAAGTGCTCTTTTATTTCCATTTTCTTTTTATCTTTGGCCATAAGTAGAGACCGCTTTAGAGCAGGTTGATCAGGTGCCTAACTCCTTCCTGATCAATACCCGAAGCCCTTACCTAAAAGCCTTTGGCGTAGGCCGGTGAATCAAAGTCATATTTTTGGAACTTTGGTGCTTATAAAATTGATTTGGGTATCTCGGGACACCAAAACCTCCGGGTGGCGACTCTATATCGTTTCGAGCGTGCACATCATTGCGACGGGACCGTAAAAAATCCCGCGATTGCACAGATGGCGAATATGCTGGGGAGTAGCTAGTAGAGCCCCCCCTTGAAACTTGACCTTTTTCTTTGTTTTTACTAACATTTGCTTGTTTTTTCTTATTTTTTACTCACTCCTACGATTCCATCAATTTTCTCACCCCTACTTTTTTGTCATTTACATGCCTTAGCCGATCGGCGAGCCTACTTGTGCATTGTCTTTACAATTCCTCTATTTTCTGTCATTTATGTGCCTTAGTGGATTGGCGGGCCTACTTGTGCATTACTTTATATATGATCATCATCAGTGGATGCCAGCCCGTAGAGGCGGCACGGGACCATCACCCCCTCATTTTTGGACTTTAAAGAAAACTCCCCTAAAGTCTGAAATGAAAATTGAACCAAGAAGGGACTTAATTGAATTTTTACGAGGGTAGATTTCATGGGTTGGAAATTTTAGGCAAAGATACAAACGTCTCGGTTTTTAGTACGGCAGAAGCCCCTAGTGGTGATGATCCGAAAAAGGACCACCCCACCTAGTATTTGAGAAGGTGCTTGCGTCGGAAGTATATTGGGTGGATAACCTATCTAGTTACGAAGCCTAAAACCCTTGGGGGCGAGCGTTAGTAGTCCCAAATCAGCCTTGTATCCCTAGGTGCGGTGAGGAGAGACCCGGTGCAACTAAGAAATTAATCCCCAGAAGCATCGCTTTCAGAAAACCAAGAAAAAAAAGATTGAATTCGGGCTTGCTGGTCTGCTGTTAAAGTTATTTGACCCCATTGTTTGCCTGACGCAGCTAATACATGCACCAAGTCTGGAAATCCCAGATTTTCTTTGGTGCATGTAATACATGCGCCAAGCATAAATTGGACCAGAGTTGGTATGACGCATGTAATACACGCACCAAGTATTGGTTGACCCCAATTGAGCAGAATAGCCCAAAATCTAAGGCCTTTTTCACATCCCCGAGTTCCCCTCTTAGTGGTTTAGCACCTCTGATTAGGTCCCGTACTATCCAACACCCAATACGCCCCTGTCGGTCAAAAGAGGGCAACTTCTTATTGACCTATTTTGGGGGATCGAATTGTTTGCGTTGATTCCAGTGCCTTCAATAGATCAAAGGGTTCCCCTTTGATTCTTCCAAAGCGTGTCGGGGTCACGCCGTAGGACTTATTTTGGGTACAAATACAACCCGAAACGGGAATTTAAGGGCCCCGGAGTTGTTCATCATAAAAATTCATTCACAAAATTTCAAAAAAATTAAATAAACCAAAAAACCCAAAAAAAATAAACCATCGTGGTGCGAGCACAATAACATCACCTTTTCCTTTGTCATCCCATAGGGGAAGAAGGAGAAAGCTTTACGGGCCCCATCCAAGGCACCCGTACCCCACCCGTCACCAAGCCATGTCGTGGGCAGTGGATCTAGCATACGTCGATCCTGACTCATCCCCACCACGTTCTCCAACTCATTCTCATACGGAAGAGATGTTCACATCCATCCCCCTCACCCAACCTCCCTTTTTCGTCACTGGCCCCTTTGGTGCTCCAATCTTCCGTCCACCACCTCCCAAAACACCCAAAATCTGAGACCCCATTCCCCATCATTTTCCCAAAACATGCCCATTTCCCCCATCCCCCCATGTCCATGCCAAATCAATCACAATTTCCATTCACATCCATGTGAAACCTGACCTAATTCCCTACCTCTACAACCATACCTCATTTTCCATCTTCTCAACATCTATCCGATCCACTCGCATTTACCCATGCCACACCCAATTCTCCCCACATCCCCCTATCTACTCAGGCCATGCCCAATTTTTCTCACACATCCACTTCACCCATACCCCACATTTCCTTAAATGAATCATTTCCATCCACCCCCTCTTCAATGGCCATGATGCATAAGATGGTTCAGGCTTACACTAGTTGAAAAGCCTCCTAAAACATCCCCCCTCATTCTAACCACACATCTTCCAACCCATCATACAAACTCCCAAGTCTTCATGCTTCATTACCTCAAACCCACCAAGGCCCAATGGCCCAAGCCCCCATCATCCACACCAACCAAAGGCCCAATGGCCCAAACCCCCATCATCCACACCCTTCAGGTCCCAATGGGCCAGGCCCACCAAGGCCCAATGGGACATACCCCATCAAGGCCCCAATGGGCCCATCCTCAAGGCCTAATGAGCCAGACCTACCAGGGCGCAATGGCCCAAAACAAACTAAGCCCAATGGGCCAAATTTCCCAAGGCCTTATGGCCCAAACCCCTCCAAATCCCTTATCCAATACCCAAGCCCAGCAAGGCCCAAACCTTGGGTCCACATACCCATACCCTTAACAATTCCCTCAATATCTCCCTCACACAAATCTCACACCCCGCCCCAGGCGGGAACTCGACACATACCCTTCACTAATTCCCCCATCGTCATACACCTCAAGGTCATCCTCAAGTATTCCTCCAAACCCAATGGCCTCATCAGGTCTTAATCCAAAATCCAAATTCCACTCATCTTATCACTCCATAAGATTTCCCTCACCTCCAATGGTCCCACCCGGCACCTATCCAGTCCAGCCAGCACCAACAAGAAAATGTCACCCTCACTACACCATATGTAGACCCACAATATGAGGAAGATGAGATCATGAATAGTGGGGCTTACACTGGGGCATTTGCGAGCATTAATCCTCCACCAATAATCACCAACCCCTCGGTAGCACAAAATGAATCAAGGCCGACCGTTGAAAAAACAGTCCCACTATCTAAAGAGTCTGAGCAGTTGAAAGAACAATTGGACAAAATCCATAAGCAGTTGTTAAAGATGGGTGGAGCTGAAATCCATGTCACGGATTTCTCAAACTTATGTTTATTTATGGAAGTCCCCTTGCCCCCAAAATTTAACATGCCGGCCTTTAATAAATATAACGGCACGGGCAACCATGTCGCACACCTCAAGTCCTACTGTGGGGACATGTGCCAATATGGGGGGATGAGTGCCTGCTTATAAAAGTCTTTCAGAAAAGTCTGACGGGCCCGATCTTGAGGTGGTTCACATCCCTAGAACCATCCATGATAAAAACAAGGAAAGATCTGACACATTTATTTTAAGAA
Organism: Chloranthus sessilifolius; assembly: GCA_021018995.1. Taxonomy (NCBI): domain Eukaryota; kingdom Viridiplantae; phylum Streptophyta; class Magnoliopsida; order Chloranthales; family Chloranthaceae; genus Chloranthus; species Chloranthus sessilifolius. The sequence goes on along the minus strand of CM037592.1, from coordinate 76,923,399 downwards.
CAGTATGTTTACGACATAGAAATTGAACCTCACAAGTCAGATCTGACCCATTTAAAGTAAAACTCTAACGAGACCTTCAATGATTACCTTGAGCATTGGAGAGCACTGGCAGCTCAGGTAAGAAATAGAATACCTGACGATGAGCAGATTAAGATGATCCCAAAAAATACCTTGCCAGTTATCTCAGACTTACTTGTTTACCAACAGTAGTCAAGCTTTGCTAATTTGGTGAGGAACACCAATCATTGCGAAGACGCTATCAGAGAAGGGCGCTTAAGCAAGAATTTATCCAGTGGGGCCAGTGGGGACAAGAGATTCTCTGAGCAAAGAAATGATAGAAGAATTGGGACAAATGTACAGAATGTCATGAATACTAGACACAATACCAGTATAATCCCATTCCAATTTATAGCTGCACAGCCAGGTCCAGTCAGAAGCGAGTCGATACAGAGAACTGGGATTAGACAGGGGACATAAATGACCCCGAAATAGAGAAAGGCCAGCTTTGATCGACTGTTCACACCATTGGAGCAATCACTAAATGTTTTATTGCCCTTACTGATAGAAAAAGGGTTGGTCACAGTACTGCAACCGCGCTCTCCACCAAATCCCATCCCAAGGAACTATGACCCCAACACCCACTATTACTTCCACCAAGGACTGGGTCACCCTACTAATCGCCACTTCCCATTAATGGATGCAATTCAGGATCTGATTGAGGCCTAAAAAATCATTTCCCCTGCACTTCCCCAAGCCAACCAACATGCCAACATTCACTAGGTACCGCTACCCCCGCACCTACCTGGAGGGGCAGGCCCGAGACCCACTCTTGGCATGGTAGCAGAGGGTGATGAATACTTTGACCCATCAGATTACATCTGCGACCAGGAAAGTTTTGAGGCACCACTACAGAGAGATTGGGGAGATAAAAGTATTGGGGTGATCGAACCCTTGAATCTGGCTGACTACTTTCCCAACACCACTCTACAAATAGAACCCTTAGATCTTAGGGTATACTTCCCTGCGACAGCTCCCGTTAACTATGTCCAAATTAACTCCTATTAACCATATGCGGCATCCTCCACCAATTACCCAATGGCTGATTATGTTCCTCATCCACCTCTGGAGCCCATCGATTATCAATGGCTTACTCCCGTCACATCCCCCCTAATCCAGTCATCCGTGATCTTCGTCGACCCTATTTGGCCCACCTTCTCCACCCTTCCAGAAGTTAACCACGTGATCCCCGCCCATCCCAATCCATTGGCACAGGCATCTCCAGCACCCCCTGTTACCCCATTCCAGATCACAGGACAAACTTATAATCCTCATTAGGTCTCACTCAGTTATGATCAAATGGATATTAATTCTTGTAGCAGTAGGGAAGGGGTAGTTGATTTTGTCACCAGGTCGGGAAAGATCTCCAAATAGCCAGACGCACTTACACAAGTACCGGACCGACCAGAGGGAAAGAAAGATACCACTATAGCAAACCCGTTTGAAACGATGAGCCGTGAGCACATACTTGAAACCCAACTCAGGAGAATGCCAGCCTATATCACGGTTTGGGATCTGTTAATGATGTCCCCGCCACATTTCCATGCTCTAATGGGGGTTTGATGCACATGTCTCACTCCAAGTAAGCCCAAATGAGGTTGGGCAAATAATTGGACAGGAGATGGCTCTCAATGACATCTCTTTCTTGGATGCGGATCTACTAGAGGAGGGAAATAATCATGCTCAATCCCTCAACATCACCTTAGAGGTCAGAAACATGGTAATTCCACTAGTGTTGATTGATAACGGGCTCACTCTTGAATGTATGCCCTCTAATAACCACCACCAAAATAGTTGTGGACCCTTGTATGTTGAGACCAACGAGAACTAGCACTAGAGGGTTTGATAATACAAGAAGGGCAATAAGTGGGGAAGTTGATCTTGAGCTCGTGATTGGGCCAATGACCTTTTCCATACCTTTTCAAGTGATGGACATCAAATCTTCTTTCAATCTATTATTAGGATGCCCCTGGTTACATGAGGTTGGGGTGATACCTTCGACACTGCACTAGAAGCTCAAATTCATGTCTGGGTTGAAGGTCATCACTATCATAGGTGAAGGGCATGAGGAAAAGGAGAAAGCTGCCGACAACATTGAGAACCCCAAAGTGCTGGATGTGCCGCATACGATCAAAGATACGGACCTCCATAGTTTTGAATATGAGGTATCGACGGTAGTCTCGGAACCCCCAGAGAGCATCACCCTGAAAATCGGAGGTGGAATGGTAACAGCTGTGACCATACTCCAAAAGTGAGGTTATCAGAAAGGAAGGGGATTGGGATCTTGATTACAAGGTAGGAGAGAGCCAGTCAAGGCCAAAGGCGAATAGCAGGTCTGATTTGGGTTATGATACAAGCCCACAAAATAATAGGTATGAGACACTAAGGAGAAAGCCTGAGCCACAGCAACTGCTAGAGCCTGGGGGATCAATTTAGAAGAGAAGCCCCGTCTTAGGCCTCACATCCAAAATACCTTCGTGAGCATGGGGATTGTAAATATCGATCAAAACGGGACAACACAATTAACCCCACACATACCTGCGGCTCTTGTCTACCCCACCAATCCCTGAATTTTCCCTCCCAACCTGGAAATAGACTTAGCCGTTCGGTCCTTTTTTGAGGAAGAGTCTTCCATACCTGTACAATCTCCCCATGTGGTAAACTACCACAGGACCTTGATGACATTTGAGGACAGAGTCCCAAACGAGCCCATGATCAATATGATGGAGGCTGACTCCGACGAATCATATTAGCCAACCCCCTCCATCCAAACAGGTAAAGGAGCGGCACTACAGGTACGAAATTGGGCGTCTGTGCCCAAAACTTTGGAAGCGGCGAGTGTCTGAAATTTGGCACCCGTTTCCTAAAAAAAATATCCTATAAAATGTGAGATAAGCCCTTGGCAGGCAACACCGTGTATATATAGAAGCTCGCTTTATCAAGAGCCTATTGTCGAAGAAAACAAAAATCCCAAAAATATAGAAAAATATAAAATTTAAAAATATTGTCTTTTAAAATTCTGAGTAAAGTTTAAAAAAATGATGCCTTTATAGAAAAGCCTGTCCCACGTGAAATCGATCCCTTTTCTATAGAAATACAAGAAGAGGTAGGAGTCACGAGTCTGGATGAGGAAATCCCTACTGAGGAACTCCCCAATGAACTCCTTGAGCGGTTTGCCGACTTTGAGCATGGCCCTACCCCCATTATTGAGGAAATATAGGACGTTAATTTAGGGATCGAGGAGGTTCCTAGAATCACTAAGATCAAAATGTCACTATCTCCTGAGGAAAGGAAAAGCATGATTGAGTTCCTTCAGTCATACCAAGACGCATTCGCATGGTCATAGGAGGACATACTGTTGGCTACTTACCTTGTGTTCAAAAAGAGGTTTAAAATCACACAATTAAAGGATCTATTGGTTGCACACACCAAGGCAAGCAGACACACAGACCTGCAAGTATTCAGGGCCTATTGTAGCAAGCTTTAAAAGGGTAAGTAAGGGAATATCTACAGGAAAATGTGAGCTAAAAATTAAGTAAATTTCCAGATCTAAAGCAAATCTGGCACCCTACCTAATACTAAAATAGCAAAAGAGAGAGGGGAGGTTTTAAGGGGTTGTCACTTTAAAATAAACTACAGAAATAACATTAAATGCATAAATGAATTGAGATTAAATCCATAGTTCAAATCTTACAAGTGAGGGGAATTTTTGGTGAAATTAAAAATATAAAAAATGGAGAGAAGCAACTTGGAATTTGGTCTTGCTGCAATTGGGTTGAGCTACCAGGGTTTCAAAGAGTTCAGAGTGCACCAATCCCTCATCTGGCTATAAGCATAGCTGCAAGGTAGAAGAATTTGATCTAGGCCAGAGATTTGGCTTGATCTTAAGGCTATGATCTGTCCACTTCAATGGTCATAGATCATCCAATAGATTCACTCCATTCACATGCTTCCATCAGAACATTATAATCACTATAAATGCTGTGACTGCCAGGCCACAGACACAGACAATTATAGGAACATCAGATCTAGGGAGATCAAATGGTATCCAAGAGGTCTATCAGTTAAGTGGGTGAGCTATTCCCATCTACACAAATCCGATCGAGCACCAAATGAAACCAGATAAACTATGGATCTAATTAAAATAATAAAACCAGCATTGCATTGAAACAAACTAACTATACAATAAAATGCTCTCAGATTTGTAGTCTGTGCATCATCTGACCCTCAATAACACTCTCAACTCTCCCCAATTACAGATCCAACCTCACTCCTTGCTGCTCCAAAGAAATTAGCCACCCATAGTTAGGTAAAAAGGATGAATAGAGAATTTCGATGCAAGCTCTGATCTCGATAATTGATCCCCCCTTTTTCTAGCAGCCTCCCTCCTTATATAGCTCTCCCCTTCAGCCTCAGATCTATTTTTCCCACCAATCACAACTTAGCTGGAATAATTCTGTTATTCCCTCTTTTATTCCCCTTCTAGAAGGCTCTTTCAGTTAATTAGAGTTGGGGGAGAGCACGTGAGTCGGTTAGAGTTTCCCAGGGCCCTTCTAAAAACTTCGTGCCGGTCACCAGAGTGCCGCGGATTGCGTGCAGCAGGTCGCCAACTTGTAGTGTGTGCTTAATAGCTTTTCTGAGAAGCCCTTCAGTTGATTTCGATAGGTACTTGAGGCTTTCGACAGGTTCCAAATAGGCTTTCTGTTCCTTTCGCTAGGATTCAAGATCTTTTCGATAAGTTGATTTCTGCGCAATAAGTTTCGATAGGTTCTCTTCTGGCTCCTATTGACAGGTTTTCAGACTTTTCGATAGGTTTTGTTCAAGCTCAAGCAACCATTCGATAGGATGTCCCCTTTTTGTTTTCGATTGTGCGATAGGTTTCGGATCCTATCGAATTCTCCCATCCTCACGACTTCTTCTTTTTTCAGCCTTCAAATCCTATCGACAGGTTCTTGTAACCTCTCGACAGGTTGTTTTCAACCTATTTTCACTCTTTCAAAGCTGCTTTGAAGTTGTTGCATGCTCTAAGTGGGCCATTGTTGGGTCTGAACTGCACTGAGAGATGGATTTCTGCACTATGACTGCCTTTTACTGCTCTCTACAAGACATACTTAAGAAGCATTTATTAGTCCACTCATTGGTCTATCAAAGCTCATGTTAAGGGGTGAAAAGTGATACTTTTCAGAGATTAACACACCCCCAAACTTAAGCTTTGCTACTCCCTGAGCATAGGAAGAATAAAGAAAACTAAAATGCCACTTTTGTAGGGAGCACATATGCATTTAGCATATGCATCAAGCCTTTTAAACCCCTAGGTGATCCCTAGTGGAGGAGTGGAGTCTCCTGAGGGTTTTCAGTGAAGGTACCCGCAAACTTCTTTAATAAAATTAGTTAATACTCATGCAACATGCTAAAACTGAGTTCAAGTAAAATAAAATAAATTCCACACCATGTCCCTTCAGTTTTAAAGGATTTTCAATAGAAATATCATCAGTTTAAAACCTGAAATTCTGCTGTAATTCCTTCATCATCAATCAGTTCATGTCAAGGCATTGTGCCTGAAAATTAATGCAGAGTTCACTTTTAATTTAAGAATTCTGTTTTGATAATGCCCCAATCAATTTTTATTTTAGACCCAAATCTTACAGGGGCTGTTCACTCATAACAAAAGTAGAAGGGTGCATCATTTCTCACACAGCTCAAGAATAGTTACAGCCCTCAAATAGGACTGCAAGCATGAGCATAGGCATTGCTCTAACTTCTGAAATTTTCTAACTCTTTTCACTATAGATTAAACAAATCCTCATCTCCACATGACAGCTCAATCCATTTCAGATCAGTAGGGTCTTTTTTATTGGGTTGTAATGTAGCTTATGGGTGAAATTTGTAAAAGAATAATGGGGTAAAAAGGATTCAAATTGAGAAATCAGTAAAAGTAAGGAGGTGGTCTAGACAACACCTTCTTCATTTCAACACAATTCCATCTACTTCTTGAATTTTTAGATTTGAAGTGGCCAGTTTCTAATCCTCTTTTCAGTCTTTCAATGAGATGACTTCTCTTTCTCATTCCTTTTCTTTGATTTTCTATTTTTCCTTTTCTTTTTGTATGTTTTTCTTTTGTATTTTTCTCCATTTTTCTTTTTCTGGGCTGGAATGCCATAACACCACCAAATGTGCTTTCTTCTTTCTCAACCAACCATCAAACCAGCTCTACCTTTTAATATCTCAGAGTGAGGGTCTGGCTGTATCAGGTCACTGAGGTTTTGGGTTCAAATTTTTTGGTTTTTATTAAAGAAAACTGGGAATTTTAAGGCTCAAATGGTGTGTATCAAGGGCAGTTCAAAGGTGGGACATTTTAAGCTCAAACTGTCCAAGGAATGGCCTTACTTCATGTCTTCAACTTCATGAATGTTGCCAAGCTATTTTAATTTGGATTTGCCTAACTTCTAGTGATCGAAACTAGATCCAATCAGTCCCTAGAGCAGAAAAATTGCCAAGACACTCTTCAAAGAAAATATTCAGGCCCAAATCTCACTGGGTGTGGCCTTCTATCAAATTTCTAGGGTGTATCCTCACAGTTTTCTCTCCTTTCAGCTTCACTAAACATCACTTTTTAAAACTTCTTGACATTTGCTTCATGAAAAATGCTAAAACTACAGCTCATTTCAGTTTTAAAATGTTTTTAATTTCTTTTTTTTTTCAAAAAATCAGGTGGGAAATCACTTTATTTTTAAAAACTTTTTTAACATTGCTGCACTAGCATTAACTCATTTCATTGGCATACCTGCCATACCCCCAAACCTAAAACAAACAGTGTCCTCACTGTGCAGAGAGCATGGTAGCAATGAACAGGGTATATGAAGAAACAAATGAAAGAATAAGCACAAAGAAAGACATAACACAGAAAAGAAATTACTATTAACATCTAAAATATGTACATGGTCCAAAGCAGTGAGAGAAAACAAATAAAAATAAACTATATTTATTGACAGGCATCATCCGACCAATCATACAAATCTGCTAAAATTTTCAAATCATCCTTGGATAAAGGAGCTTTTCCTTTAGGTTGGAACTTCTTGGTGGACTGCTTGGGGGCCTCCTCAGACTGGGCAGCAAATTTCTTATCATTCTTGGCAGAAGTAGTAAGAGAATCAGAATCGAAATCAGAAGGGAAGAGGGCAGTAGGATCAAGGCCAAGGGTAGCAACAGCTTGCCTTCTTTCCTCCTTGGAGAGTAGAGTGGAGGAGGTGTCATGTGGGGGTGGGGGCTTAGTGGGGACTACCTCTTCAGATTGGGTAGCAGGTTCCTTCCCTTTACTGCGAGCAGAAGCAAAGGAAACAGATCTCTTTGCAGTAACTTTTCTCTTTGTATAAGTCCTCTTAGGTTTTGGTGGGGAAGGTTTAGCTATAGGAAGATCTTGGGTTGGAGGGCGGGGGACATCTATAGGTGGGGTAGGAGTAGGTTGAGTGGAAGAAGGTGGACAGGGATGGGGGGAGGTGGGATTGTCCGGAGGAGCTGTAGCAAGAGGAGCTAGTTGATATGGTTGAGAAGTCATCAAGGCAATCCTTCTTTCCAGAAGTTCGATTTTTTTCACAGAATTGAGCTGGTTGGTCTCAGAGAGTCTTGGGTAGCCTTAATTATGTCCCTGGCATTGGCTAATTTTTTCTGGAGATTGTCAGCATTCTTCTTCTCAAACTCGGCAATGCGAGTCTGAGCAGCAGCAAGTAGTTTGGCGGACTCATAACGAGTCAGGATTTCCTTCCACTCCTAAGAGATATCCCGAAGCTAGATTCTTTGCTCCAATTCCATGATAACAATCCTCTCCTCATAGGAGACTTCCAAGGAAGCTCGGAGGGCAGCCATTCATCTCCGGACATCCCGACGGAAGTAGGGGTTGTCCCTCATTGCATATAGTAGAGTGAGGTAAGGGGGAATTTAGATGGGGAATTTGAGTATAATGGGCATGGAAAGGGGTGGAGTGGAAGATGAGGAGGGGGTGGAGAAAACTAGTTCCTCAAGTGGATCAGTTTGGGTTGAGGCATCTGTGAAGATAGGGGGAGTGAGAGTGGGTGGTTGGGTGGTAGGTGACACAGCAACTTTAGTGGCTACTATTGGAGGTGATGGAGGGGTGAAAGATGGGGATGAGATAGGTATGGGGAAAAATGGAGTGGTTACCTCCTCTGACTGGGTGGCAGCTGTGGGAGGTGGAACTATGGGTGAAGATGGAGGAGATAAATGGATAGGTGATTGGACAGAGGAAAGAGGGGAAGTGTGAGGGGGTTGGGGAGCTGAAGAGGATGGGGTAAGGGTGGACTGAATGGATTGAAGGCAGGAGCTCATGAGGGCTTGGTTGTTGGTGTTTGTGGCCAATTGAGTTTGGATGGATTGTAATAGGGAGAGAATTTGGGTGAAAGTATCAGGAATGGTGGGGTTGGAGGGGACAGGTGTTTGGATGGGATGGAAAGGGGAGGAGGGTGCATGGTTGAAATGAAGGAGAGTGGGGTGTGGGGAGTCAGGGAGTGAAGTGTACTCATGCCCAACATCTTCCACAATGGATGTCATTAGAGCAGTGAACCTAGCAGTGGTAAACTGGTCTAATCCCTGGGTATGGAGTAGGGGTTGGTGAGGGGGAAAGTCAGAAATGGGTTGGTCAAAGGGTGGAGAAGAAAGGGTAGGGCTAAGCACTGGTAGTGTTGGAGGTTCAAGGACTTCAAGTTTGAGAATTGGAGTGGTGGGTGGAGGTAAAACTGGCTCAAAGGTAGGAGGAGGGGGGTCTGTTGAAAGAGGAGCTGATACAAAGGGGAAAAGCAAAGTGGGTGGAGGTGTTGGTGATGATGTAGGTAAGGTTGGTGAGAGGATGGATGAGGGCATCTCAGCAGTAAGATCTGCTGTAATGGTAGTGGGCACCTCCTCAACCTCCTCCATCTCAGCTGGCTTACTCTTCTTTATCAGGGTCAAGCTGGTGGACCATGCCCTTTTTCCATACTCTTTTGGAGTCAACTTCTCGATTGGCTCATTTCTCTTAACCATATATTTCCCAGCCTTGAGCAAACATGTAATGAGCCTGCTGAAAGGCAACCCAACACCTTAAATGCTTATCTTTTAAGCACCTTATCATTAATGTCTACCATTGTCTCAAAAATCAGCTGTGGTGCAGTCAAAAATTGCCCTTTTGAACAGTAGTGTAAAGCATCTACAATTGGGGGCCTTCTCTCCTGTAGGTGCCCAGTGACATACACATTCTTCCTTAGAATAGTGTCAATGAATCTGAGGCTGGGTTGGAGGTCTCTTCTCATCAAAGATTCACCAGATCCCACAATTCTATTGGTGAGCTGTTTAGCCATTTTTCCAAATGCAACCCATTTGGGTACTCCCTCAGATCTAGTGGAGTCAAATTGATGTGGGACTCCCAAAGCCACCCCAATGTCCTTGCAATCCATAATGATTTGTCAATCATCAATCAGAATTTCCAGCACAGCCTCATTCGTAGGCACCATCTTCTTTGTCAAATTCTGGTACCACAATTTAACCAACCTGGGGCACACGGTCTCCTTCAAGGGTGTAAGTAGGGGTAACAATCCCTCCTTCTTTAGATACATTAGTGTCCCTTGGCACTCCTCTATCTCAGTAAAGTATGCAAGATCAAAATTTGTCTCAGGGATAAGGCTCAACCCATTCACAAACTCATTAGGGGTGATTAATGAAGTGGGAAGCTCCACCACAGATAACATGTCAGGGTTGGGCAAAGGTGTTTCCCCAGTTGGAGCAAATCTCTCCATAGTTATTTTTACATCAGGCTCCTGAATTGCAACAGACTTGGCCTTTTTTGCTTTAGGAGCCTTCTTGGGCTTCCTCGTAGGAAGCTTCCTCTTGGTAGGTGGGTTGGTGGTAGGCTTTGATTTTATAGAAGACTTTGGGGTGGAAGAAGCTGGTTGCCGGAATAGGTTAGCTAAGGTTTCTTCAGCATCATCCATATTGCTCTCAGAAATCGATCTCTTACAGCTCACTCACCAATTTGGATTAAAATTCTGAGGAAACCAACTAGAAAAACAACAGAGTGAAAGAAGGGAGACAACTTACCCAAAACTCTTAGGGTTTGGCAGAAACCGTGATGCACAATTCCAATTTCACAAAAATCAGGTGAAAAATGTTCCTTAGTGCGGGTTGAATGAACTTGAAGAATGGCAAACTGAGTGGGGAACAGTCCTTAGAGTATTTGGCGGAAAATGAGAGCAGCGAAAAATGAAGAAGGGAGAGCTAGCGTTTGAAGCAGGTGTCGAATGGAGCAAAAATGACCTACTAACAGGTACATAAAGAGTGAAATTCGATTTCGATAGGATGAGTTGGGTGATTTCTATAGGTCAAGGCGTCCTGTCGAACACTATAAAGAATACGACGAGCAGGTGGAATGCTTCGATAGGTCAAATCCTTCCTATCGATAGGTTCATATGGTACATGATTCATCCTCTCGATAGGTTCCCAATAGGTATCCAGAATTTATCAAAAACTTCATTCTGACCTTTTGAACCTATCAAAAAGTTGTATTCTCCTATCGACAAGTCTCAGTGCTTATCGAAATCCTCAAATGACCTATCGAAAGGTTCCATATGCCCATAAAAACTACATTTTTGTGCTGTGTTCAGCCTCAGCACCCAGCAAACTCTTTTGCTATGTTTCCATTCAATTTGTTTTCTTTATTGACATACTCCCATGATCCCTGGACAGCTGACAAGATTGATATGATGACCAAATTCTAGCATGGCAATTTTATTGTAAATGAACAAAACATCAAAACAGAAAGTAATCACTTAAAACACAACCAAAATATAGTACATATGATACACACTGAAATTAGGTATAAATTGGAGGGTCCTAAAGATCAATGGTCTCCTCAGGCTCACGAATTTTTTCAACACAAATTTTTAGCCTCTGCCCATTGACTTTCATGACCCTACCATCTATAGGCTCCATGATTTCTGCAGCCCCGGATAGGGAAACATGTAAAACTGTGTAGGACCCATCCCATCTGGACTACAATTTTCCTAAAAAGAATTTTAATCTTGAATTAAACAACCATACCTTGTCACCTATTTTGAATTCTTTCCGCAGCAAGTGCCTGTCATGAAAGGCTTTGGTTTTTTCCTTGTAAATCCGAGCATTTGAATATGCGTCCAACCTTAACTCATCAAGCTCAGATAATTGCAGTTTCCTGTTCACACCAACAGAGGTTAAGTCAGAATTTAATGTTTTAATAGCCCAATATGCTCTATGTTCTAACTCAATAGGCAAGTGACATGCCTTGCCATATACTAGCCTGAATGGAGACATCCCTATGGGGGTCTTATAAGCAGTCCTATAAGCCCACTAGGCATCTGACAATTTTATGGACCAATCTCTCCGATCAGCTAGCACAGTTTTCTCTAGGATGTGTTTGATTTCCCTGTTGGAAATCTTTACATGCCCACTGGTTTGTGGGTGGTAGGGAGTAGCAATTCTGTGGGTCACAGAATATTTTCCCAACAACTTTTCAAAAGGTTTGTTGCAAAAGTGGATTCCTCCATCACTAATAATAGCTTTGGGGGTGCCAAACCTAGAGAAGATGTTGTCCTTTAAGAACTTAATGACAACCTTATGATCATTTGTTCTTATAGCTATGGCCTCTACCCATTTGGACACATAGTCCACAACTACAAGGATGAAATTATATCTATAGGGGGGGGGAAAAGGTCCCATAAAATTAATTCCCCATATGTCAAATAGTTCAACAACAAGCACAGGTTGCATGGGCATGGAGTTTCTTTTTGTAATACTTCCCATTTGCTAGCATTTAGAACAAGCTTTGTAATGCTGGATGGCATCCTTGAACAGAGTGGGCCAATAGAAACCACTTTGAAACACCTTTGCAGTAGTCTTGTTGCCACTGAAATGGCCCCCACAAGCTTGTTCATGACACATGTTTAAAATGTTTCCAAACTCAATTTCAGGTACACATCTTCTTATCACCTAGTCTGCACAATACTGAAAGAGGTGAGGATCCTCCCACATGCAATATCGAATTTGTGAGAAGAACAGATTCCTATCACCCTTACTCTAATGTGGGGGTACCCTTCTCATAGCAAGATAGTTTACTATGTTGGCAAACCAGGGCATACTTATCTCCATAGTAAAAAGTTACTCATCTCGGAAAGAATCATTGATGGGAAAACTCTCTATTTCAGCATCTGGAATCCTTGATAAGTGGTATGCAACCACATTTTCAACCCCCTTCTTGTCTTTGATTTCCAACTTGAATTCCTGCAGAAGAATAATCCATCTAATTAGTCTAGCTTTAGCCTCCTTCTTAGACAAGAGAAATTTTAGGGCTGAATGGTCAGTAAACACAGTGATCTTGGATCCCAACACATATGATCTAAACTTTTCCAAAGCAAATACAATGGCTAGCTGCTCCTTTTTAGTTGTGATATAACTTAATTGAGCATCAACCATTGATTTACTAGCATATGCCACCACACATGGTGCTTTATCTTTCCTTTGTCCCAGCACTACACCAATGGCAAAGTTTGATACATCACATATCAGCTCAAATGGCAGAGAAAAATCAGAAGCTTGCAATATAGGAGCAGTAGTCAAACAGGTCTTCAGAAGTTCAAAAGCAGCTAGGCATTCATCATTGAACACAAATGGAACCTCTTGCCATAACAAGTGGCAAAGAGGCTTGGAAATTTTGCTAAAGTCTTTGATGAACCTCATTTAGAAACCAGCATGACCCAAAAATGACCTGACTTGTTTGATAGTTTTGGGAGGTGGAAAATGTGCTATTAAATTAATTTTGGCTTGGTCAACCTCTATTCCTTTTTGGGAAACAACATGTCCTAGGACAATACCTTGAGTCACCGTGAAATAACTCTTTTCCCAACTCAAAACTAGGTTGGTCTCCTCACACCTTTGCAGCACAAGGCTAAGATGGTGCAGGCATTGGCTAAAATCATCCCCATAGATAGAGAAATCATCCATAAAAATCTCTAGAAACTAGTCAATCATGTCAGCAAAGATAGCATGCATCTTTGAAAAGTGGCAGGTGTATTACATAGCCCAAATGACATCCTTCTGTATGCAAAGGTTCCAAATGGACAAGTAAATGTGGCTTTTTCTTGATCGTGAGGGTAAACAGGAATCTGGGTATATCCTGAATAACCATCAGGGAAACAGTAAAAAGCCTTACCTGTGATCTTATCTAAGATCTGATCTATAAAAGGCAATGGGAAGTGATCTTTGCTAGTTTTCTAATTGAGCTTGCGATAGTCTATGCATACCCTCTAACCAGTGGTCTATCTAGTTGGAATCAGCTCACCTGAGTCTGCTTGAACTACTGTGATCCCATATTTCTTGGGCACCACCTCTGTAGGTGCCATCTATTGAGAATCTGAGATAGGGTAAATGACCCTAGCATCAAGAAGTTTGACCACTTCCTTCATAACAACTTCCTCCATGTGTGGGTTGAGCTTCCTTTGCATCTCTCTAGAAGGTTTAGAACCCTTTTCAAGATGAATTTTATGCATGCACCCAACTAAATTTATTCCCCCCAAATCTGTAATAGTCCACCCTATTGCTCTCTTATGCCTTTTTAGCACACAAAGCAATTCTTCTTCCTGCTCAAGAGTGAGGGAGGAAGAGATTATCACGGGCAGTTTATGATTGGCTCCTAAAAAGATATATTTTAAAGATTTTGGGAGTTACTTTAACTCCACATCTGGGGGACTGATGAGTGAAGGCAATAGGGGTGCCTTAGAAGGTGGTGGAAGGGGTAGTAAAGTAGGAGTCCATGGGTGATGCTTTGCTGACCCTGCTTCAGAATTGACACTTTTCACTTGTTCAAGCTCAGATGTGGAAACTTTCTCTTCCACTGTTTCATTCCATACTTTTTCAAAAACTTTAAATAAATCATTACCATACAGCAGCTGAGGTAGATTTTCTTACACAAACTCATCCAGCACATCAATGAAAAAACAATCCTCATTCTCTAAGTGGGGCTAATGGGCTGCATTGTACACATTCATCTTGACTTTCATATTACCAAAAGATACTTCCATGACCCCTGATCTGCATTTTATATAAGCATTTGCAGTGGCCAAAAAGGGTCTGCCTAAGATCACAGGGATAGAAGTAGCACACTTGCTCGGCTCCATATCCAGTACCAGGAAATCAACAAGATAAAAGAATTTGTCAACCCCAACCAAGACATCTTCAATGATCCCCACAGGCTTTCTTTCGGATCTGTCAGCTAGTTATAAGACCACATGCATGGGCTTCAACTCTCCCAAGCCCAGCTTCTCATATACTGAATATGGAAGCAAATTTACACTAGCTCCTAGATCTAACAAGGCTTTTTCAATTGTATGATCCCCAATGATGCAATGGATAGTGGGGACTCCAGAGTCTTGGAGTTTTGTTGGAGTTGCAATAGTCAGTATTTGTTTAACTTTTTTTGCTGAAAAGACTTTCTTGGACAGATGTATCCTTGATTGTCTTTTATGGGTGCAAAGGTCCTTTAAAAACTTGGCATAGGCTGGAACCTGCTTGATTGCATCAAGTAGAGGCAGGTTGATCTTTACTTAAAAAGTTTCCATCATTTCCTCTATCTTGGCATGCCCTTTATCAAAATGAGAAGGTGCTTGCATTGCCCTAGGAAATGGCAAATATGGGACTGCTCCCCCATTTGCAGCCTTAGCCAACTCATCATTTCTTTTTTGGTTTTATTATTTTCTTGAGGATCATTATTATCCTTTTTATTTAACATGGGTTGCTCCTATTGTGCCTTCTCTATAACCATGTCTTTTTCTTTTTTTGAAAATTTCAAAGGCCCACAGCCTACTTGATTGTCCACCAGCCTTCCATGTGGTGGCAGATTTTGCTTCCTCATGGGAAGAAGAAACTTCACCTACCACATATTGTCTCCTTCGGTTGTCCATGGGTTGGTTAGGCAGCCTCCCTTCCTCTCTCTTGGTCAAAACATTAGACAGCTGACCAAGATGGTCTTCTATCTTTTTAATGCTTTGGCTATGAGAGTGCACAGTTTGAGACAAGGATCTTAAGTTCTACAATGAGGCCAGAACTTGTTCCTCAAAAGAAAGTGATCTAGCAGCTGGAGGGGGTGCAGCTTGCTGCATAGGCTGAGCCATAGGTTGAGTCATGGGTTGTTGGTAGTGGGGCCTTGGAAAATAATTCTGGTGGTAGGGTTGAGCATTTTTATAAGACATGGACTGCTATGGCTGCTGCTGCTGGTTTGGAAAAGTATCTTTTCTCCACCTCAAGTTGGGGTGGTTTCACCATTGGTAATCAACAGTAGGCTATTACCGAAAAGACTGAGTGACAGCCACATGCTCCATCACAATGTCTAGAAATTGACCAGCTGATGGGCATTCCTCAAGAGAGTGAGTGGGGGACTAGCATATAACACATGCCTCCTCAACTTTAGCAGCCATGGGTGATTGCATTGCTCCCATGAGCTTATAAAAATTCTGGGTCAAGCTGTCCACTTTCCTTTCCAAATCATTGTGCCCACTCGCCTCATACATCTTTCCTCTTGTGGTATTTTCTTTCACCATTCTAGGGATGTACAAATCCCTAGACAATGTCTCTCTTTGCAAGGAGTTCTCAGTGATGATGTCAAACAACTCCCAAGCGTCCTTGGCAGTTTTATTAAGGTAAGTACCACGACAAGAGGCATCTACCATATCTCTGCTTTTAGAATCAATTCCCTGATAGAAACTTTGAACAAGTTTCCATTCAGGGATTTGATGATAGGGACATTTCTTCAAGAGTTCTTTGAATCTCTCCCATGCTTGGTGAAAGTCCTCAGTTGGGTCTTGAGCAAATGAGATAATGCCCTTCCTCAACTGGCTTGTCTTGGCCATGGGGAAGAACTTGGCCAAAAACTGACATTGAAGATCACCCCAGGACTGAATACTGTTGGGTGGGAGCATTGACAACCAAGTTCTGACACTATCTTTCAATAAAAAAGGAAAGAGTCTCATCCTGGTTGCTTCCTCCCCCAAACCTCTTATATTGAATGTAGTACACAGTCCTAGAAATTCATTAATATGCTTATATGGGTCTTCTTTGGTCAGGCCATGGAATGAGGGTAGCATTTGGATTATGGAAGACTTGATCTCATAGTTCCCTTGAACAGCAGGGAATTGAATGTAGAAGGGGGAATTGTAAACCCTTGGTGCATTGAATTCCTTCAAGGTTCTAGGTTGCTCACCCATTTCACCAGATTCAGATGCAACAGTTGTGGGTGAGATTTGTTTAGACCTAAGAATTCTTTCAACCTCGGGATTTAATGGAATAATCTGAGGATTGAGAGTTCTCCTTCCAAACATACATCACTCACAATCTTAATGCACACACAATGCAGAGCCACAACAATCAGGAACAACAAAATTAACTAATACATCTACAAATCCACAGATCAAAAAAATAAAAGGGGTAGAGGGGTGCATACTTTAGCACAACCTCTAGCACAATGCTCCTCCTTAGACATAGCTTCCAATCTATTATAAATAATAAAAACTACTCCAAAATAGCAAAAACATTCAAAAGCAGTTAGTGAAAAACTAAATAGTCTATTACAGATCTACAATCTATACTAAAGAAAACTTAGATATACCAATTTTAAGCACACAGATCCCCAACAGCGGTGCCAAGAACTTGTTGGCTACTTACCTTGTGTTCAAAAAGAGGTTTAAAATCACACAATTAAAAGATCTATTGGTTGCACACACCAAGCCAAGCAGACACATAGGCCTGCAAGTATTCAGGACCTGTTGTAGCAAGTTTTAAAAGGGTAAGTAAGGGAATATCCGTAGGAAAATGTGAGCTGAAAATTAAATAAATCTCTAGATCTAAATCAGATCTGGCACCCTACCTAATATTAAAATAGCAAAAGAGAGAGGGAGGTTTTAAGGGGTTGTCACTTTAAACTAAACTATAGAAACAACATTAAATGTAGAAATGAATTGAGATTAAATCTAGAGTTCAGATCTTGCAAGTGAGGGGAATTTTTGGTGAAATTAAAAAACAGAAAATGGAGAGAAGCAGCTTGGAGTTTGGTCTTGCTGCAATTGGGTTGAGCTGCCAGGGTTACAAAGAGCTTAGAGGGCATTAATCCCTCATCTGGTTATAAGCATAGCTACAGGGTAGAAGAATCTGATCTGGGCCAGAGATTTGGCTTGATCTTAAGGCTATGATCTGTCCACTTCAATGGTCACAGATCATCTAATAAATTCACTCCATTCTCATGCTTCCACCAGAATATTATAATCACTACAAATGTTGCAACTGCCAGACCACAGACACAGGCAATTATAAGAACATCAGATCTAGGGAGATCAAATGGTATCCAAGAGGTCTACTAGTTAAGTGGGTGAGCTATTCCCATCTACAAAAATCCGATCGAGTACCAAATGAAACCAGATGAACTATGGATCTAATTAAAATAATAAAAATAGCATTACATTGAAACAAACTCACTATACAATGAAATGTTCTCAGATTTGTAGTCTGTGCATCATCTGACCCTCAATAACACTCTCAACTCTCCCCAATTATAGATCCAACCTCACTTCTTGCTGCTCTAAATAAATTAGCCAACCATAGTTGGGCAAAAAGGAAGAACAGAGAATTTTGATGCAAGCTCTGATCTCAAGAATTGATCCCCCCTTTTTCTGGCAGTTTCCCTCCTTATATAGCTCTCCCCTTCAGCCTCAGATTTATTTTTCCCACCAATCACAGCTCAGCTGAAATAATTCTGTTATTCCCTCTTTTATTCCCCTTCTAGAAGGCTCTCTCAGTTAGTTAGAGTTGGGGGAGAGCACGTGGGTCGGTTAGGGTTTCCCAGGGCACTTCTAGAAACTTCGTGCTGGTCACCAAAGTGCCTCGGATTGCATGCAGTAGGTTGCCAACTTGCATCGTGTGCACAACAGCTTTTCTGAGAAGTCCTTCTATCGATTTCGATAGGTTCTTGAGGCTTTCGACAGGTTCCAAATAGGCCTTCTGTTCCTTTCGCTAAGATTCAGGATCCTTTCGATAGGTTGATTTTTGAGCAATAAGTTTCGATAGGTTCTCTTCTGGCTCTTATTGAAAGGTTTTCAGACTTTTTGATAGGTTCTGTTCAAGCTCAAGCAACCATTCGATAGGATGCTCCCTTTTTATTTCTGACTACGCGATAGGTTCTGGATCCTATCGAATTCTCCCATCCTCATGACTTCTTCCTTTTTTCAGCCTTCAGATCCTATCGACAGGTTCTAGTAACCTCTTGACAGGTTGTTTTCAGCCTATTTTCACTCCTTCAAAGTTTCTTTACTGTTTCTGCATGCTCTAAGTGGGCCATTGTTGGGTCTGAACTGCATTGAGAGATGGATTTCTGCACTATGACTGCCTTTTATTGCTATCTACAAGACATACTCAACAAGCATTTATTAGTCCACTCATAGGTTTATCAAAGCTCATGTTAAGGGGTGAAAAGTGGTACTTTTCAGAGATTAAAACATGCCTAGTTTGGACACCGATTTGGTCGAGCATGAGTTGTCACTCTACCCTGATATCAAGCCAGTCAAGCAAAATTTGAGGCGACTTTGACTCGAGTGGATGCTGAAAGTGAATGACACGATCATCAAGCAATATGATGCGGGATTTCTCATGGTCTCCAAGTACCCTCAGTGGCTACCCAATAATGTTCCAGTATTGAAGAAGGTTGGAAAGGTCTGCATGTATATTGATTTCAGAAACCTCAACAAGGCAAGCACGAAAGATAACTTCCCATTATCTCACATCGACATCTTGGTCGATAACACTGCTAAGCACGGGATGCTCTCCTCCATGGATGGATTCTCAGGATGCAATCAGATCAGGATGGTAGAGGCAGACCGAGAGAAGACAACGTTTATCACTCCATGGGGAACTTTCTACTATAAAGTCATGCCATTTAGGCTAAAGAATGCTGGTGCAATATACCAAAGAGCGATGATGGCACTCTTCCACGACATGATGCACCAAGAAATTGAGGTGTACGTCGACGACATGATTGCCAAGTCATCGGAGCGAAGTGACCATCTGATTAACCTCTAAAAGTTGTTTGAGAGGCTGAGAAAATACAGGCTACGTCTGAATCCTCAGAAATACACATTCGGTGCTATGTCAGGAAAGTTGCTAGGATTCATCGTCAATAGGAGAGGTATCGAGGTTGACCCAGTCAAAGTAAAGGCCATCACGAAAATGCTGCCACCGTCTACTAAAAAGGAGGTAAGAGGTTTCTTAGGCAGGATATAGTATATCAGTCGGTTCATTGCACAGCTCACTCCTATCTACACACCGATTTTCAAGCTACTAAGAAAAGATTCACCCGTTGAATGCAATGACGACTATCAAGCGATATTCGATAAAATCAAGTGCTACCTTCTCAACCCTCCGGTATTAGTATCACCTAAGCTGGGGAGACCACTCTTAATGTATCTCTTCACGACAAAAGTTTCGATGGGATGTGTCCTAGGGTAATATGACAAGACAGGAAGAAGAGAGCAGGTCATCTATTACTTGAGTAAGAAGTTCACCGACTACGAGAGACACTATTCTCATCTGGAGAAAGCATGCTTGGCTCTCGTGTGGGCCACACAGAGGCTCCGCCATTACTTGCTATCTCAGGTTGTTCTACTTGTAGCATGCATGGATCCATTAAAGTACTTGTTTGAAAAATTGTCCCTCACTGGGCGGACTACACGCTGGTAACTTCTCTTATTAGAATTTAACATCACATAGATACCGATCAAGGGGCAGGCACTCACTGATCATCTTACAGATAATCCCTTACCCAATTATGAACCGTTAAGGACCAAATTCCCAAATGAGGACATCTTGTTCATGACAGAGGAGGATATTGTAGAGACAGACGAGTCCTGAGTGATGCACTTCGACAGAGCGACAAATGCCAAAGGTCAAGGAGTTGGCGCTATCCTAATCTCACCAATGGGGTCTCACATACCAGTTTCCATTAAACTCAACTTCCCCTGCACTAATAATATGGCTGAATATGAGGCCTGTGCTGCGAGACTAAGAGCGGCACTTGAGCTGAAAGTAACCCACCTTAGGGTATTTGGCGATTTGCAGTTGATCATATGCTAGACGAATGGAGATTGGAAGACGAAGGATGAGAATTTGATCCCATACCATGAACACCTCGAAGATCTGATAGCATGCTTCGATGATGTTATGTTCTCCTATGTCCCACAAATAAGGAATTGCTTCGCCGATGCGTTAGCAACTTTAGCATCGATGGTAGAAATCCCCTACGGCGTTGAGATGAAGTCGATCATGATTGAACAAAGGAACGAGCCGACCTTCTGCCTCCAGATTGAGGAACCCCAAGGTTGGATGATGAGCCTCTATGGTTCTCAGATATTAAGATTTTCCTTGAAACTTGGGCATTCCCTGAGGGGACATCAAGAGAGGATAGACAGACCATCCAACGTTTAGCGGTGAACTACGTCATCTGCGGTGAGTGTCTCTACCAGCGGTCATATAATAATATCCTACTCCGATGCCTAATCGAAAGCAAGGTAGCGAACATCATGAAGGAAATTCACGAGGGAGTATGCGGGGCCCACGTCAATTGCCACATGCTTGCTAAAAAGATTTTATGCCAAGGGTATTTTTGGACTACCATGGAATCTGACTGTTGCAAGCACGTGCAAAAGTGCTACAAATGCCAAAAGCACTCCAGTCTGATCCACGCCCCAGCCATTGATCTTCACAGCATAAACACTCCATGGCCATTTGCCACTTGGGGCGTCGACGCCGTCAGAAAAGTAAATCTGAAAGCATCAAATGGACATTAATTCATCCTGGTTGCCATTGAATACTTCACCAAATGAGAAGAAGCAGCATCCTACACAAACATCACAGCCCAACATGTTGAGAAATTCATCAAAAGCAATATTGTTTGCCGAATTGGCATACCCAAGGATATCATCATGGACAATGACATGAACTTTGAGAAAAAGTGCATCAGGGCCTTCTGTGAGCAGTATAAGATCAAACATCATCGGTCGTCACCATATCGGCCACAAACTAATGGGGCCATGGAAGCTGCTTACAAAACGGTTGTTCGCATCCTTGAGAAGATGGTCCTCACCTATCGAGATTGGAGCAAAATATTACCATTCACTTTATAGGCCTACAGAATATCGATCTGTACCGCTATAGGGGCAACACCATTCTCCCTTGTATACAGAACTGAGGTCGTCCTGCCAGTGGAGGTTGAAGTGCCATCGCTCCGCATTCTCATAGAGTCTAGCCTACCCGAAGCTAAAAGAGAGAGATTCCGCTTTAAGCAGTTGAACCTGCTGGATGAGAAAAGGCTCCTTGCCTTGTGTCATACCCAAGTGTACTAAGGGTAAATCACACGCGCTTACAACAAAAGTGTTTACGATCTAGATCTGAAGGTAGGAGACACCGTACTCAAGAAAATCTTCCCATCCCTCCACACTGATCCGAGAGAGAAATTCAAGACCAACTGGGAAGTTCCTTACATCATTCGAGAGGTGCTCCCAGGAAACGCTATCCGCCTCACTACCATGGACGGAGATCACTTTCATGAGCCCATCAACGTTGGATACGACCGATGATTCTATTCCTATGTCTCCGCGGCAAGGTAAGTATTGACAAAAATGGATATGTGACTGCTTAAGGATACTTTAAAAAGAGGCCATCATTTCAAAGATCAGTAGCCAAAAACGTCCTTAAATACTCATCCCCCTTGCTACCCCAGTTGAGCCGTTAGCCTTTCTATCGTCAACCTTCCCAAATATATATGTGTATATACCAAACAAAAAAAAATGAAAAACAGTTACCATCAAAATCCAAAAAAATCAAAAAGCAAAATCCTAAAAAGAGGATGTCTGGAACAAAGAAGCGAAAAGAACAAAAAACATATAGAAAAGAAAAAGTGGGGCATGTATAGTAAAAAACCCCCAAGGAAGAAGTATATTATGGCAGCTTGAGCCCAATCAAGGAAACCTTTTTTGAAAACCCAGAATACCTTCAAAATTACTAACCTATCCCATGGCCACGATACATTCTAAGAAAAAGCCCTCTTTAAGGTCTACAAGTAGTCATAGTATCCATTGAGTCTGCATGAGCCAAGCTGAGAGACAATAAAAGAATTTCATCTAGCCTGCTATGATGGAATTGATGTCCATGTCGTGGCCTTTGATAAGATAAAAGAAAAGAAAAGAAATAATAATAATAATCAAGCTCAAAGCAAAGAGGACGTGGTGAAAACCCAAAAGGGCGCCATGGGTAAAAATAGCGAATTTGTGCAGACCAGGTGAAAACCTGAAAGGGCTCCTAGGGTAAAAATATAAACCCATGGACGTAGTGAAAACCCGAGAGGGTGCTATAGGTAAAAAGAGGGAAAACAATGGGTACAACGGAAACCCACCTTGGGCGTTGTGAGTAAGAAAGTTGAAAAGAGAAATTGAAAAAGAAAATAAATAAGATCCCCTCGGTTCCCCTCCCGCATTACCCGACTCTCGACAGGGCCGCTCATGTTAGCTCAAATTCGGGTATCGACCAAGAATGTCTTCGTGACTACACCGTCAAATGAATGACTTAGGGTAAGGAGAAATAGGTCGATTCGATCCAAAGGAATAAATGTTTCGGCCTTGGTAAATTGCTAAATTTCACTTAGGACCAACCATAAAAGGGGGGTTCAACCATGCTCAAAAGGGGACTCGTCATCTCCCCGATAATTAAGGCATCAAAGCAAAAAAAATAATAATACAAGAAAGAGAGGGCAAGGAGACCATTTTTCCCTTCCCCATTTTCACACCCACACTGTGTGTGCACCACCACAGAGCAATTTGCAAAAGATAATAGACTTTCTTTTCTGTGTCCATGCTATGCACTTTCCATCTCAAAAGGAGTCCACCAATCAAAGAAAGGAGAAATAACATTGTTTTGTAAAGATAATAAATTTTCCTTTCCCATATGAAAACTTGTATAAAGCTGGCACCATATCCCAAAAAATAATATGTGAGATGTCTAGCATCTTGCTTTCTTTAAAAAAGTGCAAAATTAACAAAAACATAAAGAAAATATGTATACTAAAAAGATATATCTAATTAGGGGTTTCTTACGCCCCTTTTCTATAGTTTTGATCTGTGCAAAAAGTATGTGCAGGAGGTAATCAACGACCCAACTCATGCTTTAGGGCATGGATCTCTTCGCGTAAAGCATCCTCCCGTACATCTCGCTCCGTCATCCAGCGACCATGAAGACTCCTGTACCGCTTTCGAGAAGTATCAGTAGCACCAAGAGCGTCACTCAATGCCCCTTTCAGACGAAGGACCTCCCGCTTAGCTACATCAGCTCTGGTTTCTGCCACCTCTGCTCTAACCATCTATTTCTCTAAATTTTCATACAGGATTCACTTCTCGTTCATCAATAGCTCAATATGGCTTCGAAGCGACGACTCCTTCCTTGGCCAAGGCCCCGCCGTATCATTGCTGTTTGCCTGATCAAAGTAACCAAAAGCAGGCTTCTCAGATAGTACCCAAGCCTCATACCCCGGGGAAGACAAAACCGAATCCCCCTGCTCTAGATCGCACATGAGCATCCACTGACGCGTCTCCCAGAGAGCAGCTATCCTACCCATGTCCCCAGAGGACCCATGAGAGAAAATTACCACACAGGGGCGATTTGTCACACAAGGCACCTGCTGAGGGCAACCGAACTGGCGCAACACCTGAAATGGGAAATAGTGAGTGCTGTCAGTCAAACCCAGGAGAGTGATGCCCTCATGATCTCTGGAGTGGACCACCGAGAAGGTCTGATCTAACCAAGGAAGCCTCCACACCAACTCGATTTCGACCAGCCAAAGCTTCAAACCCTGCATGTCTCCCAGTGGAAGCATATGGCATCTGCCCAGAAGGAATGGGCCACCTCACCACGAGCAATGTAAAAGTGGGGCACGAGTCCCAAGATAGCAAGGTGCTCCCCAAGCCAAATTTGGAGCAAGATAGGACATCCTCGGAGGCCCTCCACCTTGCCCAGAGTGAAGGCATCGAGGCAGCGATAAAGCTTTGCTAGCACCATGTGCATCATAGAGCAGCCTCCCTCTATTTCCGCCAAGACATCATAAAGTGCAAGTGAGAAGGTCTCTCCCCCAGTATAGAAAAGAATCTCGGAGCTAAGGCAAAGGGCAAAGGCCTTCACATTATGGGGACTTTTGATCAAAAAATTTTGCAGGTTTCTTCTCTGAAAAGTTCTCTTAGGAATTTCACTGAACACCTGGTGGCTCCCCCAATGAGACTTTTCTCATAATCATTTTTCTTCAAGCCCAAGGTGATCTGAGTGGCTCTGGCATAACCTGGTTTCAGCAACCTCTCAAAGGTCTCTATGCAGCTTCAAACCCGATAGATTGGAGAGCTCCTCGAGAGTAGGAGTCAACTCACGGTTCCCAAAATAGAAGACATGGGTGTTAACTCCCCAAAATGAAGCCGCGACATAAATTAAATCCCAAAGCGGAGGAACTTCAAGGAAGGATGCGGGACGGGCCAAGCCAAGCCGATCCCAATCGGCAAGCTCACTCTCATTCATGCTTTCAAGCCACTTCCTTAGAAAACTTGGCCCCACGCCCAAAGAGGGAAGTATCGTGGTCCCAGACCCCCATGAGAGGCGAGGTTGGAAAGTGGGTCCATTAACATACAAAGATGTTTCCAAGGATACAAATTCAATGTAGGATGATGGACCCACCTTGGGGGCAAGAAAAGAAAAAAGGAGAGAAAAAAATGGCAAGTCAAAGTCAAGAGAGAAGAAAAAGAAGTGCATTCCTGGGCTTAAAAAAAAGCACTATCCTCTGGAAGCACTTGCCGCATGTAATACATGCGCCAGAGCAATTTTCCCCAAATTTGGTCTGGCGCATGTAATACATGCACCAGGTGACTTAGATCCCCATAAGCAAAAAAGTGAGGGTTGGGGAGGGAGCTTTTAGTGATCCCTTGACAACTTGCCGGCACTTTATGCCTCTTATCTAAAACGACACACAATAGGCCCTATACAGAAGGGAAAATTTAGTTTTTTGTCCCATCTAACTTGTATACATTTTCATGCAGAAAGGATTCACACAGGCATGGAAATAGTGGCCAAGTGGAAATAGTGGCCAAGTGTTAACAAAGTATGTGACCCCGGAGGCCATCCCTTTTGACAAAATCAAACCCATCCTGCAAGCAATCTGATACACTACAGCAAGCAAAGGAGAGAAAAAGTATGCAATTAAAAGGAAAGGCACCAACATTCATTTGAAGAAATTGGAAAAACCATCCAAAAAAAATAAACAAGTGCCACATCATCCGTTGCTTAGTCTCAACAAATATATGTCCCAAAAGTCTCAAAATTCTAAAGCAGAGCCTAATCTCTTGCAGCACCCTTGGACCTCTTGCGCCTACGCGAAGAGCTCTGATGTGTGCGGACATCTCCCACTCAGGCCCATGCCTGAAAAATTCGGCTAAGCAGGGAGCGCGACTCCTTTTCAAGAGCACCCTGAAAGTCATACCCAAAGCCATCAGTCATGATCAGTTGAAAGAGGAAAATAGCAAGGCAATGATCGGGACCAGTCAGTATGATACTCACCACTTCTACGTCCCAAAGACCGAATATGTTGTGGTAATACTCCGCCTGGTTCACTGCCGACTCATAGTCCTACACAAAAAGGAAAGAGACATCAGCTACAGGCGCCACTACATGCATTTTCGGAGAAATAAGCATGTAGAAAGAGAAAACTCTTGCTTACCCCAAGAACCAATTTAGGAGGGGTGATCTGGATCGCGTCAGTAGATATACGGGCCCACTCCTCTACGGCCTTACATAAACCCGAAAGGAAGGCATCATCGGGGCGTCTAAAAGTCCCTTGGACCTCCATAATTGAACTACCAGAGGCACCAGTACTAGAGGTGCCTGAGGGACCAGCTCCCGTAGCATTAGCAGTACCCTCCACCACCTCATCATCATCGTCAGAGTCACCTCCCTACTCGAACTGTGAAAAGGAGTAGAGTTTCAGTCAGTAGAAGTAAAAAACTAAATCATAACTGCTAAAAATGTGCCTAAGGAAAAGAGAATCACCTGAGATCGTGGACCACCAAAGGCCAGGAAATTGGCACCAGGTACGAAGCATGAAAGAATGGACCGACTGGGTAGGGACTCATACCATAGCTGGTACCCCCCGAGCAAGAGGAGATCATTGATGGGTCCCCATGATGAAAAAACCAGGCAGAGAGCTCCTCAATAGTACCCCCAGGAGCTAAGACATCCGCAGGAGGAGCCTGTGGCATGAGAAAGTGGTCTCGGTACTGGTGGACCACTCTCTCTCCCAAGTAATATACCCTGGCCCAGGCCCCGCAGAAGAAGATGACACGGCGGTCAACAAAGAAGCGAGATTGACCCACAACAGCTCTATCCCAAAAAGGAGAACCAATGTAGGGATCACAGATAACCTACCCAGATAGAAAAGTATGTCGTCAGCCAAGCAAGTAGCATAAAAATAAATGCCAGGAAAGAAAAGAGAGAAATAGCCATACCTGCTCCAGAATCAGCAGGTCGAACTGGGACCTCAGGCCCAGCTCCAGATGCTTCATACCAACGTCCCTGCGGCGGTGCGTGTTCTAGTTGCTCATGAGTGGATATGTGTATCTGTTGAAATGCAGGAGGGGGTGGCCAGGCTGGAAGTGCAAATAGCCTTAAATTTGAAAAGAACAGTATACAAAAAGGTGTTTTAGAAGCACGATAGATGACTAACCAATAGACCAAGGAAAGCAAAGGAGTCAGTGGCTACCTCAATTGCTTGCCAGAAGCCAACAATAGCAATTGAGTTCCCCAATGAGACTCGGGCTAGCCTAGACATCAAAACGGCATATCCAGCCCTACCCCAGTCGAATCTGTGCACGTTGTCCTAGTTTCCCATAAGACTAAGCAGGGACAATGAGACCCGACCACAGCTAGCATTTGAAAGGAGGGTCTTGCCCAGTAGGAAGAGGAGTGAAATGCGAGCCAACATCACTGCACGCATAGGCTCAATGAAGATGTCTGCATCAGGATAGCCCAAATCAACCAATACCGCAAATTGATCAGATAGCTAGGACATTTAACCTCGGAGCCATGCAGATTTACGGAGGTGGGATAATCACCTCATCCCGACTGGGCACGGGAAGGTAAGCCACCAGTATACCCCCATTCGAATCCTCGTAATCATAGACCAATTGACGGGGGTAAGAGCCATCTCTGCCATGGCCATATATGAAAGGTCATGGTCTCAGGACGGAAGCACTCGATAAAGGCGTCATATATGCCGTGTCGACCTGCATGGCAGGGCACGAGAGGAAGTCCATGAAACCAACCTAGGCAAGAAGGAACTTCACGGTCGGAGGGAGGTAGAGAAAGAAGCGCTAAAGGTCCAGCCAGCCTCCTTGGAAGGTGATGGAAGGCAAGTCCTGCATCCAAATAAAGAGGTGTCGGATGCCGAAGATATAACAAGCTTACATAAAATAGCAAAGCCTATTTCATTACCTTGTCGGAGATACCAAAGTTAGAGACATGAACGTACTGCTGATGAAGGAGACCGGTATGAGCGGCCTTGCCCTGCATTTCATACCAGGGACGGAAGGAGCGTTACACTATAAAAAATTATTCCCCTCGGGAACCATTGGCCACTTCCCGCCCCTCTTCTTGCTCCTACCCCTCCTCCTGCACGTGCTCCTCCTCGCTCGACATTTTGAGACAGATACAAGCAATAGAATCAAGACATAACAGTAGCAAGAAATCATTTACTAAATAGGCTAACAGGGAGGTAAGTAGGACCCTTTTCTTTCCTAATCGTCATCATCATTTTCAAAAAAAATCATCATCGCATCACCCGCATTTTCAAAGAAAAAGAACAAAAAAAAACCCATCATTTTCAAAAACCATCATCAAAACACCCACATTTTCAAAGGAGAAGAGAGAAATAAAAAAAATATAGAAAAAAACACAAAAATATATACGCATGAATGTGCATTTATGCAACCAAAAAAAAAATATAATAATACAAAACTCCCATCATTTTCAAAAAAATCATCCACATTTTCAAAAAAGAAAACCAAAAAAAAAAAAAAAAAGAGAAAACAACAACAAACAGAAATCCAAAAAAAATACATTTTGCGTACACGATAACATGTGAAAACAAAAACAAAAAAGCATACATAATCAATAAATGCAACGTTTAAAAAAGAAAAAAAAGATAATTCATAATACATCTAGATCCAAAAAAAGGGGAAAAATGCCCCAATCATAAAATAACTCAAGAAAAACCAATAAAAAGAAAAGAACAAAAAAAAAGAGAAAAATATAGGGCATCATTTACATGGAATGGATCAAACAAATCATACATAATCACACTTGCAAGAAATATTATTCACTTATCATCTAGAAAAGCAAGAATCATAACCACAATGCAAAAGATTTCAAGAAAATCAAATAAAATTAGGTTTAAAGTGATTACTTTCAAAAGAAATTAGGTCCTTGATCCGGTGTAGAGCTAGTGTTTAATCGGCGCAAGCGAACACCGACAATGAAGCACGTTTAGAATCAATCCAAAGGAACCTTAGGAAGGAGTCCCGTTTCGATTTGGAGAGGGAGGGAGAGAAATTTTTGAAAAAAAGACCCCTTTTACTTGGGCTCAGGTGTTTAAAACCCCACCTAGGTTTTACTTGGCACAAATAATACACGCACCAAGCAGATTTGCCCCCCTTTTTGCCTGGCGCATGTATTACACACGCTAGGCTATTTTCACCAGATCTGGTCTGGCGTGTGTAATACATGCGCCAAGACATTGTTAGCTAGGATTTGGGCTTGGCATGTGTATTAAACACGCCCAGCCTGATCCTGTTTCCTGGTTCTAAGGGTGCACACACTCCCAAAGCAGCACGTCATTCTCCATTTGATCTGCCCGGGAGGCTGTGCTAGAATAAGTGGCTCGGGATCAATAAGCATCCCGAGCACACATGAAATTCACATAAAAAAGTCCAAAAAATTCCACATAAAATAATAGAAAAATTCACATAAAATGTCCCAAAAAATTCCACATGAAATAATAGAAAAATTCACATAAAATACCAAATATTTCCACATAAAAATCCACAAAAAATAACAAAACATTTCCACATAAAATTACAAAAAATTCACACAAAATAATACAAAAAAAAACCACATAAAATAACAAAAAAATTCCACATAAAACCCCACAAAAAATAACAAAAAATGCTGCATAGAAATAACCAAAAAGCAGCATGTACTCCCAAAAGGCGTTGCGACATCAATTCACTCCACTCGGGTAGTCATGCTAAATCAATTTCGAGACCGATGGGTTCGCCCAAAGACCACAAACCCTACTTCATGCAGGGGCACCCGTGGCCAGTCAAATGGGGCAATCAATGCCTCACATGATTGGACACAAACAGTGGACCTTTGCATATTTACTGCGTGCCTATCTTTGAGTATGGGTCGATCACGCTCTTACTCACGGAGCTGTTTTATTTAGAATAAAACTTGAGCATCAAACATCTTCGCTAGGCTTTTGCAACTTGATCCATCTCGGTTATGGCCAGTAATGTTGCTAAGCGCTTGGGGACCGATCACCTTGAGAAACAGACGCTTTTCTCGACATATAGGGCTTTCGTTTAGTCATTATTTTACCCACTTGATGTTTGAAGTTTGTTCTAAATAAGGCAAACCCGTTAGTGTTGCTTTGGGCCTCTTCAAACATCTCTTGTCTTCAACATTTGATCATTAGTGATCGAATACCAAAGAGGGGCACCTGTAGACACCAAAATATGGCCCAAGGTCCGATCGAAATATACTTCGAGAAAGGTGCACCCCTGATCTTTCGATAGCTTCTCCCACACCCATAGGAATCTTCCCAAGCCCTTAGAAACTTACCCATTCCCTTAGGAATTACCCCCAACCTTTAGAAACCTTTTTGAAACCCTTAGTTAACCCTCCCAAGCAATGGTTAGAGAGAGACTAACCATAGATGGCAGGGACCTTTACTAAGACTAAATCTTATACCATTAAAAAGTAGAGATTCTTAGCTTTCTAACAAGCCAAGAATTGCCTCAATTCGGGTTGTACTTCAAAAGTTACGACGATCCAAAAGATGACCAATTGCACTTGGCTAGGGCATATGTGGCGCATGTATTACATGTGCCAAGCCATTTTCTCCCAAAATGGCTTGGCGCATCTAATACAATCGCCAAGCATCTGTGGGACCCACCTCGGGCTCTGGGTTTCTAGACACTATAGCTATGCTTGGCGCACTAATACATGTGCCAGGCTTAGCTACAGTAACTATTGGTGTTTTGTTCGAATTTTACTTTAGGGGTTTGACTTGTTGACCATCTCAAAGTTTGGGATTGGTTTCATTAAGACTGTTGCACCCATGTTTACACTATTTACAACCGTTTAGTCATTTGAAACCTCACCCTATCATCCACCATTGAAGCCCCTTGCCCACATTTCCAAGCTCTCAAAATCCTAGGAAACCTTAGATTAGGAGATTACCTAATTGCTAATCCCAATTAGCACGTAAGCACCCTCCTACCCTACCCTTTTCCTATAAATAGAGAGGCACCCCCCTTGGATTAGAGGCTTGAAAAAATTTCCAAAGAGAAAAGATTAAGAGTTTTCCTTTCCCCCTTTGGTGCACCATGCTCATCCAAATTCCAGAATTCTAAAACCATATTTAGGCCCCCCTCTTCCATAAAAAGCCTTTGAGTTTAGGAGAGAGTTACCCCCTAGCCTTCTTCCTCTATCCCTTAGCCATCAAGCTTTAGAGGTTAGAACCCACTATTCCACCACCTAAGCTATTGAAAGCTTATTAAGTGCACCTACGCGGAGGTCCACAGCGGTGCTACAAGGGCCCGAGAGCTCCGGCTGTGCCCTCTACTCCTCTACCTTCTTAGCTTTTGTTCTATCCTTAAATTTGTGTCGTTACGCCGCTGAAATCTTGATAGTGGCGGAGGGCACAAATTGGATTATAGTGCCTTCGAGCAAGAGAAAGTACTCTTTTATTTCCATTTTCTTTTTATCTAGCCATAAGTAGAGACCACTTTAGAGCGAGTTGATCGGGTGCCTAACACCTTCCAGATCGATAACTGAAGCCACTACCCAAGAGCTTTTTGTGTAAACCAGGAAATTAGAGTCACATTTTTGGTACTTCAGTACTTATAAAATTGATTTGGGTATCCCGGGAAACCAAAAGGTCTAGGTGATGACTCTATATCTTTTCGAGAGTGCACATTGTCGCGACGGGACTGTCAAAAATCCCGCGGTTGCACAATATCTTATTGAAAAAAATGTGTAGGATGATGAAGACCTATAAGTATTATGTGAAAAATTAGACATATCCAGAGGGGTGTATTATAGAGCAATATCACATGGAAGAATGTATGAGGTATTGCATGAAGTATATGCCAAATTCTAGCAGAAGAAGTCATAAGAAAGGAGAAACTGCGTTCATGAAACAAGATGATGCTTTTGGCTACCCTATCGATGGAAGTGAAAAATCTTTTCTTCTTCAACATGTACAGTATGAACAAATATGTAGATGGGTTCTAAAGCATTATCCAAAATATATTGAGTGGGAGAAGTAAGTAATTTATTTTCTATTTTTAAATTATATATTTGTTTTCAAAATGATATAATATAATTAAGAGTAAATATTTAAAGTATCAGACTTATATTTAAGATCACAAGTCAAGCAATAAGCATCAGAGGGGCAACTACATTCCTTAGTTATGAAAAGAATTAGAAAATAAACAAAATTCTATCATGAAGAGCCTTGCTGATGGTCCAGACTTCAATGCCATATCATATAATGCTTACATGATCAATGGTTATCATTTTTGTACCGCACAATCATAAATAAATAAAAGCACACAAAATAGTGGAGTAACCGTGAAGGCTTTAACTAGCTTCAGGTCAACTGCCAAAGATAAGAACCATGTGGAAGAAGTTATTTATTATGATATTATCAAACAAATACTTGAGTTAGATTATAGTTACTTAAAAAAAATAGTCTTCTACTGCGACTGGGCTCCTATAGAGGACAAAAAAAATGGTTGTGTGGTTGATCCAGAAACTGGGTTGGTGTTTGCTATTCTTGGATTATTTGTGAGGATTTCACATTAATATGATGAGCCGTTTATTCTTGCCTCTCAAGCCACTCAAGTCTTCTATTGTAAAGATCAATCTAGGGTTGATTGACATGTCGTCTTGGATGCTCGAAAGAGATTGAATCGGGATGTGGATGCCTATGAAAATCCCTTAGCATTTGTAGGAAGAACAAAAGCAGATGCTTTAGGATTGGCATTAGCAACTGATGTTGTGGATGAGGACGAGGATGAAAATTAATTTAGTTATTTCATATTGTTCACTTGAACCTCATTTCTTCTATCCAATAATTGTAATAAAAGAATTACTTACATTTTTTGTTGCTGATTTCCCCATTTTAATGTTGTTATAAGTTAGCTATAATTTCCAATTATCTTATTAATGCATTTTATATCCTTAAATGATAGTATGATCAACAACTAAAACTTGCCAATCTTTTCAGCAAAGGATAATGGTACAGTCTGGATCAAAATCGAGTGTATTTGAATAAGTTGAAACTCAAGAGAGTGGTTAGTCTATTATTTTCTATTGTTT
The DNA here is from genome assembly GCA_021018995.1 of Chloranthus sessilifolius. Taxonomy (NCBI): domain Eukaryota; kingdom Viridiplantae; phylum Streptophyta; class Magnoliopsida; order Chloranthales; family Chloranthaceae; genus Chloranthus; species Chloranthus sessilifolius. The sequence goes on along the minus strand of CM037592.1, from coordinate 76,890,555 downwards.
CGTAAATGTTATTTACAAATTATTAACAATATTTTATTTATCCAGGTACGAGTTTGAAAATTCAGATGAATGAATATGGGCAGCCTACTAGAGATGCTTCAACTCAATTAGCCACATTTGTTGATTGGATGACGAGGACTCATTGTCCACCTGCATACGAGTCTTGAAAAATTGTACCTGTTTCTATAAAGGAGAAAATATGGCGCTTTGTCTCAATGAGTGCATGTTGTTCATGCAATTTTTATTTAGTTATTCTACAAATAATTTTATATCTTTTTATTTTCATGATAGGATAAATATAAAAGAAAGATGGTCCTAATAAAAGCGAATTTAGCTTGGAAGCAATGGAAGCGGGATCTTCGCACCGTTTATGATAAATATGAAACGGACGCAGAGTGAATGAAATATCGACCAAAGAATATAAAGAGAGACGATTGGAAAGCATTTATTCAAATGTGCTCGACAGAGGAAGATAAAGCATGCCGAGAAAAGGCAAAGACTTGTAGGAAAATGATGATGAACCTACACACCACTGGTAGACAAAGATCAGCTAAGATGGCAGAAGAGTTGGTAAAATCTACCACATAAATTTTTAAAATAAATTTATTAGAATATTCACAATTCCTTATGATTTTATTGTACAGAAAAAATAGAGTTCGACTAGTACAGTGACGAGGACACAAATATTTTTAGCCTCTCATACTAAGAAGGATGGGACGTCCTTGGGCACACAAATGGTAAGATTATTTCCATTATTCATTTGCCATTCATAAATAATTAATCTTGATCATTAGAATCACCATATTTAATCATTATTTATTTTATTCAGAATGAAATTAGGAGGCTTTTCTTTTATGATCCATTCCTCGGAGAAAAAGATTTAAATAATGACCCTGTTGCTACGATTTGTGGGCATGATGGAAGGGGCAACGAACGGGGTATGGGTATGGGTGTATCTAAGACCTCCATTCAAGTGTTCGCTCTAGCTAGGGAGATTGCTCAACAGGAAAAGAGGGCACATGAGACATTCAATCACATATTGATAGGCTTAGACATGGGCTTGATGAGGAGCATAGAGCATGCAAGATCCTTGAGGAAAAAGTGAATTTACTATCACCTCTAGCTCCTTCTAAAGGGACATCTACATCAACATCGGTTGATCAATTCGGTTCTCCTTCTCAGGTATAAATTCAATGTTATGAAATGATAATCATTGGAGTTGTCATTGCCATATCTTATTGAAAGTTCTTCTTCATTGTTGTTTTAGTCTCTCTTAAACTCTACAGTTAAAAGGCTATAATTTTTGTAGGGAACTCGACCGTGATTGGTTCAGCCTGAGATACCTATGGACCAACCATCTATGCGCTATCTAATGAAAAACTTAAAGAATAAAGACATTGCACTAGGGCGAGTGCATAGAGAGGCGACAACGTCAAGAGATTCATAGGCCATCATAATTGATAATATTTTCAAGGTCAATACAGAATTATATGCGAGCGAAGGAACATTTGGCGATGTCACAATTGGTGATATTATTACTTGGCCCAAGGGACTTGTAGATTTTATTTGATCTTGTTTAGGGGTAAATTTGATTCTATTTTAATGAGTGATTTTATTTTCATAAGTATTTTATATTTCCAATATTGAATTTTCTTGTATTGAGTCAGAGGTAATTCTATCTATTTTCTATTTCATAAGTTTTGGAGAGAGGAACACTGTTGTTAAAAGTATCCATTGGAGAGAGGGACACTGTTGTTAAAAAAGCAGTGAATTTGAGCATTATATTCTCTCAGTTTGTTGGATTCCTTCCCTTTGTATCTTCTCTTTCTCCCTCTCTATTGTATAATGGAGTCTTCCCAACTCATTGGAGGTGCAAAAGGATGTAGCAGTAGTGAATCTGGTTGGACCATGCATCTTTTAGTTTGAATATTTGAAATTTGAAATTCTTGATTCTGTGTTTTAGTAGCGAGTTTGACATGAGATATGACTATCAAATACTTCGAAAAAAATTCTGCAAAAATTTATTAAGATGTAGCATGAACCCAGAGACATGCACTCATTTTTTTCAAATGAAGTTGATGTAGGCCAGATTCTTAAACTTTTGTGCATATTTTTTAAGTGCAAACATTTCTCTTATTTGATTTGTAGCTATGGTTCAACCAAATGTGGTTTACGACAGCTTCAGGGATCCCTTTCGAAGGAATGCAGAGCTTCCTATGCTTCATCTAGAGAAATTTGTGAAGCTTGGGATTGATCCTCCGAAGGGTGTACTTTGCTATGGTTCTCCAGGCACTGGTAAAACGCTTCTTGCTAGAGTTGTAGCCAACAGGAATGAGGCTTGCTTTATTCGTGTTATTGGAAGTGAGCTTGTGCAAAAATATGTTGGTGAGGGTGCTTGGATGATTCATGAGCTTTTTCAAGATTAGCCTTTTTTCCTCTTGGGAGGTCTTGGACTTGTGTACTCCTCTTGGGAGGTCATGATTAGCCTTTTTTCATGATTAGCTTTTTTTCATGATCAGCCATTCTTTTGATGTTGATCTTGCAGTGCCTTGCCCTTTCTCTGTATTTCTCCAGGCACTGGTAAAATGCTAATCAATTTGGGATTGTTTGGTATTTTGGTATACTACTGAATTTATTCATTATTCTCGTCTTTTTTATAGTCGGCAAGGCTAGGGAATCTTATATGAGAATTCACTTCAAGGTATTTTAATCTTATTTTGTTGGAAAACTTTATATGATTGTTCATATATAACAATAGATTAGGAATTCAGGTTAACGTAAGATGTCTTGACCACAGGTCACATGAGTTGTGTCTAATTATTTGGGTTTCAGTTAAATCAATGGAACTAGTTTGTTGTATAATCCGAACGAGTTCAGACGTTGTTGTCAAAGTGCAGAAGATCAATCTATACGACTCCCGATAGGCACAACTTGGCCCAATTGTCCATAGTAACAGTCATGGTTATGGGATGTGTGTTCGACCATTTAATCTCTGTGTCCATTGTTTGATTACCTATATGTCGCATTGTACCAACTTGAATATGTAAACATCAAGATACCTAAATTATAGTTAAGATTTTTCAATGTTTTCAATTGTTTAGAAATAAAAACTAAAATTTTAGTTTCATGAAATATGGGCACCGTCAAACTATGGAAAAGGGGGAAATGAAGAAATGATTGGTCTTACCTAAAATCGAACCCTTACATGATTTAAAACTGTGACAAAAATAAAAGTAATTTTTATGGTGTGCATGTTTCTCATTAGGTCATTGCCCATTTATTAAAATAAAGAACATTCAACTTTTGGTGATGATGACTGCTAGTGTTATTAGTCTGACATTTCTACTAATCCAACAGAGGATGTTGCCATCAACTCCTTTGATGGATAGTTGAGTTTTTCTGAATAATTAGTGACACCAAATTAGTCATTTATGTTAAATGGTATGACTCTTTTTCTAAGGAAATTGGAAGATGCGTGTGAGACTGCTTTTGGCACTCTGGCTAGATAAGACTTAATTCTATTTAAATGTGATGTGTGGGTATAGAATTTGAGTTTTGGAATTTGCTCGTTATTAAAATTCCAAGATTTTCAGTTAAAGTTGTGCAATTCTACTCAATTAATTCCTACTCAGAGTCAATTGTACCTAAATCATTGACTTTTGTGGGAATTAACACTCTAATTATACTCTAGAAACTGAATACAAATGAAATGGAGTTGCATGCTACTAAGACTAACTACTAGCCATGTTGTGTTGTTATTTTTGTTAGTACTTAACTCCCTGGGAACTAAGAGCGGCTTTTGGCAAACCGGCTGCCTGCCTTCTTGGTATGATATATGTATGTATCATAATGAAATCGACACCCCTGCATTGGCATGGATGCCCAATTTGTATGAGCTTGGGCAGGTATTCTGACAGCCCAGATTTTTCTAAGCCGAAACTCGTGCCGTCGAATCACCCGTTCAGGTGATCCCCAAATTTCTGAACACTTGGTACATCCACACAAAGCAGAAAACCAAGTCAATCTCTAACTAAGCAGATAGAGTCATCATATATAGCAAAAGAAGTTCCATTTCTATATACCAAAATATATAAAAATAACAGTTTTAACTCCATGCCAAATACATGAACAAAGAACCGAAGTGAACCACCGTTGATGAACAATCATCACCTAAACAATGGTTCACAAAATAATTATCGAAAAGAATTTTCATGATTCACATTTCTTATCAAAAGTGGCTGGACGTGCCAATCCTAAGACACAAAACAATCTTTGCTTCAAACAAAATCCCTATTTAGGGAAAAACTCTTTAGGTAGGGGCTCAACCTCCACCTCAAGAACATCTTGTTGGCGGAATCTGAGTTTGTGCTTGCTTTGTTGGTTGGTGGTAAAAGTAATTTAAAAATCAAAGAAAGAGTAAAACAGGGGATGGAATCAGCACAACTAAGAAATCCTAGACCTGTAAGATATAGGGTCCATTGTGGCAAGTTTTGATAAGTAAGAGTTTGTCCCACAGGGAAATTTGATCTACAACTCCAAAGGAGCCGTCAGTAGTAGTCCCTCCAGATCTGACTACAGATCTGGCAGTCCTAACAAGAAGGGGAGTTTAAGGTCACTTATTCTAGGTATTCTAAGGTAACCTAATGTCTACACTACAGAAAGGGGTGAGAGGATGGATGGAGTGTGGAAAATAAATATAAAAGGGTGAGAAGTAAGTTATTGAGCCTAGATCAGAGGAGCTTCATAACTCAGATTCAGATCTGATGTTATAGAAATCCTGTCCAATGGCTATGTTATCACCACTGAGGAGAAGGGATTCAACCCATCTCTCTGCCATGATTCAATCCCTTAAGGTTATAACCTGTCCACTCAAATGGTCACAGACTATCCCATAGGGGAACCACAATCCAGGGATGGGCCAAAACAAAACAAGTTAATCATTGTAGGCACTATTTCATCCAGGCTACCAGCTCAAGAATCCATAGGGAACCTCAACCTCTAAAGCTCTATGTGTGGGGCTAAGGCTGTATAGGACCATGATAGCCCAGACACATAGAACCAACAAGAGATTGAGTACAACCTTCGATCTAGCTGTCCATTGCTTGAGTGAGGCTACAATGGTCCAGTCACAAGCCTACAATCTCTATAACCAGATCAGATCTAACATCTGATACCGAATCTATACAAATATAGAGTCTCATCAGATAATCCCCACCAGGCTTCTACAAGCTCAGGTGTAAAGAAGAAGGATCCATCTTGGATCGGTGGATTAGAATCACCCTAAGGCTATAACCTGTCTACTCAAATGGTCACAGACTATCCCAGAGGCTATCCTCCTCACGGAGCCTAAGACAAAACAAGAATATCGCTGCCACCACCATGGTCACCAGGCTACCAGCTCAAGCTCCCATGGGGATTTCAGATCTAGTGGGTCCTGTGGTGGGGCTAAGGCTGTATAGGACCATGATAGCCCAGACACACAGGTCACTTGGATTTGAATGGCCCTTAGAATCAGTCCTCCATTGCTTTGAAACACAGCCAAAGCAATGGCGAATCACAAGGCAGCAACCTTGCACAGAGCATCTCACATTCAAACACAAATCCTACAGAGTACAAATCCTATTACAAATCATCCATTGATCTAGTTCAAAAAACATACAAAGACATAGCCAGCAAGTGCTGGACTATGGAGAGAAGGAAAAAAGAAAAAGAAAACTACTTACTGCTATAAAAAGAAAAGAAAAACAATCTCAGATCAAGTCTCCAAGAAATGAGATGTGTTCCCAGCTATTCCAGGATGTAGCTAGATTAAATCGTCCAAGCCCTCCATGGGGATTTATAGCAGTGGTGTGGCAGCGCATTAGGCTTAGGAAACCCTAATTTTAATGATGCCACGTGGCTGAATAGTGATCCTTCGATGCCTTGGGGCGCGTGCATGGAGATTTAAGCATGGGAGTGCGTGCCCTAATCACTGGAAATTCCCAGAAGGTCCTCTACTGAAGAGATGGAAGTTGAGGTTCAGAGCTTCGGTAGGTAGCCATTATTTCCTAGACTTTTTGCGTGGTAGCTCTTACTCTTCGCTAGGATGATTTGATATTGAAACTTCAACCGTCGTGAGGTTGGCTTGGTTTGCTCTTCAGGCAGTCGCAAGGTTGAGTAGACATCAAAGCCTCAGATGTCGCGGGGTTGGAGTTCAAGCACTCGCGAGGTAGCTGCGTGATCGCTGGGTTGATCTTCGCGAGGACAGATTTGAATAGCGCAAGAACTTTGCGAGCACTTCTCTTCACTGGGCTTCACGAGTTACCTCACGAGGCTTTAATGAGTTTTGAACTGCGCGAGGTTCCATGTCTTAATTGATCTTCATGAGGATGGCTTTGCCTTTGCAAGGATGCTTTCTTCTTGAATGGCGCGATAATTGCGCGAGGAGTTCTCTTCTGATAATTGCATCCCATGCATCGCGCTCTCTTCTCATGCATTCTGAGCGTGGGAGGTTGAGAGAGGTCTCGCTGAATCAAGCGATGTGTTCTACTCTTGAGCTTCATGAGGCGTGCTTTATTGCTTCAAGCTCTTGATCAATCATCTGCATGTAGAGAGTCTTGGGATGCTCAGCTTGGAATCCTTCCGAGGACTTCGTGCTAAAACCGCTCCTTAGCAGGATTCCCGCCTTATTTCATCAGGTTATTACCTACATAAAACACTTTACAAGAACTTATTAGGTGGCTATGGGTCTAATCAAAGGTTAAGTTAAGGGGTGAAAAGTGGTACTTTTTAGGTCTTAACACACCCCCAAACCTAATCTTTGCTAGTCCCTTAGCAAAGCTACATTAAACCTACTATAAAAATTAAATGCCACTTTCGTAGGGAGCACAGATACATTTAGCATATGTACCAAGCCTTAAACCCCTAGGTGATCCCTAGTGGAGGAGTGAAGTCTCCTGAGGGTTTTCAGTGAAGACACCCACAAACTTCTTCAATGAAATAGTTAACAAAAGTGCAATATCATCCAGTGAGCAGTAAAGGGGCAGACTTAGTTTACTCTTGAATCAGTAATCATAAAAGAAATTTAATCCATTGGTTGCACAGAACAGTATAAACTTTTCATGAATGCACAACACTTCCAATCAGTTTACAACCACAGAAAATTGCACAAGTGTGTGCCAGCACTGAGCCCATCCTCAGGTCAAAAATTAGGTTATAGGTCATACATAATGCATTCAAGTTCAGACCCAAAAACTTTGCAGGGCATGCTCTCATAAAGGTTTTGTTGAGGGGTTAATTTTCTCACAGGCTCAAGAGCAGTTACATCCCCCAAATGGGTCTGTAAGCATGAGCATAGGCAGAATTCTTAAGTGCTGACATCATCTATGTAGGATCGGGATGCCTATTGCTCTCGGTCCATTTTATTCTTAGCACGGCTTTTCAAGTAAGTCGAATGAGGATCGACACACTGTTTGGGGGCGCGTGCATCTGTCGAGGGAACAAAACAACGAGAGGAGGGTACCGGGCTGTGTATTTGATCCGCACCAGGCCCAAAGACCCGGCCTGCGAGTGGCTGGCACAACTATTAGTTGTGCCAAGCCAAAAGAGGCCCCAAAATTGTCTGGCACAACTATTAGTTGCGCCAAGCCTGACTGAGGAGCCAATTTAAATAGCCCGAGTTCGGGCAGTAGAGCATATTTTCGAAAAAAAAATTTCATCCTCTCTTCAAAATTGGAAACTGACCTCCTTAGGGTTCCTTTACATCGCCTCTACGCGTGCCCCATTGCCGGCATTCGCTCATGCCGTTTGATCATCCGAATCATGTTAGATCAAAGACCCCGAGTATCCATCTTCAAATAAAATTAAACAAATCCGGCAAAAATTGGGTGCCTACGGAAGGAGGCACTCAATCTTGGTCTCCATCAACGATGATCTTATTATCTAACAATTATGCAAAAACATGCACTCATTAGGGGTAGATAAAACAAAGGGGAATGGAAGTCCTAACCCAGAACCTGTTCGGGTATAATTTACGAGAACAAATGACCATCCAACGGATACCTAGACGTAAGGCGTACACTTTACAGGAATACCATACAAATGCAGGTTTTAAGCATGCACCCTAAAATGAGCTGTTCAAAATGCATATTTGAATATAGTCATTCGATAGGTAATTTCCTTTTTGACAGGTTAGTTTTAACCAACAATTGACCTTCCTCTGAGGAATCTTAAGCTTAAGACACTTAAGTTGACATGAATCCAAAAATAGAGCGCTTATCGCAAAGATTTAGCAGTGGAGTAGACTTGATTGAAAAATTGACTATTTGACTGGGATTGACACCGGTGTTCCTACTTTAAAGTAGGATCCAAAGATCCAAGGCGAATCTTAGACTCAGGACATTAATGTAGCACAACTATGTTGTCGATAAAATATTGACATTTTATCACATTGGAGCACGCATGTTCGTAGCTGTGCATGGGGCAAGTACCACAAAAATATAGTTATCTTTTTTTCTTTTTCAAAATAATTTTCTTCTTCTTCTTTTCTTTTGAATAGATTGGACGTCGGTGGTGAGATGTTTCATCTGATCCATCCATCGTTGAGAGGTTGATAGCTTAGCGGCTTTGGTCCATTTGATGTTCCTACACATCTCGAGAAAATATCAGTCTCTTTTTTGTTTATATAGGTAACAATATGAATCTTAATAAACAAAAGGAGAAATAAACATTTACCTACACATTTTCAATTTTCAAGATTTATATATATTTTGGATTTTCATTTTCAGATATTTTTTTTATTCTTTTTCTTTATTTTGAGATAGAAGTATGATGCTGTACATATATACGTGGACATAAAGAAAGTGGGGATACATGTATATATATTTTTTGGATTTTTGATTGATTGAATTTTTTTGTTCTTTTTCTTCATTTTTTGAAATTGAAGTACGATGCTGTACATATGGAAAAGAGTAGAAATATATATTATTTTTTTGTATTTAGATTTTTCTTCATTTTTATGTTCTTTTGTTTTTGCTTTTTTCTTTTTTTGGTGTGGTGCCTTAATCAACGGGTGAGATCTCGGGTCCCCTTTTGAGCATGGTCGAACGCCGTTTAAGTAGTCGGATCTTGGGTGAGTTTCAACAGCTTTACCAAGACCGGAACGTCAATCCCTTCGGATTGAGTCAAACCTTTCTCCTTGCCTTGAGTCATATGTTTGACAAAGCAGTTTCACTATGACAATTCTGGTCGGGCCCCAATTTGAACTAACATGAGCGACCTAAAAAAGGGTAACAGGGGGAGTAACTAAGAGGGCTCTTCCACCATCTGATTTATTAATCATTTCAAACCTTTCTTCTTTTTAATTTTTTTCTTTTAAAACTCCTTTGTTCACAACGCCCAAGGTGGGTTCGTCGTGCCCGTTTTGCCCTCTTTTTACCCGTGGCACCCGTTCGGGTTTTCACCACGTCCATGGGTTTAGCTCTCTTACCCAAAGCACCCTTTCAGGTTTTCACCTGGTCCGCACAAACTCATTATTTTTACCCGTAGTGCCCTTTCAAGTTTTCACCACGTCCATCTTGCTTTGAGCTTGCATTTTTATTTTATTATTTTTTTCTTTTTACTCTCTTTAAAAGTCACGACATAGACGTTGATTCCGTCATAGCCAGCCAGATGGGGTTTTGGTGTCATCTCACAACTCAGCTCATGTTGACTTAACAGATACTATGACTGCTTGTGAACCTAAAAGAGAGGGCTTTCTTTAGGGTGTAGCTTGGCCATAGGTTAAGTTAGGATTTGAAGGTATGGTAGGCTAAAAAGGGCTCAATTTTTCACAACACACTTCTTCCTTGGGGGATTTTACTATACATGCCCCATATATTTTTTCTTTTTTCTTTGTTTTATCTTTCTTTTTTTTTAGGTTTCGCTTTTCTGATTCTTTTGATTTTTTGATAGCAATTCTACTTCCTCTCTTTTTTTTTGTATATGTACACACTTTTTCATTTTCAGGGAAGGGATTTATTGAAAGAAATGCCCAACTTTAAAATGGGATAGCAAAGGATATTATCATTTTTAGGGATGCTTTTTTGTCTACTTGTTGAGAATTGAAAAATACCACTTTCCACCCCTTAACCTGAGTCTTGATAGACCTTTGAGAGTACTAAATAAGTGTTTTTAGCATTTATTTTACAGCTAACAATAAAGGCAGGCTTAACCCTGAAAGCAGCTTAAAAGTGCCAAAAAGATGATGACTCATGTTAATCTAGGGGAAGAAGAAGGGACAACCTCATTGGCTGTCAAAATGCCTAAACTAAAGAGGACAAAGGCCTGGTTTCAACCTGGAAAGAGGTTTGGAGCTATTCGAACAGAAGAATGCATTACAAAATGCTATTCGAAAGGATTCCTGAACTATTCGAAAAGAACCTGAACTTTGCGAAAAGAACTAAAAGCTCCAGGCTTAGTTTTCGAAGAGCACCTGAACTATTCGAAAGGATTCCTGACCTATTCGAAAAGAAGAGAACTCCTTGCGAATAGCACCAGATCTGTGCGAAAAGAGCTTCAGAAGTTACAGTACCTTGCAAAAAGTTCTCCAAACTGTGCGAAATGGTATTATGAAGATTCCCAACATCTGCAAGGGCAATTCAGTAATCTTTGCATGCGCCCCAATGCATTTAAAAAACCCAAGGACATTTCGGAAGATTCTAAGCACGAACCAAAAGTATATTCCATTCCATGTGTACACCCAAAGATGAAATTACTTGGTGGGAACTTCTAGAAGCTTAAACAGATTTTTGAATTACATAACAGAATTGATGCTTCTGTCACCTGATTGGCTGAACCAGATCAACCAGTTCTGATTGGCCAGAACAGATCTGGATCCTTGTGCTCGACTCCTATTGGCTGATATGGATCTAACCAATTCTAATTGGTTAATACGCATCTAAAATAGACTTGGGGAAAAACTATAAATAGACGAACTATTTGCCCAATTTGGGTATCCAGAGTTTGAGTTTCATTTCTGCTGCCCCATTTCCAATTCAGATAGCTTGTCTGAAACCTCTGTAATAGCCTAGCTTTTGTTTGTAACTGAGAACTGTGAGATACTTATGTAATTCAAGTCAAAATTGCATTCAAGACTACAAATCCGAGAGCTGTTTAAGATGTGCTCTGTAATTGTAATGGTGGATTTGAAAATGTTGCTTTTAATAGTGCGTTCTCAATCGGATTCATGTTGAGGGTTCCTTGTGATCTCCTTACTCATTAGACTCCTTTAGATTTACTATTTTTAAAGCAATTTCCCTTAATTCATTATCCCTGTGAGAATCAGCGTTGGTAACCTAATTTCTTACAGCATTTGTAGTGGTGCTCATGTTCTGAATCAAGAATTTGGATTGAAGACTATTGGATGATCTGTGTCCATGACAGTGGATGAATCATAGCCATAAGTTCAACTCAATCCTAATCCTTGAGTTGGATTATTTTCTCTTACATCTGAGCTGGTAGCCAGATGAAGATTTGGATACTTTCTCGACTATGCTACACTAGTTCTCATTCTGTAATCAGTTACTAAGCTTAAGTCAACTATTATTTCTCCATTCTTATTAATTTTACATCCAATTCCCCCAACTCGGATCTGGATCACTTAGTTTAAATTCTACTTTTAGATAATTTAGTTAATGTGACAAATTCAACCTCTCATCTTATTCGCTTTGTAGATAGGATTAGAGGCCAGATCTGGTAGCTCAGATCTGGAGGTTTACCATTCATTTTAAATCAATTCCCTATGGACGATCTTTTACTCACTTACATTTAAAACTTGCTACAATTGGCCCTGATCTTGCAGGTTAATTAATTTCTCTCTGTGCTGATATTTCTTATTCTTTTTAATTTTCTAGATTCAGTATAATTTATCATTTGCAAACCTATTTTCAAAATACAAATAAATCATGCACACTTAGAACAACAACAAGTTTTTGGCGCCGCTGCCGGGGAATAGATCTTAAAATTGGTAGACCTAAGTTATTTATTTATTTATTATTACATCAGTGCTAACTGTTCTATTGTTTAAATCTGTGCAGTTATTCCTATACATTTAAGCCTGAAATCTACTTTGAAAGGAATACTGAAGGTTTGCTTTGCATAATTTTACTCTCTGTTTTTGTGTTGTTTGGTTGGTAGGAGGACTCTCAATCCTGAGATTGTCCCTCTGAATTTAGAAGTTGAAAGGCTACTAAGAACCAGACAAACATCACGGAATTTTGCTGAGACTGCTACTATGGGTGAGCAACCTAGACTTTTGAGGGATTACTTTGCACCTGGTGCATATAATTTCCCATTTTGTATCCAATTTCCTACTGTTGAAGGAAATTATGAGATCAAATCATCAACTATCCAGATGCTTCCTTCCTTCCATGGTTTGAGTAAAGAAGATTCATACAAGCATGTGGATGAATTCTTGTCTCTTTGTACAACATTCAACATAGCTGGACTGGGTTTAGAGGCAACCAAGCTCAGGCTCTTTCCTTTTTCATTAAAGGACAAAGCTAGAGCATGGCTGTCCATGTTGCCATCAAACGGTATTACTTCTTGGAATGATTTGCAATATCAATTTTTAGCCAAATACTTCCCTATGTCTAAGACTAGCCAGTTGAGACAAAATATTGTTTCCTTCTCACAACACTCAACTGAAACTTTTCATGAAGCATGGGAAAGGGTTAAAGAACTTTTAAGGAAATGTCCTCATCATCAAATTCCCCGATGGTAGCCTGTTCAAAGCTTCTATCAGGGAATTGATCAAAAGGGCAAGAATATGGTAGATGCTTCCTGTGGAGGCACCTATTTGCAAAAAATAGTTGAGGAGGTCTGGGACCTATTTGAAGTTATTGGTGAAAATTCAATTCAACAGGAATCTTTATCAAGAGACATCTCTGCTCGGTTGAATAATCAGCAGACCACCAAGGGAAAGATTTATGAGGTGAATGAGTTGGAAAGGAAGATGGATAATTTAACCACCAAGTTTGATAGATTGATGGACTCACTTTAAAATCCCATGGTTGCAAGAGTGGAGGAGGCATGTCTGATATGCTAGTCCCCTACTCATTCCCATGATCAATGTCCAGCTGCACCACAGTTCCCAGATCTAGTGGTGGAGCAAGCTCATGCTGCCCAATCATTTGGACAGATGCGATCTAATGAATATGCATAGAGAGGGCACCCCAATTTAAGGTGGGGCCAGGGCAATTATCAATCACAACAGCAGCAGCAACCAAAGAACCAAATGCCTTTCAAAATTGCTCACCCTTACCAGCAGAATTTTTATACCAAGCCAAATTTTTAGCAGCCCATTCCACAATAGACGACACAGCCTGTGCAGCAATCTGCTCCAGTTCAAACCCCTTCCAGAGCTCCTTCTTTTGAAGACCAAGTTCTAACTTCACTCCAGAATTTAGGGTCTTTAACTCAAACTGTAAACTTTCACAGTCAGAGTATAAAGATGATTGAAGAAACATTGGGTCAACTTTCAAATACTTTGGCCAAAAGAGAGGAAGGCAGGTTACCCAGCCAACCCTTGAACAATCCTAAAGGACAGTTCATGGTTGGAGAGACTTCTGTTTCACATGAAGAAGTAAAAGCTATAACTACCTTGAGAAGTGGAAGAATTGTAAATAACAATGTAGGTACTGAAAAGGAAGAAGAAAAAATTGAGGAAAATGCTAGAGATATGCAGTAGGAGCAGCATGATGATAGCATTGGGGGTACTGATGTACCTCAGAAAAATCAAAAAAATGAAAAACAGAAAAGTTAAAAATATTCTGGTGATGATTTTAAAGCTATAAATGAAGGACTAGTTCCTCATTTACCATTTCCCCATGCCATGAAATCTGCATCTCCTTTTGATAAAGGGAATACAAAAATAGATGAAATGATGGAGACTTTCAAGCAAGTCAAGATAAATCTACCTTTGCTTGATGCAATCAAACAAGTCCTAGCATATGCAAAATTTTTGAAAGATATTTGCACTCACAAAAGACAATCTAGGATACAGATATCCAAGAAGGTCTTTGCTGTGGAAAGAGTTAATCAGGTTTTGTCCATTACCACACCTTCTAAACTTCAAGATCCTGGAATACCAACAATCCCTTGCTTTATTGGGGAACATACCATTGAAAAGGCTTTATTAGATTTGGGTGCTAGTGTCAACCTGCTTCCATATTCTGTATATGTGAAACTAGGTTTGGGAGAGTTAAAACCCACTCATGTGGTGTTACAACTAGCAGACAGATCTGAAAGAAAGCCAGTTGGGATGATTGAGGATGTATTGGTAGGGGTAGATAAGTTTTTCTACCCTGCTGATTTTTTGGTATTGGACATGGAACCTATAAAAAGCAGAACTTCCATCCCTGTCATTTTGGGGAGACCATTCCTGGCTACAGCCAATGCTTACATCCAATGCAGGTCTGGTATTATGGAAGTGTCTTTTGAAAATATGAAGGTAAAGTTAAATGTCTACAATGCAGTTACACAGCCTCAATTCAGTTCTGAGGAATGCTTTCTTGTTGATTTGTTGGATGAACTGGTAGAAGAAACTTTACCACAGTTTTTGCAGTGTAAAGATTTAACCACATATTTTAAAGATGCTTGGAGAAATGCTGTGGAAGAAATAGTTTGTGCCTCAAAGTCTGAGGAGGTTAATGCTGTGCAAGGAACTCATGATCAATCAGCAAGGTCTTCTTCATGGAAACCTGTTGTTCTTCCCCTTCAACAAACAGCCAAGGTACCTTTGTTACCTTCTTTTCTCAGCCCACCTGATGTAGAGCTGAAATAGTTGCCAGAAAATTTGAAATATGTGTTTTTAGGAGACCAGAAAACATTGCCTATGATTATTTCTTCTTTCCTCACTGAGGAGCAGGAGGAAGAGTTGTTGATTCTATTGAAACAGCATAAGAGGGCAATTGGCTGGACTATTGCTGATTTGGGAGGAATCAGTCCAGCTGTTTGCATGCATAAAATTCACTTGGAAGAAGATGCAAAACCTTTTAGAGAAATACAAAGGAGGCTAAATCCTCATATGCAAGAAGTGGTCATGAAAGAGGTTGTTAAGTTGTTGGATGCAAGGGTCATTTACCCCATCTCAGATTCAGCTTGGGTGGCACCTACATAGGTGGTACCTAAGAAATCGGAGATTACTGTGATAACCTCAGATTCTGGTGAGCTCATTTCAACCAGACAAACAACTGGTTGGAGGGTCTGTATTGACTACAGAAAGCTCAACACAATGACCAGAAAAGACCACTTCCCTCTTCCATTCATTGATCAAATTTTAGATAAGCTAGCAGGAAAAGCTTATTACTGCTTCCTTGATGGTTACTCTGGTTACAATCAGATTCTTGTGTATCCACAAGATCAGGAAAAGACCACATTCACTTGCCCCTTTAGCACTTTTGCCTATAGGAGGATGCCTTTTGGTCTTTGTAATACTCCTACTACCTTTCAAATATGTATGTACTCCATTTTCTCTGATATGATTGACCAATTTATGGAGATTTTTATGGATGACTTTTCAATATATGGAGACAGTTTTGCCTAGTGTTTACATCATCTCAGCTTGGTGTTTCAAAGATGTGAGGAAACCAATTTAGTTTTGAGCTGGGAGAAGAGCCATTTCATGGTCACCCAAGGCATTGTCCTTGGCCATGTTGTCTCCCACAAGGGCATTGAAGTGGACAGAGCAAAAATTGATTTAATTACACATTTACCTCCTCCTAAAATTGTTAAGCAAATCAGAAGTTTTCAGGGGCATGCCGGATTTTACAGGAGGTTCATTAAGGACTTCAGTAAAATATCCAAGCCACTTTGCCATTTATTGTGCCAAGATGTTTCGTTTGTTTTCAATAATGAATGCCTTAAGTCATTTGAATTCTTAAAAAATTGTTTGATTTCAGCTCCAACACTACAATCTCCAGATTATTCACTGCCTTTTGAGCTGATGTGTGATGCATCAGATTATGCTTTGGGAGTTGTTCTTGGGCAGAGAAAGGATAAGCTGCCTCATGTCATAGCTTATGCCAGTAGATCGATGATTGATGCACAACTCAATTACACAAAAACGGAGAAAGAGCTGCTGGCAGTTGTTTTTGCCTTGGAGAAGTTCAGGTCATATGTTTTGGGTTCACAAATTGTGGTGTTCACTGACCACTCAGCCCTGAAATACCTTCTGTCTAAGAAGGATACCAAACCAAGATTAATCAGGTGGATCCTCCTATTACAGGAGTTTGATTTGTAGATTAAAGATAAAAAGGGTGTGAAAAATGTGGTGGCAGATCACCTGTCTAGAATTCTAATTGCTGAGATTGATAGGTTGCCTATCAATGAATCTTTCCCTGATGAGCAACTTTTTGCTATCAATGTACACACCCCTTGGTTTGCAAATATAGTCAACTTTTTGGCTACTGGAAGGACCCCTCAACACTGGAATAAAATGGATAAAGATCTTTTCTTCTCAAAGGTTAAACATTTTATTTGGGAGGATCCTTATCTGTTCATGATTTGTGCATACCAAATAATTAGAAGATGTGTCCATGAAGAAAACTTTCATAGCATACTTTCCATGTGTCATGAACAGGCCTGTGGAGGTCATTTTAGTGGAAACAAAACTGCTGCAAAGGTTTTGCAGTGTGGATTTTATTGGCCCACACTTTTCAAAGATGCACTGCAGCACTGTAAGTCTTGTCAGAATTGCCAGAGATTAGGCAGCATTTTCAAGAGAAATTCAATGCCTTTACAGCCCATTTTGGTAGTTGAATTGTTTGATATTTGGGGGATAGATTTTATGGAACCTTTTCCTCCTTCAAATGGGTTTAATTTCATCTTAGTAGCTGTGGATTATGTATCCAAATGGGTTGAAGCGACAACCACTAAAACCAATGACCACAGAGTTGTCCTGAAATTTTTAAAGGACAACATTTTTTCCAGGTTTGGTTTCCCCAGAGCCATTATCAGTGATGGAGGAAGCCATTTTTGTAATAAGCATTTTGAAGTTCTATTGAAACAGTACTCTGTGACTCATAGAATAGCTACTCCATATCATCCACAGACCAGTGGACAAGTGGATATTTCCAATAGAGAAATCAAACATATATTAGAAAAGACTATGAAGAAGGACAGAAAGGATTGGTCCTTTAAGCTGAATGATGCATTGTGGGCATATAGGACAGCCTATAAAACCCTAATTGGCATGTCCCCATTCAGATTGGTCTATAGTAAAGCATGCCATTTACCAGTGGAGTTAGAATATAAGGCCTTTTAGTCTATTAAAACTTTGAACATGGATCTTACTACTGCTGGTAATCACAGGAAACTGCAGCTTGCTGAGTTGGAGGAGTTGAGAATGGATGCATACACCAATGCAAGATTTTACAAAGAAAAAGTTAAGGCTTTCTATGACAAAAATCTGCTGAGAAAAGAGTTCATAGCTGGCTCTAAGGTATGGCTATTCAACTCAAAACTTAAGTTTTTTCCTGGAAAGCTGAGATTCAGATGGGAAGGGCCATATACTGTCATTCAAGCATCTCCTTCTGGGGCTGTTGAAATTATGGACCCAAGTGATGGGAGAACCTTGAAAGTAAATGGTCAAAGGCTCAAACCATACATTGAAAATACCCTGGAGCCTTGCTGACCATCAATCATCAAGAGCCTCCACGAATCTGATGATAAACAACTGTATCATATGTATTTTAATTGTGTTTGTTTTGTAATTTTTACGTAGTTTTATATCTCTCTGTTTTAGTCATGTTTTACACTCAATTCGAGAAGTTTACAGTATGTGAAAAATCAATTCGCAAAGAAAATATTCATTTCGAAAAGAATAATTTTCTTTCGAAACGATCTGACGTAACCAAGCCGAAAAGAATGATAAACGTTTCGAATAGTTTGTTCTGAAGCCTTTTGCTTTTCAAAAAGTTGTCTCTTAAGTCATTTGCTTTTCGAATGGTAGTGATGCAATTCTCCTTGTTGAAAAGGACTATTTTGAACTTTTCGAAAACATCAAAGATGCTTTGCAAAAATCGATTTAAGCATATTTAAACCCTTTCGAAGCAAGGGTTTCATATTGGAAAGCATTCCCAGAGTTTCCTGTTTCACAGAAAACCCATTTTCCTTCTATCCCTGCGTGCTTTTGGAGCTCAGATCAAATTTCCTTCATTTCTATTCCTCTGAGTAAGCTTGAAGAGAAGGACCCATTGCTTCTGATCCTGGTGGATTTAATCAAGCGATCAAAGATTTCAAGCAAAACCCTAGATTTCGGTATTTTTTCTTTACATATCCTCTGTTTGTGTTTTACAAAGTTGATTTCTGTGTCAGCATACATTGTGTAAGATTCAACAAAGTTTTAGAATGGGGAGAACTGAAAAATCGCTGGCTAAAATGTTCCCTAGATCTTCTGCTAAGAAAATTAGCAAACCCTCCATAAAAGAAAAAGCTAAAACCTCAGCCAAGAGGAAACTGTCGATGGATAAAGCTGATAAGATTGAGAAAGGGAAGAAAATTAGACATGAGGAACCCATCCCAGCAGCTGACCCTAGTCCTGAGCTTGAGCTTCCTCCTCTTCCTATGCATTTGGTACTGCCAAACCCTTTCATTGAAGCCCAGAAGCTGATCCCAGAGCTTATTGTTGATGAAACCTTTTTCTTAAACAAACCTGAATGCAAGCTATCTTTGAATTACATCAAGGATGCTTCACTGGGCAATATCCTAACCCCTCTTCCAGAGAAAATTTATCCAAGAATGGTGAGATTATGTACCAAAACATGGTGAAAGTGACTGAGAAGGATGCTGATGTCCCAACTCTTGTAATTTTCATTGATGATTGTGATTTGACAGTCACTTATGAAGACATTGGAAATGCCTTGGGAATACCATTTCAGCATGATCCGGCTGGTCCTTTGGCTTCACTAGAGACAGTTTCTTTTAGAGAAATGACTGCACATCTAACCCAAGGCATAGTTGGAACTGGACAATCCATCATGAGGAGAGGCTTAGCACCACAATATTTTTTGATGGATTCCATTTTGAGAGGGTGTTTTTATTTCACTGGGCACAGTTAGGAAAGGACACCCATTTTGGAGGCCCTCTTTCATTTTTCAAAAGGGCAATTCTTCAATGCCCCTATGCTGATTTTTGAAGCCAAGGCTGACATTAGTGCCAAGATGAAGAAGGAACAGAAAATAGCTGGAATACCATTTGGAAGGCTGATCACAGCCCTGCTTAGGGCCAAATTTGACATTGATGAACAAGAGCCATTTGAAATTGTATCCCCTCATGCTTTTGGGAAGAGAGCTTGGACTACAAGCCAAACGATGTTGAATAGAATGAGGGAGGAAGCTGAGCCAGCTCAAGAACCTGATATACCTGCACCTGAGGTGACCAGCTCTTTAGCTGCATCCATTGCCCCTACAATTGCCAGTGAACCTGCCATACTGGAAACAGAGGTGACCAGCTCTTTAGCTGCACCTATTGCACCTGCAGCTAACATTGAACATACTACTATTGAGGAGATACCCAACTCTTTAGCTATACCCATTATTGAAGAGGTCATCATCTTACCCACTTCACCTAGCACAGCTCCTATTCCTTCACCCATTCCAGCAGTCCCATCACTCATCACCACCATAATCCCAATTGCAGACTCTCCCTCTACACCAACCACTCCAGCCATATTTACACCACCAATTTCACTTAACAATGTCAAAGATATTGCCACAGATTTTGTTGAACACTCTCCTAGCACTCCCCTCCTCCATAGCTTCTCAGGTTCACCTGCTCATTCAACTCATACACCTGAAATCACCCATACCCCTGAACCTGAGATATTCACAACAGAGGCCTATTCATCTTTGATGGGATCTATCTTGGAGAATATTGGGCTTGAATCTGTTCCCATACCTGGCCCTCCTCATTTCACCCATTTGGCTACTTCCCCCTTTACAGCCATTTCACCCATTGCCCCTCAACCATCTACCTCAATTTTACCAGCCCCTACTTTGCATACCACACCCACACCTGACACAATTAGCTAAATCTTCACCTTTCTCCAATCCATCCAAGCCCAACTACAGATCAACACAGACAACCAGTCTGTGACAAATTTCATTCTCCAAACCTTGGTCTCCACATCCCAAACAACCACCGTAGCCATAGTACCTTCTGTTTCTGACCAAGTACTCAAACAGATCCGGAGGTAATAGTTTTAGATCCACCCATCCTTAATGTCTTTGATCAAGCCACCCAAACTGACCCTGAGGTAGTGCTTGTGAATTCATCTTCCCCTTCTCCCACTGCTGGAATACATATGGTCCCCTACCACTCCATTCCCATCCCACGTTTTACCACTCTTAAAAGGGCTATGAAAGATAACCCTTACATCTTTCGCGACGTCCTTAAAGGGTTTGCAGATTTCCACACTTACATCAAAACCCCTGATGAAGAACAGATTCGAAAGTTGGAGCTGTTTATGGAATTTGAGAGAAATAAGATGTGAGACCTATTGAGCCAAACATTTCAGATGGTTAGGAGTGAGCAGCACAAAGTCACCATGTTACAAGAGAGTCCGGCACAAGAAAAACTGACGTCTGATAGACTTGTAAAATATATTGGCCTCACCAAAAAGATCAAATCTGAGGAGTACACCGAACTTCAAGCCACAATCTAAGAGAAAGCTAAATCAAGCTCAGACTCCAATACTGACTCAAGTTCTGACTCTAACAATGATTCCTGTTCTAACCCTAGTTATTAGAATACCTTGTACATGTTTGTTTTGTTGGTTCTGTACTGTGTAATTAATGTTTACTGCTGACTTTTGTTAATTTACAATTACTGTGCATTTCTTTTCTTTCTTCTCTGTCAATATGCTTTTTGTTTTTTGTTCTTTTCTTTTTGCTTATTCACGTCTAGACCAGTGAGGTCACTGCTCATCATAGGTTTGGGGGTGTGGCAGAATTGCCAATAGTTTAGTTAACATCAGTGCAACTTATGATCAGCAGAATTTTTGAAAATAAAGTAACTTCACACCTGCTGTTTTGAAAAATGAGGAAGTTAAAACTTTTTAAAATTGATTTCTAGTGTAATTCTAATACTTTCATGAAGTGAATGTCAGAAAATGTCCAAAAGAAAATTGATGTTTTAATAAACCTAAAAAGAGAGAAAACAGTGATGATATACCTCAGGAATTTGATAGAAAACTACACCCAGTGAGATTTGGGCCTGAAATATTTTCTTTGGAGGTATGAATTGGCACTTTTTTCTGCTCTAGGGACTGTTTGAACCTACTTGTTATCACTAGAAGTTACACATATCCAAGTTAAAATAGCTTGACAGCAATCATGATATTAAAGACATGATGTAGGGCTTCCTTTTGGACAGCTTGAACTTCAAAAAGCCTCACCTTTTGAAAATGCCCGTGATACATACCATTTGAGCTTTATAAATTCAAGATTTCTTTGAAACCTCATCAACCTCATTTAGCCTAACCCTCACTCTGAGAATTCAGAAGGTAAAGGAAAGAAAGCTGAAGAAAGGTGAGTTGGGTAACAGTTTGGTAAAAGAAAAAGAAAAATAATTGAAGGCAATGATGTATCAGCAGAAGAAATGTGGCATTCCAGTCAATGTTGCTTTGAGAAAAAAAAAAAAAAAAAAGAAAAAAAAGAAAAGGAAAAGTCATTTCATTGGAAGTTTGAAAAAGAAAGAGAAAAAGATGGCCACTTTGGCTCTGAAAATTTAAAGCAGAAGATGAAATTGTGATGAATTGAAGAAGATGTGTCTATCACCTCCTTACCTTGACTGACTTCTCAATTTTGAACTCCATTCCACCCCTTTATTCTTGATAAATTTCACCCATAAGCCTCATTACAACCCAAGTTAAAGTCCTTACAGATCAAAGATGGATTGAGCTGTCACATGGAGATAAGGATTTGTGTAATCTATGGTGAAAAGAGCAGTAAATTCAGAACTGAAAAGCAATGCCTATGCTCCTGCTTACAGTCCTATTTGAGGGCTGTAACTGCTCTTGAGCTGTGTGAAATAGTACAACCCTCTTACTTGTATGTTGAGTGACAACCCTGGTGAGAGTTGGGTTTGAAATCTACTTATTTGGGTAACATCATAGCAAGATTCTCAAATAGAAGGCAAGCTTTTCATTAATTTTTCTTTTAAAAACTTTTTGACACAAATCGAGTGAATGGTAAAAGAATTACAGCAGAATTTCAGTTTTGAACTGAAGTTTTCTTGAGAATCCACTTACAGCTTGACTGATGCAGGTGTGAATAATCTTATTGGATGAAAGTCTGTTTAACAGAACTGCACGGATCTTAAATGATTTATTGGAGAAGTTTGTGGGTACCTTCACTGAAACCCTCAGGAGACTTCACTCCTCCATTAGGGATCACCTAGGGGTTTAAAAGGCTTGTTGCATATGCTAAATGCAACTGTGCTCCCTACAAAAGTGGCTTTTTACTTTGTTTTTAATTTTATCTTTGCTCAGGGACTAGCAAAGCTTAGGTTTGGGGGTATGTTGAGAACTGGAAAATACCACTTTCCACCCCTTAACCTGAGTCTTGATAAACCTTTGAGAGTACTAAATAAGTGTTTTTAGCGTTTGTTTTACAGCTAACAATAAAGGCAGGCTAAACCCTAAAAGCAGCTTAAAAGTGCCAAAAAGATGATGACTCATGCTAATCTAGTGGAAGAAGGAGAAGGGACAACGTCACTGGCTGTCAAAATGCCTAAACTAAAGAGGACAAAGGCTTGGTTTCAATCTGGAAAGAGGTTTGGAGCTATTCGAACAGAAGAATGCATTACAGAATGCTATTCGAAAGGATTCCTGAACTATTTGAAAAGAACCTGAACTTTGTGAAAAGAACTAAAAGCTTCAGGCTTAGTTTTTGAAGAGTACCTGAACTATTCGAAAGGATTCCTGACCTATTCGAAAAGAAGAGAACTCCTTGCGAACATCACCAGATCTGTGCGAAAAGAGCTTCAGAAGATACAGTACCTTACGAAAAGTTCTCCAAACGGTGTGAAATGGTATTATGAAGATTCTCAGCATCTGCAAGGAAAATTCAGTAATCTCTGCACGTGCCCCAATGCATTTAAAAAACTCAGGGACATTCCAGAAGATTTTGAGCACGAACCAAAGGCATATTCCACTCCATGTGTACACCCAAAGATGAAATTACTTGGCGAAAACTTCTAGAAGCTCAAATAGATTTTAGAATTACATAACAGAATTGATGCTTCTGTCACCTAATTGGCTGAACCAGATTAATCAGTTCTGATTGGCTAGAACAGATCTGGATCCTTGTTCTTGACTCCTATTGGCTGATATGGATCTAACCAATTCTGATTGGTTAATACGCATCTGAAATGGACTTGGGGAAAAACTATAAATAGATGAACTATTTGCCCAATTTGGGTATCCAGAGTTTGAGTTTCATTTCTGCTGCCCCATTTTCAATTCAGATAGCTTGTCTGAAACCTCTATAATAGCCTAGCTTTTGTCTGTAACTGAGAACTGTGAGATACATATGTAATTGAAGTGAGAATTGTATTCAAGAGTACAAATCCGAGAGTTGTTTAAGCTGTGCGCTGTATTTGTAATGGAGGATTTGAAAACGTTGCTTTCAACAGTGCGTTCTCAATCGGATTTCAATTGAGGGTTCCTTGTGATCTCCTTACTTATTAGACTCCTTTAGATTTTCTATTTTTAAAGCAATTTCCCTTAATTCATTATCCCTGTGAGAATCTACGTTTGTAACCTAATTTCTTACAGCGTTTGTAACCTGATCTTGCAGGTTAATTAATTTCTCTCTGTGCTAAAATTTCTTATTCTTTTTTATTTTCCAGATTCAGTATAATTTATCATTTGCAAACCTGTTTTCAAAAGACAAATAAATCATGGACACTTAGAACAACAACACTACTGTGCTTGGAATGATAACCTCTTTTGAGTGATTCTTAAGTAGTCACGCATATGTTTCACCAATACCTACCTTATCGCAATAGAATAAGAGTAGAACCGTCGGACGTATCCAGCATTGATGGGCTCAGGAAGATGATCGCCGTCCATGGTGGCAAGGCGGATGGCATATCCTGATAGCACTTCTCGGATGACGTAAGGTCCTTCCCAGTTCGGCTTGAATTTCCCTCTCGGATCGGTGTGGATGGATAGGAAGATCTTCTTCAGCACAGTGTCTCCTGTCTTAAGATCTCGACCGCAGACACATTTATTATAAGCACGTACGATTCGCCCCTGGTAAACTCGAGTATGTCACAAGGCTAGGAGTCTGTTAAGACCTAAAAAGTATCACTTTTCACCCCTTAACTTAATCTCTGTTAGACCCTTAGTCATTTAATAAATGGATGTTAAGCCCATTTTATAGGTAATAAGCAGTAGCTGCAGATAAGGCCCTAACCATGCCAAGAAGCTTGCTTTTGCCCTAGAAGTTCCTCTGGAGAAAGGAAGTTAGACCCAGACAGAGAATTAGTTACAGCATAGGCACAGCACAGCAGCAACAAGTCAGGAAGTGAGCCTCGCGCAGATGTCACAGGGTTCAATTGAATCAGAAAGATTGCTTCGCGTAGTTGTCATGGGTTTCTGAAGGCAGCACACCAACTGCTCGCGCTGTTCTCGCACAGATTGATGAGAGAAGGGATTAAAAAGCAGACTTCATGCAATTCTCGCGAGGCTTAGTTGGAAGCTCTCGCATCTCGCTCGGCCTTATGCGATCTCTGCGGCTCAAAGAGGAGCATTTAATCTTCGCGATTCATCGAGAGAGAGAGCCTCGGGCATTCGGCGGATGGCGCTGGATGCGATCTTCGTGAACTACAGCATTCTAGAGGCTTATGCACATTGCTTCTTCGCAAGGATCCCCGCAAGATTCAGCAAGGAATGAACTATGCGCGCGATTCCCGCGCCATTCAAATGGAAAGCGCAATCTCGCAATGATTAGAGCAATCCCACGATGACCAAACTATCTATCCCGCGACTGCAAGAGCTTCAAGTCAATTCAATCTCGCGACGCCAACTCTATCACACAACAAGACCTGGAAATCCTTGCTACCTAGCGAGGCTCAGGATCTTAACTTTCCCCCCAATTCTGTAGGGGTAGTTTGAGAACTTCCAGCAACTAGGGCTCGCACTCCAATGCTCCAATCTCCGTGCATGTGCCTTGAGGCATCTAAGGAACATAAATGGGCCACGTTTGCATCATTAAAATTAGGGTTTTCCTAACCCTAATGCTCCCATAGTCGACTGCTATATAAGCTTAAGCCTAGTTTAGGTTTAGGGGAGTGAGGACTGAATTGAATTGGACGATGTCTTCTTGAATTAGCTATAGAGTTCTAGTAGGCTAAGGTTAGGGTTTAGGCAGTTTCTTTTTCCTTTTTCTTCTCTCCATAGTCCAGCACTTGCTGGCTATGCCTTTGTATGTTTATTTAGAACAGTTTTAATGGTCTTTTATAATAGGATATTATACTTATATGAGATTGGTGTTTGAGGGTTGTTCTGTGCAAGGCTGCTGCCTTGAGATCCTCCATTGCTAAGTTGAATTGTAAGCAATGGAGGATTGTTTTTAAAGATTTATTTAGATCCAAGTGACCTGTGTGTCCAGGCTAGGCACATATACAGGCCTATGCCCACCACAGGATCCACTAAATCTGAATCCCCATTGGAGCCTGAGCTGGTAGCCTTGTGAACATGGTGGTGGCAGTAATCTACTTGTTCTGTCTCAGACCTCTGTGAGGAGGATGGCCTCTATGGATAGTCTGTGACCATTTAAATGGACAAGTTATAGCCCTAGGGTGAGGCCAATCCATAGATCTAAGACAGATTCTTCTTCTCTGCACTTGTGCTTGTAGCCCTGTGAGAGATTGTGCAGAGACAGACTACCCTGTATTTGTATAGACCTACCATCAGACGGCAGATCTGAACTTGCTGTAGAGATTGTAGGCTTGTGACTGGATCACTTCTGTCTTTCTAAAGCAATGAACAGCTAGACCTAAATTTAGTACTCAAACTCTTGCTGGTCCTGTGTGTCCAGGCTAGTGCACATTGCAGGCCTAGCCCCACACATAGAACTTTAGAGGTTGAGGTTCCTATGAATTCTTGAGCTGGTAGCCTGGAAGAAGTAGTGCCTACAATGATAAACTTGTTGTGACCCATCTCTGGACTGTGGTTCCCCTATTGGATAGTCTGTGACCATTTAAGTGGACAGGTTATAGCCATAAGGGATTAGACCATAGCACAGAGGTGAGTTGGATCCTTTCTCCTCTTTGGTGATAATGTAGCCATTGGACAGGATTTCTATAGCAGCAGATCTAAGTCTGAGTTATAAGACCCATAAGATCTGTACCTAATAGCTTACTTCTCACCCTTTTTATATTTATTTTCTCACACTCCATCATTCTTCTCTACCATTTCTGTAGTTTAGGCATTAGGGTACCATAGGATTTAAATAATAGTGACCTTAAATCTCCTTCCATTTAGGATTGTCAAATCTGTAATCAGATCTGGAGGGCCTGCTAAAGATAGCTCCCTTGGAGCTTTAGATCATCTTTCCCTGTGGGGCAAACTCTTACTCATTAGAACTTGCTACAACAGGCCCTGTATCTTACAGGTCTATGTATTTTTAGACTTGCTGCTCTGTAGTTTTCATTCCACCTTTGATTTATTTTCACTAACCCATTCTCATCATTGTTGTCAATAAAGTTAGCAGCAAGCATCTAAAATATCCTAACATGTTTTTGGTGCCGTTACAGGGGAATCTTGATCTATTAGTAGACCCTAGATTTTTGTATTTTTTTAATTCTTTGGCAGCTGTGCTTGTGAATAACTGATACTGCTGATTTACATTTAGAATTTTTCTTACAGATCTGGACAATAGCAGAGAGGAAAGTTGAACTGAACTTGGAGTCTAGCTACCTATGTTTGCATTTCACTAACCCTCAAAAACTCAGGCTATTTCTCCTTCGCAAATTCCATAGCAGTTGATCAGGATAGTTGTAATTTTGTTAATTGCAATGTATCTGTAAGTAGTCTTCCCTACTGTTGGTGTGTATGCATGTTAGGAAGGAGATCCCTCAGTCCCACATTAGAGCCTTCTAACCCTGAGATAGAAAAGGCTAGAAGACCAAGAAGGCCCAGACACACCACAGTTGAGCCCCTTACTGAAACTAAGACAACAGTCATGGGTGAAGAGCAACCCAGAACATTGAAGGAATTGAATGCTCCTGATGATTATAATTCCCCATTCAGCATTCAATTCTTAGATGTTCAGGGAAACTATGTGATTAAAACCTCAATCATCCAAATGCTTCCCTCTTTCCATGGGCTTAGCAAGGAAGACCCCTACAAGCACATTGACCAATTCTTGGCCCTGTGCACAACATTCTCCATTACTTGTTTGGGACCAGAAGCCACTAGATTAAGGCTCTTTCCTTTCTCATTAAAGGACAGGGCCAGCACCTAGTTAGCTACTCTCCCAAACAACATCATCACTTCTTGGAAACACCTCCAGACAAGATTTTTGACCAAATTCTTCCCAAAGACAAAAACCAGCCAGTTGAGGAAAGCAATACTTGCTTTTGCCCAATCCCCAACTGAAATTTAAATCAAGCATGGAACAGATTCAAGGAGATGCTCAAACAATGTCCCCACCACAAGATCCCTGACTGGCAGCTTGTCCAGAGCTTCTATAATGGGATTGATGAGAAAAGCAGAGACATGATAGATGCCTCTTGTGGTGGAACTTACATGCACAAAACGGCTGATGAGGCATGGGATTTGTTCGAGGTCATCAGTGAAAATGCTTTACAAAAGATGTCCTTGTCAAGAACTGTTCATGAGCCTTCTCCTAAAATGGGACCAGCTGAAACTTCCAAAGGAAAGATGTATGAAGTAACTGGGAATAATGACCTGAAAATGCAGATGGCCAATCTTTCTAATAAGTTTAGTAAACTATTAACGGTGGTGCAACCCAGATTATGCTGTGATGGAGGATCTCCACAACACACAGTGGAAGAGTGCCCATCTGTAGGACAATATCCTGAGTATGTGATGGAACAAGCTGCTGCTGCCTAATCATTTGGTCAGCAACAATCTGTTGGCTACAACAAACAACCATTTGGATACCAGCACGAAAATGCTGGTTACCAGTGGAGAGACCACCCAAATTTGAGGTGGAGACAAGATAATTACATGCAGCGACAATAGATGTTGGCCTTACCTCAAAGGTCACATCAGTAATTTAACCAGGGATATGCCCTAAGGTCAAATTTCCAACATCAGCAGCTGCCCCAGCAGCAAAATCAGTTGGTAGTTCCCCCATCTCAGCCTCGAAATACTTCTTTCGAGGATATGGTTTTGGCCTCATTGCAAAACCTTGGAACCTTGACTCAGACTGTGAACTCTCACAGTCAAAGCATAAAGAAAATTGAAGAGTAGCTAGGCCAAATATCCAATGCCTTGGCCAAAAGAGGAGGGCAGGTTGCTAAGCCAGCCAGTGGCCAACCCTAGGCCAATATTTAATTGGAGAAGGTTCCTCAAGTTTTGAGGGAGCTAATGCCATCACAACCCTAAGGTCTGGCAGGCTAGTGGACAACTAGGTTGGAGAGGAACAAGGAGTGGTCATTTCCAAAGAATTTTTGAATGAAAGTGAAAAAGAATTTGTTAGAGCACAGAGCCAAGAGTTGCCTACTACCCTGCAACAAGAGAAAAATAAAGAGGCTGTAGGTGAGCCTCGACAGGAAATAAAAGATGAAAAAAGAAAAAAAAAATAAAAGTTTAATCATAGGCTAGTAGTTGAGGAACCAGCAGTACCTCAGTTGTCATTTCCTCATGCTTTGAGTGGCCCTCCCCCTTTTGATAAGGGAAATACACAAATAGAGAAAATGATGGAGACCTTTAAGCAGGTAAAAATCAATTTGCCCTTGCTTGATGCAATTAGACAGGTCCCAGCCTATGCCAAATTTCTGAAAGACATTTGTATCCAGAAAAGAAAAGCTAGAGGCCATTTGTCCAGAAAGGTCTTTGCAACTGATATAGTTAATTCTGTATTAAACATAACAATGCCAGAAAAGTTACAAGACCCAGGGATACCCACTATCCCTTGCATAATTGGAGACCACACAATTGGAAAGGCCCTTCTAGACCTTCGAGCCAGTGTAAACCTGCTGCCATATAGTGGGTATCAGCAGCTAGGTTTGGGGGAGCTAAAACCCACCCCCGTTGTGCTGTTAATGGCTGATAGGTATGAAAGGAGACCTATGAGAGTGGTTGAGGATGTCTTAGTGGGGGTGGACAAGTTGTTTTATCCTGCAGACTTTCTGGTTTTGGACATGGGCTGCAACAACAACACAATCCCTATACCTGTTATTTTGGACAGGCCATTCTTGGCCACTGCCAATGCATGCATTCAATGTCGGTCAGGGATTATGGAGGTAACTTTCAGACATATGAAGGTTGAACTGAATCTATACAACAGTGCAAAGTACCCTCAGCTAGACAATGAGGAAAGCTTTGCAATTGATGTACTAGAGGAAGTTGTTGCAGAAGAATTGCCCACTCTGTTGGATTGGAGTAACATTGTCAAAAGTTTAGTTGAAGTTTGGAACATGGTAGAGGAAGAAAGCCCAGCTGTTATGATAAAAGACATGACCACATTAAAGGCTTCTATGGGCTCAGTGCAGTATTCCAATTGGAAACCTACATTGCTGCCTCTTCCTCAAACCAACAAAGCACCAATCTTGCCATCCACCGAACAAGCCCCTGATCTGGATCTCAAGAAGCATCCAGGAACATTGAAATATGTCTTCCTTGAGAAAGGTGAAAAATTTCCTGTAATTATCTCCTCCTCTCTTACCAAAAGAGCAAGAGGAAGAATTACTAACAATCTTGAGGAAGCACAAAAAGGCAATTGGCTGGACCATTACGGATCTAGGAGGAATAGATGCATCAATCTGTATGTACAGGATCTATTTAGAGGAGGGCTCTGCACCCTCCAGGGAAATACAGGGGAAATTGAATCCTCACATGCAGGAAGTGGTCCTTAAAGAGATTATTAAATTGCTAGATGCTGGGGTAATTTACCCCATTTC
Organism: Chloranthus sessilifolius; assembly: GCA_021018995.1. Classification (NCBI taxonomy): domain Eukaryota; kingdom Viridiplantae; phylum Streptophyta; class Magnoliopsida; order Chloranthales; family Chloranthaceae; genus Chloranthus; species Chloranthus sessilifolius. The sequence goes on along the minus strand of CM037592.1, from coordinate 76,860,438 downwards.
TAATTCTGAATGGGTGGCACCTATCCAAGTGGTACCCAAGAAATCTGGCATAACAGTCGTTACAACTGAGTCTGGAGAGCTGAGACCATCCAGGGAGACCACTGGCTGGAGGGTTTGCATAGATTATCAGAAGCTCAACCCTAAAATTAGAAAAGACCACTTCCCTCACCCCTTCATAGATGAAATTCTGGATAAGTTGGCTGGAAAAGTTTTTTATTGTTTTCTTGATGGGTACTCAGGGTACAACGAGATCCCTGTGCACCCTCATGACTAGGAGAAAACTATATTTACATGCCCTTTTGGCACCTTTGCTTACCGAAGGATGCCTTTTGGGCTGTGTAATGCCCCAGCCACCTTTCAGAGGTGTATGTATGCCATATTCTCTGATATGATTGACAAGTTCTTGGAAATTTTTATGGATGATTTCTCTGTATATGGGGATAGTTTTGGCCAATGTCTGCAACACCTCCACCTCGTCTTGCAAAGATGTGAGGGGACCAATCTGGTTTTAAGTTGGGAAAAGAGCCACTTCATGGTAACACAAGGTATTGTGTTCAGCCATGTAGTCTCTAAAGAAGGGATTGAGGTAGATAAGGCTAAGGTTGACCTCATTACAAATTTGCCCCCTCCAAGAACAGTCAAATAAATCAGATCTTTCCTTGGACATGCAGGATTCTACAAGAGGTTCATTAAAGACTTAAACAAAATTGCTAAACCATTTTGCCACCTGCTCTGCCAGGATGTGCCCTTTGATTTTTCTGCTAGATGTCTTGAGGCTTTTGAACATTAAAGATATGTCTCACCACTGCCCCTGTACTCCAATCACCTGACTATGCACTACCCTTTGAGCTGATGTGTGATGCATCCGACTTGGCAATAGGTGTTGTTTTGGGTCAAAGGAAAGATAAGCTGCCAGTGGTTATTACCTATCTCAGCAAATCACTTGCTGATGCTCAGCTGAATTACACCATAACTGAGAAAGAGCTTCTGGCAGTGGTTTTTGCTGTTGACAAATTTAGACCTTACCTACATGGGTCTAAAACTGTAATCTTCACAGACCACTCAGCATTGAAATACCTATTGTCCAAGAAAAATGCTAAGCCCAGGCTGATTAGATGGATACTCCTGTTACAGGAGTTTGACATTGAAATCAAGGACAAAAAGGGTGTAGAAAATGTGGTGGCTGACCACTTGTCCAAAATTATGTTGGAAAAATGTGTTGATGACCCTACGAATGATGTTTTCCCGATTGAGCAATTGTTTGCAATCCAATCCTTGGTTCCTTGGTATGCACACATTATAAATTATTTAGTTATAGGGAAGATCCCTGCCCATTGGACTAAAATGGACAAAGGCATGTTCTTCTCACAGGTCAAATATTTTTTCTGGGAGGAACCTTGCTTATACAAGTACTGTGCAGACCAAATCATCCAAAAATGTGTTCCCGAAAGTGATGTCCCTAATATTCTAGCCATGTGCCATGAAAATGCCTGTGGGGGCGACTTTAGTGGAAGAAAAATAGCTGACAAAATATTGTAGTGTGGGTTGTATTGGCCTTCTTTATTCAGAGATGCCAATACACACTGCAAGACATGTGAGAGATGTCAGAAATTAGGAGGGTTGTCCAAAAGAAACTCAATGCCTTTGCAGCCCATCCTTGTTGTGGAACTATTTAATGTCTGGGGTATTAAATTTATGGGCCCCTTTCCTCCTTCAAATGGTGATCATTTCATCTTAGTGGCAGTGGATTATGTTTCAAAATGGGTAGAAGCTATTTCCATAAGAACCAATGATAATCATGTTGTCCTCAAGTTTGTAAAACAGAATACCTTCTCAAGATTTGGCACCCCTAGAGCCATTATCAGTGATGGGGGTAGCCATTTCTGCAACAGAAATTTTGAGAGCTTGCTCAAGAAATATTCTCTCACCCATAGGATTGCTACTCCTTACCACTCGCAAACCGGTGGGCAAGTTGAAATTTCTAATAGGGAGATCAAACACATCTTTGAGAAGACTGTGAGGACTGACAGAAAGGACTGGGTTGAAAAGCTAAATGATGCATTGTGGGCTTATAGGACTGCCTATAAGACTCCCATTGGGATGTCCCCATTCAGACTGGTTTATGGCAAGGCTTGCCATCTCCCAGTAGAGTTAGAACACAGGGCCTATTGGGCCATTAAAAATTTAAATCTAGACCTAACTTCTACTGGTCATCACAGGTTGCTGCAACTGTCAGAACTGGATGAGCTGAGGATGGATGCATACCCCAATGCCCGGATATATAAGGAAAGGTCCAAGGCTTTCTTTGACAAGGGTTTGTTAAGAAAGAGCTTCATGGCTGGTGATAAGGTTTGATTGTTTAACTCTAAACTTAAATTTTTTCCTAGCAAACAAAAATTCAAATGGGAAGGCCCCTATATTGTCATGAATGTTTCCCCATTTGGTGCTGTGGAAATCAAGGATCCCAAGTTTGGGAAAACCTTAAAGGTGAATGGTCAGAGGCTTAAGCCTTGTTTAGCAAAACCTGCTGAACCTATGGATACCATTCACTTTCAAGGGGACCCTTCATTAAACTGATCCACAGGTGTGTCAATATTGTATTATATGTACTTTGGTTTTGTTAGGTTTGTATTGCTTTCTTTTGTTCAAATTTTATAGAAAATTTTAGTGGCCTAACTTATTTCTGAATCTGTTTGGTCTGATTTCTCTTTATGCTTGGTTTTATGATTATTGCTCTTGAATTGGTGGTTTTTGCTTGAATGCACGATGTTGGATAATGATTTTTACTGTCTATGCTTGAATGTTTGAATTTAAAGTGTCTGGGGGTGCCCCTAGTGGTGGGTTTTACCTAGGATCTAGCCACAACACAAATGCAAATGGCAGAATGAAGAATGCATGCTCTCTGTTTAATGATTTGCTGTTGCGAGGTCCAAAAAGAGGCCTGGGAGACTCTCGCGCAATCCAAATGGAATACTTCATTTGCTGTTGCGGGGTCCAAAATGAACCCTGGGAGCCTCTCACGCAATCCAAATAGAGCACTTCAATAGTTGTCGCGAGATTCAAAGTGAACCCTGGGAGCCTCTAGCGCAATCCAATTGGCAATTACACCGTCGCGAGGTTTCACTTCCCATCCCGCGACAGGATATGGTCCAAAGCAGGCCAAGCCTAGCGATAAGTACACCAAACCCGTGATTGTCTCATTTCCCAGTTCTCTCTCTTCTCTCCATCCAGCGAAACCCTAGCTTCCGGCGCTCTTCTACCTCTCTCCTCCAGCGTCCATTCTTCAACCCATTATTCACACCAGGATCCTAGAGATTTGTTCCTAACGTCATCCCCATCAGGTGCCCTCTGCTCAGAGATCTCGTGGTGCACTGTGCATCAAATCGAACCAAACCCTACGATTTTAGGGTAAGCACTCAGATCTCGATCCCCTTTTTTCATCTTTAAAAGTAGAGTTTCTAATGGCCCCTAAGAGTGCACCAATGAAAAGAGCCAGGGATAAGGCCCCTGCTGAGCCCACTCCTAAGAAGGTCAAGACTTCTAAGGCACTGAAAAAAGGGAAGGAAGTGGTTGAGGAGGTGGAGGAGCCAATCCCTGAGTTTTCTACACCTCTGAGCTCATGGCTTCAATTCCCTTGGAGCCTAAAACAGCTTCCGACCTGCCCTTCTTTGAGAAGGAGCCTCTCTCTGCCCCTGCCATTCAATTTATGAGCAAGGCTTGTCTGACACCCTTGATGAAAGGAATTTTAGCACTCGCCTACCTTAGGCTAGTGCAACTTTTTTATCAGCACATCAGGGTCACCAAGGACAAAGATGGACAATCAGGCTTCCTGGTGCTGATTGATGATTTCGAGATGTTGATTAACCCCAAGCTGATTGCTGAGGTATTGGGCATCCCAGTCGCATTTGACACTAGCTGTGGATATGGCCCTCCCCTGAGTGCCTCAATTGATACCATTGCAAGGGCTCTTACTAGAGGATTAAAGGCCTTAGGGGATTCCATAAGAAGAAGAGAGTTGGAGCCAAGCCTCCTTTTCATTGACCAAGTCCTGAGAAAGAGCATCTACTGCTCAGGCCATCAGCAGGAGAGGAGGGCTCCTATTACTGATGATGCTTACTCTTTCTCTCTGGGCCATGACATCCATGCACCCTGGTTAATTTTGGAAGCAATGAAGGACTTGGTGGAGAAGTTAGGGTAGAAAAAGAAGCCACACACACTCCCCTATGCCAGAGTCATCACCAAACTGCATTTGAGGGGGGGCTACAAGATACAAAAAGGAGAGGAGACTACCACCCTTGCCCATACAACGTTTGCCAAGAGGTAATGGGGAATCAGCAAGAGCCTGATGGAAACACAAAAGAAGAAGAAGGCTGAGGCTCAGGCCCCTCCCAACCAGACAGTAGAGGAAGTTGTTACAAGGTCGACCCCTGCTACCACAGAGGTGGTTCAAGATCTTGTCACTACCACTACTGCAGCAGCCCCCACATCCCCTCCACCTTTTACTGCAGGATCCCCTATCCTGAGATAGAAAAGGCCAGAAGACCAAGAAGTCCTAGACACACCACAGTTGAGTCCCTTACTGAAACTGAGACAGCAGTCATGGGTGAAGAGTAACCCAGAAAATTGAAGGAATTAAATGCTCCTAATGATTATAATTCCCCATTCAGCATTCAATTCCCAGATGTTTAGGGAAACTATGAGATTAAAACCTCAATCATCCAAATGCTTCCCTCTTTCCATGGGCTCAGCAAGGAAGACCCCTACAAGCACATTGACCAATTCTTGTCCCTGTGCACAACATTCTCCATTACTGGTTTGGGACCAGAAGCCACTAGATTAAGGCTCTTTCCTGTCTCCCTAAAGGACAGGGCTAGCACCTGGTTAGCTACTCTCCCAAACAATAATATCACTTCATGGAAAGACCTCTAGACAAGATTTTTGACCAAATTCTTTCAAGAGATAAAAACCAGCCAGTTGAGGAAAGCAATACTTTCTTTTGCCCAATCCCCAACTGAGGATTTTAATCAAGCATGGGATAGATTCCAGGAGATGCTCAAACAATGTCCCCACCACAAGATCCCTGACTGGCAGCTTGTCCAGAGCTACTATAATGGGATTGATGAGAAAAGCAGAGACATGGTAGATGCCTCTTGTGATGGAACTTACATGCACAAAACAGCTGATGAGGCATGGGATTTATTCAAGGTCATCAGTGAAAATGCTTTCCAAAAGATGACGCTGTCAAGAACTGTTCATGAGCCTTCTCCTAAAATGGGACTAGTTGAAACTTCCAGAGGAAAGATGTATGAAGTAACTGGGAATAATGACTTGAAAATATAGATGGCCAATCTTTCTGATAAGTTTGATAAACTATTAACTGTGGTGCAACCCAGATTGGCTGCACAGGTGATGAAGGCATGTCTGATATGCCAATCTCCACAACACATAGTGGAAGAGTGCCCATCTGCAGGACAATATCTTGAGTATATGATGGACAAGCTGTTGCTGCCCAATCAATTGGCCAGCAACAATCTGTTGGCTACAACAAGAAAACCATTTGGATACCAGCACCAAAATACTGGTTACCAGAGGAGAGACCACCCAAATTTGAGGTGAACACAAGATAATTACATGCAACCACAACAGATGTTGGGCTTACCTCAAAGGCCACAACAGCAATTTAACCAGGGATATGCCCCAAGGTCAAATTTGATCGAATGCCTACCCAACAAAATCAGTTGGTAGTTCCCCCACCTCAGCCCCGAAATGCTTCTTTTGAGGATCAGGTTTTGGCCTCATTGTAAAACCTTGGAACCTTGACTCAGACTATGAACTCTCACAGTCAAAGCATAAAGAAAATGGAAGAGCAGCTAGGCCAAATATCCAATGCCTTGGCCAAAAAAGAAGAGGGCAGGTTGCCAAGTCAGCCAGTGGCCAACCTTAAGGGCCAATATTTTACTAGAGAAGGTTCCTCAAGTTTTGAGGGAACTAATGCCATCACAACCCTAAGGTCTGGCAGGCAGGTGGACAACCAGGTTGGAAAGGAACAAGGAGAGGTCATTTCCAAAGAATTTTTGAATGAACGTGAAAAAGAATTTGTTAGAGCACAAAGCCAAAAGTTGTCTGCTACGCTGCAACAAGAGAAAAGTAAAGAGGCTGTAGTTGAGCATCAGCTAGAAATAAAAGATGAAAAAAGAAAAAAATAAAAGTTTAATCATAGGCTAGCAGCTGAGGAACTAGCAGTACCTCAGTTGCCATTTCCTCAAGCTTTGAGTAGCCCTGCCCGCCCCTTTTGATAAGGGGAATGCACAGAGAGAGGAAATGATGGACACCTTTAAGCAGGTAAAAAATAATTTGCCCCTGCTTGATGCAATTAGACAGGTCCTAGCCTATGCCAATTTTCTGAAAGACCTTTGTACCCAGAAAAGAAAATCTAGAGGCCATTTGTCCAAAAAGGACTTTGCAACTGATACAGTTAATTCTGTATGAAATATAACAATGTCAGAGAAGTTGTAAGACCCAGGGATACCCACTATTCTCTGCATAATTGGAGACCACACAATTGGAAGGGCCCTTCTAAACCTTGGAGCTAGTGTAAACCTGCTGCCATACAGTGTGTATCAACAACTAGGGTTGGAGAGCTAAAACCAACCCCCATTGTGATGCTAATGGCTGATAGGCATAAAAGGAGACCTACGAGAGTGGTTGAGGATGTTTGAGTAGGGGTGGACAAGTTCTTCTACCCTACAGACTTCCTGGTTTTGGACATGGGCTACAGCAAGAGTACAATCCCTATACCTGTTATTTTTGGCAGGCCATTCTTGGCCACAATCAATGCATGCATTCAATGCAGGTCAGGGATCATGGAGGTAACTTTCGAATATATGAAGGTTGAACTTAATGTGTACAACAATGTAAAGTACCCTCAGCTGGACAATGGAAAAAACTTTGCAGTGGATGTACTAGAGGAAGTTGTTGAAGAAGAATTGCCCACTCTGCTGGATTGAGGAAACATTATCAAAAGTTTAGTTAAAGTTTGGGACATGGTAGAGGAAGGAAGCCCAGCTGTTATGACGGAAGACATGACCACAATAAGGTCTTCTGTGGGCTCAGTGCAACATTCCATTTGAAAATCTACATTGCTGCCTCTTCCTCAAACCAATAAAGCACCATTCTTGCCATCCACCGAACAAGCCCCTGATCTGGATCTCAAGAAGCTTCCAGAAATATTGAAATATGCCTTCCTTGAGAAAGGTGAAAAACTTCCTGTAATTATCTCCTCATCTCTTACCAATGAGCAAGAGGAAGAATTACTAACAGTCTTGAGGAAGCACAAAAAGGCAATTGGCTGGACCATTACAGATCTAGGAGGGATAGATGCATCAATCTGTATGCACAGGATCTATTTAGAGGAAGGCTCAGTACCCTCTAGGGAAATATAAAGGAAATTGAATCCTCACATGCAGGAAGTGGTCCTCAAAGAGATCATTAAATTGCTAGAAGCTGAGGTAATTTACCCCATTTCTGATTCTGAATGGGTGGCACTTATCCAAGTGGTACCCAAGAAATCTGGCATAACAGTCGTTGCAACTAAGTCTGGAGAGTTGAGACCAGCCAGGGAGACCACTGGCTCGAGGGTTTGTATCGATTATTGGAAGCTCAACTCTAAGACCAGAAAAGACCACTTCCCTCTCCCCTTTATAGATCAAATTCTGGATAAGTTGGCTGGAAAAGCTTTTTACTGCTTTCTTGATGGGTACTCACCGTACAACCAGATCCCTGTGCACTCTCATGAGCAAGAAAAAATTATATTTACTTGCCCTTTTGGCACCTTTACTACCAAAGGATATCTTTTGGGCTGTGTAATGCCCCAACCACCATTCTGTGGTGTATGTATGCCATATTCTCTGATATGATTGACAAGTTCTTGGAAATTTTTATGGATGATTTCTCTGTATATGGGGATAGTTTTGGTAAATGTCTGCAACACCTCCACCTCGTCTTGTAAAGATGTGAGGAGACCAATCTGGTCTTAAATTGGGAAAAGCGCCACTTTATGGTAACACAAGGTATTGTGTTGGGCCATATAGTCTCTAGAGAAGGGATTCAGGTACATAAGGCCAAAGTTGTCCTCATTACAAATTTGCCCCCTCCAAGAACAGTCAAATAAATCAGATCTTTCCTTAGACATGTAGGATTCTATAGGAGGTTCATTAAAGACTTCAGCAAAATTGCTTAACAATTGTGCCACCTGCTCTGCCAGGATGTGCCCTTTGATTTTTTTGCTGAATGCCTTAAGGCTTTTGAAACTTTGAAGATATGCCTCACCTCTGCCCCTGTACTCCAAACACCTGACTATGCACTACCCTTTGAGCTGATGTGTGATGCATCCGACTTGACAATAGGTACTGTTTTGGGTCAAAGGAAAGATAAGCTGTCAGTGGTCATTGCCTATCTCAGCAAATCAGTTGCTGAAGCTCAGCTGAATTATACCACAACTGAAAAGGAGCTTCTGGCAGTAGTTTTTGCTGTTAACAAATTTAGACCTTACCTACTTGGGTCGAAAACTGTAATCTTTACAGACCACTCAGCATTGAAATACCTATTGTCCAAGAAAGATGCTAGGCCCAGGCTAATTAGATAGATACTCCTGTTGCAGGAGTTTGACATTGAAATCAAGGACAAAAATGGTGTAGAAAATGTGGTGGCTGACCACTTGTCCAGAATTGTGTTGGAAAAATGTAGTGATGACCTTGCAAATGATGTTTTCCCGGATGAGCAATTGTTTGCCATCCAATCCTTGGTTTCTTGGCATGGACACATTATAAATTATTTAGTTATAGACAAGATTCCTGCCCGTTGGACCAAAATGGACAAAGACCTATTTTTCTCACAGGTTAAATTCTTTTTCTGAGAGGAACCTTTCTTATACAAGTATTGTGCAGACCAAATCATTCGAAAGTGTGTTCCAGAAAGTTATGTCCCTAGTATTCTGGCCATGTGCCATGAAAATGCCTGTGGGGGCTACTTTAGTGGAAGAAAAATAGCTGACAAAATCTTACAGTGTGTGTTCTATTGCCCTTTATTCAGAGATGCCAGTACACACTGCAAGACATGTGAGAGATGTCAAAATTTAGAAGGGTTATCCAAAAGAAACTCAATGCCTTTGCAGCCCATCCTTGTTGTGGAACTGTTTGATGTCTGGGGTATAGACTTTATGGGCCCCTTTCCTCCTTCAAATGGTTATCATTTCATCTTAGTGGCAGTGGATTATGTTTCAAACTGGGTAGAAGCTATTGCCACAAGAACCAATGATAATCAAGTTGTCCTCAAGTTTATAAAGCAGAATATCTTCTCAAGATTTGGCACCCCTAGAGCAATTATCAGTGATGAGGGTAGCCATTTCTATAACAGAAATTTTGAGAGCTTACTCAAGAAATATTCTGTCACCCATAGGATTGCTACTCCCTACCACCCCCAAACCAGTGGGCAAGTTGAAATTTCTAACAGGGAGATCAAGCACATCCTTGAGAAGATTGTGAGGACTGATAGAAAGGACTGGGCTGAAAAGCTAAATGATGCATTGTGTGCTTATAAGACTCCCATTGGGATGTCCCCATTCTGAGTGGTTTATGGTAAGGCTTGCCATCTCCCAGCAGAGTTAGAACACAGGGCCTATTGGGCCATTAAAAATTTAAATCTAAACCTAACTTCTGCTGGTCATCACAGGTTGTTGCAGCTGTCAGAACTGGATGAGCTGAGGATGGATGCATACGCCAATGCCTGGATATACAAGGAAAGGTCTAAAGCTTTATTTGACAAGGGTTTATTAAGAAAGAGCTTCATGGCTGGTGATAAGGTTTGGTTGTTTAACTCCAAACTTAAATTTTTTCCTAGCAAACTGAAATTCAGATGGGAAGGTCCCTATTTTGTCATGAATGTTCCCCCATCTGGTGTTGTGGAAATCAAGGATCCCATGTTTGGGAAAACCTTGAAGGTGAATGATTAGCGGCTTAAGCCTTGTTTCGAAAAACCTGCTGAACCTATAGACACCATTCATTTTCAAGGGGACCCTTCAATAAACTGATCCACGGATGTGTCAATGTGTATTATATGTACTTTGGTTTTATTAGGTTTGTATTGCCTTCTTTTGTTCAAATTTTCTAGGAAATTTTAGTGGCTCCACTTGAATCTGAACCTGTCTGGTTTGATTTCTTTCTGCTTTGTTTGATGGTTACTGCTCTTGAATTGGTGGTTTTTGCTTGAATGCACGATGTTCGATAATGATTTTTATTGTCTATGCCTGAATGTTTGAGTTTAAAGTGTCTTAGGGTGCCCCTGGTGGTGAGTGTTACCTAGGATCCAGCCACAGCACAAATGGAAATGGCAGAATGAAGAGCGATGCTCTCTGTTTAATACTTTGTTCTCGCGAGATCCAAAAGGTAAACCTGGGAGCCTCTCACGCAATTCAAATGGAACCCTTCACTAGCGATCGCGAGATTCAATAGAAGGCCTGGGAACCTCTCACGCAATCCAAATAGAATTCTTCACTAGTTGTCGCGAGCTCCAAAGTAAACCTGGGAACCTTGCGCAATTCAAATGGAACATTTCACTAGTTGTCGCGAGATTCAAAGTAAACCTGGGAGACTCTCACACAATCCAAGTTCCATTTACCCTGTCGCCAGTTTCATTTCCCATCCTGCGACAGGATATGTTCCAAAGGGTACCAAGCCTATCGATAAGTACTCCAAACCAACGATTGTCTCTTTCCTAGTTCTCTCTCTTCTCTCCATCCAGTGAAACCCTAGCTTCTGGTGCTCTTCTACCTTTCTCATCCAGCGTCCATTCTACAATCCATTATTCACACCAAGATCCTACAGATTTGTTCCAAACATCATCCCCATCAGTTGCCCTCTGCTTAGAGATCTCGTGGTGCACTATGTGTCAGATCAAACCAAACCTTACGATTTTAGGGTAAGCACTCAGATCTCAGTCCCCCTTTTACATCTTTAAAAAGTAGAGTTTGTAATGGCCCCTAAGAGTGCACCAAAGAAAAGGGGCAAGGATAAGGCCCCTATTGAGCTCGCTCCTAAGAAGGTCAAGACTTCTAAGGCACCGAAAAAAGGGAAGGATGTGGTTGAGGAGGTGGAGGAGCCAACCCCTGAATTTTCTACACCCTCTAAGCTCATGGCTTCAATCCCCTTGGAGCCTAAAATAGCTTTCGACCTGCCCTTCTTCGAGAATGAGCCTCTTTCTGCCCCTGCCATTGAGTTTATGAGCAAGGCTGGTCTGACATCCTTGATGAAAGGAATTCCAGCACTAGCCTACCCTAGGCTAGTGCAACTTTTTTATCAGCTCATCAAGGTCACCAAGGACAAAGATGGAGAATCAGGCTTCCTCATGCTGATTGATGATTTTGAGATGTTGATTAACCCCAAGCTGATTGCAGAAGTATTGGAAATCCCAGCTGCATTTGACAGTAGCTGTGGATATGGCCCTCCCCTGAGTGCCTCCATTGACACCATTGCAAGGGCACTTACTAGAGGATTAAAGGCCTCAGGGGATTCCATAAGAAGAAGAGAGTTGGAGCCAAGCCTCCTTTTCATTGACCAGGTATTGAGAAAGAACATCTACTGTTCAGGCCATCAGCAGGAGAGGAGGGCCCCTATTGCTGATGCTACTTACTCCTCTCTGGGCCATGGCTTCCATGCAGGCTGGTTAATTTTTAAAGTAATTGACTTAGTGGAGAAGCTAGAGCAGAAGAAGAAGCCACACACACTCCCATATGCCAGAGTCATCACCAAACTGCTTTTGAGGGGGGGGGTACAAGATACCAAAAGGAGAGCAGACTACAACCCTTGCCCCTACAATGTTTGCCAAGAGGCAGTGGGAAATCAGTAGGAGCCTGATGGAATCACAAAAGAAGAAGAAGGCTGAGGCTTAGGCCCCTCCCAAGCAGACAGTAGAGGAAGTTGTTACAAGGCCGCCCCCTGCTACCACAGAGGTGGTTCAAGATCCTGTCACTACCACTGCTGCAGCAACCCCCTCATCCCCTCCACCTTTTATTACAGGATCCCCTATCCTGACAACATCCCCTCCAATTCAACCATCAACATCTCTCCCTTCCATGCCACCACCCCTTTTTCCTGTGATTGGTACCTAGGAGGACACCACCCCCCATGACAGCCCCACACCTTGCCCTACCCTATCTCAATACACAGCTCCAATACCCCCATCATCTTCACAAAACCTAGACAGCCCTCCACTGATCTCATATAGGAAAAGGAAAACCACTGACACAACCCCCCTTGTCCCTACCCCAACCCATAATCCCTTTTATCCCCACTGACACACCTCACATTGACCAAGACACCACTCCAGCCATGCCTACTACATCCCCACTCACAGACATAGACCTCAACCTTAACACAACTACTGGATTCCAAGTCTTTATGGCTAGCTTCCTTGATACCATGCCCACCCACTACACCCCCCTCCCGGATTCCCTAATTACATCACCACATCACTCACCAGAACCCCAATCTCCTCCTCCTTCCACTTTCCATCATGCCCCTTCCTCCCCTTTTCAACCAGTTCCATCTTCTACCCAATCTCAACCTCCCAATCCAGACACACTGACACTTATCCTCTCCCTCATCCAAGACATCCAATCCCAACTATCAACCACAACACGCACACAAGACCAGATGCAAACTGAAATCACATCCATCAAATCTACACTTTAGACATTGACAAACCAGCCCATCCCTCAACAATCCAATCAAACCCCACTGATCCCTTCCCCTTCCAGCCCTGACTCTACAACTCAACCATTCTCTTTCATACCTTTCACCATTCCCTTTTTCCCTTCCCCAACACCACCTACTCCTAGCGAGCCTACCTCATTTTCTTTCCCCCCCATGCCTTCCATCCCACCTCTTATACTACCCCCTCCAACCTTCACTGACAAATCCACCCAAATAGACCCAGAACCAGTTACCCTCCCCCAACAACTAGACTTTCCCACTTCTAACACTACTCCCCCCACCCAGGATCAATCACATTCGGCTCCTTCCACTTCTTCTCTTCCTATCACACCCAAACACTCCTTTTACATCCCTCCCTACCTCACCATCCTCCATGCCATGAGAGACAATCCCTACCTTAGGAGGAATGTCCTAAGGGGCATGGCCCAACTTAGGCAATCTATAGAGACCCCCCTGCTGCAGCAGAGCATGAACTAGAGGAAGCCCACAGAAAGCAATTACTGGATATTTTCCTTGGCTGGACTAACATCTTGGAGGCCTATGAGAAGGCAAAAACGATGGTTGCTTATCATCAGATGAATCTGGAGCTGGAGAAAGTAAATACTAATGTGGAGAGGATGAAGGCCAGAATGTTTGAAAAGAGACTCAACAATGCCCAGGAAATCTTTCGACTCTAAAAGGAAATCCATAAAACTGACCACCTGAAAGCCCAAATCCAGATAGCCTCTTTGGAAGCTGCATTGGCTGCTGCCAGAAGTGCAGCTCAGCAGCGCACCCCACTCACTGTACTCATATCAGAACCTGAGCCTCAAGCTATCCAAACCCCTGCTGCCCCTCCTTCATCACCTCCTACTGAGCAAACTTATCCTAAACAGAGGAAAGTCACTTCTAAGAGGACTGCTTCTACAGTAGCCTCTATCAAAATTGGCAAAGAGCCAGCTGCCCAGTCTGAGGAGGCACAACCATATGGCCAGCCTAACAAAGGAAAATCTCCTATGATCCCTCTTGAACCCAAGACCAGAGAAATGAGGGTGAGGGTACCAAAAGCTCCAGCCATGAAGAAACCCTCAGCCCAACCAAAGAAACCAAGGCAGCCAAAGAAAAAGAGTCCAACTAAGAGCAAAGTAAAGAAGAAAAAGACCAAAGCTCCCTCAGACAGAACCAAGTCCAAGCCCAGTTCTGAGCACAAAGCTGAACTTAGGAAACATGCACAACAGATGGGCTGAGACTGGTTCACAGATTCCGATTCCTCCTCCTCCTAAACTAGAATGTAGCTAGGCCTTTCTTTCTTTTCTACTTCTTTTCTTGTCATTGTAATTACAGTTGTACATTTCTTTCTAAGTTAATAGAATTTTAGTTGTCTATTGCTTTGTGTATATTGTCTGTGTGTGTTTACTTTTTTCTTCATGACTATTATCCTGCACTTTCTGCACTTTGAAATAGTGAGGACACTGCTCCTCATGGTTTGGGGGTGTGGCAGGGTAGGTCTACCAATAGAATAGTTAACTTTAGTGCAGTAGTGGTGGTATAATTGGGATAAATAAAGTTAATTTCCATTTAACTTACTGCAATGAGGAAAATTGTGAAAAATTAAAATATTTTTACAGACATTTCGAAACTGAAAATTTTAAAATCTTGGCACCACCATGAAGCTAACATCAGAAATGTTAAATTAGTACCTAGTAAACCTAAGAGGAGAAAAAAAGGTAAAAATTCACTTCATGAGTTAAAAAGAGGACCATACCTAGTGAGATTTAGGCCCATCAATGTCTGTTGAAGAGTGTTTTGGTATTTTTCAACTCTAAGGTTTGATTGACTCAGCACTTTTTTCTAGAAGTTAGGCACCTCCAAATCAAAACTGGTTGACAACACTCATGACACTAAGAAAATAACTCAAGGCCCTCATTTGAATAGTTTGAGCCTGAAAACCCAACCTTTTAAAACTACCCTTTTGCATACACTCTTTGAGCCTCAAAAAGTCCTATTTTTCTTTAACAAACAATAGAGTACTTGCACTTTAACCTCATGACCTGATTCAACCTTACCCTCACTCTGAAAAATCATAAGGTAAAGGAGGAGTTGAAGGAAGTGAGAGTGGTCCAACATTTGGTAGAAGGAGAAGAAAAGTAATCTATGAACAATAGTGTGTTGGTGGTATTTGTGTGGCAGTTCACCATAAAAAATCATAAAAATAAAAAGAAGAAAAATAATAAAAAGAGAAAAATGAAGAGAAGTTTGCAGAAGAACATCATTTGAAAATTGAAAAGAAGAGGAGAAACTGGCCACTTTGATTCTTAAATATATCAAGTAAGATGAAGTTGTGCTGAAATGAAGGTAGTGAAGTCATGAGTCACTCCTTACCTTGCTGATTTCTCAATTTTGATTTCCTTTTTACCCCTTCATTCTTTATATCCCTCACCAATAAGCCACATTACAACCCATTCAAAAAGACCTTGAAGATCCAATGTGAAATAAGCTGTCAGGTGGAGATGAGGGAGTGCCTAATCTATGGTGAAAAGCCATGAGGATGTCAGAAATTAGAAGCCTTACCTATGCTCATGCTTGCAGGCCCATTCGGGGTCTGTAACTGCACTTGAGCTACTTTAAATGTGAACACCCCTAGATATTCATTGTTGAGAGATAGCCCTGGTGAGAATTGGGTCTGACTTGTAACTTCATTAGGGTTGAATCCAATCTAATTTTCGAATTTAAGGCAAGCTTGGTACTGATATGTGCACATTGAATTTCTAATGTAAAATGATTGGTGGAAATGCAAAAACATGCAAAAAAAATGTTGAGTTTTAAATGGCCTGCATTACTGCTACAATTTCCTCTGAAGTCCAAAGGAAAGTGGATTGATGCTTTATTCATTGAAATTTGTTTTGCCATTGACTGCACCACTTTTAATTATTTTTATTGAGAAGTTTGTGAGTATCTTCACTGAAAACCCTCAGGAGACTTCACTCCTCCACTAGGGATCAGCTAGGGGTTTAAAAGGCTTGTACATATGCTAAATGTACCCATGATCCCTACCAAAGTAGCATTTAATTAGTTAAAGTTTTGCTAAGGGACTAGCAAAGATTAGGTTTGTTAAGACCTAAAAGGTATCACTTTTCACCCCTTAACTTAATCTCTGTTAGACCCTTAGTCATTTAATAAATGTGTGTTAAGCCCATTTTATAGGTAATAAGCAGTAGCTGCAGATAAGGCCCTAACCATGCCAAGAAGCTTGCTTTTGCCCCAGAAGTTCCTCAGGAGAAAGGAAGTTGGACCCAGACAGAGAATTAGCTATAGCATAGGCATAGCACAGTAGCACCAAGTCGAGAAGTGAGCCTCGTGCAGATGTCGCAGGGTTCAATTGAATCAGAAAGAATGCTTCAAGCAGTTGTCGCGGGTTTCTGAAGGCAGCACACCAACTGCTCACGCTGTTCTCGCATAGATTGATGATAGAAGGGATTAAAAAGCAGACTTTGCACAGTTCTCGCGAGGCTCAGTTGGAAGCTCTCGCGCAGTCTCGGCAGTCTTGTGCAGCTCAAGAGAGGAGCATTTAATCTTTACCCGATTCACTGAGGATTGAGAGCTCCAGGCATTCCTGCGCGTAGCTATCGCGCAGTGGCCGTGAGATGCAGATGTTTAGGGAACTGCTCGCACAATCCAGAGGCCAATGCACATTGCTTCTTCGTGAGGATCCCAGCGAGATTCACCAAGGAATAAACTGCGCGCGTGATTCCTGCGCCATTCAAATGGAAAGCTCAATCCCGCGACGATCAAAGCAATCCTGCGATGACCAAACTATCTATCCCACGACTCCAAGAGCTTCAAGTCAATTCAATCCCATGAAGCCAACTCTATCACTCGAGATGACCTGGAAATCCTTACTACCTAGCGAGGCTCGGGATCTTAACTTCTCCCCCACTTCTATAGAGGCAGTCTGGGAACTTCTAGCAACTAGGGCACGCATTCTAATGCTCTAATCTCCGTGCACGTGCCCTGAGGCATCCAAGGAATAAAAATGGGCCACATTTGCATCATTAAAATTAGGGTTTTCTTAATCCTAATGCTCCCACAGTCGTCTGCTATATAAGCCTAGGCCTAGTTTAGGTTTAGGGGAGTGAGGACTGAATTGAATTGGACATTGTCTTCTTGAATTAGCTGTAGAGTTCCAGCAGGCTAAGGTTAGGGTTTAAGCAGTTTCTTTTTCCTTTTTCTTCTCTCCATAGTCCAGCACTTGCTAGCTATGCTTTTGTATGTTTATTTGAAATAGTTTTAATGGTGTTTTATAATAGGATGTTATACTTATATGGGATTGGTGTATGAGGGTTGTTCTAAGCAAGGTTGTTGCATTGAGATCCTCAATTTCTAAGTTGTATTGTAAGCAATGGAGGATTGTTTTTAAGGATTTATTTAGATCCAAGTGACCTGTGTGTCCAGGCTAGGCACATATGCAGGCCTATGCCCCACCATAGGATCCACTAAATATGAATCCCCATGGGAGCCTGAGCTGGTAGCCTTGTGAACATGGTGGTGGCAGTAATCTACTTGTTCTGTCTCAGACCTCTATGAGGAGGATAGCCTCTATGGATAGTCTGTGACCATTTAAGTGGATAGGTTATAGCCCTAGGGTGAGGCCAATCCATAGATCTAAGATAGATTTTTCTTCTATGCACTTGTACTTGTAACCCTATGAGAGATTGTGCAGAGACAGACTCCCCTGTATTTGTATAGACCCACCATCTGATGGCAGATCTGATCTGGCTGTAGAGATTGTAGGCTTGTGACTGGATCACACGCCTTTCTAAAGCAAAGGAACAACTAGACCTAAAGCTAGTACTCAAACTCTTCTGGTCCTTGTGTCCGTGTGCTAGTGCACATTGCAGGCCTAGCCCCACACACAGAACTTTAGAGGTTTAGGTTCCTATGGATTCTTGAGCTGGTAGCCTGGAAGTAGTAGTGCCTATAATGATAAACTTATTCTGAACCATCTCGGGACAGTGGTTCCCCTATTGGATAGTCTATGATCATTTAAGTTGGCAGGTTATAGCCATAAGGGATTGAACCATGGCGCGGGGGTGAGTTGGATCCTTTCTCTTCTTTGGTGATAATGTAGCCATTGGATAGGATTTCTATAGCAGCATATCCACGTCTGAGTTATAAGACCCATCAGATCTATACCTAATAGCTTACTTCTCACCCTTTTTATATTTATTTTCTCACACTCTATCATTCTTCTCAACCATTTCTGTAGTTTAGGCATTAGGGTACCATAGGATTTAAACAATAGTGACCTTAAATCCCCTTCTATTTACGATTGCTAGATCTGTAGTCAGATCTAGAGGGCCTGCTAAAGATAGCTCCCTTGGAGCTTTAGATCATCTTTCCCTGTGGGACAAACTCTTATTAAAACTTGCTACAACAGGCCCTGTATCTTGCAGGTCTGTGTATTTTTAGACTTGCTGCTCTGTAGTTTTCATTCCACCTTTGATTTATTTTCACTAACTCATTCTTATCATTGTTGTCAATAAAGTTAGCAGCAACCATCAAAAATATCGTAATAGAGTCTCTTCTCGTCCAGTAGATTCAATTGTTCAAAGCAGGATCTCTCTCTCTCTATGCATCGGGTAAGCCTGATTCCATGAGGATTTGGAGCAAGGGTGCTTCAACCTCTACCGATAGGTTGGCCTCGGTTCTATACACAAGGGAGAATGGTGATACCCCTGCAGCGGTACGGGCTAATATTCTGTAGGCCCACAAAGCAAATGGCAGCATTTCACTCCAATCTTGGTAAGTGATGAACATCTTTTCGAAGATGCGGATGACCGTCTTGTTCGCAGCTTCTACGGCTCTATTAGTTTGAGGCTGATAAGGGGACGAGCGATGGTGCCTGGTCTTGTATTACGCGCAGAAGGCTCTGATGCGCTTATTTGCAAAGTTTATGCAATTATCTGTGATGATATCCCTGGGTACTCCAAATCGGCACATAATATTATTCTTGAGAAACTTCTCGACATGACTGGCCGTGATGTTGGTATTTGACGCCGCTTCGACCCACTTGATAAAGTATTCAATGGCGACGAGGATGAACCGATGTCCATTTGACGCTTTTGGACTAATCATTCCAATGACGTCAAGGCCCCAAGTAGCAAATGGCCAAGGAGTGGTAATGTAGTGTAGATCGATGGTAGGAGCATGTATCAGACTGGAGTGTTCCTGACACTTATAGCATTTCTGAATATATTTGCAGCAATCCAATTCCATAGTGGTCCAAAAGTACCCTTGCCATAAAATTTTCTTAGCGAGCATGTGATTACTGACGTGGGCACCGCATACTCCTTCGTGGATCTCTCTCATGATGTTGATCGCTTCACTTTCAGTAAGGCACCTGAGCAAGATGTTATTGTACGATCGCTTGTAAAGGCATTCCCCACAAATGACGTAGCCTGCCGCTAAATATTGAATGGTTCGTTTGTCCGTTTTAGACGTACCCTCAGGGAAAGTTAGTGTTTAGAAAAAATTCTTAATATCTGAGAACCAAGGTGGCTCATAATCAGGCTTTGTAGGTTCCTCAATTTTGAGGCAGAAGGTCGGCTCATTCCTTTGCTCGATCATGGTCGGCTTCATCTCAGCACCAAACACGATTTCAATCATTGACTTCAAAGTGGCCAATGCGTCGGCAAAGCGATTCCTTATCCGGGGGACAGATGAGAATGTCACATCTTGGAAGCAAGCTATCAGATCCTTGAGGTGCTCATGGTAAGGGATTAATTTCTCATCCTTCATCTTCCAGTCACCATTCATCTGGCATTTGATCAACTGCGAATCGCTGAATACCCAGAGGTGAGTTACATTCAGATCGAGAGTCGCTTGTAGGCCTGCGGCACAAGCCTCATACTCGGCCATATTGTTAGTGCAAGGGAAGTTGAGTTTGATAGAGATGGGTACGTGGGATACTTTTGACGAAATCAAAATGGCACCAACTCCCTGATCCTCGACATTGGCTGCACCGTCAAAGTGCATTACCCAAGATTCCTCTGCATCCTCAGTATCATCGTCAGTCATGAACAGGATGTCCTCATCAGGGAACTCAGTTCTCAAAGGCTCATAATCTAGCAAAGGATTGTCGACAAGATGATCGGCGAGTGCCTGCCCCTTTATCGACTACTGATTGATGTACGTGATGTCAAACTCAAATAATAAAAGATGCCATCGTGTGGTTCATCCCGTAAGAGCTGGCTTCTCATACAGGTATTTCAACCAGTCCATTCGAGCTAAAAGTAGAATGGCTTGGGATAACAAGTAATGGCAGAGCCTCTGAGTAGCCCATACAAGAGCCAGGCATGCTTTCTCCAGATGAGAATAGCGCGTCTCATAATCAGTAATGTTCTTACTCAGATAGTAAATGGCCTTCTCTCTTCTTCCGGTCTCGTCATGCTGCCCTAAGACACATCCCATCGAGACTTCCGTCATGGAGAGATACATCAGGAGTGGTCTCCCCGGCTCAGGTGGTACCAGAACAAGTGGGTTAAGGAGGTAGCTTTTGATTTTGTCGAATGCTGCCTGACAATTGTTGTTCCATTCAACGGGCGAGTTCTTCCTTAGTAGCATGAATATCGGCTTGCAGATTTGAGTTAGCTGTGCAATAAATTGACTGATATATTGTATTCTGCCCAAGAACCCCCTAACAACTTTCTCGCTAGATGGTGGCGACATTTCGATGATCGCTTTAACTTAGATTGGATCGACCTCGATCCCTCTCCTGCTAACGATGAATCCCAATAGTTTCCCATACATAGCACTGAATGCACACTTTTGTGGATTCAGACGTAACTTGTACTTTCTCAACCTCTCAAACAGCTTCTGGAGGTTTCCCAAGTGATCGCTGCGGTTCGGTGACTTGGCTATCATATCATCGACATATACTTCAATTTCTCGATGCATCATGTCGTGAAGCAGCGCAGTCATAGCCCTCTGGTATGGTGCACCGACCTTTTTCAGCCCAAATTTCATGACTCTGTAGTGAAAGGTTCCCCAAGGAGTGTTGAACGCAGTATTTTCTCGATTTACCACTGCCATTTTAATCTGATTGTATCCGAAGAATCATCCATAAAGAAGAATCTGTGTTTAGCAAAGGTTATATCGACTAAGATGTCGATGTACAATGGGAAATCATCTTTGGGGTCCCCTTATTTAAGTTTCTAAAATCAATGCACATGCGACATTTCCATCCTTCTTGATCTACACAATATTGGCTAGCCATTGCGGGTACATACATACCATGAAAAATCCTGCGTCATACTGCTTGATGACCTCATCTTTGACTTTCAACATCCACTCGGGTCAGAGACGTCTCAGCTTCTGCTTAACTAGTTTCATATCAGGATAGAGAGGCAACTCATGCTCGACAAAATCAGTGTCCTGACTAGGCATGTCCTCGTACAACTAGGAAAAAAAATCTTGGTTTGACCGAAGGAAGTCGATCATGCATTTTCTTTCTTTGGGAGATAGCGATGTTTCGATCTTGGTAATTTGAGGAATCTCCTCAGTCCTAGATTAACATCCTCGATTTCTTCGACAATGGGAATAGGTCCATGCTCAAATTTGGCAAATCAGTCAAGGAGCTAATTGGGGCGCTCCTCTAAAGGGATATCCTTGTCCAGACTCGTAACTCCTACCTCTTCTTGTATTTCTACAGGAAAGGAGTCGATTTTACGTGGGGCGGGTATTTCAATTAAGGCATTTTTATGGGATTTTATTTAGAATTTTAAATGATAACTGTTAAGACCTGAAAAGTATAACTTTTTACCCCTTAACTTAATCTCTATTATACTCTTAGTCATTTAATAAATGTGTGTTAAGCCCATTTTGTAGGTAATAAGCTGCAGCTGCAGATAAGGCCCTAACCATGCCAAGAAGCTTACTTTTACCCCAGAAGTTCCTCAGGAGAAAGGAAGTTGGACCCAGACAGAGAATTGGCTGCAGCATAGGCACAACATAGTAGCAACAAGTCAAGAAGTAAGCCTCACGCAGATGTCGCAGGGTTCAATTGAATCAGAAACAATGCTTCGCGTAGTTGTCGCGGGTTTCTAAAGGCAGCACACCAACTGCGCTTGCTGTTCTCGTGTAGATTGATGACAGAAGGGATTAAAAAGTAGGCTTCTCGCAGTTCTCGCCAGGCTCAGTTAGAAGCTCTCGCACAGTCTCGCATAGCTCAAGAGAGGAGCATTTAATCTTCGCGCGATTAACTGAGGAGAGAGAGCTATAGGCATTCCTGCGCACAGCTGTTGCGCAGTGGCCACGGGATGCAAATCTTAAAGGAACTGCTCACACAATCTAGAGGCCTATGCACATTGCTTCTTCGTGAGGATCCCCGTGAGATTCACCAAGGAATGAACTGCGCGCGTGATTCTCGCACCATTCAAATGGAGAGCACAATCCCGCGACGATCAGAGCAATCCCACGATGACCAAACCATCTATCCCGCGACTGTAAGAGCTTCAAGTAAATTCAATCTCGCGATGCCAACTCTATCACGCGACAAGACCTGGAAATCCTTGCTACCTAGCGAGGCTCAGGATCTTAACTTTCCCCCACTTCTGTAGGGGCAGTCTAGGAAATTTTAGAACTAGGGCACGCACTCCAAGGCTCCAATCTCCGTGCACACGCCCTGAGGCATCCAAGGAACAGTAATGGGACACATTTGCATCATTAAAATTAGGGTTTTCCTAACCCTAATACTCACACAACTGACTGCTATATAAGCCTAGTTTAGGTTGAAGGGGGCTGTTCTCCTTGAATCGACTGTATAGTTCCAGTAGGCTAAGGATAGGGTTTAGGTAGCTTCTTTTCCTTTTTCTTCTCTCCGTAGTCCAGCACTTGCTGGCTATGCCTTTGTATGTTTATTTGGAACAGTTTTAATGGTGTTTTATAATCGAATCTTATGCATGAATGGGATTGATGTTTGAGGGTTGTTTTGTACAAGGCTGCTGCCTGGAGATCCTCCATTGCTAAGTTGTATTGTAAGCAATGGAGGATTGTTTTTAAGGATTTATTTAGATCCAAGTGACCTGTGTATCCAGGTTAGGCACATTGCAGGCCTATGCCCCACCACAGGATCCACTAAATCTGAATCGCCATGGGTGCTTGAGCTGGTAGCCTTGTGACCATGGTAGTGGCTGTAATCTAGTTGTTCTGTCTCAGACCTCTGTGAGGAGGGTAGCCTCTGTGGATAGTCTGTGACCAATTAAGTGGACAGGTTATAGCCCTAGGGTGAGGCCAATCCACAGATCTAAGTCAGATTCATCTTCTACACTTGTGCTTGTAGCCCTGTGAGAGATTGTGCAGAGACAGACTCCCCTGTATTTGCATAGACCCACCATCAGATGGCAGATGTGATCTGGCTGTAGGGGTTATAGGTTTATGACTGGATCACTGCTGTCTTTCTAAAGCAGTAAATAGCTAGACCTAAAGCTAGTACTCAAACTCTTACTGGTCCTGTGTGTCCAGGCTAGTGCACATTGCGGGCCCAGCCCCACACACAGAACTTTAGAGGTTAAGGTTCCTATGGATTCTTGAGCTGGTAGCCTGGAAGAAGTAGTGCCTACAATGATAAAATTGTTCTGACCCATCTCTGGACTATGGTTCCCCTATTGGATAGTCTGTGACCATTTAAGTGGACAGGTTATAGCCATAAGGGATTGAATCATGGCACAGGGGTGAGTTGGATCCTTTCTCCTCTTTGGTGATAATGTAGCCATTGGACATGATTTCTATAGCACCAAATCTGAGTCTGAGTTATAAGACCCATCAGATCTGTACCTAATAACTTACTTCTCATCCTTTTATATTTATTATCTCACACTCTATCATTCTGCTCAACCATTTATGTAGTTTAGGCATTAGGTTACCATAGGATTTAAACAATAGTGACCTTAAATCCCCTTCCATTTAAGATTGCCAGATCGGTAGTCAGATCAGGAGAGCCTACTAAAGATAGCTCCCTTGGACCTTTGGATCATTTTTTCCTGTGGGACAAACTCATACTTATTAAAACTCTCAGATCTTGCTGTGTCCGTGTATTTTTAGACTTGTTGCTATGTAGATTTCAATCCACCTTTGATTTATTTTCACTAACACATTCTTATCACTGTTTTCAATAAAGTTAGCAACAAGCATTTAAAATATCCTAACAAGCTTTTGGCGCCGTTGCCAGGGACTCTTGATCTATTAGTAGACCGTAGATTTCTGTATTTTTTATTCTTTGGTAGATGCGTTTGTAAATAACTGATACTGCTGATTTACATTTGAAAATTTTCTTACAGATCTGGACAGTAGCAGAGAGGAAAGTAGAACTGCACTTGGAGTCTAGCTACCTCTGTTTGCATTTCTCTAACCCTCAAAAACCTAGTCTATTTCTCCTTTGTAAATTCCATAGCAGTTGATTAGGATAGTTGTAATTTTACTAATTGTAAAGTGTCTGCAAGTAGTCTTCCATGCTGTTGGCGTGTGTGCATGTTAGGAAGGAGATCCCTCAGTCCCACATTAGAGCCTCCTAATCCTGAGATAGAAAAGGCCAGAAGACCAAGAAGGCCCAGAGACACCACAGTTGAATCCTTCAAAATCGAGACAACTGTCATGGGTGAAGAGCAACCCAGAAAATTAAAGGAATTGAATGCTCCTAATGATTATAATTCCCCATTCAGCATTCAATTCCCAGATCTTCAGGGAAATTATGAGATTAAAACCTCAATCATCCAAATGCTTCCCTCTTTCCATGGGCTTAGCAACGATGACCCCTACAAGAACATTGACCAATTCTTGGCCCTGTGCACAACATTCTCCATTACTGGTTTGGGACCAGAAGCCACTAGATTAAGGCTCTTTCCTGTCTCCCTAAAGGATAGGGCTAGCACCTGGTTAGCTACTCTCCTAAACAACAATATCACTTCATGGAAAGACCTCCAGATAAGATTTTTGACCAAATTCTTCCCAGAGATAAAAACTAGCCAGCTGAGGAAAGCAATACTTGCTTTTGCCCAATCCCCAACTGAGGATTTTAATCAAGCATTTGATAGATTCAAGGAGATGCTCAAACAATGTCCCCACCACAAGATCCCTGACTGGCAGCTTGTCCAGAGCTACTATAATGGGATTGATGAGAAAAGTAGAGACATGGTAGATGCCTCTTGTAGTGGAACTTACATGCACAAAACAGCTGATGAGGCATGGGATTTATTCGAGGTCATCAGTGAAAATGCTTTTCAAAAGATGACCTTGTCAGGAACTGTTCATGAGCCTTCTCCTAAAATGGGACTAGCTGAAACTTCCAGAGGAAAGATGTATGAAGTAATCGAATAATGACCTGAAAATATAGATAGCCAATCTTTCTGATAAGTTTGATAAACTATTAACTGTGGTGCAACCGAGATTGGCTACACAGGTGATGGAGGCATGTCTGATATGCCAATCTTCACAACACACAGTGGAAGAGTGCCCATCTGCAGGACAATATCCTGAGTATGTGATGGATAGCTGTCACGCCCAATCAATTGGCCAGCAATAATCTATTGGCTATAACAAGCAACCTGGATACCAGCACCAAAATGCTGGTTACCAGTGGAGAGACCACCCAAATTTGAGGTGGAGACAAGATAATTACATGTAGCCACAACAAATGTTGGCTTTACCTCAAAGGCCACATCAAGAATGCCCCACCAGAAATCATTGGTAGTTCCCCACCTCAAATGAAATGCTTCTTTTTAAGATCAGGTTTTGGCCTCATTGCAAAACCTTAGAACCTTGACTCAGACTATCAACTCTCACATCCAAAACATAAAGAAAATGGAAGAGCAGCTAGGCCAAATATAAAATGCCTTGGCCAAAAGAGAAGAGAGCAGGTTGCCAAGTCAGCCAGTGGCCAACCCTAAGGGCTAATATTTGATTGGAGAAGGTTCCTCAAGTTTTGAGGGAACTAATGCCATCACAACCCTAAGGTCTGGTAGGCGGGTGGACAACCAGGTTGGAAAGAAACAAGGATAGGTCATTTCCAAAGAATTTTCGAATGAAAGTGAAAAAGAATTTGTTAGAGCACAGAGCCAAAAGTTGTCTGCAACCCTGCAACAAGAGAAAAATAAAGAGGTTGTAGTTGAGCCTCAGCTGGAAATAAAAGATGAAAAAAGAAAAAAAAAAAAGTTTAATCATAGGCTAGCAGCTGAGGAACCAGCAGTACCTCCGTTGTCATTTCCTCAAGCTTTGAGTGGCCCAGCCCCTTTCGATAAGGGGAATGCACAGAGAGAGGAAATGATGGAGACCTTTAAGCAGGTAAATAATAATTGGCCGTTGCTTGATGTAATTAGACAGGTCCCAGCCTATGCCAAATTTTTGAAAGACCTTTGTACCCAGAAAAGAAAAGCTAGAGGTCATTTGTCCGGAAAGGTCTTTGCAACTGATACAGTTAATTCTGTATTAAATATAACAATTTCAGAGAAGTTGTAAGACCCAGGGATACCCACTATTCTCTGCATAATTGGAGACCACACAATTGGAAGGGCCCTTCTAGACCTTGGAGCCACTGTAAACCTGCTGCCATACATTGTGTATCAGCAACTACGTTTGCGGAGCTAAAACCCATCCCTATTATGCTGCTAATGGCTGGTAGGTCTGAAAGGAGACCTATGGGAGTAGTTGAGGATGTCTGAGTAGGGATGGACAAGTTCTTCTACCCTACAGACTTCCTGGTTTTGGACATGGGCTGCAATAAGAGTACAAGCCCTATACCTGTTATTTTTGGCAGGCCATTCTTGGCCACAGTCAATGCATGCATTCAATGCAGGTCAGAGATCATGGAGGTAACTTTCGAACATATGAAGGTTGAACTTAATGTGTACAATAGTGCAAAGTACCCTCAGCTGGACAATGAGAAAAGCTTTGCATTGGATGTACTAGAGGAAGTTGTTGAAGAAGAATTGCCCACTCTGCTGGATTGGGGTTGCATTATCAAAAGTTTAGTTAAGGTTTGGGACATGGTAGGGGAAGGAAGCCCAGTTGTTATGACGGAAGACATGACCACAATAAGGTCTTCTGTGGGCTCAGTGCAGCATTCCATTTGGAAACCTACATTGTTGCCTCTTCCTCAAACCAACAAAGCACCAATCTTGCCATCCACCCAACAAGCCCCTGATCTGGATCTCAAGAAGTTTCCAGAAACATTGAAATATGCCTTCCTTGTGAAAGGTGAAAAACTTCCTGTAATTATCTCCTCATCTCTTCCCATTGAGCAAGAGGAAGAATTACTAATAGTCTTGAGGAAGCACAAAAAGGCAATTGGCTGGACCATTACGGATCTAGGAGGGATAGATGCATCAATCTGTATGCACAGGATCTATTTAGAGGAAGGCTCAGTACCCTCCAGGGAAATGCAGAGGAAATTGAATCCTCACATGCAGGAAGTGGTCCTCAAAGAGATCATTAAATTGCTAGATGCTGGGGTAATTTACCCCATTTCTGATTCTGAATGGGTGGCATTTATCAAAGAGGTACCTAAGAAATCTGGCATAACAGTCGTTACAACTAAGTCTGAAGAGCTGAGACCAGCTAGGGAGACCACTGGCTGGAGGGTTTGCATCGATTATCGGAAGCCCAACTCTAAGACCAAAAAAAACCACTTCCCTCTCCCCTTTATAGATCAAATTCTGGATAAGTTGGCTGGAAAAGCTTTTTACTGCTTTCTTGATGGGTACTCAGCATACAACCAGATCCCTGTGCACCCTCATGACCAAGAGAAAATTACATTTACTTGCCCTTTTGGCACCTTTACTACCGAAGGATGTCTTTTGGGCTGTGTAATGCCCCAGCCACCATTCAGAGGTGTATGTATGCCATATTCTCTGATATGATTGACAAGTTCTTAGAAATTTTTATGGATGATTTCTCTGTATATGGGGATAGTTTTGGCCAATGTATGCAATACCTCCTCCTCGTCTTGTAAAGATGTGAGGTGACCAATCTGGTCTTAAGTTGGGAAAAGAGCCACTTCATGGTAACACAAGGTATTGTGTTGGGCCATATAGTCTCTAGAGAAGGGATTGAGGTACATAAGGCCAAAGTTGACCTCATTACAAATTTGCCCCCTCCAAGAACAGTCAAATAAATCAAATCTTTCCTTGGACATGTAGGATTCTACAGGAGGTTCATTAAAGACTTCAGCAAAATTGATAAACCATTGTCCCACCTGCTCTGCCAGGATGTGCCCTTTGATTTTTCTGCTGAATGTCTTAAGGCTTTTGAAACTTTGAAGGTATGCCTCACCTCTGCCCCTGTACTCCAAACACCTGACTATGCACTACCCTTTGAGCTGATGTGTGATGCATCCGACTTGACAATAGGTACTGTTTTGGGTCAAAGGAAAGATAAGTCTCTGGTCATTGCCTATCTCAAAGAAATCACTTGTCAAGCTCACCAATTATACCACAACCGAGAAAGAGCTCGGCAAGTAGGTTTTTCTAACAAATTTAGACCTTACCTACTTGGGTCGAAAACTGTAATCTTCACAGACAACTCAGCATTGAAATACCTATTGTCCAAGAAATATGCTAGGCCCAGGCTGATTAGATAGATACTCCTGTTGCAGGAGTTTGACATTGAAATCAAGGATAAAAACGGTGTAGAAAATGTGGTGGCTGACCACTTGTCCAGAATTGTGTTGGAAAAATGTGGTGATGACCTTGCAAATGATGTTTTCCCAGATGAGCAATTGTTTGCCATCCAATCCTTGGTTTCTTGGTATGGACACATTGTAAATTATTTAGTTATAGACAAGATTCCTGCCCGTTGGACCAAAATGGACAAAGACCTATTTTTCTCACAGGTTAAATTCTTTTTCTGAGAGGAACCTTGCTTATACAAGTATTGTGCAGACCAAATCATCCGATAATGTGTTCCAGAAAGTGATGTCCCTAGTATTCTGGCCATGTGTCATGAAAATGCCTGTGGGGGCTACTTTAGTGGAAGAAAAATAGTTGACAAAATCTTACAGTGTGGGTTCTATTGGCCTTCTTTATTCAGAGATGCCAATACACACTGCAAGACATGTGAGAGATGTCAGAAATTAGGAGGGTTGTCCAAAAGAAACTCAATGCCTTTGCAGCCCATCCTTGTAGTGGAACTGTTTGATGTCTGGGGTATTGACTTTATGGGCCCCTTTCCTCCTTCAAATAGTTATAATTTCATCTTAGTGGCAATGAATTATGTTTCAAAATGGGTAGAAGCTATTTTCACAAGAACCAATGATAATCAAGTTGTCCTCAAGTTTATAAAGCAGAATATCTTCTCAAGATTTGGCACCCCTAGAGCCATTATCAATGATGGGGGTAGCCATTTCTGCAACTGAAATTTTGAGAGCTTACACAGGAAATATTCTGTCACCCACAGGATTGCTACTCCCTACCACCTGCAATCCCGTGGGCAAGTTAAAATTTCTAACAGGGAGATCAAGCACATCCTTGAGAAGACTGTGAGGACTGATAGAAAGGACTGGGCTGAAAAGCTAAATGATGCATTGTGTGCTTATAGGACTGCCTATAAGACTCCCATTGGGGTGTTCCCATTCTGACTGGTTTATGGCAAGGCTCCCCATCTCCCAGTAGAGTTAGAACACAGGGCCTATTGGGCCATTAAAAATTTAAATCTAAACCTAACTTCTGTTGGTCATCACAGGTTGCTGCTGCTGTCAGAACTGGATGAGCTAAGGATGGATGCATATGCCAATGCCTGGATATACAAGGAAAGGTCCAAAGCTTTCTTTGACAAGGGTTTATTAAGAAAGAGCTTCATGGCTGGTGATAAGGTTTGGTTATTTACCTCCAAACTTAAATTTTTTCCTGGCAAACTAAAATTCACATGGGAAGGTCCCTATTTTGTCATGAATGTTTCCCCATCTGGTGTTGTGGAAATCAAGGATCCCAAGTCTAGGAAAACTTTGAAGGTGAATGGTCAGCGGCTTAAGCCTTGTTTCGAAAAACCTGCTGAACCTATAGACACCATTCATTTTCAAGGGGACCCATCATTAAACTAATCCACAGATGTGTCAATGTGTATTATATGTACTTTGGTTTTATTAGGTTTGTATTTCCTTCTTTTGTTCAAATTTTCTAGGAAATTTTAGTGGCCTCACTTGAATCTGAACCTGTCTGGTCTGATTTCTTTCTACTTGGTTTGATGATTACTGCTCTTGAATTGGTGGTTTTTGCTTGAATGCACGATGTTGGATAATGATTTTTACTGTCTATGCCTGAATGTTTGAGTTTAAAGTGTCTGGGGGTGCTCCTGGTGGTGAGTTACCTAGGATCCAGCCACAACACATGGAAATGGCAGAATGAAGAGCGATGCTCTCTGTTTAATACTTTGTTGTCGCGAGATCCAAAAGGTAAACCTGGGAGCCTCTCACGCAATTCAAATGGAACCCTTCACTAGCGATCGAGAGATTCAATAGGAGGCCTGGGAACCTCTCGCGCAATCCAAATAGAATTCTTCACTAGCTGTCGCGAGCTCCAACGTAAACCTGGGAACCTTGCGCAATTCAAATGGAACATTTCACTAGCTGTCGCGAGATTAAAAGTAAACCTTGGAGACTCTCACGCAATCCAAGTTGCATTTACCCCGTCGCCAGTTTCATTTCCCATCCCGCGACAGGATATGTTCCAAAGCGCGCCAAGCCTATCGATAAGTACTCCAAACCCGCGATTGTCTCTTTCCTCGTTCTCTCTCTTCTCTCCATCTAGTGAAACCCTAGCTTCTGGTGCTCTTCTACCTTTCTCATCCAGTGTCCATTCTACAATCCATTATTCACACCAGGATCCTACAGATTTGTTCCAAACGTCATCCCCATCAGTTGCCCTCTACATAGAGATCTCGTGGTGCACTGTGTGTCAGATCGAACCAAACCTTACGAATTTAGGGTAAGCACTCAGATCTCAGTCCCCCTTTTACATCTTTAAAAAGTTGAGTTTGTAATGGCCCCTGAGAGTGCACCAAAGAAAAGGGGCAAGGATAAGGCCCCTATTGAGCCCGCTTCTAAGAAGGTCAAGACTCCTAAGGCACCGAAAAAAGGGAAGGATGTGGTTGAGGAGGTGGAGGAGCCAACCCCTGAGTTTTCTACACCCTCTAAGCTCATGGCTTCTATCCCCTTGGAGCCTGAAACAGCTTTCGACATGCCCTTCTTTGAGAATGAGCCTCTCTGCCCCTGTCATTGAGTTTATGAGCAAGGCTGGTTTGACACCCTTGATGAAAGGAATTCCAGCACTAGCCTACCCTAGGCTAGTGCAACTTTTTTATCAGAACATCAGGGTCACCGAGGACAAAGATGGACAATCAGGCTTCCTCATGCTGATTGATGATTTCGAGATGTTGATTAACCCCAGCTGATTGCAGAAGTATTGGGAATCCCAACTGCATTTGACACTAGCTGTGGATATGGCCCTCCCCTGAGTGCCTCCATTGACACCATTGCAAGGGCGCTTACTAGAGGATTAAAGGCCTCAGGGGGTTCCATAAGAAGAAGAGAGTTGGAGCCAAGCCTCCTTTTCATTGACCAGGTCCTGAGAAAGAACATCTACTGCTCAGGCCATCAGCAGGAGAGGAGGGCCCCTATTGCTGATGCTGTTTACTCCTCTCTGGACCATGGCTTCCATGCAACCTGGTTAATTTTTGAAGCAATGAAGGACTTGGTGGATAAGCTAGGATAGAAGAAGAAGCCACACACACTCCCATATGCCAGAGTCATCACCAAACTGCTCTCGAGGGGGGGGTACAAGATACCAAAAGGAGCGGAGACTACCACCCTCGCCCCTACAATGTTTGCCAAGAGGCAATGGGGAATCAGCAGGAGCCTGATGGAAACCCAAAAGAAGAAGAAGGCTGAAGCTCAGGCCCCTCCCAAGCAAGCTGATGAGGTAGCTGAGAGGACACCACCCCCCATGACAGCCCCATACCTTCCCCTACCCTATCTCAATACACAGCTCCAATACCCCCATCATCTTCACAAAACCCAAACAACCCTCCACTGATCTCATACAGGAAAAGGAAAGTCACTGACACAACCCCCCCTGTCCCTTTCCCCACCCATAATCCCTTTTATCCCCACTGACACACCTCACATTGACAAAGACACCACTCCAGCCATGCCTACTACATCCCCACTCACAGACATAGACCTCAACCTTAACATAACCACAAGATTCCAAGCCTTTATTGCTAGTTTCCTTGACACCATGCCCACCCACTACACCCCTCTCCTGAACCCCCCAACTACATCATCACATCACTCACCAGAACCCCAATCTCCTCCTTCCACTTTCCATCACGCCCCTTCCTCTCCTTTTCAATCTGTGCCATCTTCTACACAATCTCAACCTCCCAACCCAGACACACTGACACTCATCCTCTCCCTCATCCAAAACATCCAACCCACCACAACACACACACATGACTAGATGCAAACTGAAATCACATTCATCAAATCCACACTTCAGAAATTGACAAACCCACCCATCCCTCAACAGTCCACTCAAACCCCCTCGTCCTTTCCCCTCCCAGCCCTGACTCCACAACCCAACCATTCTCTTTCATACCTTTCACCATTTCCTTTTTCCCTCCCCCATCACCCCCTACTCCTAGTGAGTCTACCTCATTTTCTTCCCCCCCCATGCCTTCAATCCTACCTCTTATACTATCCCCTCCAACATTCACTGACCAATCCACCCAAAAGGACCCAGAACCTATTACCCTCCCCCAACAACTAGACTTACCCACTGATAACACCACTTCCCCCACCCTGGACCAATCACATTTTGCTCCTTCTACTTCCCCTCTTCCTATCGCACCCAAACACTCCTTTTACATCCCTCCCTACCTCACCATCCTCCATGCCATGAGGGACAATCCCAACCTTAGGAGGGATGTCCTGAGGGGCATGGCCCAACTTAGGCAATCCATAGAGACCGCCCTGCTGCAGCAGATTATTGAACTTGAGGAAGCCCATAGAAAGTAATTACTGGGTATTTCCCTTGGGTGGACTAACATCTTGGAGGCCTATGAGAAGGCAAAAACTATGGCTGCGTATCATCAGATGAATCTAGAGCTGGAGAAAGCTAATACCAATATGGAGAGGATGAAGGCCAAGATGTTTGAAAAGAGACTTAACAATGCCCAGGAGATCTTTCGACTCTAAAAGGAAATCCATGAAACTGACCTCCAGAAAGCTCAAATCCAAATATCCTTTTTGAAAGCTGCATTGGCTGCTGCGAGAAGTGCAGCTCAGCAGCCCACCCCACTCTCTGTACCCATGCCAGAACCTGAGCCTCAACCTACACAAACTCCTACTGCACCTCCTACTACGGAGCCTCAACCTACCCAAACCCCTGCGACACCTCCTGCTGACCAAACTTATCCTAAGTAGAGGAAAGTCACTGCTAAGAGGACTGCTTCCACAACAACATCTATCAAAATTGGCAAAGAGCCAGCGGTCCAATCTGAGGAGGCACAACCACATGGCCAACCAGAAAAAGGGAAGTCCCCTGTAGCCCCCACGAAGCAAGATAACGGAAAATCCCCTATGACCCCTCTTGAACCAAGACTAGAAAAATGAGGGTGAGGGCACCAAAAGCTCCAACCGTGAAGAAACCTCCAGCCCAACAACAGAAACCAAGGCAGCCAAAGAAAAAGAGTCCAACTGAGAGCAAAGCAAAGAAGAAAAAGACCAAAGCTCCCTCAGACGGAACCAAGTCCAAGCTCAGTGCTGAGAACAAAGCTGAACTTAGGAAACATGCAAAACAGATGGGCTGGGATTGGTTCACAGATTCAGATTTCGATTTCTCATCCTCTTAAACTAGATTGTAGTTAGGCTTTTCTTTCCTTTCCACTTCATTTCTTGTCATTGTAATTATAGTTGTACACTTTTATCTCAGCTAATAGAATTTCTTTTTGTATATTACTTTGTGTATATTGTCTGTGTGTGTTTACCTTCCTCTTCATGACTATTACCCTACACTTTATGACCTTTGAACCAGTGAGGACACTGCTCCTCATGGTCTGAGGGTGTGGCAGGGTAGGTCTACTAATAGAATAGTTAACTTTAGTACAGTAGTGGTGCTATAATTGGGATGAATAAAGTTGATTTTCACCTAACTTACTGCAATGAGGAAATTTGTAAAAATATTTAAATATTTTTGCAGATATTTTGAAACTGAAAAGTTTAAAATCTTAGCACCACCATGAAGCTCACATCAGAAAAATTTTCAGTTAGTACTTAGTGAACCTAAGAGGAGAGAAAAAGGTGAAAATTCACCCCATGGGTTAATTTCAGGACCATACCTAGTGAGATTTGGGCCCATCATTTTCTTTTGAAGAGTGTTTTTTGCATTATTTATGCTCTACGAACTAATTGAGTCAAGACCTTTTCACTAGAAGTTAGGCACCTCCAAATCAAAACTGATTGACAACACTCATGACAGTAAGGAAATGATCCAAGGCCTTCATTTGGACAGTTTGAGCCTGAAAATACAACCTTTTAAAACTACCCTTTCGCATACACTAGTTGAGCCTTAAAAATCCTACTTTTCTTTGATAAACACCAGAATACTTGCACCTTAACCTCATGACCTGATTCAACCTCACCCTCACTCTGAGAATTCAGAAGGTAAAGGAGGAGTAAAAGATAGTGAGAGTGGTCCAATATTTGGTGGAAGGTGAAGAAAAGCAACTTATGAACAGCAGTGTATCAATGGTATTTGTATGGCAGTTCATCATAAAAATCATAAAAATATTGAATAAAAATAAAAAGAGAAAAAGAAAGAGAAGTCTAGAGAAGAACATCATCTGAAAATTGAAAAGAAGAGGAGAAGTTGGCCACTTTGATTATGGAATATATCAAATAAGATGAAGTTTTGCTGAAATGAAGGTTGTGAAATCATGAATCACTCCTTACCTTGCTGATTTCTTAATTTTGATTCCCTTTTTACCCCTTCATTCTCTATATCCCTCACCCATAAGCCACATTACAACCCATTCAAAATGACCTTGTAGATCCAAAGTGAAATGAGCTGTCATGTGGAGATGAGGAGTTGTCCAATCTATGGTGAAAGTCATGAAGATGTCAGAAATTAGAAGCTTTGCCTATGCTCATGCTTGCAGGCCCATTTGGGGTCTGTAACTGCTCTTGAGCTGTTTTGAATGTGAACAACCTCAAATTGTAAAGGTTGAGAGATAGCCCTAGTGAGAATTGGGTCTGAATTTTAACCTCATTGGGGTTGTATCCAACTTGATTTTTGAATTTAAGGCAAGCTTGGTATTGATTTTTACTCATTGAGTCTCTAATGTAAAATGAATGGTGGTGATGCAAACACATGCTAATTTTGAGTTTTAAATGGCCTGCATTATTGCTACAATTTCCTCTGAATTTCAAAGGAAAGTGGATTGATGCGTTATTCATTGAAATTTGTTTTGCCATTGACTGCACCACTGTTAACTATTTTTATTAAGAAGTTTGTGGGTAACTTCACTGAAAACCCTTAGGAGACTTCACTCCTCTACTAGGGATCACCTACGGGTTTAAAAGGCTTGGTACATATGCTAAATGTACCCGTGATCCCTACGAAAGTGGCATTTAATTAGTTAAAGTTTTGCTAAGGGACTAGCAAAGATTAGGTTTGGGGGTGTGTTAAGACTTGAAAAGTACTACTTTTCACCCCTTAACTTAATCTCTGTTAGACCCTTAGTCATTTAATAAATGTGTGTTAAGCCCATTTTATAGGTAATAAGTAGTAGCTGTAGATAAGGCCCTAACCATGCCAAGAAGCTTACTTTTGCCACAGAAGTTCCTTAGGAGAAAGGAAGTTGGACCCAGACAGAGAATTGGCTGCAGCATAGGCACAGCATAGCAACAACAAGTCAAGAAGTGAGCCTCGCACAGATGTCGCAGAGTTTAATTGAATCAGAAAGAATACTTCGTGTAGTTATCGCAGGTTTTTAAAGGCAACACACCAACTGCTCCTGCTTTTCTCGCGTAGATTGATGATAGAAGGGATTAAAAAGCAGACTCCGCATAGTTCTCGTGAGGCTCAGTTGGAAGCTCGTCACCGCTCAAGAGAGAGAGAGAGCTCAGGCATTCTCCTGCCAAGAATCGTCAAGATGGCATGGATGCAAATCTTCAGGGAACTACTCACGCAATCCAGAGGCCTATGCACATTGCTTCTTAGTGAGGATCCCCACGATATTCACCAAGGAATGAACTGCACGCACGATTCTCGCACCATTCAAATGGAAAGTGCAATCCCGCGACGATCAGAGCAATCCCGCGATGACCAAACCATCTATCCCGCGACTGCAAGAGCTTCAAGTCAATTCAATCCCGTGACTCCAACTCTATCACACGATAAGACCTAGAAATCCTTGCTACCTAGCGAGGCTCGAGATCTTAACTTTCTCGCACTTCTGTAGGGGCAGTCTGAGAACTTTCAGAACTAGGGCATGCACTCCAATGCTCCAATCTCTGTGCACACGCCCTGAGGCATCCAAGGAACAGTAATGGGCCACATTTGCATCGTTAAAATTAGGGTAAACTGCTATATAAGTCTAAGCCTAGTTTAGGTTGAAGTGGGCTGTTCTTCTTGAATCGACTGTATAGTTCCAGTAGGCTAAGGTGAGGGCTTAGGCAGCTTCTTTTCCATTTTCTTCTCTCCATAGTCCAACACTTGCTGGTTATGCCTTTGTATATTTATTTGGAACAGGTTTAATGGTGTTTTATAATCGGATCATATGCATGTATGGGATTGATATTTGAGGGTTATTCTGTACAAGGCTGCTGCCTGGAGATCCTCCATTGCTAAGTTGTATTGTAAGCAATGGAGGATTGTTTTTAAGGATTTATTTAGATCCATGTGACCTGTGTGTCCAGGTTAGGCACATTGCAGGCCTATGCCCCACCACAGGATCCACTAAATCTAAATCCCCATGGGAGCTTGAGCTGGTAGACTTGTGAACATGGTGGTGGGAGTAATATACTTGTTCTGTCTCATGAGTCACTCCTTACCTTGTTGATTTCTCAATTTTGATTTCCTTTTTACCCCTTCATTCTTTATATCCCACACCAATAAGCCACATTACAACCCATTCAAAAAGACCTTGAAGATCCAATGTGAAATAAGCTGTCAGGTGGAGATGAGGGAGTGCCTAATCTATGGTGAAAAGCCATGAGGATGTCAGAAATTAGAAGCCTTACCTATGCTCATGCTTGCAGGCCCATTCGGGGTCTGTAACTGCTCTTGAGCTGCTTTAAATGTGAACACCCCTAGATATTCATTGTTGAGAGATAGCCCTGGTGAGAATTGGGTCTGGCTTGTAACTTCATTAGGGTTGAATCTAATCTAATTTTTGAATTTAAGGCAAGCTTGGTACTGATATGTGCACATTGAATTTCTAATGTAAAATGATTGGTGGAAATGCAAAAACATGCAAAAAAAATGTTGAGTTTTAAATGGCCTGCATTACTGCTACAATTTCCTCTGAAGTCCAAAGGAAAGTGGATTGATGCTTTATTCATTGAAATTTGTTTTGCCATTGACTGCACCACTTTTAATTATTTTTATTGAGAAGTTTGTGAGTATCTTCACTGAAAACCCTCAGGAGACTTCACTCCTCCACTAGGGATCACCTAGGGGTTTAAAAGGCTTTTACATATGCTAAATGTACCCATGATCCCTACCAAAGTAGCATTTAATTAGTTAAAGTTTTGCTAAGGGACTAGCAAAGATTAGGTTTGGGGGTGTGTTAATGTAATAGCCCGAAAAATCACGCTAAACTATGACCTCGGGATCCGTGCCCGATCGGTCACAGGTTTGACCAAGTAGGAGTTCGACAGTTAGCGTAGAGTGTGATGAGTGAATGAGATGAGATGGTTGCGAAACCATGTGGTGTGTGTTGTGAATCTGAAGTTACATACACCTATTGAGGTGCATGTGCTCAACACACAAGCTAGGGGAGAGATAAAAGGGTTTAATAACCCTAAAATCAATAGTTTGGTTGTTGAGAGAGAAGTAAAGAAGAGAGAGAGAGGAGTAAAGAGGGTGATTAATACAAGGAGTAAATGCTAGTTGAGGAAGGGAGATTCGAGCAATAAACGTCGGATTCGACGCGAGGGATCCGCTAGAAGCAAAGCTGGAACCCTAGCCTTCCAACCACTTGATTTGAAATCAATTTGAGATTGATTCAAGGTAAACTTTTGTGAATGAAATGCATAGATTGTAGAGGTTAGATTGTAGTTGAAAATGGTGTAAATCATAGGTAAATGGTTTAGCAAAGTAGAGGAAAAAGTGTGGAAAAAGATTAAGAAGAATAGCCAAAAGGGGGCTGAATCTGACAATTTCGATTAGTCGAAATTGGGTTTCGATTAATCGAAATTGGCCAGGAAGTTGAAAAGTCAGTGGACCCCGATTTTGATTAATCGAATTGGAGTTCGATTAATCGACTTTGGATTTCGATTAATCGATTTAGGTATCGATTAATCGACTGGAACCTCCAGTGGACCCCAGGGGGCTGGAGGAAATGACTTGTAGAAAATCGACTAATCGAAATGGGATTTCGATTAATCGATTTCAACTTTCGATTAATCGAATTGGGATCGATTAATCGATTTTAGGAACTCGATTACTCGAATTGAGAATCGACTTGGCTGAACAGAGAATTTCGATTAATCGAATTAGGATTCGATTAATCGAATGAGAATCTCGATTAATCGAATCAGATTCGATTAATCGATTTTGGAGTTCGATTAATCGACTGTGATAAATAATGTTAACTTCTGAGTTTGACTTTAAGTTTCTTGGAAGGTCTTGGACCTTCTTTATTGCATCCTTAGTGATGTGTTTCACCTGTTATGTGGTACCATAGGGGGTACGTGTGAGCTAGTGCACAAGGAGCCACGTGGGACCTTGATGCATTGATCAAATGAAGACTTGAGGTAGGGAACACCTTGAATATGTACTTTATTTTACAAGAGCATGTATGTAGTGATATAGAATTCAAATTCAAAATGTTTTATTGCTTAAGAATTGTGAAAAGTGTGTGTGTGTGACATCCATAAGAGTAATTATAATGAGCCATCCCCAGGGGATGAAGAAGTAAAGAGATAAGAGCATCAGGTGTGATGCAAGTGAATGGATACATCCCAGGGATGTATCCAAGATTGAATCATGTTTGATAGGGCCTAACTGATATAAGATAGCACACTTATACGGTGAATAACTATATGTAAGGCACCGATATTTTTGTTATTTGACGTTTGATAGGGTACCCCACCGACGTGGCGAGATATCCACGACTGACACGGCAGGATATCCGTGACCGATACATGCAAAACCAGAGGCTGTGGAGGCTTATCCTGAGACAAGTGAAACCCCGCCACCAATCCCCAGGGGAAAGGGGCTTGGGTACTATATTGTATTCCCAGGGAATACGTTAAAAAGTGTCTATATAGATGACGATGATGGGTATCTCATCGGGGCTCGATGCTATATTGCTCGGGGATTACTTAAGTTGAAAGTTTAAGTTTTACTTTAGGCCTTTTTAGCATCATTCTTGAATAAATGAAAACATAAGTAACTACCAGTAAAATGAAATGCTTTTTAACTGTTATCATCAGTAATTGCATAGACACATCATGCATGGCATATCATGAAATACATGTGAGTAATAATTTATATGTTCAACTGTGTTTTGTTCCCTATTGAGCTAGGATGTAGCTCACCCTATAGACTATACGTCGCAGGTCCACTACTAGCAGCGGCCGAGGGTGAGTCGATCCTTGCGGCCGGCGAAGAGTTGGAGCCACCTCTTGAGGACTTCTTCTAGAGGACTCCGTTGTGCCACTTTGAGGGCTTTTTGAGAGAGATTGGTACGGCTTGGTATGTCAAGCCTTGTTTTGGTTAAACCATGTATGTATTGAGTTTGGGATTATTCTTTTAGGGCGAACCATCCGTGATGATTGCTATCATCGATGGTTCGGATCGGTTCTCCATTCATGCAGAGGCATGAGGGTAGAACTGTCTTTTGGAGAATTGATTTAATATAGATTTAAATTCCGCAGTTTCATTTATTATTTCATTTTATGCTTGATAAGCCAATGTTCCGTGCTTAGATAAGGGGCATGGTCAAGATGATCGTGCTGATGGCACGGGTTTCGGAGTGTCAAAATCCGGGCTGTCACAGTTAAGACCTAAAAGGTATCACTTTTCACCCCTTAACTTTATCTCTGTTAGACCCTTAGTCATTTAATAAATGTGTGTTAAGCCCATTTTATAAGTAATAAGCAGTAGCTGCAGATAAGGCCCTAACCATGCCAAGAAGCTTGCTTTTGCCCCAGAAGTTCCTCAGGAGAAAGGAAGTTGGACCCAGACAGAGAATTAGCTATAGCATAGGCATAGCACCGTAGCACCAAGTCGAGAAGTGAGCCTCGCGCAGATGTCGCAGGGTTCAATTGAATGAGAAAGAATGCTTCAAGCCGTTGTCGCGGGTTTCTGAAGGCAGCACACCAACTGCTCGCGCTGTTCTCGCACAGATTGATGACAGAAGGGATTAAAAAGCAGACTTTGCATAGTTCTCGCGAGGCTCAGTTGGAAGCTCTCGCGCAGTCTCGGCAGTCTTGCGCAGCTCAAGAGAGGAGCATTTAATCTTTACACGATTCACTGAGGATTGAGAGCTCCAGGCATTCCTGTGCATAGCTATCGCGCAGTGGGCGTGAGATGCAGATGTTTGGGGAACTGCTTGCACAATCCAGAGGCCAATGCACATTGCTTCTTCGTGAGGATCCCAGCGAGATTCACCAAGGAATAAACTGCGCGCGTGATTCCTGTGCCATTCAAATGGAAAGCACAATCCCGCGACGATCAAAGCAATCCTGCGATGACCAAACTATCTATCCCATGACTCCAAGAGCTTCAAGTCAATTCAACCCCATGACGCCAACTCTATCACGCGAGATGACCTGGAAATCCTTACTACCTAGCGAGGCTCGGGATCTTAACTTCTCCCCCACTTCTATAGAGGCAGTCTGGGAACTTCTAGCAACTAGGGCACGCATTCCAATGCTCTAATCTCCGTGCACCTGCCCTGAGGCATCCAAGGAATAAAAATGGGCCACATTTGCATCATTAAAATTAGGGTTTTCCTAATCCTAATGTTCCCACAGTCGTTTGCTATATAAGCCTAGGCCTAGTTTAGGTTTAGGGGAGTGAGGACTGAATTGAATTGGACATTGTCTTCTTGAATTAGCTGTAGAGTTCCAGCAGGCTAAGGTTAGGATTTAAGCAGTTTCTTTTTCCTTTTTCTTCTCTCCATAGTCCAGCACTTGCTAGCTATGCTTTTGTATGTTTATTTGAAATAGTTTTAATGGTGTTTTATAATAGGATGTTATACTTATATGGGATTGGTGTATGAGGGTTGTTCTGAGCAAGGCTGTTGCCTTGAGATCCTCCATTGCTAAGTTGTATTGTAAGCAATGGAGGATTGTTTTTAAGGATTTATTTAGATCCAAGTGACCTGTGTGTCCAGGCTAGGCACATATGCAGGCCTATGCCCCACCATAGGATCCACTAAATATGAATCCCCATGGGAGCCTGAGCTGGTAGCCTTGTGAACATGGTGGTGGCAGTAATCTACTTGTTCTGTCTCAGACCTCTGTGAGGAGGATAGCCTCTATGGATAGTCTGTGACCATTTAAGTGGATAGGTTATAGCCCTAGGGTGAGGCCAATCCATTGATCTAAGATAGATTTTTCTTCTATGCACATGTACTTGTAGCCCTATGAGAGATTGTGCAGAGACAGACTACCCTGTATTTGTATAGACCCACCATCTGATGGCAGATCTGATCTGGCTGTAGAGATTGTAGGCTTGTGACTGGATCACTGCTGTCTTTCTAAAGCAGTGAACAACTAGACCTAAAGCTAGTACTCAAACTCTTGCTGGTCCTGTGTGTCCAGGCTAGTGCACATTGCAGGCCTAGCCCCACACACAGAACTTTAGAGGTTTAGGTTCCTATGGATTCTTGAGCTGGTAGACTGGAAGTAGTAGTGCCTATAATGATAAACTTGTTCTGAACCATCTCGGGACTGTGGTTCCCCTATTGGATAGTCTATGATCATTTAAGTGGGCAGGTTATAGCCATAAGGGATTGAACCATGGCGCGGGGGTGAGTTGGATCCTTTCTCTTCTTTGGTGATAATGTAGCCATTGGATAGGATTTCTATAGCAGCATATCTACGTCTGAGTTATAAGACCCATCAGATCTATACCTAATAGCTTACTTCTCACCCTTTTTATATTTATTTTCTCACACTCTATCATTCTTCTCAACCATTTCTGTAGTTTAGGCATTAGGGTACCATAGGATTTAAACAATAGTGACCTTAAATCCCCTTCTATTTAGGATTGCTAGATCTGTAGTCAGATCTAGAGGGCCTGCTAAAGATAGCTCCCTTGGAGCTTTAGATCATCTTTCCCTGTGGGACAAACTCGTATTAAAACTTGCTACAACAGGCCCTGTATCTTGCAGGTCTGTGTATTTTTAGACTTGCTACTCTGTAGTTTTCATTCCACCTTTGATTTATTTTCACTAACCCATTCTTATCATTGTTGTCAATAAAGTTAGCAGCAACCATCAAAAATATCGTAATAGAGTCTCTTCTCGTCCAGTAGATTCAATTGTTCAAAGCGGGATCTCTCTCTCTCTGCATCGGGTAAGCCTGATTCCATGAGGATTTGGAGCAAGGGTACTTCAACCTCTACTGGTAGGTTGGCCTCGGTTCTATACACAAGGGAGAATGGTGATACCCCTGCAGCGGTACAGGCTAATATTCTGTAGGCCCACAAAGCAAATGGCAGCATTTCGCTCCAATCTTGGTAAGTGATGAACATCTTTTCGAAGATGCGGATGACCGTCTTGTTCGTAGCTTCTACGGCTCTATTAGTTTGAGGCCGATAAGGGGACGAGCGATGGTGCCTGGTCTTGTATTACGCGCAGAAGGCTCTGATGCGCTTATTTGCAAAGTTTATGTAATTATCTGTGATGATATCCCTGGGTACTCCAAATCTGCACACAATATTATTCTTGAGAAACTTCTCGACATGACTGGCCGTGATGTTGGTATTTGATGCCGCTTCGACCCACTTGATAAAGTATTCAATGGCGACGAGGATGAACCGATGTCCATTTGACGCTTTTGGACTAATCATTCCAATGACGTCAAGGCCCCAAGTAGCAAATGGCCAAGGAGTGGTAATGTAGTGTAGATCGATGGTAGGAGCATGTATCAGACTGGAGTGTTCCTGACACTTATAGCATTTCTAAATATATTTGCAGCAATCCAATTCCATAGTGGTCCAAAAGTACCCTTGCCATAAAATTTTCTTAGCGAGCATGTGATTGCTGACGTGGGCACCGCATACTCCTTCGTGGATCTCTCTCATGATGTTGATCGCTTCACTTTCAGTAAGGCACCTGAGCAAGATGTTATTGTACGATCGCTTGTAAAGGCATTCCCCACAAATGACGTAGCCTGCCGCTAAATATTGAATGGTTCGTTTGTCCGTTTTAGACGTACCCTCAGGGAAAGTTAGTGTTTAGAAAAAATTCTTAATATCTGAGAACCAAGGTGGCTCATAATCAGGCTTTGTAGGTTCCTCAATTTTGAGGCAGAAGGTCGGCTCATTCCTTTGCTTGATCATGGTCGGCTTCATCTCAGCACCAAACAGGATTTCAATCATTGACTTCAAAGTGGCCAATGCGTCGGCAAAGCGATTCCTTATCCGGGGGACAGATGAGAATGTCACATCTTGGAAGCAAGCTATCAGATCCTTGAGGTGCTCATGGTAAGGGATTAATTTCTCATCCTTCATCTTCCAGTCACCATTCATTTGGCATTTGATCAACTATGAATCGCTGAATACCCAGAGGTGAGTTACATTCAGATCGAGAGTCGCTTGTAGGCCTGCGGCAGAAGCCTCGTACTCGGCCATATTGTTAGTGCAAGGGAAGTTGAGTTTGATAGAGATGGGTACGTGGGATACTTTTGACGAAATCAGAATGGCACCAACTCCCTGATCCTCAACATTGGCTGCACCGTCAAAGTGCATTACCCAAGATTCCTCTGCTTCCTCAGTATCATCGTCAGTCATGAACAGGATGTCCTCATCAGGGAACTCAGTTCTCAAAGGCTCATAATCTAGCAAAGGATTGTCGACAAGATGATCGGTGAGTGCCTGCCCCTTTATCGACTACTGATTGACGTACGTGATGTCAAACTCAAACAATAAAAGATGCCATCTAGTGGTTCATCCCGTAAGAGCTGGCTTCTCATATAGGAATTTCAACCAGTCCATTCGAGCTAAAAGTAGAACGGCTTGGGATAACAAGTAATGGCAGAGCCTCTGAGTAGCCCATACAAGAGCCAGGCATGCTTTCTCCAGATGAGAATAGCGCGTCTCATAATCAGTAAAGTTCTTACTCAGATAGTAAATGGCCTTCTCTCTTCTTCCGGTCTCGCCATGCTGCCCTAAGACACATCCCATCGAGACTTCCGTCATGGAGAGATACATCAGGAGTGGTCTCCCCGACTCAGGTGGTACCAGAACAGGTGGGTTAAGGAGGTAGCTTTTGATTTTGTCGAATGTTGCCTAACAATTGTTGTTCCATTCAACGGGCGAGTTCTTCCTTAGTAGCATGAATATCGGCTTGCAGATTTGAGTTAGCTGCGCAATAAATTGACTAATATATTGTATTCTGCCCAAGAACCCCCTAACAACTTTCTCGCTAGATGGTGGCGACATTTCGATGATCGCTTTAACTTAGA
The DNA here is from genome assembly GCA_021018995.1 of Chloranthus sessilifolius. Taxonomy (NCBI): domain Eukaryota; kingdom Viridiplantae; phylum Streptophyta; class Magnoliopsida; order Chloranthales; family Chloranthaceae; genus Chloranthus; species Chloranthus sessilifolius. The sequence goes on along the minus strand of CM037592.1, from coordinate 76,815,783 downwards.
TTGGATCGACCTCGATCCCTCTCCTGCTAACGATGAATCCCAACAGTTTCCCATACATAGCACCGAATGCACACTTTTGTGGATTCAGACGTAACTTGTACTTTCTCAACCTCTCAAACAGCTTCTGGAGGTTTACCAAGTGATCGCTGCAGTTCGGTGACTTGGCTATCATATCATCGACATATACTTCAATTTCTCGATGCATCATGTCATGAAACAGCGCAGTCATAGCCCTCTGGTATGGTGCACTGACCTTTTTCAGCCCAAATTTCATGACTCTGTAGTGAAAGGTTCCCCAAGGAGTGTTGAACGCAGTATTTTCTCGATCTACCACTGCCATTTTAATCTGATTGTATCCGAAGAATCCATCCATAAAAGAAGCATCTCGTGCCTAGCAGTGATATCGACTAAGATGTCGATGTGCGACAATGGGAAATCATCTTTTGGGGTCCCCTTATTTAAGTTTCTAAAATCAATGCACATGCAGACTTTTCCATCCTTCTTCGATACAGGCACAATATTGGCTAGCCATTGCAGGTACATACATACCATGAAAAATCCTGCGTCATACTGCTTGATGACCTCATCTTTGACTTTCAACATCCACCCGGGTCAGAGACGTCTCAGCTTCTGCTTAACTGGTTTCATATCAGGATAGAGAGGCAACTCATGCTCGACAAAATCAGTGTCCTGACTAGGCATGTCCTCGTACAACTAGGAAAAAAAATCTTGGTATGACCGAAGGAAGTCGATCATGCATTTTCTTTCTTTGGGAGATAGCGATGTTTCGATCTTGGTAATTCGAGGAATCTCCTCAGTCCTAGATTAACATCCTCGGTTTCTTCGACAATGGGAATAGGTCCATGCTCAAATTTGGCAAATCGGTCAAGGAGCTCATTGGGGCGCTCCTCTAAAGGGATATCCTTGTCCAGACTCGTAACTCCTACCTCTTCTTGTATTTCTATAGGAATGGAGTCGATTTTACGTGGGGCGGGTATTTCAATTAAGGCATTTTTGTGGGATTTTATTTAGAATTTTAAATGATAACTGTTAAGACCTGAAAAGTATAACTTTTTACCCCTTAACTTAATCTCTATTATACTCTTAGTCATTTAATAAATGTGTGTTATGCCCATTTTGTAGGTAATAAGCTGCAGCTGCAGATAAGGCCCTAACCATGCCAAGAAGCTTACTTTTACCGCAGCAGTTCCTCAGGAGAAAGGAAGTTGGACCCAGACAGAGAATTGGCTGCAGCATAGGCACAACATAGTAGCAACAAGTCAAGAAACTCGTGCAGATGTCGCAGGGTTCAATTGAATCAGAAACAATGCTTCGCGTAGTTGTCGCGGGTTTCTAAAGGCAGCACACCAACTGCGCTTGCTGTTCTCGTGTAGATTGATGACAGAAGGGATTAAAAAGTAGGCTTCTCACAGTTCTCGCCAGGCTCAGTTAGAAGCTCTCGCACAGTCTCGCATAGCTCAAGAGAGGAGCATTTAATCTTCGCGCGATTAATTGAGGAGAGAGAGCTACAGGCATTCCTGCGCATAGCTGTTGCACAGTGGCCGCGGGATGCAAATCTTCAAGGAACTGCTCACACAATCCAGAGGCCTATGCACATTGCTTCTTCGTGAGGATCCCTGCGAGATTCACCAAGGAATGAACTGTGCGCGTGATTCTCGCGCCATTCAAATGGAGAGCACAATCCCGCGACGATCAGAGCAATCCCGCGATGACCAAACCATATATCCCACGACTGCAAGAGCTTCAAGTAAATTCAATCTCGTGATGCCAACTCTATCACGCAACAAGACCTGGAAATCCTTTCTACCTAGCGAGGCTCAGGATCTTAACTTTCCCCCACTTCTGTAGGGGCAGTCTAGGAAATTTTAGAACTAGGGCACGCACTCTAATGCTCCAATCTCCGTGCACAGGCCTTGAGGCACCCAAGGAAAAATAATGGGACACATTTGCATCATTAAAATTAGGGTTTTCCTAACCCTAATACTCACACAACTGACTGCTATATAAGCCTAGTTTAGGTTGAAGGGGGCTGTTCTTCTTGAATCGACTGTATAGTTCCAGTAGGCTAAGGATAGGGTTTAGGTAGCTTCTTTTCCTTTTTCTTATCTCCGTAGTCCAGCACTTGCTGGCTATGCCTTTGTATGTTTATTTGGAACAGTTTTAATGGTGTTTTATAATCGAATCTTATGCATGTATGAGATTGATGTTTGAGGGTTGTTTTGTACAAGGTTGCTGCCTGGAGATCCTCCATTGCTAAGTTGTATTGTAAGCAATGGAGGATTGTTTTTAAGGATTTATTTAGATCCAAGTGACCTGTGTATCCAGGTTAGGCACATTGCAGGCCTATGCCCCACCATAGGATCCACTAAATCTGAATCCCCATGGGAGCTTGAGCTGGTAGCCTTGTGACCATGGTAGTGGCTGTAATCTACTTGTTCTGTCTCAGACCTCTGTGAGGAGGATAGCCTCTGTGGATAGTTTGTGACCAATTAAGTGGACAGGTTATAGCCCTAGGGTGAGGCCAATCCACAGATCTAAGTCAGATTCATCTTCTACACTTGTGCTTGTAGCCCTGTGAGAGATTGTGCAGAGACAGACTCCCCTGTATTTGCATAGACCCACCATCAGATGACAGATGTGATCTGGCTGTAGGGGTTATAGGTTTGTGACTGGATCGCTGCTATCTTTCTAAAGCAGTAAATAGCTAGACCTAAAGCTAGTACTCAAACTCTTACTGGTCCTGTGTGTCCAGGCTAGTGCACATTGCGGGCCCAGCCCCACACACAGAACTTTAGAGGTTAAGGTTCTTATGGATTCTTGAGCTAGTAGCCTGGAAGAAGTAGTGCCTACAATGATAAAATTGTTCTGACCCATCTCTGGACTATGGTTCCCCTATTTGATAGTCTGTGACCATTTAAGTGGACAGGTTATAGCCATAAGGGATTGAATCATGGCACAGGGGTGAGTTGGATCCTTTCTCCTCTTTGGTGATAATGTAGCCATTGGACATGATTTCTATAGCACCAAATCTGAGTCTGAGTTATAAGACCCATCAGATCTGTACCTAATAGCTTACTTCTCATCCTTTTATATTTATTATCTCACACTCTATCATTCTGCTCAACCATTTATGTAGTTTAGGCATTAGGTTACCATAGGATTTAAACAATAGTGACCTTAAATCCCCTTCCATTTAAGATTGCAAGATCTGTAGTCAGATCAGGAGAGCCTACTAAAGATTGCTCCCTTGGACCTTTGGATCATTTTTTCCTGTGGGACAAACTCATACTTATTAAAACTTGCTACAACAGGCCCTGTATCTTGTAGGTCTGTGTATTTTTAGACTTGTTGCTATATAGATTTCAATTCACCTTTGATTTATTTTCACTAACACATTCTTATCACTGTTTTCAATAAAGTTAGCAACAAGCATTTAAAATATCCTAACAAGCTTTTGGCGCCGTTGCCAGGGACTCTTGATCTATTAGTAGACCCTAGATTTCTGTATTTTTTATTCTTTGGTAGCTGCGTTTGTAAATAACTGATACTGCTGATTTACATTTGAAAATTTTCTTGCAGATCTGGACAGTAGCAGAGAGGAAAGTAGAACTGCACTTGGAGTCTAGCTACCTCTGTTTGCATTTCTCTAACCCTCAAAAACCTAGTCTATTTCTCCTTTGTAAATTCCATAGCAGTTGATTAGGATAGTTGTAATTTTATTAATTGCAATGTGTCTGCAAGTAGTCTTCCATGCTGTTGGTGTGTGTGCATGTTAGGAAGGAGATCCCTCAGTCCCACATTAGAGCCTCCTAATCCTGAGATAGAAAAGGCCAGAAGACCAAGAAGGCCCAGAGACACCATAGTTGAATCCTCATCAAATCAAACAATCATGGGTGAAGAGCAACCCAAAAAATTAAAGGAATTGAATGTCTAATGATTATAATTCTATTCAAAGATTCAATTCCCAGATCTTCAGGGAAATTATGAGATTAAAACCTCAATCATCCAAATGCTTCCCTCTTTCCATGGGCTTAGCAATGATGACCCCTACAAGAACATTGACCAATTCTTGGCCCTGTGCACAACATTCTCCATTACTGGTTTGGGACCAGAAGCCACTAGATTAAGGCTCTTTCCTGTCTCCCTAAAGGATAGGGCTAGCACCTGGTTAGCTACTCTCCTAAACAACAATATCACTTCATGGAAAGACCTCCAGATAAGATTTTTGACCAAATTCTTCCCAGAGATAAAAACCAGCCAGCTGAGGAAAGCAATACTTGCTTTTGCCCAATCCCCAAGTGAGGATTTTAATCAAGCATTTGATAGATTCAAGGAGATGCTCAAACAATGTCCCCACCACAAGATCCCTGACTGGCAGCTTGTCCAGAGCTACTATAATGGGATTGATGAGAAAAGTAGAGACATGGTAGATGCCTCTTATAGTGGAACTTACATGCACAAAACAGCTGATGAGGCATGGGATTTATTCGAGGTCATCAGTGAAAATGCTTTTCAAAAGATGACCTTGTCAAGAACTGTTCATGAGCCTTCTCCTAAAATGGGACTAGCTGAAACTTCCAGAGGAAAGATGTATGAAGTAACTGGGAATAATGACCTGAAAATATAGATAGCCAATCTTTCTGATAAGTTTGATAAACTATTAACTGTGGTGCAACCGAGATTGGCTACACAGGTGATGGAGGCATGTCTGATATGCCAATCTTCACAACACACAGTGGAAGAGTGCCCATCTGCAGGACAATATCCTGAGTATGTGATGGACAAGCTGCTGCTGCCCAATCAATTGGCCAGCAACAATCTATTGGCTATAACAAGCAACCTGGATACCAGCACCAAAATGCTGGTTACCAGTGGAGAGACCACCCAAATTTGAGGTGGAGACAAGATAATTACATGTAGCCACAACAAATGTTGGCTTTACCTCAAAGGCCACATCAGCAGCTGCCCCAGCTGTAAAATCAGTTGGTAGTTCCCCCACCTCAGCCCCGAAATGCTTCTTTTTAAAATCAGGTTTTGGCCTCATTGCAAAACCTTAGAACCTTGACTCAGACTATGAACTCTCACAGCCAAAACATAAAGAAAATGGAAGAGCAGCTAGGCCAAATATAAAATGCTTTGGCCAAAAGAGAAGAGAGCAGGTTGCCAAGTCAGCCAGTGGCCAACCCTAAGGGCTAATATTTGATTGGAGAAGGTTCCTCAAGTTTTGAGGGAACTAATGCCATCACAACCCTAAGGTCTGGTAGGCGGGTGGACAACCAGGTTGGAAAGAAACAAGGATAGGTCATTTCCAAAGAATTTTTGAATGAAAGTGAAAAAGAATTTGTTAGAGCACAGAGCCAAAAGTTGTCTGCAACCCTGCAACAAGAGAAAAATAAAGAGGCTGTAGTTGAGCCTCAGCTGGAAATAAAAGATGAAAAAAGAAAAAAATAAAAGTTTAATCATAGGCCAGCAGCTGAGGAACCAGCAGTACCTCCGTTGTCATTTCCTCAAGCTTTGAGTGGCCCAACCCCTTTTGATAAGGGGAATGCACAGAGAGAGGAAATGATGGAGACCTTTAAGCAGGTAAAAAATAATTTGCCGTTGCTTGATGCAATTAGACAGGTCCCAGCCTATGCCAAATTTTTGAAAGACCTTTGTACCCAGAAAAGAAAAGCTAGAGGTCATTTTGGAAGGTCGACATGCTTAATTCTGTATTAAATATAACAATTTCAGAGAAGTTGTAAGACCCAGGGATACCCACTATTCTCTGCATAATTGGAGACCACACAATTGGAAGGGCCCTTCTAGACCTTGGAGCCACTGTAAACCTGCTGCCATACATTGTGTATCAGCAACTAGATTTGCGGAGCTAAAACCCATCCCTATTATGCTGCTAATGGCTGGTAGGTCTGAAAGGATACCTATGGGAGTAGTTGAGGATGTCTGAGTAGGGATGGACAAGTTCTTCTACCCTACAGACTTCCTGGTTTTGGACATGGGCTGCAACAAGAGTACAAGCCCTATACCTGTTATTTTTGGCAGGCCATTCTTGGCCACAGTCAATGCATGCATTCAATGCAGGTCAGGGATCATGGAGGTAACTTTCGAACATATGAAGGTTGAACTTAATGTGTACAATAGTGCAAAGTACCCTCAGCTGGACAATGAGAAAAGCTTTGCATTGGATGTACTAGAAGAAGTTGTTGAAGAAGAATTGCCCACTCTGCTGGATTGGGGTAGCATTACCAAAAGTTTAGTTAAGGTTTGGGACATGGTAGGGGAAGGAAGCCCAATTGTTATGACGGAAGACATGACCACAATAAGGTCTTCTGTGGGCTCAGTGCAGCATTCCATTTGGAAACCTACATTGCTGCCTCTTCCTCAAACCAACAAAGCACCAATCTTGCCATCCACCCAACAAGCCCCTAATCTGGATCTCAAGAAGTTTCCAGAAACATTGAAATATGCCTTCCTTGAGAAAGGTGAAAAACTTCCTGTAATTATCTCCTCATCTCTTCCCATTGAGCAAGAGGAAGAATTACTAATAGTCTTGAGGAAGCATAAAAAGGCAATTGGCTGGACCATTACGGATCTAGGAGGGATAGATGCATCAATCTGTATGCACAGGATCTATTTACAGGAAGGCTCAGTACCCTCCAGGGAAATGCAGAGGAAATTGAATCCTCACATGCAGGAAGTGGTCCTCAGAGAGATCATTAAATTGCTAGATGCTGGGGTAATTTACCCCATTTCTGATTCTGAATGGGTGGCATTTATCAAAGAGGTACCTAAGAAATTTGGCATAACAGTCGTTACAACTAAGTCTGAAGAGCTGAGACCAGCTAGAGAGACCACTGGCTGGAGGGTTTGCATCGATTATCGGAAGCCCAACTCTAAGACCAGAAAAAACCACTTCCCTCTCCCCTTTATAGATCAAATTCTGGATAAGTTGGCTGGAAAAGCTTTTTACTGCTTTCTTGATGGGTACTCAGCGTACAACCAGATCCCTGTGCACCCTCATGACCAAGAGAAAATTAAATTTACTTGCCCTTTTGGCACCTTTACTACCGAAGGATGTCTTTTGGGCTGTGTAATGCCCCAGCCACCATTCAGAGGTGTATGTATGCCATATTCTCTGATATGATTGATAAGTTCTTAGAAATTTTTATGGATGATTTCTCTGTATATGGGGATAGTTTTGGCCAATGTCTGCAATACCTCCACCTCGCCTTGTAAAGATGTGAGGTGACCAATCTGGTCTGAAGTTGGGAAAAGAGCCACTTCATGGTAACACAAGGTATTGTGTTGGGCCATATAGTCTCTAGAGAAGGGATTGAGGTACATAAGGCCAAAGTTGACCTCATTACAAATTTGCCCCCTCCAAGAACAGTCAAATAAATCAGATCTTTCCTTGGACATGTAGGATTCTATAGGAGGTTCATTAAAGACTTCAGCAAAATTGATAAACCATTGTGCCACCTGCTCTGCCAGGATGTGCCCTTTGATTTTTCTACTGAATGTCTTAAGGCTTTTGAAACTTTGAAGGTATGCCTCACCTCTGCCCCTGTACTCCAAACACCTGACTATGCACTACCCTTTGAGCTGATGTGTGATGCATCCGACTTGACAATAGGTACTGTTTTGGGTCAAAGGAAAGATAAGCTGTCAGTGGTCATTGCCTATCTCAAAAATCGATTCTTTAAGCTCAAATTAATTATACCACAACCGAAAAGGAGCTTGAGTTTTTCATAACAAATTTAGACCTTACCTACTTGGGTCGAAAACTGTAATCTTCACAGACAACTCAACATTGAAATACCTATTGTCCAAGAAATATGCTAGGCCCACGCTGATGAGATAGATACTCCTGTTGCAGGAGTTTGACATTGAAATCAAGGATAAAAACGGTGTAGAAAATGTGGTGGCTGACCACTTGTCCAGAATTGTGTTGGAAAAATGTGGTGATGACCTTGCAAATGATGTTTTCCCGGATGAGCAATTGTTTGCCATCCAATCCTTGGTTTCTTGGTATGGACACATTGTAAATTATTTAGTTATAGACAAGATTCCTGCCCGTTGGACCAAAATGGACAAAGACCTATTTTTCTCACAGGTTAAATTCTTTTTCTGAGAGGAACCTTGCTTATACAAGTATTGTGCAGACCAAATCATCCGATAATGTGTTCCAGAAAGTGATGTCCCTAGTATTCTGGCCATGTGCCATGAAAATGCCTGTGGGGGCTACTTTAGTGGAAGAAAAATAGTTGACAAAATCTTACAGTGTGGGTTCTATTGGCCTTCTTTATTCAGAGATGCCAATACACACTGCAAGACATGTGAGAGATGTCAGAAATTAGGAGGGTTGTCCAAAAGAAACTCAATGCCTTTGCAGCCCATCCTTGTTGTGGAACTGTTTGATGTCTGGGGTATTGACTTTATGAGCCCCTTTCCTCCTTCAAATAGTTATAATTTCATCTTAGTGGCAATGAATTATGTTTCAAAATGGGTAGAAGCTATTTTCACAAGAACCAATGATAATCAAGTTGTCCTCAAGTTTATAAAGCAGAATATCTTCTCAAGATTTGGCACCCCTAGAGCCATTATCAATGATGGGGGTAGCCATTTCTGCAACTGAAATTTTGAGAGCTTACACAGGAAATATTCTGTCACCCATAGGATTGCTACTCCCTACCACCTGCAATCCCGTGGGCAAGTTAAAATTTCTAACAGGGAGATCAAGCACATCCTTGAGAAGACTGTGAGGACTGATAGAAAGGACTAGGCTGAAAAGCTAAATGATGCATTGTGTGCTTATAGGACTGCCTATAAGACTCCCATTGGGGTGTTCCCATTCTAACTGGTTTATGGCAAGGCTTCCCATCTCCCAGTAGAGTTAGAACACAGGGCCTATTGGGCCATTAAAAATTTAAATCTAAACCTAACTTCTGCTGGTCATCACAGGTTGCTGCTGCTGTCAGAACTGGATGAGCTGAGGATGGATGCATATGCCAATGCCTGGATATACAAGGAAAGGTCCAAAGCTTTCTTTGACAAGGGTTTATTAAGAAAGAGCTTCATGGCTGGTGATAAGGTTTGGTTATTTACCTCCAAACTTAAATTTTTTCCTGGCAAACTAAAATTCACATGGGAAGGTCCCTATTTTGTCATGAATGTTTCCCCATCTGGTGCTGTGGAAATCAAGGATCCCAAGTCTAGGAAAACTTTGAAGGTGAATGGTCAGCGACTTAAGCCTTGTTTCGAAAAACCTGCTGAACCTATAGACACCATTCATTTTCAAGGGGACCCATCATTAAACTAATCCACAGATGTGTCAATGTGTATTATATGTACTTTGGTTTTATTAGGTTTGTATTTCCTTCTTTTGTTCAAATTTTCTAGGAAATTTTCGTGGCCTCACTTGAATCTGAACCTGTCTGGTCTGATTTCTTTCTACTTGGTTTGATGATTACTGCTCTTGAATTGGTGGTTTTTGCTTGAATGCACGATGTTGGATAATGATTTTTACTATCTATGCCTGAATGTTTGAGTTTAAAGTGTCAGGGGGTGCTCCTGGTGGTGAGTTACCTAGGATCCAGCCACAACACATGGAAATGGCAGAATGAAGAGCGATGCTCTCTGTTTAATACTTTGTTGTCGCGAGATCCAAAAGGTAAACCTGGGAGCCTCTCACGCAATTCAAATGGAACCCTTCACTAGCGATCGAGAGATTCAATAGGAGGCCTGGGAACCTCTCGCGCAATCCAAATAGAATTCTTCACTAGCTGTCGCGAGCTCCAACGTAAACCTGGGAACCTTGCGCAATTCAAATGGAACATTTCACTAGCTGTCGCGAGATTAAAAGTAAACCTTGGTGACTCTCACGCAATCCAAGTTGCATTTACCCCGTCGCCAGTTTCATTTCCCATCCCGCGACAGGATATGTTCCAAAGCGCGCCAAGCCTATCGATAAGTACTCCAAACCCGCGATTGTCTCTTTCCCCGTTCTCTCTCTTCTCTCCATCCCGTGAAACCCTAGCTTCTGGTGCTCTTCTACCTTTCTCATCCAGCATCCATTCTACAATCCATTATTCACACCAGGATCCTACAGATTTGTTCCAAACGTCATCCCCATCAGTTGCCCTCTACATAGAGATCTCGTGGTGCACTGTGTGTCAGATCGAACCAAACCTTACGAATTTAGGGTAAGCACTCAGATCTCAGTCCCCCTTTTACATCTTTAAAAAGTTGAGTTTGTAATGGCCCCTAAGAGTGCACCAAAGAAAAGGGGCAAGGATAAGGCCCCTATTGAGCCCGCTTCTAAGAAGGTCAAGACTCCTAAGGCACCGAGAAAAGGGAAGGATGTGGTTGAGGAGGTGGAGGAGCCAACCCCTGAGTTTTCTACACCCTCTAAGCTCATGGCTTCTATCCCCTTGGAGGCTGAAACAACTTTCGACATGCCCTTCTTCGAGAATGAACCTCTCTGCCCCTGCCACTGAGTTTATGAGCAAGGCTGGTCTGACACCCTTGATGAAAGGAATTCCAGCACTAGCCTACCCTAGGCTAGTGCAACTTTTTTATCAGAACATCAGGGTCACCGAGGACAAAGATGGACAATCAGGCTTCCTCATGCTGATTGATGATTTCGAGATGTTGATTAACCCCAGCTGATTGCAGAAGTATTGGGAATCCCAACTGCATTTGACACTAGCTGTGGATATGGCCCTCCCCTGAGTGCCTCCATTGACATCATTGCAAGGGCGCTTACTAGAGGATTAAAGGCCTCTGGGGGTTCCATAAGAAGAAGAGAGTTGGAGCCAAGCCTCCTTTTCATTGACCAGGTCCTGAGAAAGAACATCTACTGCTCAGGCCATCAGCAGGAGAGGAGGGCCCCTATTGCTGATGTTGTTTACTCCTCTCTGGACCATGGCTTCCATGCAGCCTGGTTAATTTTTGAAGCAATGAAGGACTTGGTGGAGAAGCTAGGACAGAAGAAGAAGCCACACACACTCCCATATGCCAGAGTCATCACCAAACTGCTTTCGAGGGGGGGGTACAAGATACCAAAAGGAGCGGAGACTACCACCCTTGCCCCTACAATGTTTGCCAAGAGGCAATGGGGAATCAGCAGGAGCCTGATGGAAACCCAAAAGAAGAAGAAGGCTGAAGCTCAGGCCCCTCCCAAGCAAGCTGATGAGGTAGCTGAGAGGACACCACCCCCCATGACAGCCCCATACCTTCCCCTACCCTATCTCAATACACAACTCCAATACCCCCATCATCTTCACAAAACCCAAACAACCCTCCACTGATCTCATACAGGAAAAGGAAAATCACTGACACAACCCCCCCTATCCCTTTCCCCACCCATAATCCCTTTTATCCCCACTGACACACCTCACATTGACAAAGACACCACTCCAGCCATGCCTACTACATCCCCACTCACAGACATAGACCTCAACCTTAACATAACCACAAGATTCCAAGCCTTTATTGCTAGTTTCCTTGACACCATGCCCACCCACTACACCCCTCTCCTGAACCCCCCAACTACATCACCACATCACTCACCAGAACCCCAATCTCCTTCTCCTTCCACTTTCCATCACGCCCCTTCCTCCCCTTTTCAATCTGTGCCATCTTCTACACAATCTCAACCTCCCAACCCAGACACACTGACACTCATCCTCTCCCTCATCCAAAACATCCAACCCACCACAACACACACACATGACTAGATGCAAACTGAAATCACATTCATCAAATCCACACTTCAGAAATTGACAAACCCTCCCATCCCTCAACAGTCCACTCAAACCCCCTCGTCCTTTCCCCTCCCACAACACCCAACCATTCTCTTTCATACCTTTCACCATTTCCTTTTCCCTCCCCATCACCCCTACTCCTAGTGAGTCTACCTCATTTTCTTCCCCCATGCCTTCAATCCTACCTCTTATACTATCCCCTCCAACATTCATCGACCAATCCACCCAAAAGGACCCAACTCGTTACCTCCCCAACAACTAGACTTACCCACCGATAACACCACTTCCCCACCTCGACCAATCACATTTTGCTCCTTCTTCCCTCTTCCTATCGCACCCAAACACTCCTTTTACATCCCTCCCTACCTCACCATCCTCCATGCCATGAGGGACAATCCCAACCTTAGGAGGGATGTCCTGAGGGGCATGGCCCAACTTAAGCAATCCTTAGAGACCGCCCTGCTGCAGCAGATTATTGAACTTGAGGAAGCCCATAGAAAGTAATTACTGGGTATTTCCCTTGGGTGGACTAACATCATGGAGGCCTATGAGAAGGCAAAAACTATGGCTGCGTATCATCAGATGAATCTAGAGCTGGAGAAAGCTAATACCAATATGGAGAGGATGAAGGCCAAGATGTTTGAAAAGAGACTTAACAATGCCCAGGAGATGTTCCGACTCTAAAAGGAAATCCATGAAACTGACCTCCAGAAAGCTCAAATCCAAATATCCTTTTTGAAAGCTGCATTGGCTGCTGCGAGAAGTGCAGCTCAGCAGCCCACCCCACTCTCTGTACCCATGCCAGAACCTGAGCCTCAACCTACACAAACTCCTGCTGCACCTCCTACTACGGAGCCTCAACCTACCCAAACCCCTGCGACACCTCCTGCTGAGCAAACTTATCCTAAGTAGAGGAAAGTCACTGCTAAGAGAACTGCTTCCACAACAACATCTATCAAAATTGGCAAAGAGCCAGCTGTCCAATCTGAGGAGGCACAACCACATGGCCAACCAGAAAAAGGGAAGTCCCCTGTAGCCCCCATGAAGCAAGATAACGAAAAATCCCCTATGACCCCTCTTGAACCAAGACTAGAAAAATGAGGGTGAGGGCACCAAAAGCTCCAACCGTGAAGAAACCTCCAGCCCAACAACAGAAACCAAGGCAGCCAAAGAAAAAGAGTCCAACTGAGAGCAAAGCAAAGAAGAAAAAGACCAAAGCTCCCTTAGACGGAACCAAGTCCAAGCTCAGTGCTGAGAACAAAGCTGAACTTAGGAAACATGCAAAAGCAGATAATGGGATTGGTTCATGATTCAGATTTCGATTTCTCATCCTCTTAAACTAGATTGTAGTTAGGCTTTTCTTTCCTTTCCACTTCATTTCTTGTCATTATAATTATAGTTGTACACTTTTATCTCAGCTAATAGAATTTCTTTTTGTATATTGCTTTGTGTATATTGTCTGTGTGTGTTTACCTTCCTCTTCATGACTATTACCCTACACTTTATGACCTTTGAACCAGTGAGGACACTGCTCCTCATGGTCTGAGGGTGTGGCAGGGTAGGTCTACTAATAGAATAGTTAACTTTAGTACAATAGTGGTGCTATAATTGGGATGAATAAAGTTGATTTTCACCTAACTTACTGCAATGAGGAAATTTGTAAAAATATTTAAATATTTTTGCAGATATTTTGAAACTGAAAAGTTTAAAATCTTAGCACCACCATGAAGCTCACATCAGAAAATTTTTCAGTTAGTACTTAGTGAACCTAAGAGGAGAGAAAAAGGTGAAAATACACCCCATGGGTTAATTTCAGGACCATACCTAGTGAGATTTGGGCCCATCATTTTCTTTTGAAGAGTTTTTTTTGCATTATTTATGCTCTACGAACTAATTGAGTCAAGACCTTTTCACTAGAAGTTAGGCACCTCCAAATCAAAACTGATTGACAGCACTCATGACAGTAAGGAAATGATCCAAGGCCTTCATTTGGACAGTTTGAGCCTGAAAATACAACCTTTTAAAACTACCCTTTCACATACACTAGTTGAGCCTTAAAAATCCTACTTTTCTTTGATAAACACCAGAATACTTGCACCTTAACCTCATGACCTGATTCAACCTCACCGTCACTCTGAGAATTCAGAAGGTAAAGGAGGAGTAAAAGATAGTGAGAGTGGTCCAATATTTGGTGGAAGGTGAAGAAAAGCAACTTATGAACAGCAGTGTATCAATGGTATTTGTATGGTAGTTCATCATAAAAATCATAAAAATATTGAATAAAAATAAAAAGAGAAAAAGAAAGAGAAGTCTAGAGAAGAACATCATCTGAAAATTGAAAAGAAGAGGAGAAGTTGGCCACTTTGATTATGGAATATATCAAATAAGATGAAGTTTTGCTGAAATGAAGGTTGTGAAATCATGAATCACTCCTTACCTTGCTGATTTCTTAATTTTGATTCCCTTTTTACCCCTTTATTCTGTATATCCCTCACCCATAAGCCACATTACAACCCATTCAAAATGACCTTGAAGATCCAAAGTGAAATGAGCTGTCATGTGGAGATGAGGAGTTGTCCAATCTATGGTGAAAGTCATGAAGATGTCAGAAATTAGAAGCTTTGCCTATGCTCATGCTTGCAGGCCCATTTGGGGTCTGTAACTGCTCTTGAGCTGTTTTGAATGTGAACACCCTCAGATTGTAAATGTTGAGAGATAGCCCTAGTGAGAATTGGGTCTGAATTTTAACCTCATTGGGGTTGTATCCAACTTGATTTTTGAATTTAAGGCAAGCTTGGTATTGATTTTTACACATTGAGTCTCTAATGTAAAATGAATGGTGGTGATGCAATCACATGCTAATTTTGAGTTTTAAATGGCCTGCATTATTGCTACAATTTCCTCTGAATTTCAAAGGAAAGTGGATTGATGCGTTATTCATTGAAATTTGTTTTGCCATTGACTGCACCACTGTTAACTATTTTTATTAAGAAGTTTGTGGGTAACTTCACTGAAAACCCTTAGGAGACTTCACTCCTCTACTAGGGATCACCTACGGGTTTAAAAGGCTTGGTACATATGCTAAATGTACCCGTGATCCCTACGAAAGTGGCATTTAATTAGTTAAAGTTTTGCTAAGGGACTAGCAAAGATTAGGTTTGGGGGTGTGTTAAGACTTGAAAAGTACCACTTTTCACCCCTTAACTTAATCTCTGTTAGACCCTTAGTCATTTAATAAATGTGTGTTAAGCCCATTTTATAGGTAATAAGTAGTAGCTGCAGATAAGGCCCTAACCATGCCAAGAAGCTTACTTTTGCCCCAGAAGTTCGTTAGGAGAAAGGAAGTTGGACCCAGACAGAGAATTGGCTGCAGCATAGGCACAACATAGCAACAACAAGTCAAGAAGTAAGCCTCGCATAGATGTCGCAGAGTTTAATTGAATCAGAAAGAATACTTCGCGTAGTTATCGCAGGTTTCTAAAGGCAGCACACCAACTGCTCCTGCTATTCTCGCATAGATTGATGATAGAAGGGATTAAAAAGCAGACTCCGCATAGTTCTCGTGAGGCTCAGTTGGAAGCTCTCAGATCTCGCAGCGAGAGAGAGAGAGAGCTCAGGCATTCTTATGCGCAAGCGTCAGCGATGGCGCATGAGGATGCAAATCTTCAGGGAACTACTCACGCAATCCAGAGGCCTATGCACATTGCTTCTTAGTGAGGATCCCCACAATATTCACCAAGGAATGAACTGCACGTACGATTCTCGCGCCATTCAAATGGAAAGTGCAATCCCGCGACGATCAGAGCAATCCCGCGATGACCAAACCATCTATCCCGCGACTGCAAGAGCTTCAAGTCAATTCAATCCCGTGACTCCAACTCTATCACACGATAAGACCTAGAAATCCTTGCTACCTAGCGAGGCTCGGGATCTTAACTTTCTCGCACTTCTGTAGGGGCAGTCTGGGAACTTTCAGAACTAGGGCATGCACTCCAATGCTCCAATCTCTGTGCACATGCCCCGAGGCATCCAAGGAACAGTAATGGGCCACATTTGCATCGTTAAAATTAGGGTTTTCCTAACCCTAATACTCACACAACTAACTGCTATATAAGTCTAAGCCTAGTTTAGGTTGAAGTGGGCAGTTCTTCTTGAATCGACTGTATAGTTCCAGTAGGCTAAGGTGAGGGCTTAGGCAGCTTCTTTTCCTTTTTCTTCTCTCCATAGTCCAACACTTGCTGGTTATGCCTTTGTATGTTTATTTGGAACAGGTTTAATGGTGTTTTATAATCGGATCATATGCATGTATGGGATTGATATTTGAGGGTTATTCTGTACAAGGCTGCTGCCTGGAGATCCTCCATTGCTAAGTTGTATTGTAAGCAATGGAGGATTGTTTTTAAGGATTTATTTAGATCCATGTGACCTGTGTGTCCAGGTTAGGGACATTGCAGGCCTATGCCCCACCACAGGATCCACTAAATCTAAATCCCCATGGGAGCTTGAGCTGGTAGACTTGTGAACATGGTGGTGGCAGTAATATACTTGTTCTGTCTCATGAGTCACTCCTTACCTTGCTGATTTCTCAATTTTGATTTCCTTTTTACCCCTTCATTCTTTATATCCCTCACCAATAAGCCACATTACAACCCATTCAAAAAGACCTTGAAGATCCAATGTGAAATAAGCTGTCAGGTGGAGATGAGGGAGTGCCTAATCTATGGTGAAAAGCCATGAGGATGTCAGAAATTAGAAGCCTTAACTATGCTCATGCTTGCAGGCGCATTCGGGGTCTGTAACTGCTCTTGAGCTGCTTTAAATGTGAACACCCCTAGATATTCATTGTTGAGAGATAGCCCTGGTGAGAATTGGGTCTGACTTGTAACTTCATTAGGGTTGAATCCAATCTAATTTTCGAATTTAAGGCAAGCTACTGATATGTGCACATTGAATTTCTAACGTAAAATGATTGGTGGAAATGCAAAAACATGCAAAAAAAATGTTGAGTTTTAAATGGCCTGCATTACTGCTACAATTTCCTCTGAAGTCCAAAGGAAAGTGGATTGATGCTTTATTCATTGAAATTTGTTATGCCATTGACTGCACTACTTTTAATTATTTTTATTGAGAAGTTTGTGAGTATCTTCACTGAAAACCCTCAGGAGACTTCACTCCTCCACTAGGGATCACCTAGGGGTTTAAAAGGCTTGTACATATGCTAAATGTACCCATGATCCCTACCAAAGTAGCATTTAATTAGTTAAAGTTTTGCTAAGGGACTAGCAAAGATTAGGTTTGGGGGTGTGTTAAGACCTAAAAGGTATCACTTTTCACCCCTTAACTTAATCTCTGTTAGACCCTTAGTCATTTAATAAATGTGTGTTAAGCCCATTTTATAGGTAATAAGCAGTAGCTGCAGATAAGGCCCTAACCATGTCAAGAAGCTTGCTTTTGCCCCAGAAGTTCCTCAGGAGAAAGGAAGTTGGACCCAGACAGAGAATTAGCTATAGCATAGGCATAGCACAGTAGCACCAAGTCGAGAAGTGAGCCTCGCGCAGATGTCGCAGGGTTCAATTGAATCAGAAAGAATGCTTCAAGCAGTTGTCGCGGGTTTCTGAAGGCAGCACACCAACTGCTCGCGCTGTTCTCGCACAGATTGATGACAGAAGGGATTAAAAAGCAGACTTTGCACAGTTCTCGCGAGGCTCAGTTGGAAGCTCTCGCGCAGTCTCAGCAGTCTTGCGCAGCTCAAGAGAGGAGCATTTAATCTTTACACGATTCATTGAGGATTGAGAGCTCCAGGCATTCCTGCGCGTAGCTATCGCGCAGTGGCCGTGAGATGTAGATGCTTAGGGAACTGCTCGCACAATCCAGAGGCCAATGCACATTGCTTCTTCGTGAGGATCCCAGCGAGATTCACCAAGGAATAAACTGCGCGCGTGATTCCTGTGCCATTCAAATGGAAAGCTCAATCCCGCAACGATCAAAGCAATCCTGCGATGACCAAACTATCTATCCCACGACTCCAAGAGCTTCAAGTCAATTCAATCCCATGACGCCAACTCTATCACGCGAGATGACCTAGAAATCCTTACTACCTAGCGAGGCTCGGGATCTTAACTTCTCCCCCACTTCTATAGAGGCAGTCTGGGAACTTCTAGCAACTAGGGCATGTATTCTAATGCTCTAATCTCCGTGCACGTGCCCTGAGGCATCCAAGGAATAAAAATGGGCCACATTTGCATCATTAAAATTAGGGTTTTCCTAATCCTAATGCTCCCACAATGCTGCTATATGTTTAGGCCTAGTTTAGGTTTAGTGAGGAAATTGAATTGGACATTGTCTTCTTGAATTAGTCAGAGTTCCAAAGAGCTAAGGTTAGGTTTAGCAGCTTTTTCCTTTTTCTTCTCTCCATAGTCCAGCACTTGCTAGCTATGCTTTTGTATGTTTATTTGAAATAGTTTTAATGGTGTTTTATAATAGGATGTTATACTTATATGGGATTGGTGTATGAGGGTTGTTCTGAGCAAGGCTGTTGCCTAGAGATCCTCCATTGCTAAGTTGTATTGTAAGCAATGGAGGATTGTTTTTAAGGATTTATTTAGATCCAAGTGACCTGTGTGTCCAGGCTAGGCACATATGCAGGCCTATGCCCCACCATAGGATCCACTAAATATGAATCCCCATGGGAGCCTAAGCTGGTAGCCTTGTGAACATGGTGGTGGCAGTAATCTACTTGTTCTGTCTCAGACCTCTGTGAGGAGGATAGCCTCTGTGGATAGTCTGTGACCATTTAAGTGGATAGGTTATAGCCCTAGGGTGAGGCCAATCCATAGATCTAAGATAGATTTTTCTTCTATGCACTTGTACTTGTAGCCCTATGAGAGATTGTGCAGAGACAGACTCCCCTGTATTTGTATAGACCCACCATCTGATGGCAGATCTGATCTTGCTGTAGAGATTGTAGGCTTTAGGATCGATCATCATCTTTCTAAAGCAAAGGAACAACTAGACCTAAAGCTAGTACTCAAACTCTTGCTGGTCCTGTGTGTCCAGGCTAGTGCACATTGCAGGCCTAGCCCCACACACAGAACTTTAGAGGTTTAGGTTCCTATGGATTCTTGAGCTGGTAGCCTGGAAGTAGTAGTGCCTATAATGATAAACTTGTTCTGAACCATCTCGGGACTGTGGTTCCCCTATTGGATAGTCTATGATCAATTAAGTGGGTAGGTTATAGCCATAAGGGATTGAACCATGGCGCGGGGGTGAGTTGGATCCTTTCTCTTCTTTGGTGATAATGTAGCCATTGGATAGGATTTCTATAGCAGCATATCTACGTCTGAGTTATAAGACCCATCAGATCTATACCTAATAGCTTACTTCTCACCCTTTTATATTTATTTTCTCACACTCTATCATTCTTCTCAACCATTTCTGTAGTTTAGGCATTAGGGTACCATAGGATTTAAACAATAGTGACCTTAAATCCCCTTCTATTTACGATTGCTAGATCTGTAGTCAGATCTAGAGGGCCTGCTAAAGATAGCTCCCTTGGAGCTTTAGATCATCTTTCCCTGTGGGACAAACTCTTATTAAAACTTGCTACAACAGGCCCTGTATCTTGCAGGTCTGTGTATTTTTAGAGTTGCTGCTCTGTAGTTTTCATTCCACCTTTGATTTATTTTCACTAACCCATTCTTATCATTGTTGTCAATAAAGTTAGCAGCAACCATCAAAAATATCGTAATAGAGTCTCTTCTCGTCCAGTAGATTCAATTGTTCAAAGTGGGATCTCTCTCTCTCTGCATCGGGTAAGCCTGATTCCATGAGGATTTGGAGCAAGGGTACTTCAACCTCTACCGGTAGGTTGGCCTCGGTTCTATACACAAGGGAGAATGGTGATACCCCTGCAGCGGTACAGGCTAATATTTTGTAGGCCCACAATGCAAATGGCAGCATTTCACTCCAATCTTGGTAAGTGATGAACATCTTTTCGAAGATGCGGATGACCGTCTTGTTCGCAGCTTCTACGGCTCTATTAGTTTGAGGCCGATAAGGGGACGAGCGATGGTGCCTGGTCTTGTACTACGCGCAGAAGGCTCTGATGCGCTTATTTGCAAAGTTTATGCAATTATCTTTGATGATATCCCTGGGTACTCCAAATCGGCACACAATATTATTCTTGAGAAACTTCTCGACATGACTGGCCGTGATGTTGGTATTTGACGCCGCTTCGACCCACTTGATAAAGTATTCAATGGCGACGAGGATGAACTGATGTCCATTTGACGCTTTTGGACTAATCATTCCAATGACGTCAAGGCCCCAAGTAGCAAATGGCCAAGGAGTGGTAATGTAGTGTAGATCGATGGTAGGAGCATGTATCAGACTGGAGTGTTCCTGACACTTATAGCATTTCTGAATATATTTGCAGCAATCCAATTCCATAGTGGTCCAAAAGTACCCTTGCCATAAAATTTTCTTAGCGAGCATGTGATTGCTGACGTGGGCACCGCATACTCCTTCGTGGATCTCTCTCATGATGTTGATCGCTTCACTTTCAGTAAGGCACCTGAGCAAGATGTTATTGTACGATCGCTTGTAAAGGCATTCCCCACAAATGACGTAGCCTGCCGCTAAATATTGAATGGTTCGTTTGTCCGTTTTAGACGTACCCTCAGGGAAAGTTAGTGTTTAGAAAAAATTCTTAATATTTGAGAACCAAGGTGGCTCATAATCAGGCTTTGTAGGTTCCTCAATTTTGAGGCAGAAGGTTGGCTCATTCCTTTGCTCGATCATGGTCGGCTTCATCTCAGCACCAAACAGGATTTCAATCATTGACTTCAAAGTGGCCAATGCGTCGGCAAAGCGATTCCTTATCCCGGGGACAGATGAGAATGTCACATCTTGGAAGCAAGCTATCAAATCCTTGAGGTGCTCATGGTAAGGGATTAATTTCTCATCCTTCATCTTTCAGTCACCATTCATCTGGCATTTGATCAACTGCGAATCGCTGAATACCCAGAGGTGAGTTACATTCAGATCGAGAGTCGCTTGTAGGCCTGCGGCACAAGCCTCGTACTCGGCCATATTGTTACTGCAAGGGAAGTTGAGGTTGATAGAGATGGGTACGTGGGATACTTTTGACGAAATCAGAATGGCACCAACTCCCTGATCCTCAACATTGGCTGCACCGTCAAAGTGCATTACCCAAGATTCCTCTGCTTCCTCAGTATCATCGTCAGTCATGAATAGGATGTCCTCATCAGGGAACTCAGTTCTCAAAGGCTCATAATCTAGCAAAGGATTGTCGACAAGATGATCGGCGAGTGCCTGCCCCTTTATCGACTACTGATTGACGTACGTGATGTCAAACTCAAACAATAAAAGATGCCATCGTGTGGTTCATCTCGTAAGAGCTGGCTTCTCATACAGGTATTTCAACCAGTCCATTCGAGCTAAAAGTAGAACGGCTTGGGATAACAAGTAATGGCAGAGCCTCTGAGTAGCCCATACAAGAGCCAGGCATGCTTTCTCCAGATGAGAATAGCGCGTCTCATAATCAGTAAAGTTCTTACTCAGATAGTAAATGGCCTTCTCTCTTCTTCCGGTCTCGTCATGCTGTCCTAAGACACATCCCATCGAGACTTCCGTCAAGGAGAGATACATCAGGAGTGGTCTCCCCGGCTCAGGTGGTACCAGAACAGGTGGGTTAAGGAGGTAGCTTTTGATTTTGTCGAATGCTGCCTGACAATTGTTGTTCCATTCAACGGGCGAGTTCTTCCTTAGTAGCATGAATATCGGCTTGCAGATTTGAGTTAGCTGTGCAATAAATTGACTAATATATTGTATTCTGCCCAAGAACCCCCTAACAACTTTCTCGCTAGATGGTGGCGACATTTCGATGATCGCTTTAACTTAGATTGGATCGACCTCGATCCCTCTCCTGCTAACAATGAATCCCAACAGTTTCCCATACATAGCACTGAATGAACACTTTTGTGGATTCAGACGTAACTTGTACTTTCTCAACCTCTCAAACAACTTTTGGAGGTTCACCAAGTGATCGCTGCGGTTCAGTGACTTGGCTATCATATCATCGACATATACTTCAATTTCTCGATGCATCATGTCGTGAAACAGCGCAGTCATATCCCTCTGGTATGGTGCACCGACCTTTTTCAGCCCAAATTTCATGACTCTGTAGTGAAAGGTTCCCCAAGGAGTGTTGAACGCAGTATTTTCTCGATCTACCACTGCCATTTTAATCTGATTGTATCCGAAGAATCCGTCCATAAAAGAAGCAACTCGTGCCTAGCAGTGCTATCGACTAAGATGTCGATGTGCGACAATGGGAAACCATCTTTTGGGGTCCCCTTATTTAAGTTTCTAAAATCAATGCACATGCAGACTTTTCCATCCTTCTTCGATACAGGGACAACATTGGCTAGCCATTGCGGGTACATACATACCATGAAAAATCCTGCGTCATACTGCTTGATGACCTCATCTTTGACTTTCAACATCCACTCGGGTCAGAGACGTCTCAACTTCTGCTTAACTGGTTTCATATCAGGATAGAGAGGCAACTCATGCTCGACAAAATCAGTGTCCTGACTAGGCATGTCCTTGTACAACTAGGAAAAAAAATCTTGGTATGACCGAAGGAAGTCGATCATGCATTTTCTTTCTTTGGGAGATAGCGATGTTTCGATCTTGGTAATTCGAGGAATCTCCTCAGTCCTAGATTAACATCCTCGGTTTCTTCGACAATGGGAATAGGTCCATGCTCAAATTTGGCAAATCGGTCAAGGAGCTCATTGGGGCGCTCCTCTAAAGGGATATCCTTGTCCAGACTCGTAACTCCTACCTCTTCTTGTATTTCTACAGGAAAGGAGTCGATTTTACGTGGGGCGGGTATTTCAATTAAGGCATTTTTGTGGGATTTTATTTAGAATTTTAAATGATAACTGTTAAGACCTGAAAAGTATAACTTTTTACCCCTTAACTTATTCTCTATTATACTCTTAGTCATTTAATAAATGTGTGTTAAGCCCATTTTGTAGGTAATAAGCTGCAGCTGCAGATAAGGCCCTAACCATGCCAAGAAGCTTACTTTTACCCCAGCAGTTCCTCAGGAGAAAGGAAGTTGGACCCAGACAGAGAATTGGCTGCAGCATAGGCACAACATAGTAGCAACAAGTCAAGAAGTAAGCCTCGCGCAGATGTTGCAGGGTTCAATTGAATCAGAAACAATGCTTCGCGTAGTTGTCGCGGGTTTCTAAAGGCAGCACACCAACTGCGCTTGCTGTTCTCGTGTAGATTGATGACAGAAGGGATTAAAAAGTAGGCTTCTCGTAGTTCTCGCCAGGCTCAGTTAGAAGCTCTCGCACAGTCTCGCATAGCTCAAGAGAGGAGCATTTAATCTTCGTGCGATTAACTGAGGAGAGAGAGCTACAGGCATTCCTGCGCACAGCTGTTGCGCAGTGGCCGCAGGATGCAAATCTTCAAGGAACTGCTCACACAATCCAGAGGCCTTTGCACATTGCTTCTTCGTGAGGATCCCCGCGAGATTCACCAAGGAATGAACTGCGCGCGTGATTCTCGCGCCATTCAAATGGAGAGCACAATCCCGCGACGATCAGAGCAATCCCGCGATGACCAAACCATCTATCCCGCGACTGCAAGAGCTTCAAGTAAATTCAATCTCGCGATGCCAACTCTATCACGTGACAAGACCTGGAAATCCTTGCTACCTAGCGAGGCTCAGGATCTTAACTTTCCCCCACTTCTGTAGGGGCAGTCTAGGAAATTTTAGAACTAGGGCATGCACTCCAATGCTCCAATCTCCATGCACACGCCCTGAGGCATCTAAGGAACAGTAATGGGACACATTTTCATCATTAAAATTAGGGTTTTCCTAACCCTAATACTCACACAACTGACTGCTATATAAGCCTAGTTTAGGTTGAAGGGGACTGTTCTTCTTGAATCGACTGTATAGTTCCAGTAGGCTAAGGATAGGGTTTAGGCAGCTTCTTTTCCTTTTTCTTCTCTCCATAGTCCAGCACTTGCTGGCTATGCCTTTGTATGTTTATTTGGAACAGTTTTAATGGTGTTTTATAATCGAATCTTATGCATGTATGGGATTGATGTTTGAGGGTTGTTTTGTACAAGGCTGCTGCCTGGAGATCCTCCATTGCTAAGTTGTATTGTAAGCAATGGAGGATTGTTTTTAAGGATTTATTTAGATCCAAGTGACCTGTGTATCCAGGTTAGGCACATTGCAGGCCTATGCCCCACCACAGGATCCACTAAATCTGAATCCCCATGGGAGCTTGAGCTGGTAGCCTTGTGACCATGGTAGTGGTCGAATCTACTTGTTCTGCCTCGCACTGTGAGGAGGATAGCCTCTGTGGATAGTCTGTGACCAATTAAGTGGACAGGTTATAGCCCTAGGGTGAGGCCAATCCACAGATCTAAGTCAGATTCATCTTCTACACTTGTGCTTGTAGCCCTGTGAGAGATTGTGCAGAGACAGACTCCCCTGTATTTGCATAGACCCACCATCAGATGGCAGATGTGATCTGGCTGTAGGGGTTATAGGTTTGTGACTGGATCGCTGCTATCTTTCTAAAGCAGTAAATAGCTAGACCTAAAGCTAGTACTCAAACTCTTACTGGTCCTGTGTGTCCAGGCTAGTGCACATTATGGCCCAAATTTCACACACGTAACTTTAGAGGTTAAGGTTCTTATGGATTCTTGAGCTAGTAGCCTGGAAGAAGTAGTGCCTACAATGATAAAATTGTTCTGACCCATCTCTGGACTATGGTTCCCCTATTGGATAGTCTGTGACCATTTAAGTGGACAGGTTATAGCCATAAGGGATTGAATCATGGCACAGGGGTGAGTTGGATCCTTTCTCCTCTTTGGTGATAATGTAGCCATTGGACATGATTTCTATAGCACCAAATCTGAGTCTGAGTTATAAGACCCATCAGATCTGTACCTAATAGCTTACTTCTCATCCTTTTATATTTATTATCTCACACTCTATCATTATGCTCAACCATTTATGTAGTTTTGGCATTAGGTTACCATAGGATTTAAACAATAGTGACCTTAAATCCCCTTCCATTTAAGATTGCCAGATCTGTAGTCAGATCAGGAGAGCCTACTAAAGATAGCTCCCTTGGACCTTTGGATCATTTTTTCCTGTGGGACAAACTCATACTTATTAAAACTTGCTACAACAGGCCTTGTATCTTGCAGGTCTGTGTATTTTAGACTTGTTGCTATGTAGATTTTAATCCACCTTTGATTTATTTTCACTAACACATTCTTATCACTGTTTTCAATAAAGTTAGCAACAAGCATTTAAAATATCCTAACAAGCTTTTGGCGCCGTTGCCAGGGACTCTTGATCTATTAGTAGACCCTAGATTTCTGTATTTTTTATTCTTTGGTAGCTGTGTTTGTAAATAACTGATACTGCTGATTTACATTTGAAAATTTTCTTGCAGATCTAGACAGTAGCAGAGAGGAAAGTAGAACTGCACTTGGAGTCTAGCTACCTCTGTTTGCATTTCTCTAACCCTAAAAAACCTAGTCTATTTCTCCTTTGTAAATTCCATAGCAGTTGATTAGGATAGTTGTAATTTTATTAATTGCAATGTGTCTGCAAGTAGTCTTCCATGCTGTTGGTGTGTGTGCATGTTAGGAAGGAGATCCCTCAGTCCCACATTAGAGCCTCCTAATCCTGAGATAGAAAAGGCCAGAAGACCAAGAAGGCCCAGAGACACCACAGTTGAATCCCTTACTGAAACTGAGACAACTGTCATGGGTGAAGAGCAACCCAGAAAATTAAAGGAATTGAATGCTCCTAATGATTATAATTCCCCATTCAGCATTCAATTCCCAGATCTTCAGGGAAATTATGAGATTAGAACCTCAATCATCCAAATGCTTTCCTCTTTCCATGGGCTTAGCAACGATGACCCCTACAAGAACATTGACCAATTCTTGGCCCTGTGCACAACATTCTCCATTACTGGTTTGGGACCAGAAGCCACAAGATTAAGGCTCTTTCCTGTCTCCCTAAAGGATAGGGCTAGCACCTGGTTAGCTACTCTCCTAAACAACAATATCACTTCATGGAAAGACCTCCAGATAAGATTTTTGACCAAATTCTTCCCAGAGATAAAAACTAGCC
The DNA here is from genome assembly GCA_021018995.1 of Chloranthus sessilifolius. Taxonomy (NCBI): domain Eukaryota; kingdom Viridiplantae; phylum Streptophyta; class Magnoliopsida; order Chloranthales; family Chloranthaceae; genus Chloranthus; species Chloranthus sessilifolius. The sequence goes on along the minus strand of CM037592.1, from coordinate 76,789,785 downwards.
AGCTGAGGAAAGCAATACTTGCTTTTGCCCAATCCCCAGCTGAGGATTTTAATCAAGCATTTGATAGATTCAAGGAGATGCTCAAACAATGTCCCCACCACAAGATCCCTGACTGGCAGCTTGTCCAGAGCTACTATAATGGGATTGATGAGAAAAGTAGAGACATGGTAGATGCCTCTTGTAGTGGAACTTACATGCACAAAACAGCTGATGAGGCATGGGATTTATTCGAGGTCATCAGTGAAAATGCTTTTCAAAAGATGACCTTGTCAAGAACTGTTCATGAGCCTTCTCCTAAAATGGGACTAGCTGAAACTTCCAGAGGAAAGATGTATGAAGTAACTGGGAATAATGACCTGAAAATATAGATAGCCAATCTTTCTGATAAGTTTGATAAACTATTAACTGTGGTGCAACCCAGATTGGCTACACAGGTGATGGAGGCATGTCTGATATGCCAATCTTCACAACACACAGTGGAAGAGTGCCCATCTGCAGGACAATATCCTGAGTATGTGATGGACAAGCTGCTGCTGCCCAATCAATTGGCCAGCAACAATCTATTGGCTATAACAAGCAACCTGGATACCAAAGAAGAAATGCTTGGTTACCAGTGGAGAGACCACCCAAATTTGAGGTGGAGACAAGATAATTACATGTAGCCACAACAAATGTTGGCTTTACCTCAAAGGCCACATCAGCAGCTGCCCCAGCTGTAAAATCAGTTGGTAGTTCCCCCACCTCAGCCCTGAAATGCTTCTTTTTAAGATCAGGTTTTGGCCTCATTGCAAAACCTTAGAACCTTGACTCAGACTATGAACTCTCACAGCCAAAACATAAAGAAAATGGAAGAGCAGCTAGGCCAAATATAAAATGCCTTGGCCAAAAGAGAAGAGAGCAGGTTGCCAAGTCAGGCAGTGGCCAATCCTAAGGGCTAATAATTGATTGGAGAAGGTTCCTCAAGTTTTGAGGGAACTAATGCCATCACAACCCTAAGGTCTGGTAGGCGGGTGGACAACCAGGTTGGAAAGAAACAAGGATAGGTCATTTCCAAAGAATTTTCGAATGAAAGTGAAAAAGAATTTGTTAGAGCACAGAGCCAAAAGTTGTCTGCAACCCTGCAACAAGAGAAAAATAAAGAGGTTGTAGTTGAGCCTCAGCTGGAAATAAAAGATGAAAAAAGAAAAAAATAAAAGTTTAATCATAGGCTAGCAGCTGAGGAACCAGCAGTACCTCCGTTGTCATTTCCTCAAGCTTTGAGTGGCCCAGCCCCTTTCGATAAGGGGAATGCACAGAGAGAGGAAATGATGGAGACCTTTAAGCAGGTAAAAAATAATTTTCCGTTGCTTGATGCAATTAGACAGGTCCCAGCCTATGCCAAATTTTTGAAAGACCTTTGTACCCAGAAAAGAAAAGCTAGAGGTCATTTGTCCGGAAAGGTCTTTGCAACTGATACAGTTAATTCTGTATTAAATATAACAATTTTAGAGAAGTTGTAAGACCTAGGGATACCCACTATTCTCTGCATAATTGGAGACCACACAATTAAATGCAGAAATGAATTGAGTTTAAATCTAGAGTTCAGATCTTGCAAGTGAGGGGACTATTTGGTTAAATTGGAAACAGAAAATGGAGAGAAACAACTTGGAGTTTGGTCTTGGTGCAATTGGATTGAGCTAACAGTGTCACAAAGAATTCAGAGTGCATCAATCCCTCATCTGGCTATCAGCACAGCTACTTGTAGCCCTGTGGGTGAGGCCAATCCACATAGCTAAGACAGATTCTTCTTCTCTGCACTTGTACTTGTAGCCCTGTGAGAGATTGTGCAGAGACAGACTCCCCTGTATTTGTATAGATCTACCATCAGATGGCAGATCTGATCTGGCTGTAGAGATTATAAGATTGTGACTGAATCACTGCTGTCTCTCTAAAGCAGTGAACAACTAGATCTAAAGCTAGTACTTGAACTCTTGCTGGTCCTGTGTGTCCAGGCTAGTGCACATATGCAGGCCTATACCCCACACACAGAACTTTAGAGGTTGAGGTTCCTATGGATTCTTAAGCTGGTAGCCTGGATGAAGTAGTGCCTACAATGATAAACATGTTCTGACTCATCTATGGACTGTGGTTCCCCTATTGGATAGTCTGTGACCATTTGAGTGGACAGGTTATAGCCATAAGGGATTGGATCATGGCACAGGGGTGAGTTGGATCCTTTCTCCTCTTTGGTTATAATGTAGCCATTGGACAGGACTTCTATAGTAGCAGATCTGAGTCTGAGTTATAAAACCCATCAGATCTGTACCCAATAGCTTACTTCTCACCCTTTTTATATTTATTTTCTCACACTCTATCATTCTTCTCAACCGTTTTTGTAGTTTAGGTATTAGGTTACCATAGGATTTAAACAATAGTGACCTTAAATCCCCTTCCATTTAGGATTGCCAGATCTGGAGGGCCTACTAAAGATGGCTCCCTTGGAGCTTTAGACTATTTTCCCTGTGGGACAAACTCTTACTTATTAAAACTTGCTACAACAGGCCCTGTATCTTGCAGGTCTGTGTATTTTTGGACTTGCTGCTTTGTATTTTTCAGTCCACCTTTGATTTGTTTACACTAACACATTCTTATCACTGTTTTCAATAAAGTTAGCAGCAAGCATCTAAAATACCTCAACAAGTTTTTGGCGTCGTTGTCGAGGAACTTTTGATCTATTAGTAGACCCTAGATTTTTATATTTTTTTTATTCTTTGGTAGTTGTGCTTGTGAATAACTGATACTGCTGATTTACATTTGGAATTTTGCTTTGCAAATCTGGACAGTAGTAGAGAAGGAAAGTTGAACTGCACTAGGAGTCTAGCTACCTCTATTTGCATTTCTCTAACCCTCAAAACTTAGTCTATTTTTCCTTTGCAAATTCCATAAGCAGTTGATTAGGATAGTTGTAATTTTATTTAGATAATTCTTTGAGTTAATTGCAATGTGTCTGCAAGTAGTCTTCCCTGCTGTTGGTGTGTGTGCACGTTAGGAAGGAGATCCCTCAGTCCCACATTAGAGCCTCCTAACCCTGAGATAGAAAAGGCCAGAAGACCAAGAAGGCCCAGACACGCCACAGTTGAGCCCCTTACTGAAACCGAGACAGCAGTCATGGGTGAAGAGCAACCCAGAACATTGAAGGAATTGAATGCTCCTGATGATTATAATTCCCCATTCAGCATTAAATTCCTAGATGTTCAGGGAAATTATGAGATTAAAACCTCAATCATCCAAATGCTTCCCTCTTTCCATGGGCTCAGCAAGGAAGACCCCTACAAACACATTGACCAATTCTTGGCCCTGTGCACAACATTCTCCATTACTGGTTTGGGACCAGAAGCCACAAGATTAAGGCTCTTTCCTTTCTCCCTAAAGGACAGGGCCAGCACCTGGTTAGCTACTCTCCCTAACAACAGCATCACTTCTTGGAAAGACCTCCAGACCAAATTTTTGCCCAAATTCTTCCCAGAGACAAAAACCAGCCAGTTGAGGAAAGTAATACTTGACTTTGCCCAATCCCCAACTGAAGATTTTAATCAAGCATGGGACAGATTCAAGGAGATACTCAAACAATGTCCTCACCACAAGATCCCTGACTGGCAGCTTGTCCAGAGCTTCTATAATGGGATTGATAAGAAAAGAAGAGACATGGTAGATGCCTCTTGTGGTGGAACTTACATGTACAAAACAGCTGATGAGGCATGGGAGTTGTTCGAGGTCATCAGTGAAAATGCTTTCCAAAAGATATCCTTGTCAAGAACTGTTCAAGAGCCTTCTTCTAAAATGGGACCAGCTGCAATTTCCAAAGGAAAGATGTATGAAGTAACTGGGAATAACGACCTACAAATGCAAATGGTAAATCTTTCTGATAGGTTTAATAAACTATTAACTGTGGTGCAACCCAGATGGGCAGCATAGGTGATGGAGGCATGTCTGATCTTCCAATCTCCACAACACACAGTGGAAGAGCGCCTATCTGTAGGGCAATATCCTGAGTATGTGATGGAACAAGCTATTGCTGCCCAATGATTTGGCCAGCAACAATCTGCTGGCTACAACAAGCAGCCATTTGGATACCAGTACCAAAATGCTGGTTACCAGTGGAGGGATCACCCAAATTTGAGGTGGAGACAAGATAATTACATGCAGCCACAACAGATGTTGGCCTTACCTCAAAGGCCACATCAGCAATTTAACCAGGGATATGCCCCAAGGTCAAATTTCCAGCAGCAGCAGCTGCCCCAGTAGCAAAATTAGTTGGTAGTTCCCCCACCTCAGCCTCGAACTGCTTCTTTTGAGGATCAGGTTTTGACCTCATTGCAAAACCTTGGAACCTTGACTCAGACTGTGAACTCTCACAGTCAAAGCATAAAGAAAATGGAAGAGAAGCTAAGCCAAATATCCAATGCCTTAGCCAAAAGAGAGGAGGGTAGGTTGCCAAGCCATCTAGTGGCCAACCCTAAGGGCCAATATTTGATTGCAGAAGGTTCCTCAGGTTTTGAGGGAGCTAATGCCATCACAACCTCAAGGTCTAGCAGGCTGGTGGACAATCAGGTTAGAAAGGAACAAGGAGAGGTCATTTCCAAAGAATTCTCGAATGAATGTGAAAAAGAATATGTTAGAGCACGGAGCCAAGAGTTGCCTGCTACCTTGCAACAAGAGAAAAATAATGAGGCTGCAATTGAGCCTCAGCAGGAAATAAAAGATAATAAAAGAAAAAAACAAAAGTTTAATCATAAGCTAGCAGCTGAGGAACTAGCAGTACCTCAGTTGCCATTTCCTCAAGCTTTGAGTGGCCCTGCCCCTTTTGACCTTTGTACCCAGAAAAGAAAAGCTAGAGGCCATTTGTCCAGAAAGGTATTTGCAACTGATACAGTTAATTCTGTATTAAACATAACAATACCAGAGAAGTTGCAAGACCCAGGGATACCCACTATTCCCTGCATCATTAGAGACCACACAATTGGAAGGGAACTTCTAGACGTTGGAGCCAGTGTAAACCTGCTCCCATACAGTGTGTATCTGCAGCTAGGTTTGGGGGAGCTAAAACCCACTCCCATTGTGCTGTTAATGGCTGATAGGTCTGAAAGGAGACCTATGGGAGTGGTTGAGGATGTCTTAGTAGGGGTGGACAAGTTCTTTTACCCTGCAGACTTCCTGGTTTTGGACATGGGCTGCAACAAGAGTACAACCACTATACCTGTTATTTTGGGTAGGCCATTCTTGGCCACTACCAATGCTTGCATTCAATGCAGGTCAGGGATTATGGAGGTAACTTTTGAACACATGAAGGTTGAACTGAATGTGTACAATAGTGTAAAGTACCCTCAGCTGGACAATGAGGAAAGCTTTGCAGTGGATGTACTAGAGGAAGTTGTTGAAGAAGAATTGCCCACTCTGCTGGATTGGGGCAATATTATCAAAAGTTTAGTTGAAGTTTGGGACATGGTAGAGGAAGATAGCCCAGCTGTTATGACAGAAGACATGACCACATTGAAGTCTTCTGTGGGCTTAGTGCAGCATTCCATTTGGAACCTACATTGCTGCCTCTTCCTCAAACCAATAAAGCACCAATCTTGCCATCCACTCAACAAGCCCCTGATCTGGATCTCAAGAAGCTTCCAGAAATATTGAAATATGCCTTCCTTGAGAAAAGTGAAAAACTTTCTGTAATTATCTCCTCCTCGCTTACCAATGAGCGGGAGGAAGAATTACTAACAGTCTTGAGGAAGCACAAAAAGGCAATTGGCTGTACCATTGCGGATCTAGGAGGGATAGATGCATCAATATGTATGCATAGGATCTATTTAGAGGAGGGCTCAGTACCCTCCAGGGAAATGCAGAGGAAATTGAATCCTCACATGTAGGAAGTGGTCCTAAAAGAGATTATTAAATTGCTAGATGCTGGGGTAATTTACCCCATTTCTGATTCTGAATGGGTGGCGCCTATCCAAGTGGTGCCCAAGAAATCTGGCATAACAATCATTACAACTAAGTCTAGAGAGCTGAGATCAGTCAAGGAGATCACTGGCTGGAGGGTTTGCATAAATTATTGAAAGCTCAACTCTAAAACCAGAAAAGACCACTTCCCTCTCCCCTTCATAGATCAAATTCTGGATAAGTTGGCTGAAAAAGCTTTTTATGGCTTTCTTGATGGGTAATCAGGGTACAACCAGATCCCTGTGCACCCTCACGACTAAGAGAAAACTACATTTACTTGCCCTTTTGACACTTTTGCTTACCAAAGGATGCCTTTTGGGCTGTGTAATGCACCAACCACCTTTCAGAGGTGTATGTATTCCATATTCTCTAATATGATTGACAAGTTCTTGAAAATCTTTATGGATGACTTCTCTATATATGGGGACAGTTTTGGCCAATGTCTGCAACACCTCCACCTGGTCTTGCAAAGATGTGAGGAGACCAATCTGGTCTTAAGTTGGGAAAAGAGCCACTTCATGGTAACACAAGATATTGTGTTGGGCCATGTAGTCTCTAGAGAAGGGATTGAGGTAGATAAGGCCAAAGTTGACCTCATTTCAAATTTTCCCCCTCCAAAAATAGTCAAACAAATCAGATCTTTCCTTAGACATGCAGGATTTTACAGGAGGTTCATTAAAGACTTCAGCAAAATTCCTAAACCATTGAGCCACCTGCTCTTCCAGGATGTGCCCTTTGATTTTTCTGCTGAATGTCTTGAGGCTTTTGAAACTTTGAAGATATGCCTCACCTCTGCCCCTGTACTCCGAACACCTGACTATGCACTACCCTTTGAGCTGATATGTGATGCATCCGACTTGGCAATAGGTGCTATTTTGGGCCAAAGGAAAGATAAGCTGCCAGTGGGCATTGCCTATGTCAGCAAATCACTTGCTGAAGCTCAGCTGAATTACACCACAATTGAGAAAGAGCTTCTGGCAGTGGTTTTTGCTGTTGACAAATTTAGACCTTACTTACTTGGGTCTAAAATTGTAATCTTCATAGACCACTCAGTATTGAAATACCTATTGTCCAAGAAAGATGCTAAGCCCAGGCTGATTAGATGGATACTCCTGTTGCTGGAGTTTAACATTGAAATTAAGGACAAAAAGGGTGTGGAAAATGTGGTGGCTGACCACTTGTCTAGAATTGTGTTGGAAAAATGTGTTGAGGACCCTACAAATGATGTTTTCTCAGATGAGCAATTGTTTGCCATCTAATCCTTGGTTCCTTGGTATGCACACATTGTAAATTATTTAGTTATCGGTAAGATTCCTACCCATTAGACCAAAATGGACAAAGACCTGTTCTTCTCACAGGTCAAATTCCTTTTTTGGGAGGAACCTTGCTTATACAAATAATGTGCAGACCAAATCATCAAAAAATGTGTTCCAGAAAGTGTTGTCCCCAGTATTTTGGCCATGTGCCATGAAAATGTCTGTGGGGGCCACTTTAGTGGAAGAAAAACAGCTGACAAGATCTTGCAGTGTGGGTTCTATTGGCCTTCTTTATTCAGAGATGTGAATACACACTGCAGGACATGTGAGAGATGTCATAAAATAGTAGGGTTGTCCAAAAGAAACTCAATGCCTTTGCAGCCCATCCTTGTTGTGGAACTGTTTGATGTTTGGGGTATTGACTTTTTGAGCCCCTTTCCTCCTGCAAATGATTATCATTTCATCTTAGTGGCAGTGGATTATGTTTCATAATGGGTAGAAGCTATTGTCACAAGAACCAATGATCATCAAGTTGTCCTCAAATTTGTAAAGCAGAATATCTTCTCAAGATTTGGCACCTCTAGAGCCATTATCAGTGATGGGGGTAGCCATTTCTGCAACAGATATTTCGAGAGCTTGCTCAAGAAATATTCTGTCACCCATAGGATTGCTACTCCCTACCACCCGCAAATATATGGGCAAGTTGAAATTTCTAATAGGGAGATCAAGCACATCCTTGAGAAGACAGTGAGGACTGACAGAAAGGACTAGGCTGATAAGCTAAATGATGCATTATGGGCTGATAGGACTGCTTATAAGACTCCCATTGGAATGTCTCCATTCTGACTAGTTTATGGCAAGGCTTGCCATCTCCTAGTAGAGTTAGAACACAGGGCCTATTGGGCTATAAAAAAATTAAATCTAAACCTAACTTCTGCTGGTCATCACAGGTCGCTGTAGCTGTCAAAATTGGATGAGCTGAGGATCGATGCTTATGCCAATGCTTGGATATACAAGGAAAGGTCCAAGGCTTTCTTTGACAAGGGATTGTTAAGAAAGAGCTTCATGGCTGGTGATAAGGTTTGGTTGTTTAACTCCAAACTTAAATTTTTTCTTGGCAAACTGAAATTTAGATGGGAAGGCCCCTATATTGTCATGAATGTTTCCCCATCTGGTGCTGTGGAAATCAAGGATCCCAAATCTGGGAAAACCTTGAAGGTGAATAGTCAGAGGCTTAAGCCTTGTTTAGAAAAACCTGTTGAACCTATGGACACCATTCACTTTCAAGGGGACCCTTCATTAAACTGATCCACAAATGTGTCCATGTTGTATTATATGTACTTTGGTTTTGATAGGTTTATATTGCCTTCTTTTGTTCAAATTTTTTTAGGAAATTTTAGTGGCCTCACTTGAGTCTGCATTTGTCTGGTCTGATTTCTTTTTATGCTTGTTTTGAATGATTACTTCTCTTATATTGGTGGTTTTTGATTGAATGCACGATGTTTGGATAATGAGTTTTGCTGCCTATAGTTGAATGTTTGATGCTATAAGTGGGAGGTTATTTTAGAGTGTCTGGGGGTGCCCTTGGTGGTGAGTTATACCTAGGAACCAGCTACAGCACAAATTGAAATAGCAGAATGAAGAGCACGTGCTCTCTGTTTAAAGCTTTGCTGTCGCGGGGTCAAAAGTGAGGCCTGGGAGCCTCTCATGCAATCCAAATGGAGCACTTCAATAGCTGTCGCGAGATTCAAAGTAAACCCAGGGAGCCTCTCGTGCAATCCAAATGGAGCACTTCAATACCGGTCGCGAGATTCAAAGTAAACCCTGGGAGCCTCTCGCGCAATCCAAGTTGCAATTACACCTTCGCTAGGTTTCATTTCCCAACTCGCGACCAGATATTTCCAAAGCGCGCCAAGCCTAGTGATAAGTATTCCAAACCCGGGCTTGTCTCCCTTTCCAGTACTCTCTCTCTTCTCCATCTAGCAAAACCCTAGCTTCCGGCGCCCTTCTACCTTTCTCCTCCAACGTCCATTCTATAACCTGTTAAGACCTGAAAAGTACCACTTTTCACCCCTTAACTTAATCTCTGTTAGACCCTTAATCATTTGATAAATGTGTTTTAAGTCTATCCTATAAGTAATAAGCAGCAGCCGCAAATAAGGCCCTAACCATACCAAGAAGCCTACTGTTACCCCAGAAGTTCCTCAGAAGAAAGGAGGTTGAACCCAGACAGAGAATTGGCTGCAGCATAGGCACAGCAAGCAGAAACAAGTCAAGAAGAATGCCTTGCGCAGATGTCGCAGGGTTCAATTGAACCCGAGAGAATGCTTCGCGTAGTTGTCGCGGGCTTCTGAAGGCAGCACACCAATTGCTCGCACCGTTCTCGCGCCGATCGATGACAGAAGGGATTGAAAAGCAGTCTTCGCACGGTTCTCATGAGGCTCAGTCATAAGCACTCCTGAATCACTCACGTAGCCTCGCACAGCTCAAAAGAGGAGCCCTTAATCTTCGCATGATTCACTAAGGAGAGAGAGATCCAGGCATTCCTGCACGCGGCTGTCGCGCTGAAGCCGGGGGATATAAAATTTCAAGGAATTGCTTGCGTGATCCAGAAGCCCATGCACATTATTTCTTCACGAGGATCACCGCGGGATTCATCAAGGAACGAGCCGCGCGCGCAATCCCCACGCCATTCAAATGGAAAGAGCAATCACGCGACGACTAAAGCATCCCCGCGATGACCAAAGTACCAATCCCGTGACTGCAAGAGCTTCAAGTCAAATCAACCCCACAATGCCAATTCTATCACGCGATAAGACCTGGAAAGCCTTTCTACCTAGCGAGGCTCGGGTTCTTCACTTCTCTCCACTTCTGCAGGGGCAATCTGGGAACTTTTAGCAACTAGGGCATGCACTCCAATGCTCCAATCTCCGTGCACACGCCCTGAGGCATCCAAGGAATAGAAATGGGCCACGATAGCATTGTTAAATTAGGGTTTTCCTAACCCTAATTCATAGAGAGCTGATTGCTATATAAGCCTAAGCCTAGTTTAGGTTTAGAGGACTTCTTCTGTACTCCTTCTTGAAACCAACTGTAGAATTGCAGTAGGCTAAGGTTAGGGTTTAGGCAGTTTCTTTTTCCCTTTTTCTTCTCTCCATAGCCCAGCACTTGCTGGCTATATCTTTGTATGTCAATTTGGAATAGATTTGATGAAGTTTTATAATAGGATTTTATGCACGTATGGGATTGGTGTTTTGTGAGTTGTTCTGTACAAGGCTGCTGCCTTGAGATCCTCCATTGCTAAGTTATATTGTAAGCAATGGTGGATTATTTTTAAGGGTTTATTTAGATCCAAGTGTGTGTCCAGGTTAGGCACATTGCAGGCCTAGCCCCACCATAGGATCCACTAAATCTGAATCCCCATGGGAGCTTGAGCTGGTAGCCTTGTGAACATGATGGCGGCAGTAATGTTCTTGTTTTGTCTTAGACGTCTGTGAGGAGGATAGCCTCTGTGGATAGTCTGTAACCATTTAAGTGGATAGATTATAGCCCTAGGGTGAGGCCAATCCACAGATCTAAGACAGATCCTTCTTCTCTGCACTTGTGCTTGTATCCTTGTGAGAGATTGTCTAGAGACAAACTCCCCTGTATTTGTATAGACCTATCATCAGATGGCAGATCTGATCTGGCTGTAGAGATTATAGGCTTTTGACTAGATCACTGCTGTCTTTTTAAAGCAGTGAATAGCTAAGCTTGAAAGCTAGTATTCAAACTCTTGCTGGTTCTTGTGTCCAAGATAGTGCACATTACAGGCCTAGCCCCACACACAAAACTTTAGAGGTTGAGGTCCCTATGGATTCTTGAGCTGGTAGCCTGGATGAAGTAGTGCCTACAATGATAAACTTGTTCTGACTCATCTCTGGATTATGGTTCCCCTATTGTATAGTCTGTGACCATTTAAGTGGACAGGTTATAGCCATAAGGGATTGGATCATGGCACAGGGGTGAGTTGGATCCTTTCTCCTCTTTGGTGATAATGTAGCCATTGGATAGGATTTCTATAGCAGCAGATCTGAGTCTGAGTTATAAAACCCATCAGATATATACCTAATAGCTTACTTCTCACCCTTTTATATTTATTTTCTCACACTCCATAATTCTTCTCAACCCTTTCTGTAGTTTAGGCATTAGGTTACCTTAGGATTTAGATAATAGTGACCTTAAATCCCCTTACATTTATGATTGCCAGATCTGTAGCCAAATCTGGAGGGCCTACTAAAGATAGCTCCCTTGGAGCTTTAGATCAACTTTCCCTGTGGGACAAACTCTTATTAAAACTTGCTACAACAGGCTCTATATCTTGTAAGACTGTAAATTTTTAGGCTTGCTGCTCTTCAATCCACCTTTAATTTTCACTAACCCCATTCTTATCACCATTTCCAATAAAGTTAGTAGCAAGCACTAAAAAACACTTAACAAGTTATTGGCGCCGTTGCCGGGGATTCTTGATCTATTAGTAGACCCTAGATTTTTGTATTCTTTATTCTTTGGTAACTGTGCTTGTGAATAATTGATACTGCTGATTTACATTTAGAATTTTTCTTACAGATGTGGACAGCAGCAGAGAAGGAAAGTAGAATTGCATTGGGAGTCTAGCTACCTCTGTTTGAACTTCTCTAACCCTAAAAAACTCAGTCTATTTCTCCTTTGATATTTCCATAACAGTTGATTAGGATAGTTGTAATTTTTTTAATTGCAATGTGTCTGCAAGTAGTCTTCCCTGCTGTTGGTGTGTGTGCATGTTAGGAAGGAGATCCCTTAGTCCTACATTAGAGCCTCCTAACCTTGAGATAGAAAGGGGCAGAAGACCAAGAAGGCCCACCCATCCCTCCACAATCCACTCCAACCTCCCTGGTCCTTTCCCCTGACTCTCACATCCAAGACTCCAGTCTTGACTCTCAACCCCATTCACCACCCACATCCCCTTTTATCCCACCAACCCCACCATTCTCTTTCATACCTTTCACCATTCTCATTTTCCCTCCCCCATCACCCCCTACTCCTAGTGAGCCTACCCCATTTTCTTTCCCCCCCATGCCTTCGATCCCACCTCTTATCCTACCCCCTCCAACATTCACTGACAATCAGCCCCAAACAGACCTAGAACCTGTTATCCTCCCCCAACAACTAGACTTACCCACTGTTCACCCCACTTCCCCCACCCAAGACCAATCATAGTTTGCTCCCTCCACTTCCTCTCTGCCTATCGCACCCAAACACTCTTTTTACATCCCTCCCTACCCACCATCCTCCATGCCATGAGGGACAATCCCTACCTTAGGAGGGATGTCACGAGGCATCAACAAACAGGTCCATTGAGACCCCCCTGCTGCAGCAGATTGATGAAATGAAGGAAGCCCACCGAAAGCAACTATTGGGTATCTCCCTGGGGTGGACTAATATCTTGGAGGCCTATCAGAAGGCCCAATCTATGGCTGCTTATCATTAGCTAAATTTGGAGCTGGAGAAAGCTAACACTGCTGCAGAGAAGATGAAAGCAAGACTTTTTTAAAAGAGGCTCAACAATGCCCAGGAGATTTTCAGACTCCAAAAGGAAATTCATGAGACTGACCTCCTCAAAGCCAAAATCCAGATAGCCTCATTGGAAGCTGCATTGGCTTTCTTTGTCGAGCTACTGCAACTCGGCCCACCCACTCTCTCATGCATGCAGGACCACAGGCCTAAAGCTACTCCAGAGCCAGTTGCCCAGTCTGAGGAGGCACAACCAAAAAATCCAGCCAGATAAAGGGAAGGCCCCTGCTGCCCCTCCTTCATCACCTCCTACAGAGTAGCCTCCACCTACCAAGGCCCCTGCTGCACCTCCAACTGAGCAAACTTATCCTAAACAAAGAAAAGTCACTGCTAAGAGGATTGCTTACACAACAGCCTTTATTAAAATTGGCAAAGAGCCAGCTGCCCAGTCTGAGGAGGCAAAACCCCCTGGGCAGCCTGAGCCTAAAGCAAAAGGGAAGTCCCTAGTAGCCCCCATTGAGGAAGACAAAGGAAAATCTCCTATGATCCCTCCTGAACCCAAAACCAGAAAGATGAGGGTGAGAGCACCAAAGGCTCCAACCATGAAGAAAGCACCAGCCCAACCAAAGAAACCAAGGCAACCTAAGAAAAAGACTCCAGCTGTGGGCAAAGCTAGGAAGAAAACAAGTCCAACTGAGAAGCAAGCCCACAAGAAAGAGGACAAAGCTGCACTTAGGAAACATGCACAAAAGATGGGCTGGGAGTGGTTCACAGATTCAGATTCAGATTCCTCCTCCTCTTAGAACCTAGATTGTAGATTAGGCTTTTCGTGCCTTTGCACTTCTTTTCTAGTTATTGTAATTACAATTGTACATATTTTTCCAAGTTAATAGAATTTTATGTTTTTTTATATATATTGATTTATGTGCCATATCTGTTCTGTGTGCTTCTTTATTTTTTTTTTTAATTTAGTCTTTATATTGTTCACTTTTGTCAGTAACATGGGAGATGAATTTAGGGAGGCTATTCTCATTTCAAATAGGAATCCATGTAAAAGGGTAGATGTAGATGGCAACTGAGTGGATGCATGAAATTGTGCAAGTACAGACCTCAGCACAAATGGTGCACAAAGGTCGAGTGTTGATCTTGATCAAGGGATTAAAATGGCCTCATTTTCATAATTGTGGGCCATGTTAGAGCTTGCTCGCGGGGTCCTGAGTGCACAAAGCAGAATCCACATCTTCCAGTGTGCAGCTGCACGATACACGAGTTCACCTTAAATACCAAGGCTAAATTTAGACCATCATTTAGTGTGAGCTCTCTTTTCCCATAATCAGTTGTGCGATTCATCATTCCCCAAACACTCCAAATTTATTGCCAAGCTTGGAAAGGGACAAAACTTTAATATGCCGATTCATTTTCCCCCGTCCAAGTATTTTATATACGAAGTTAGTTCGTCTTCCTCTCATCCTTTCTCTTCTAACCCTAGTAGTCCGGCCCTCCTCATAACCATGGCGAATGACAAACCCAACGAGTTCCCAAACAAATTCTATCCTATGTGGTTGGACCCCCCAACGCCTAAGGAGCCAGACCCATTACAATTTCTTTAGGATGAGTATGAAGAGGTCCAGAGGATCCTGGCCAAGGAGGAGAAGAAAAAGGAGACGAGAGAGAAGAAGAAGAAAAAAATCGAACCACCTACATCTCCCCCACCATCTTCCTCAAACCCTCCACCACCGACTCCCCCTTGATCCCTGTTCTCCCCCCCCTATTTTGTCTGTTCTTAGGCTTTTATTTTTTTTCTTTTTGTAAATCTTTTTGTAATATTTGTCAATTCTAATGAATTTTCCTTTTTGTTCTATACTGTTTAGTTTCCCATTTTGCTTAGTTCTCTTTCACTGCTCTTATGTATTGTTGTTTGTCCTCTTGTGTGTTTATTTGTTTTGTATGGAATCTACTGCACTTTCTCACCTTTGAACCAGTGAGGGCACTGCTCCTCATGGTTTGGGGATGTGGCAGGATAGGTCTGCCAATAGAATAGTTAATTTTAGTGCAGTAATGGCAGTATAACTGGGATGAATAATGTCAATTTCCACCTAACTTGCTGGAAAGAGGAAACTTATAAAAATTTAAAATATTTTTGCCGACTTTTCGAAACTGAAAATGTTAAAATCTTGACACCACCATGAAGCTAATATCAAAAAATTTTTCAGTTAGTACTCAGTGAACCTAAGAGGAGAGAAACAGATGAAAATACACCCCATGGGTTAATTTGAGGACCATACATAGTGCGATTTGGCCCATCATTTTCTTTTGAAGAGTGTTTTTGGCATTATTGATGCTCTAAGGACTGATTGAGTCAAGACCTTTTCACTAGAAGTTAGGCATCTCCAAATCAAAACTGATTAACAACACTCATGATACTAAGGAAATGATCCAGGGCCTTCATTTGGATAGTTTGAGCCTAAAAATGTAACCTTTTAAAAGCTGCCCTTTTGCATACACTAGTTGAGCCTTAAAAATCCTACTTTTCTTTGAAAAACACCAGAATACTTGCACCTTAACCTCATGACCTGATTCAACCTCACCCTCACTCTGAGAATTCAGAAGGTAAAGGAGGAGTTAAAGATAGTGAGAATGGTCCAATATTTTGTGGAAGGTGAAGAAAAGCAACTTATGAACAACAGTGTATTAATGGTATTTGTGTGGCAGTTCATCATAAAAAAAATCATAAAAAGAGAAAAAGAAAGAGAAGTCTAGAGAAGAACACCATCTGAAAATTGAAAAGAAGAGGAGAAGCTGGCCACTTTGACTCTAGAATATATCAAGAAAGATGAAGTTTTGCTGAAATGATGGTTATGAAGTCATGAATCACTCCTTACCTTGCTGATTTCTTAATTTTGATTTCCTTTTTAGCCCTTAATTCTTTACATCCCTCACCCATAAGCCACATTACAACCCATTTAAAAAGTTCTTGTAGATCCAAAGTGAAATGAGCTGTCATATGGAGATGAGGAGTTGTCCAATCTATGGTGAAAAGTCATGAGGATGTAAAAAATTAGAAGCTTTCCCTATGCTCATGCTTGCAGGTCCATTTGGGGTCTGTAACTGCTCTTGAGCTATTTTGAATAAGAACACCCTCAGATGGTCAATGTTGAGAGATAGCCCTGGTAAGAATCGAATGTGAATTTTAACCTCATTGAGGTTGTATCCAACCTGAATCTTGAATTTAAGGCAAGCTGGGTACTGATTTTTACACATTGAATTTCTAATGTTAAATGAATGGTGGTGATGCAAACGCATGATAACTTTTGAGTTTTAAATGGGCCTGCATCACTGCTGCAGTCTCCTCTAAGTGTTAAAGAATGGGTGTGGAATGAAGCTTTATACATTAAAATCTGTGTTGTCATTAACTGCACTATACTTAACCGTTCTAATGGTGAAGTTTGTGGGTATCTTCACTGAAAACCCTCAGGAGACTTCACTCCTCCACTAGGGATCACCTAGGTGTTTAAAAGGATTGGTACATATGCTAAATGTACCCATGATCCCTACGAAAGTGGCATTTAATTAGTTATAGCTTTGCTAAGGGACTAGCAAAGATTAGGTTTGGGGGTGTGTTAAGACCTGAAAAGTACCACTTTTCACCCCTTAACTTAATCTTTGTTAGACCCTTAATCATTTAATAAATGTGTTTTAAGTCTATCCTGTAGGTAATAAGCAGCAGCCGCAAATAAGGCCCTAACCATGCCAAGAAGCCTACTATTGCCCCAAAAATTCCTCAGAAGAAAGGAGGTTAAACCCAGACAGAGAATTGGCTGTAGCATAGGCACAGTAAAGCAAAAATAAGTCAAGAAGAATGCCTTGCATAGATGTCGCAGGGTTCAATTGAACCAGAGAGAATGCTTCGCACAATTATCATGGGCTTCTGAAGACAGTATACCAACAGCTCGCGCCGTTCTCACGCAGATCGATGATAGAAGGGATTGAAAAGCAGACTTCGTACGGTTCTCGCGAGGCTTAGTCATAAGCACTCGCGAAGCACTCACGTAGTCTCGCGCAGCTCAAAAGAGGAGCCCTTAATCTTCGCGCGATTCACTGAGGAGAGAGAGCTCTAGGCATTCCTGCGCGCGGCTATCGCGCAGTGGCCACGGGATACAAACATTCAAGGAACTGCTCGAGCGATTAAGAAGCCCATGCACATTGTTTCTTCGCGAGGATCGTCGTGGGATTCATCAAGGAATGAGCCACGCGCGCAATCCCCGTGCCATTCAAATGGAAAGAGCAATCGCGGGATGACCAGAGCATCCCCGCAATGACCAAAGTACCAATCCCGTGACTGCAAGAGCTTCAAGTCAAATCCACCCCGCGATGCCAATTCTATCACGTGATAAAACCTGGAAAGCCTTTCTACCTAGCGAGGCTAGGGTTCTTAACTTCTCCGCACTTCTGCAGGGGCAATCTGGGAACTTCTGGCAACTAGGGCACGCACTCCAATGCTCTAATATCCGTGCACACACCCCGAGGCATCCAAGGAATAGAAATGGGCCATGATAGCATTGATAAATTAGGGTTTTCCTAACCCTAATTCACAGAGAGCTGACTGCTATATAAGCCTAAGCCTAGTTTAGGTTTAAAGGACTTGTCTTCTGTACTCCTTGAAACCAACTGTAGAATTGCAGTAGGCTATGGTTAGGGTTTTGGCAGTTTCTTTTTCCCTTTTTCTTCTCTCCATAGCCCAGCACTTGCTGGCTATATCTTTGTATGTCAATTTGGAATAGATTTGATGAAGTTTTATAATAGGATTTTATGCACGTATGGGATTGGTGTTTTGTGAGTTGTTCTGTACAAGGCTGCTGCCTTGAGATCCTCCATTGCTAAGTTATATTGTAAGCAATGGTGGATTATTTTTAAGGGTTTATTTAGATCCAAGTGACCTGTTTGTCCATGTTAGGCACATTGCAGGCCCAGCCCCACCACAGGTCCACTAAATCTGAATCCCCATGAGAGCTAGAGCTGGTAGCCTTGTGAACATGGTGGCGGCAGCAATATTCTTATTTTGTCTTAGACTTTTGTGAGGAGGATAACCTCTGTGGATAGTCTGTGACCATTTAAGTGGATAGATTATAGCCCTAGGGTGAGGCCAATCCACAGATCTAAGACAGATCCTTCTTCTCTGCACTTGTGCTTGTAGCCTTGTGAGAGATTGTACAGAGACAGACTCCCCTGTATTTGTATAGGCCCACTATCAGATGGCAGATCTGATCTGGCTGTAGAGATTGTAGGCCTGTGACTGTATCATTGCTGTCTTTTTAAAGCAGTGAATAGCTAAGCTTGAAAGCTAGTACTCAAACTCTTGCTGGTTCTGTGTCCAGGCTAGTGCACATTGTAGGCCTAGCCCCACACATAGAACTTTAGAGGTTGAGGTTCCTATGGATTCTTGAGCTGCTAGCCTGGAAGAAGTAGTGCCTACAATGATAAACTTGTTCTGACTCATCTCTGGATTGTGGTTACCCTATTGGATAGTCTGTGACCATTAAAGTGGACAGGTTATAGCCATAAGGGATTGGATCATGCCACAGGGGTGAGTTGGATCATTTCTCCTCTTTGGTGATAATGTAGCCATTGGATAAGATTTCTATAGCAGCAAATCTGAGTCAGAGTAGTAAGACCCATCAAATCTATACCTAATAGCTTACTTCTCACCCTTTTATATTTATTTTCTCACACTCCAACATTCTTCTCAACTATTTCTATGGTTTAGGCATTAGGTTACCTTAGGATTTAGATAATAGTGACCTTAAATCCCCTTTCATTTAGGATTGCCAGATCTCAGATCACACCAAACCCTATGATTTTAGGGTAAGTAATCAGATCTCAGTCTTCCTTTTTTATTTTCAAAAGTACTATCTCAGAAAGGAGAGTTTATAATGGCCCCTAAGAGTGCACCAAAGAAAAGGGCCAGGGATAAAGCCCCTATTGAGCCCATTCCTAAGAAGGTCAAGACTTCTAAGGCACCATAAAAAGGGAAGGAAGTGGTTGAGGAGGTGGAGGAGCCAACCCCTGAGTTTTCTACACCCTTTGAGCTCATGTCTTCAATCCCCTTGGAGCCTAAAACAACTTTTGACCTGCCCTTCTTCATGAAGGAGCCTCTCTCTTCCCCTGGCATTGAATTTTTGAGCAAGGCTGGTCTGACACCCTTGATGAGAGGAATTCCAGCACTAGCCTACCCTAGGCTAGTGCAACTCTTTTATCAGCACATTAGGGTCACCAAGGAAAAATATGGACAATCAGGCTTCCTTGTGTTGATTGATGATTTCGAGATGTTAGTTAACCCAAAGCTGATTGCGGAAGTATTGGGCATCCCAGCTGCATTTGACACTAGCTGTGGATATGGCCCTTGATACCATTGTGAGGGCTCTTACTAGAGTATTAAAGGCCTCAGGGGATTCCATCAAAAGAAGAGAGTTGGAGCCTAGACTCCTTTTCATTGACTAGGTCCTGAGAAAGAACATCTACCGCTCAGGCCATCAGCAGGAGAGGAGGACTCCTATTACTGATGTTGTTTACTCTTTCTCTCTGGGCCATGGCTTCCATGCTGCCTCATTAATTTTTAAAGCAATGAAAGATCTAGTGGAGAAATTAGGGAAGAAAAAGAAGCAACACACACTCCCCTATGCCAGAATCATCACCAAATTACTTTTAAAGGGGGGGTACAAGACACCAAAAGGAGAGGAGACTACCACCCTCACCCTTACAACTTTTGCCAAGAGGCAATGGGGAATCAGCAGGAGCCTGATGGAAACACAGAAGAAGAAGAAAGTTGAGGCTCAGGCCCCTCTCAAGCAAACAGATGAGGAAGCTGTTACAAGGCCCACCCCTGCTACCAAAGAGGTGGTTGAAGATCCTGTCACTACCACTGCTGCAGCAGCCCCCACATCCACCCCACCTTTCACTGCAGGATCCCCTATCCTTACTACATCCCACTCTCCTTCCCCTACCCTACCTCAATACACAGCCCCAATACCCCCATCATCTTCACATAACCCTGATAGCCCTCCACTGATCTCATACAAGAAAAAGATAACTACTGACACAACCCCCACCATGTCCCTGCCACCACCCACAATCCCTTTTATCCCCACTAACACCCCTCACATTGACCAAGACACCACTCCTGCCATGCCTACTACATCCCCACTCACAGACATAGACCTCAACCTTAACACAACCATCGGATTCCAAGCCTTTATGGCTAGTTTCCTTAATACCATGCCCACCCACTACACCCCCCTCCCAGATTCCCCAAATACATCACCACATCACTCACCCGAACCCCAATCTCCTCCTCCTTCCACTTTCCATCATGCCCCTTCCTCCCCTTTTCAACCTATTCCATCTTCTACACAATCTTAACCTCCCAACCCATACACACTAACACTTATCCTCTCCCTCATCCAAGACATCCAATCACAACTGTCCACAACAACATACACACAAGACCAGATGCAAACAGAAATCACAACCATCAAATCCACACTTCAGACATTGACAAACCAACCCATCCCTCAACAATCCAATCAAACTCCACTGATCATTTTCCCTTCCAGCGTTGACTCCCCAACCCAACCATTCCCTTTCATACCTTTCACCATGCCCTTTTTCCCTTCCCCACCACCACCTACCCCTACTGAGCCTACCTCATTTTCTTTCCCCCCCTTGCCTTCCATCCCACCTCTTATACTACCCCCTCCAACATTCACTGACAAATCCACCCAAACTGACCCAGACCTTTTTGCCCTCCCCCAACACCTAGCCTTACCCAATGAAAACACCACTTCACCCACTCCGGACCAATCACATTTTGCTCCTTCTACTTCTTCTCTTCCTATCACACCCAAACACTCCTTTTACATCCCTCCCTACCTCACCATCCTTCATGCTAGGAGAGACAATCCCTACCTTAGGAGGGATGTCCTGAGGGGCATGGCCCAACTAAGGCAATCCATAGAGACCCCTCTGTTGCAGCAAATTACTAAATTAGTGGAGGCCCACAGAAAATAATTACTGGGTATTTCACTTGGGTCGACTAACATTTTGGAGGCCTATGAGAAGGCAAAAACTATGGCTGCTTATCACCAAATGAATCTGGAGCTGGAAAAAGTAAATACTAATGTGGAGAGGATGAAAGCCAGAAGTTTCGAAAAAAAGACTCAACAATGCCCAGGAAATCTTCCGACTCTAAAAGGAAATCCACCAAACTGACCTCCTGAAAGCCCAAATTCAGATAGCCTCTTTGAAGTCGCATTGGTCACGCTGTGCAATTTCACCCACCCCACTCTCAGACTCATGCTGTAACACGAGCCTCAAGCTACCCAAACCCTTGCTACCCCTCCTTCATCACCTCTTACTGAGCAAACTTATCCGAAACAGAGGAAAGTCACTGCTAAGAGGAATGCTTCCACAGCAGCCTCTATCAAAATTGACAGAGATCCAGCTGCCCAGTTTGAGGAGGCACAACCACAAGGCCAGCCAGACAAAGAAAAAAAGTCCAACTGAGAGGCAAGCGAAGAAGAAAAAGACCAAAGCTCCCACAGACAGAACCAAGTCCAAGCTCAGTTCTGAGAACAAAGCTGAACTTAGGAAACATGCACAACAGATGGGCTGGGACTGGTTCACAGATTTCGATTCCTCCTCCTCTTAAACTAGATTGTACTTAGGCTTTTCTTTCCTTTCCACTTCTTTTCTTGTCATTGAAATTACAGTTGTACATTTCTTTCTAAGATAATAGAATTTCTTTCTGTATATTGCTTTGTGTATATTGTTTGTGTGTGTTTACTTTTTTTTCATGACTATTACCCTGTACTTTCTGACATTTGAACCAGTGTGGACACTGCTCCTAATGATTTGGGGGTGTGGCAGGGTAGGTCTGCCAATAAAATAGTTAACTTTAGTGCAGTAGTGGTGGTGTAATTGGGATGAATAAAGTTAATTTCCACCTAACTTGCTGCAATGAGAAACTTTGTGAAAAATTAAAAAATCTTTTTGCAGACATTTCGAAACTGAAAATTTTAAAATCTTGGCACCACCATGAAGCTAACATTAGAAATTTTAAATTAGCACCTAGTAAACCTAAGAGGAGAGAAAAAGGTGAAAATACACTCCATGAGTTAAAAAGAGGACCATAACTAGTGAGATTTAGGCCCATCAATTTTTGTGGAACAGTGTTTTGGTATTTTTTCTGCTCTAAGGTTTGATTGACTTAGCACTTGTTACTAGAAGTTAGGCACCTCCAAATCAAAACTGGTTGATAGCACTCATGATGCTAAGGAAACGATTCAAGGCTCTCATTTGCATGGTTAGAGCTTGAAAATCCAACCTTTTAAAACTGTCCTTTTGCATACACTCTTTGAGCCTCAAAAAGTCCTATTTTTCTTTAACAAACACTGGAGTACTTGAACCTTAACCTCATGACTTGATTCAACCTTACCCTCACTCTGAGAATTCAGAAGATAAAGGAGGAGTTGAAGGTAGTGGGAGTGGTCCAACATTTAGTAGAAGGAGAAGAAAAGTACCTAATGAATAATAGTGTGTTGGTGATATTTGTGTGGCAGTTCATCATAAAAATCATAAAAATAAAAAGAAGAAAAATAATAAAAAGAGAAACAGGAAGAGAAGTTTGGAGAAGAACATCATCTGAAAATTGAAAAGAAGAGAAATTGGCCACTTTGAATCTGAAATAAAAAATATCAAGGAAGATGAAGTATGCCGAATGAAATGAGGGTAGTGAAGTCATGAGTCACTCCTTACCTTGCTGATTTCTCAATTTTGATTTCCTTTTTACCCCTTCATTCTTTATATCCCTCACCCATAAGCCATATTACAACCCATTCAAAAGACCTTGAAGATCCAAATTCAAATGAGCTGTTAGGTGGAGATGAGGGAGTGCCCAATCTATGGTGAAAAGTCATGAGGATGTCAGAAATTAGAAGCTTTACCTATGCTCATGCTTGCAGGCCCATTTGGGGTCTGTAACTGCTCTTGAGCTGCTTTAAATATGAATACCCCTAGATATTCATTGTTGAGAGATAGCCCTAGTGAGAATTGGGTCTGACTTGTAACTTCATTGGGGTTGTATCCAACCTGATTTTTGAATTTAATGCAAGCTTGGTATTGATATGTGCACATTGAATTTCTAATGTAAAATGATTGGTGGAAATGCAAACACATATTGAAATTTTTGAGTTTTAAATGGCCTGCATTACTGCTGCAATTTCCTCTGAATTCTAAAGAAAAATGGATTGATGCTTTATTCATTGAAATTTGTTTTGCCATTGACTGTACCACTTTTAACTATTTTTATTGTGAAGTTTGTGGGTATCTTCACTGAAAACCCACAGGAGACTTCACTCCTCCACTAGGGCTCACCTAGGGGTTTAAAAGGCTTGGTACATATGCTAAACATACCCGTGACCTCTACAAAAGTGGCATTTAATTAGTTAAGGCTTTGCTAAGGGACTAGCAAAGATTAGGTTTGGGGGTGTGTTAAGACCTAAAAAGTACCACTTTTCACCTCTTAACTTAACCTCTGTTAGACCCTTAGTCATTCAATAAATCAGTATTAAGACCATTTTGTAGGTAATAAGCAGCAGTTGCAGATAAAGCCCTAACCCTGCTAAGAAGCCTACTTTTGCCCTAGAAGTTCCTTAGAAGAAAGGAAGTTGAATCCAGACAGAACTTGGCTACAGCATAGGCAAAGCACAGCAGCACCAAGTCAAGAAATGAGCCTCGCACAGATGTCGCAAGGTTCAATTGATTCAGAGAAAAATGCTTCGCACAGTTGTCGCGGGATTCTCAAGGCAGCACACCAATTTCTCGCGCCATGCTCGTGCAGATTAATGACAAAAGGGCTCAAAAAGCATACTTCGCACAGTTCTCGCGAGGCTCAGTTGTAAGCGCTCACGCAGTCTCGTGCAGCTCAAGAGAGAAGCATTTAATCCTTGCGCGATTCACTGAGGAGAGAGAGAGCTCCAGGCACTCCTACGCGCAGCTGTCATGCAGTGGCCGCGGGATACAAATCTTCAGGGGACTACTCGTGCAATCTAGAGGACGATGTAATTGCTTCTTCGCAAGGATCCCCGCGAGATTCACTAAGGAATTAACTGCGCACGTGATTCCCGCGCCACTCAAATGGAAAGCACCATCCTGCGACGACCAGAGCATTCCCGCGATGACCAAACTATCTATCCCGCGACTGCAAGAGCTTCAAGTCAATTCAATCCCGTGACGACAACTCTATCACGCGACAAGGCCTGCAAACCCTTGCTACCTAGCGAGGCTCAGGATCTTAACTTTCCGCCACTTCTGTAGGGGCAGTCTGGGAACTTCCAGCAACTAAGGCACAACTCCAATCTCTGTGCACGCGTCCCGAGGCATCCAAGGAACAGAAATGGGCCACGTTTGAATCGTTAAAATTAAGGTTTTTCTAACCCTAATGCTCCCACAGCTGACTGCTATATAAGCCTAAGCCTAAGCCTAGTTTAGGTTTGAGGTGGGGGGCAATCTTTTCTGAATCAGCTGTAGAGTTCCAATAGGCTAAGGTTAGGGTTTAGGTAGCTTCTCTTTCCTTTTTCTTCTCTCCATAGCCCAGCACTTGCTAGCTATGCCTTTGTATGTTTATTTGAAACAGTTTTAATGAAGTTTTATAATAGGATGTTATACATGTATGGGATTGATGTTTGAGGGTTGTTCTGTACAAGGCTGCTACCTGGAGATCCTCCATTGCTATGTTGTATTGTAAGCAAAGGAGGATTATTTTCAAGGATTTATTCAGATCCAAGTGACCTGTGTGTCCAGGCTAGTGCACATATACAGGCCTATGCCCCACCACAGGATCCACTAAATCGAAATCCCCATGGGAGCCTGAGCTGGCAGCCTTGTGAACATGGTGGTGGCAGCAATCTACTTGTTCTGTCTCAGACCTCTGTGAGGAGGATGGCCTCTGTGGATAGTCTGTGGCCATTTAAGTGGACATGTTATAGCCCTAGGGTGAGGTCAATCCACAGATCTAAGAAAGATTCTTCTTCTCTGTACTTGTGCTTGTAGCCTTGTGAGAGATTGTGCAGAGACAGACTCCCCTGTACTTATATAGATCCACCATCAGATGGCAGATTTGATCTGGCTGTAGAGATTATAGGCTTCTGACTGGATCACTGTTGTCTCTCTAAAGCAGTGAATAGCTAGATCTAATGCTAGTACTCGAACTCTTGTTGATCCGGTGTGTCCAGGCTAGTGCACATATGCAGGCCTATGCCCCACACACAGAACTTTAGAGGTTGAGGTTCCTATGGATTCTTTAGCTGGTAGGCTGGATGAAGTAGTGCTTACAATGATAAACATGTTCTGACCCATCTATGGACTATGGTTCTCCTATTGGATAGTCTGTGAACATTTGAGTGGACAGGTTATAGCCATAAGGGATTGGATCATGGCACAGGGGTGAGTTGGACCCTTTCTCCTCTTTGGTGATAATGTAGCCATTGGACATGACTTCTATAGCAGTAGATCTGAGTCTGAGTTATAAAACCCATCAGATCTGTACCCAATAGCTTACTTCTCACTCCTTTTATATTTATTTTCTCACATTCCATCATTCTTCTTAACCATTTATGTTGTTTAGGCATTAGGTTACCATAGGATTTAAACAATAGTGACCTTAAATCCCCTTCCATTTAGGATTGCCAGATCTGTAGTCAGATCTGGAGGGCCTACTAAAGATGGCTCCCTTGGAGCTTTAGACCATTTTCCCTGTGGGACAAACTCTTATTAAAAGTTGCTACAGCAGGCCCTATATCTTGCAGGTCTGTGTATTTTTGGACTTGCTGCTTTGTATTTTTCAATCCACCTTTGATTTATTTACACTAACACATTCTTATCACTGTTTTCAATAAAGTTAACAACAAGCATCTAAAATACTTCAACAGTTGTTCACTCACAACTGTTGAAGTATTTTAGATGCTTGCTATTACAGCCCTCAAATAGGACAGCAAACATGAGCATAGGCATTGCTCTAACTTCTAAAATTTTCTAACTCTTTTCACCATAGATTAAATAAATCCTCATCTCCACATGATAGCTCAATCCATTTCAGATCAGTAGGGGCTTTATTATTGGTTTATAATGTGGCTTATGGGTGAAATTTGTAAAAGAATAATGGGGTAAAAAGGATTCAAATTGAGAAATCAGTGAAGGTAAGGAGGTGGTCTAGACAACACCTTCTTCATTTCAACACAATTCCATCTACTTCTTGAATTTTCATATTTGAAGTGATCAGTTTCTAATCCTCTTTTCAGTCTTTCAATGAAATGACTTTTCTTTCTCATTCTTTTTGTTTTACTTTTCTTTTTTTTTTCTCTTTCTTTTTTCTTTCTATGGGTTGGAATGCCACAACACCACCAAATTTGCTTTCTTCTTTCTCAACCATTCATCAAACCAACTCTACCTTCTGAAATCTCAGAGTGAGGGTCAGGCTGTATCAGGTCACTGAGGTTTTAGGTTCAAATTTTCTGGTTTTTATCAAAGAAAATTGGGAATTTTAAGGCTCAAATGGTGTGTATCATGGGCAGTTCAAAGGTGGGACATTTTAAGCTCAAACTGTCCAAGGGATGGCCTTACATCATGTCTTCAATGTCATGAATGTTGTCAAGCTATTTTAATTTGGATTTGCCTAACTTCTAGTGATTGAAACTAGATCCAATCAGTCCTTAGAGCAGAAAAATTGCCAAGACACTCTTCAAAGAAAATTTTTCAGCCCCAAATCTCACTGGGTATGGCCTTCCATCAAATTTCTGGGGTGTATCCTCACAGTTTTCTCTCCTTTCAAGTTCACTAAACATCAATTTTTGAAAATTATTGACAGTTGCTTCCTGAAAAATGTTAAAATTACAGCTCATTTCAGTTTAAAAAAGTTTTTAATTTCCTCTTTTTCCAAAAACCAGGTGGGAAATCACTTTATTTTCAAAAAAAATAAATTCAACATTGCTGCACTAGCATTAACTCATTTCATTGGCACACCTGCCATACCCCAAAATCTAAATTAAACTATGTCCTCACTGTTCAAAGAACATGGTAACAATGAACAGGGTATATGAAGAAACAGATGGAAGAAGAAGCACAAAGAAAGACATAACACAGAAAAGAAATTACTATTAACATCTAAAATATGTACATGGTCCAAAGCAGTAAGAGAAAAGAAACAAACATAAACTATATTTATTTACAAGCATCATCAGGCCACTCATACAAGTCTGCCAAAATTTTCAAATCCTCCTTGGATAAAGGAGCTTTTCCTTTAGGTTGGGATTTCTGGGTGGACTGCTTGGGGGCCTCGTCAGACTGGGCAGCAGCTTTCTTATCATTTTTGGCGGAAGCAGCAAGAGAATCATAATCGAAATCAGAATGGAAGACGACTGTAGGATCTAGGCCAAGGGTAGCAGCAACTTTCCTTCTTTCCTCCTTAGAAAGTAAGGTGGAGGAGGTGTCATGTGGAGGTGGGGGCTTGGTGGGGGCTACCTCTTCAAATTGGGTAGTAGATTCCTTCCCCTTACTGTGAGCAGAAGCAGAGGAAACAGATCTCTTTGTAGTAATTTTTCTCTTTATATATGTCCTCTTAGGTTGTGGTGGGGAAGGTTTAGCTGTAGGAAGATCTTAGGCTGGAGGGGGAAAACATCTACAGGTGGAGTAGGAGTAGGTTGAGTGGCAGGAGGGTTGGAAGGAGGAGCGGTAGCAAGAGGGGTTGGTTGAAATGATTAAGAAGTTAATGAAGCAACTTTTCTCTCCAGCATATCGATTTTCTTCGCTGTAAAAAGCAGGTTGGACTCAGAGAGTTCCTGGGTGGCCTTAAGTATCTCCTGAGCATTGGCTAATTTTTTCTGGAAAAGCTCAGCATTCTTCTTCTCATACTCGGCAATGCGAGTCTGAGCATCAGCAAGAAGTTTGGCGGACTCATATCGAGTCAGGATTTCCTTCCACCCCTGAGTGATATCCCGGATTTGGATTCTTTGCTCCAATTCCATGAGATCAATCCTTTCCTCATAAGAGACTTCCAGGAAAGCTCGGAGGGCAGCCATACCTGTTAGGACATCCCTGCGGATGTAGGGATTGTCCCTCATTGCATACAACAGAGTGAGGTAAGGGGGAATGTAGATGGGGGATCTGAGTACAATGGGCAAAGAAAGGGGTGGAGAGGAAGATGAGGAGGGAGTGGAGAAAACCAGTTCCTCAAGTGGATCAGTTTTGGTTGAGGCATCTGTGAAGACAGGTGGAGTGAGAGTGGGTGGTTGGGTGGTACGTGACACAGCAACTTTAGTGGTTACTATTGGAGGTGATGGAGGGGTAAAAGATGGGGATGAGATAGGTATGGGGACAAATGGAGCGGTTACCTCCTCAGACTGGGTAGCACCTGTGGGAGGTGGAACTATGGGTGAAGATGGAGGAGATAAATGGAGAGGTGATTGGACAGGGGAAAGAGGGAAAATGTGAGGGGGTTGGGGAGTTGAAGAGGATGGGGTAAGGGTGGACTGAATGGATTGAAGGTAGGAGCTCATGAGGGTTTGGTTGTTGGTGTTGGTGGTCAATTGAGTTTAAATGGACTATAATAGGGAGAGAATTTGAGTGAAAGTATCAGGAATGGTGGGATTAGAGGGGACATGTGTTTGAATAGGGTGAAAATGGGAGGAGGGTGCATGGTTGAAATGAGGGGGGTTGGGGTGTGGGGATTCAGGGAGTGGGGTGTACTCATGCCCAACATCTTCCACAATGGATGTCATGAGGGCAGTGAACCAAGCAGTGGTAAACTGGTCTAAGCCCTGGGTATGAAGGTGGGGATGATGAGGGGGAAAGTCAGAAATGGGTTGGTTAAAGGGTGGAGAAGAAAGGGTATGGGTAGGCTCTGGTAGTGTTGGAGGTTCAAGGACTTCAGGTTAAATAATTTGAGTGGTGGGTGGAGGTAAAACTGGCTCAGAGGTAGGAGGGGTTGGAAGAGGGACTGATAAAAGGGGAAAAGCAAAGTGGGTGGAGGTGTTGGTGATGATGTAGGTAGGGTAGGTGAAAGGATGGATGAGGGCACCTCCTCAACCTCCTCCATCTCAGTTGGCTTACTCTTCTTTATCAGGGTCAGGCTGGTGGACCATGCCCTTTTCCCATATACTTTTGGTGTCAACTTCTCCATTAGCTCATTCCTCTTGACCACATATTTTCCAGCCTTGAGCAAACATGTAATGAGCTTGCTAAAAGGCAACCCAGCACCTTTAGCAAATGCCTATCTTTTAAGCACCTTATCATTAATGTCTACCATTGTCTCAAAAATTTGCTGTGGTGCACTCAAAAATTACCCTTTTGAATAGTAGTATAAAGCATCTACAACTGGGGGCCTTCTCTCCTGGTGCCCAATGACATACACATTCTTTCTCAGAATAGTGTCGATGAATCTGAGGTTAGGTTGGAGGTCTCTTCTCATCAAAGATTCACCAGATCCCATAATTCCATTGGTAAGCTGTTTAGCCATTTCTCTGAATGTAACCCATTTGGGTGCTCCCTCAGATCTAGTGGAGTCAAATTGATGTGGAACTCCCAAATCCATCCCAATGTCCTTGCTATCCACGGTGATTTGCCAATCATCAATCAGAATTTCCAGCACAGCCACATTCCCAGGCACCACCTTCTTTGTCAAATTCTAGTACCACAATTTAACCAGCCTGGGGTACACAGTCGCCTTCAAGGGTGTAAGTAGGGGTAACAATCCCTCCTTCTTTAGATACATTAGTGTCCCCTGACACTCCTCTATCTCAGTAAAGTAGGCAAGATCAAAATCTGTCTCAGGGAATAAGCTCAACAATCCACAAACTCATTAGGGGTGGTTAATGCAGTAGGAAGCTCCACTGCAAGTAATATGTCAGGGTTGGGCAAAGGTGTTTCCCCAGTTGGAGTAGATCTCTCCATAGGTATTTTTGCATCAGGCTCCTGAATTGTGACAAACTTTGCTTTAGGAGCCTTCTTGGCCTTCCCCTCAGGAAGCTTCCTCTTGGTAGGTGGGTTGGTGGTAGGCTTTGATTTTTTAGAGGACTTTGAGATGGAAGAAGCTGGTTGTCGGAATAGGTCAACTAGGGTTTCTTCAGAATCGACCATTATGTTCTCTTAAAGCTCACTCACCAATTTGAATTAAAATTCTGAAGTAAATAACTAGAAAAACAACAGAGTGAAACAAAGAGACAACTTACCCAAAACTCTTAGGGTTTTGCAGAAATTGTGATGCACAACTCCAATTTCCCAAAAATCAGGTGCAAAATGTTCCTTTGTGTAGGCTGAATGAACTTGAAGAATGGAAAACTAAGTGGTGAACAGTCCTTAGAGTATTTTGCAAAAAGAGAGCAGCGACAAATGAGGAAGAGAGAGCTAGGGTTTTTACAGAAAGCGTTGAATGGGCAAAAGTGACCTAACGACAGGTATATAAAGGAGTGAAAATCGATTTCGATAGGATGTGCTGAGTGATTTCGATAAGTCAAGGCATCCTATCGAACACTATAAAGAATATAGCGTGTAGATGAGATGCTTCGATAGGTCAAATCCTTCCTATCGATAGGTTCATGTGGTACGTGAATCCTTTCGATAGGTTCCTGATAGGTATCCAAAACCTATTAAAAACTTCTTTCTGATCTTTTGAACCTATTGAAGAGTTATTTTCACCTATTGACAAGTCTCAGTGCCTATCGAAATCGTCAAATGACTTATCGAAAGGTCAAATGACCTATCGAAAGGTCAAATGACCTATCGAAAGGTCCCATATGCTCATAGAAACTGCATTTTTGTGTTGTGTTCAGCCTCAGCACCTAGCAAACTCCTTTGTTGTGCTTCCATTCATGTTGTTGTCATTATTGACATAATCCCATGGTCTCTGGACTGCTTAGCAAGATTGATATGATGACCTAATCCTAGCATGACAAATTTATTAGAAATGGATAAAACATCAAAACAAAAAGTAATCACTTAAAAAAAAATCAAAATATAGTACATATGATACACACTGAAATCATGTATAAATTGGAGGGTCCTGAAAATCAATGGTCTCCTCAGGCTCACAAATCATCCTGTCATGAAATGCTTTGGTTTTTTCCTTGTAGATCTGGGCATTTGAATATGCTTCCAACCTTAACTCATCAAGCTCAGATAATTGTAGTTTTCTGTTCACACTAGCAGAAGTTAAGTCAGAATTTAATATTTTAATGGCCCAATATGCTCTATGTTCTAACTCAATAGGCAAGGAAATCTCTCTTATCAGCTCGCACATTCTTCTCTAGGATGTGTTTGATTTCCCTGTTGGAAATCTCTACTTGCCCACTGGTTTGTGGGTGGTAGGGAGTAGCAACTCTGTGAGTCACAGAGTATTTTTTCAACTATTTTTCAAAAGGTTTGTTGCAAAAGTGGCTTCCTCCATCACTAATAATAGCTTAGGGGTGCCAAACCCAGAGAAGATGTTATCCTTTAAGAACTTAATAACAACCTTATGATCATTTTCTCTTGTAGCTATGGCCTCTACCCATTTGGACACATAATCCACAGTTACAAGGATGAAATTATATCCATAGGAGGGGAGAAAAGGTCCCATAAAATCAATTTCCCATATGTCAAACAGTTCAACAACAAGCACAAGTTGCAAGGGCATAGAATTTCTTTTTGTAATACTTTCCATTTGCTGGCATCTAGAACAGGCTTTGCAATGCTATATGGCATCCTTAAATAGAGTGAGCCAATAAAAACCACTTTGAAACACCTTTGCAGTAGTCTTATTGACACTAAAATGGCCCTCACAAGCCTGTTCATGACACATGGTTAGAATATTTTCAAACTCAATTTCAGGTATACATCTTCTTATCACCTGGTCTGCACAATACTTAAAGAGGTGAGGATCCTCCCACATGTAATATCGAATTTGTGAGAAGAACAAATTCCTATCATCCTTACTCTAATGTGGGGGTACCCTTCCCACAACAAGATAGTTTACAATGTTGGCAAACCAAGGCATACTTATCTCCACAACAAAAAGCTGCTCATCTGGGAAAGAATCATTGATGGGCAAGCATTCTATTTCAGCATTTGGAATCCATGATAAGTGGTTTGAAACCACATTTTCAACCCCCTTCTTATCTTCGATTTCCAAGTTGAATTCCTGCAAAAGAAGAATCCATCTAATTAATCTAGCTTTAGCCTCCTTCTTTGACAAGAGGTATTTCAAGGTTGAATGGTCAGTAATCACAGTGATCTTAGATCCCAACACATATGATCTGAACTTTTCCAAAGCAAATTCAATGGCCAGCAGCTCCTTTTCAGTTGTGGTGTAGTTCAATTGAGCATCAACCATTGATTTACTAGCATATGCCACCACACATCGTGCTTTGTCTTTCCTTTGTCCCAGCACTGCACCAATGGCAAAGTCTGATGCATCACACATCAGCTCAAATGGCAAAGAAAAATCAGGAGCTTGAAATATAGGAGCAGTAGTCAAACAGGTCTTAAAAAGTTCAAAAGCAGCTAGGCATTCATCATTGAACACAAATGGATCCTCTTGGCATAGCAAGTGGCGAAGAGGTTTGGAAATTTTGCTAAAGTCTTTGATGAACCTCCTGTAGAAACCAGCATGGCCCAAGAATGACCTGACTTATTTGACAATTTTAGGAGGGAACAAATGTGCTATTAAATCAAATTTAGCTTGATCAACCTCTATTCCTCCTTGGGAAACAACATGTCCTAGGACAATACCTTGAGTCACCATGAAATGACTCTTTTCCCAACTCAAAACTAGGTTGGTCTCCTCACACCTTTGCAGCACAAGGTTGAGATGGTGCATGCATTGGCTAAAATCATCCCCATAAATAGAGAAATTATCCATAAAAATCTCTAGAAACTTGTCAATCATGTCAGAAAAGATAGCATACATGAATCTTTGAAAAGTGGCAGGTGCATTACATAGCCCAAATGGCATCCTTCTATATGCAACGGTTCCAAATGGACAAGTGAATGTGGTTTTTTCTTGATCTTGAGGGTAAATAGGAATTTAGTTGTATCCTAAATAACCATCAAGAAAATAGTAAAAAGCCTTACCTGCCAACTTATCTAAGATCTGATCTATAAAATGCAATGGGAAGTGATCTTTGCTAGTCTTCTCATTGAGCTTGCGATAGTCTATGCATACCCTCCAACCAGTGGTCTGTTTGGTTGGAATCAGCTCACCTGAGTCTGCTTGAACTACTGTGATCCTAGATTTCTTCGGCACCACCTGGGTAGGTGCCACACCCATTGAAAATATGAGATAGGGTAAATGACCCCAGCATCAAGAAGTTTGACTACTTCCTTCATAACAACTTCCTGTATGTGTGGGTTGAGCTTCCTTTGCATCTCTCTAGAAGGTTTAGAACCCTCTTCAAGATGAATTTTGTGCATGCACACAGCTGGATTTATCCCTCCCAAATCCGTAATAGTTCACCCTATTGCTCTCCTATGCCTTTTTTGCACACAAAGTAATTCTTCTTCCTGCTCAAGAGTGAGGAAGGAAGAGATTATCACTAACAGTTTGTGATTGGCTCCTAAAAAGGCATATTTTAAAGATTTTAAAAGTTGCTTTAACTCCAGATCTGGGGGACTGATGAGTGAAGGCAATAGGGGTGCCTTCAAAGGTGGTGGAAGAGGTAATAAAGCAGGAGTCCATGGGTGATGCTTTGCAGGCCTTGCTTCAGAATTTACACTTTCCACTTACTCAAGCTCAGATGGGGAAGCTTTCTCTTCCACTGTTTCATTCCATACTTCTTGAAAAACATTAAACAGATCATTACCATGCAGCAGCTAAGGTAGATTTTATTGCACAAACTCATCCAGCACATCAATGGAAAAACAATTCTCATTTTCTAAGT
The DNA here is from genome assembly GCA_021018995.1 of Chloranthus sessilifolius. Lineage (NCBI taxonomy): Eukaryota > Viridiplantae > Streptophyta > Magnoliopsida > Chloranthales > Chloranthaceae > Chloranthus > Chloranthus sessilifolius. The sequence goes on along the minus strand of CM037592.1, from coordinate 76,756,061 downwards.
GGGGCTGATGGGCTGCATTGTACACGTACAGCTTGACTTTCATATTGCCAAAAGATACTTCCATGACCCCTGATCTACATTGTATACAAGCATTTATAGTGGCCAAAAAGGGTCTGCCTAAGATCACAGGGATAGAAGTAGCACACTTGCTCGATTCCATATCTAGCACCAGGAAATCAGCAGGATAAAAGAATTTATCAATCCCAACCAAGACATCTTCAATGATCCCCACGGGCTTCCTTTTAGATCTGTCAGCTAATTGTAAGACCACATGTGTGGGCTTCAACTCTCCTAAGTCTAGGTTCTCATATACTAAATATGGAAGTAAATTCACACTAGCTCCCAGATCTAACAAGGCCTTTTCAATGGTATGATCCCCAACGATGCAGGGGATAGTGGGGCCTCTAGGGTCTTGGAGTTTTGTTGGAGTTGCAATAGTCAGTATTTGTTTCACTTTTTCTGTTGAAAAGACTTTCTTGGACAGATATATCCTTGATTGTCTTTTGTGGGTGCAAAGGTCTTTTAAAAATATCGCATAGGCTGGAACCTGCTTGATTGCATCAAGTAGAGGCAGGTTGATCTTCACTTGCTTAAAAGTTTCCATCATTTCCTCTATTTTGGCATGCCCTTTATCAAAAGGGGAAGGTGCTTGCATTGCCTTAGAAAATGGCAAATGTGGGACTGCTCCCCCATTTGCAACCTTAGCCAACTCATCATCTCTTTTTTTTATTTTATTTTTTTCTTGAGGATCATCATTATCCTTCTTATTCAACATGGGTTGCTCCTGTTGTACCTTCACTTATTCTAGCAGTAACCTCCCTGCTTTTTGCACACTCCCTGCCAGAGCAAATAAAATCTGCTCTGACAAGTAGTGAGCAGAGAGCAGGGGAGAACTGGTGGAGTAGGTAATCCTGCTATACAGAAAGTTAACAAGAATGGGGACCTGCTAAAGCATGTTGCAATGATTTAGCAAAGAGAAAGGGAATCTATTAAGCAGGTAAACCTTTCTTTGGCAGGGAGCTAGTAGAGAGCTATGCCAAACACCGCCTAAGGCTCTGTTTAACAACCCTTTTCAAAGGACCACTTTTCAAGTGCTTTAAAGAGGTGTATCACATACTATTTCTCAAATATTACTTCTCAAAAGGTCTATCACGGTGTTGAAAATGGTGTTGAGTGAGAAGTAGAATGAGACAGCTTTCTAGCCAACATCATTTTGAGTTACAAGCGGCCAAGTCCTTGGGGTGAAATATGCTCTTCATCTCATCATATTTCCGTTTGAAAAGTTCTTTTTGAAAAAGGGTTGCCAAGCCTTAGTAACCCGATTGGAGGGTGATTAGGTTCCACTGGTTGACTACATGTTACCTTAAAAAAAGGAAACCGTGGAAGTTGAGATCCTCTTCTATCCAATAGCTACAAATATGAAGACGGAGTCAGGTTCAGCCCCCGCTAGGCCGGGTTAGAACTATTGTTGAGAAGCAGTGCAAATGGGAAACACCGCTGAGGGAACATGTGAAAATTATTTCTGATGGCTCAAAATGGAAGAGATTGTAGCTTTCGAGGTCTCGGGATCACAGTGGGTAGGGTTTACTGTTTAGGATGCTATTTCGAGCGTCAGTATACTCATTACTCACAGTCATGATTGAACTGAAATGACATTAAATTTGGTATTGAACTTTGTTTTTAGATAATGCTTCTTGAACAAGACTCCTAGTTTTCAATCAATTCGACCATAGGCAATATACCTGTGAAGATATATAGATATTTTGGCCATCATCAGAAACACTAAAAGGCTCTTCGAGTTCATCTCAGTCAAACACATATGGTGGGAAGTGAATCGTCCACCTGACTTCCTAAGTGGAAAAGGAATTGATGCAAGTACTTTTGTAAGATGGATAAATGTGAACAGTTTCCTCCCCCTTCCACATCAATTCCTGAATAAGATTTATATTGTGAGTGAGAGAGAGAGAGAGAGAGCTCTAGACCCCAATTTTTTGTGAGGCTCGTTTCTTCCCCGTTAGGTTTCCTAATGGAAAAACCTCCTGATCCCCCAAACCCTGGAAAATGGACTGCCCTTTTCAACAAAAGCCAGATCATTGATTCTTACTCCAAATTATCCTTCATCCCTAATGCCTCTGACAATGGAGTTATCATCTGCCCTAAATGTGATATTCAAGAAGAATCCCTTCATTGGGAAAATACTCTTATAGGCTACGTTCTCGGATTGAAACCTTACTACCGGATCTCGAAGTGGTTGTGGAGAGACTATGGTGTGCAAAAAGTTTTGTAATAATCACCTCCTTTGAAGATGGTTTCTTTGTCTTTAAATTCAATCTTGAGGAAGATATGAATAAGGTACTTGACGCGGATATATGGACTATTGGAGGTAGACCTCTCATTCTTCGGAAAATGGACACCAGAATTAAAGCTCGACATAGAACTTCTCCAATCCGTACCTCTCTGGATTAGACTTTCGAAACTGCTTTGCAGTTTTTGTCATCCTTAATTTTGAGCAGAATTACAAGTTCCCTTCGTAGTCTAATTCATGTCTATGGACCAATAATGACGCATTCTCGATTATCGTATGCTAGACTCTGCGTTGAAGACTCCACATCCTTTGATTTTCCATTCGTTATTCAGTTAAAGTGTGAGAATGGGGACATATTCCACTAGCAAGTTGATTATGAATGGAAGCCATCTTGCTACAAACCTTGCGCAACCTTTAACGACTCCCATGACAGATGCCCCAAAGCCAAGATTCAATCAAAATCGAGAGAAATTTGGAGCAAGACTGGGCGAGCTATCTCAGATCCTTCGACATCTAACGCTGCGCCCCTTGATGGTCTTACATCTTCAGGAATTTCAAAGACTAAGAAATCACACCGCGGGGAAGACAATCCTGTAATTTCTGAAGGTCAAGAATGAGTTTTCAGCATCCCTGAGAACCGTGCACTTTCAATCTTGGAGCGACATGGGTCGAATCGTGTGGGCCCCACTCTATCTGTCTTATGTGGGTTGGGCTCATGAAATTCATGCCTTGAGGTCTTCGACTCTGCACTCGCACTCTGCTTCTGAAATCTCAGAGTCATCTACAGATTTGCACAATCCTCTTTAGGCAATAATTCAACAACCATCACTTGAAATTCAAGTTACTGATTCAACCGTTGACTCTTCGAACAACTCCGATCTTCCAAGCATGGTATCCTACAGAATCCTACTGTTGATAACCTACCTTCTCCATCACCCACTGAAATCCAGGATTGTAATACAAAAGGAAAGCTCCATCCAAACAAATCTTCGACGTAATGCTAGCTTTCTCCAACCATTGTATACTATGAAAATCAAATCCCTGTATCCTCTAAGAAATTCCAGCATTCTCCAGCCGCTGTAATCTTACTACAATCTCAATTCCAGCAATTTCCAACCGGATCCTTTGCTAACCCACATCTAGCATTGATTCTTCGGGAAAGCTCCAACAACCTGATCTGATAATGATGTTAGATTCTGCGCAAGGTTCTTCTACAGTCAATCGGTTTGAAATCCTTGCCAACCAATTCCCTAATAATCCTCCATTGACAAGCGACCAATTTAGTAACCAAGCTAGTCGCATCATTGAAGCATCATCAAAGGAAATCTCTTTAAATGATCTCCTCAAGAAAACTTCTAAGAAGAAACCTAAGAACTCGGATGCTAGACCAAAATCTAGCAAATCATCGACAAATTCTCAATGAATTACCTTTGTTGGAACGTTCGTGGGCTTGGCCATCCCAACAAATAGCTAGAATTAAAGAATTTTGCAAAAACGTTAGATATCAGATTCCTTTGTATCACAGAGACTCGAATTCAACAGACAGAGATAGATAAGATTAAAAGACGATTTAGTCGGAACTAGTCCAACGTTGACAACTATGCCTCCCACAATTTTTGACAGATATGAATCTTGTGGAATCCTCAGCTTTTCACCATTACTAAAATCCGTGAAACTAGCCAGCCATCCATTGCCTCGTTCTTAGAAAACTTTATGGCTTTTAATTCCACCTTATGGTAGTTTATGGGTTCAATTTATCTTCTAACCGGCGCTTTCTCTGGAATGATCTTCAAGCCTTCTCTTCTACTATTCAACCTCCTTGGATCGTAGGGAGGGGGGATTTCAATACGGTCCAATTTACTGCGGAAAAATGTGGAGGTCACATGATTCCTATTCAAACCCACTCCAAGTTTAATAACTGCAATGATAAATGCAACCTCTCCATATGAGAAGCATTGGCCAATCATGGCCTTGGTCTAATAAAAAATACTCCTCCTGATTCATTGCTTGCAAACTTGATCGTATCTTGGTGTGCAATCGTAGGATTTTTGACGATCTTGTCGTGGCGATGCGCTCGCTAACAAAAATATAGAGTCGCCACCTGGAGCTTTTGGTGTCCCGGAAAACCTAAATCATTTTTATAAGCACTGAAGTGTCACGATTATGACTCTGAATCCGGTCCACACCAAAGGTTCTTGGGTAGAGGCTTCGGTTATCGATTGGGAAAGTGTTAGTCACCCAATCAACTCACTTAATATGGTCTTTACTTATGGTCAAAATAAAAATAATATAAAAGAAAAGAAAAAGACTTCCTCTAGCCCAAAGGGGTTTAAAATCCTATTTGGGCCCCTCCATTCCTATCAAAAATTCGATGGCGTAACAACACAAATGGGAGGATGGAGAAATGACTAAGAAGGTAGAGGAATGGATGGGAGAGCCGGAGCTCTCGGGCCCTTGTTGCTCCGTTGAGGAGCCTTGCGTAGGCTTGCTTTGATGAGCTTTTGAAGGCTTGAATAGTGGAAAATGGGGTTCTAACTCCTATGGCTTGCTAGCTAAGAGGTAGAGTGAGGAGTCTAGGGGGTAGCATACACCTAGACTAAGGGTTTTGGATGCAAGATTAAGCTTGAAATAAGGTTGCGAGATTCTTAAATTTTATGTGAAAATGGGGCACAAAAGGGAGGAAGAACTTATCACTTTCAGCTCTTTCTCTCTAAAGCAAATTTCTCAACCCTTTAACCCAAGGGGAGGGGGGCTCTATTTATAGGAAAAGGGTAGGTTAAGAGGCTACTTAGGTGTTAATTAGGGGTTAGCAATTAGGTAATCTCTAATCTAAGGTTTCTTAGGCTTTTGAGAGCTTGGAAAGGTGTGAAGGTGGTTTAATGGTGGATGATAGGTTAGTGTTTCAAATCACTTAAGGATTACAAATAGGCACTAAATGAGTGCCACAGGACTATCAAAACACACCCCAAAGACCCGGGTAGTCAACTGGTCAAACCCCATTCCAAAAATTCGAGGAAAAGTTGCACAGTCACTGTTCATATGTCGGCACAACTAATAGTTGCGCCAAGCATATGTACAGTAAAATAGTGCAGCTGAGAGGGTTTTCGGGAAGTTGCAAGCCCGCGGGGGACCCACTTAACTGTGGCGCAACTAATAGTTACGCCAAGCGAAAATCCTACAAAACTGTTCAGTTTTCAAATTGCCATAACGTTTTCTATATAACTCCGATTGAGGTGATTCTTAGCTCATTGGAAAGCTGGGGAAGTTTTATTTCCAATGGTATGTGATTTGATAGTAGTAGAAGAACTTATCTAGTCTTGGTGCACCACTCTTCATCCATTGCCTAGGATGGTTAGGTTTAGGGTTCGGAAGGGGTTCTAAAGGTCGAGATTGGTTTTTAAAGGTTCGGGGTAAATTCTAAGGGATTTGGGATGATTCCTAAAGGTTTGAAAATGTATTTAAGGGTACCATATATGCCATCAAAAACTTAGATACGCGCGTCTCTTGAAATATATTTTGATCAGGCCTTGGGCCAAATTTGGCTATCTATAGATGCATCTCTTTAGCATTTAATCACTAATGATCAAATGCCAAAGAAGAGAGAGATCCGAAGAGGCCCAAGGCATTATTGACGAGTCCACTGCATTCAAAATGAACTTTAAGCATTAGACGGGTAACATGGTGAGAAAATGAAAGCCCTGTATGTCAGGCTAAACATTCGATTCTTAAGGTAATTGGTCTCCAAGCGCTTAGCGACATTACTAGGTATAACTGAGGTAGGATGAGTTGCGAATGCCCTATAGTCGGGAAAAACATTCGCCTCTCAGGATGATTTTTAAGGTATTTGATGTTCGAGATTCATTCTAAATACAACAACTTTGCAAGTAAGAGGGGTGATCGACCCACACTTAAAGATAGGCGCTAAGCAAAACTATGCAAGGCTCCATAGTTTGCGTCTAATCTTACGAGGCATTTGATTGGCCCATTTGACTGGTCGCAGGTGCCCATGCCTGAAGCAGGGTTCGAGGTCTTTGGGCGAACCCATCGATCCCGATATTTATTTAGCATGACTACTCGAGCGAAGCGAATAGACATCGCAATGCTTTTTGGGAGTACGTGCCATTATAAAAATCATGCCCCTGATCCACATGACCCAGAGCATCCAACTTCAAATAATCCTTAATAGATTCAACCAAAATTGGGTGTTTACCAAAAGAAACATCTCGCCCTAGTCTCTTCCAACAATGATTTTACACATCATTTAACTATGTATAAACATGTACCCATTAGGGGCGATAAGCAACAAAGGCGATGGAAGTCCCGACCTAGATCCCGTCCGGGTATAATTTACAGGAACAAATGACAATCCTATGGATACCCAGATGCATGGTGTACACTTTACAGGGATACCGTGCCAGTACAGGTTTTAAGCCTGTGGAAAATAAGGGAAATGAACCCCTCTGTATGCATGATTTCATAATGTTTGATTGATACGTAGTTTCATTCTTAATAGGTTGGTTTCAACCAACTATTGATCTTTTTCATACGGAGTTACCTGGACCTCAAACCCTGTAGGGCGCACACCCAGACTACATATACCAAGAGTCCACACCTCCGAAAGGGTCATGAAAAATTTGAAGCTTAGACTCTCACGTTCATATGAACCAAAAACAGAGTGCTTGGCTCAAAGATTTAGCAATGGAATCATCTTGATCGAAACATTGACTATCTGATCATGATTGACATTGTTGCTCCTACTTTGAAGTAGGATCCCAAGATCCAAGGCGAACCTTTAGACTTAGGACATTAATTTAGCATAGCTGTGTTACCGATAAAATATTGACATTTTACCGCATTGAAAATACGCAAGTGCATAGCTGTGTGTGCTATAAAAACACAGATTTATTCTTATCTTTTTTATTTTTTCAATGATTGCTTCTTCTATTTTCTATTTTTTTTTAAAATAAGCATTATCTGAATCTCGAACCTCAAGATGTGCACGCCCAGACAATGCATACCAAGAGCCCGTGCCTTCGAAATAGTTTACAACGAAACTGAAACCAACGTACTCAAGTTCATGTGATATCGAAAGGATCAGGTCAAAATTGAGTCTCCACAGAAGGAGACACTCAATATTGGACTCCGCCATCTGTGAAGTTACAAACGAACAACTATGCATAAACATACACCCATTAGGGGCAATAAATAATAAGGCGATGGAAGTCCCGACCCAGATCCCATTCGGGTATAATTTACGGGAATAAACGACCATCCAATTGAAACCCAGACGTATGACGTACACTTTACAGGGATACCATGTAGGTTTTAAGCCTGCACCCTAAAATGGGCCCTTCTTCAGGCATATTTGTACATAGTTGTCTGACGTAGTTTCGTATCTGACAGGTTGGATCAATCCAACAATAGATCTTTTCGATGACGGAGTTATCTGGACCTCAAACCCCATTGGGCGCTCACCCGGACAGTGTATACCAAGAGTCTATGTCTTCGAAAATATCACGTGACGAACTTGAAGTTCAAGGCACTCAAGTTCACGTGAAACCAAAAGATGAAGCGATCAGGGCAAAGATTTAGTGGTAGAATCAATCCGATCAAAACATTGACTATTTGATCAAGATTGACACCGTTGCTCCTACTTTGAAGTAGGATCCATGGATCCAAGGCGAACCTTAGACCTAGGACATTAGTTTTGCACAGCTGCATTACCGATAAAATATTGGCATTTTACCGCATTGAAAACACACATGTGCGTAGCTGTGAATGAAAAGTTAACAGATTTCTATTTTTCTTTTTCAAAATGATTTTCTCTTTTTTTATTTTTGAATAGACCTGACGTCAGTGGTGAGATGCTTCATCTAATTTGTCCATCACTGAGAAGTTGCCCGCCTCAAGGCTTTGGACCGTGTGATATTCCTACACATTCTCGAGAGAACGTCATTCCCTTTTTTGTTTATATAGGTAACAAATGCATCCTAATTAATAGCAAGAGAAACAAACTTTTACCTATATTTTTTTCTTTTTCAAGATTTATATATGTATTTTTTGGATTTTTATTTTCAAAGATTTTTTATTCTTTTTCTTCATTTTTGAGATGGAAGTAAGATGCTGTAACTATGTACATGAGAAAGAACATAAATATATACATACATTTTTTATATTTGGATTTTTCGTGATTTTTTTTTTTTTCTTTTTCTTTGGCTTTTCCTCTTCTTCTTTTTTTGATGATGCCTTATCAGTGAGGTGAAGTCACGGGTCCCACTTTGGTCATAGTCGAACCCCCCTTTTAAATAGTCGGGCCTTTTAAATAGTCGGGTCTGAGGTAGTTTCAACAGCCTTACCAAAACTGGAACATCAATCCCCTTAGACTAAGTCAAACCTTTCTCCTTATCTTGGGTCATACATTTGATGAAACCGGTTCACAAAGATAATTCTTGTCGAGGCCCGATTTGAACTAGCATGAGTGACCCAAAAAAGGGGATCAGGGAGAGTAACCAAGAGGGCTCCTCAAACATTAATTTTTTCGACCCATTCCAACAATTAATTTTCTTTTAAAACTCTTTTACTCACATTGCCCAAGGTGGGTTCGGCGTGCCTGTTTTTGCCCTCTTTTACCCGTGATGCCCTTTCGGGTTTTCACCACGTCCATGGGTTTAGCTCTCTTACCTCAAGCGCCTATTCGGGTTTTCACCTGGTCTGCACAAACTCATTGTTTTTACCCGTAGCGCCCTTTCAAGTTTTTACTACGTCCATCTTACTTTGAGATTATATTTTATTTTTATATTTTTCCTTTTACATTATTTTATAAAAAGCCACGACATAGACGTCGATTTCATCATAGCCGTCTGGATGGGGCTCTGGTGTCATCTCACAATTTCGCTCGTGTTGACATTAACAGATGCTATAACTGTGTGAACTTGAAAGGAGGGATTTCTTCAGGGTGTAGCTTGGCCATGGGTTAGGTTTGGATTTGAAGGTATGCTAGGCTAAATAGGGTTTTCTTAATATAGCTTCAATATATCTTAACATTCTTCTGCTTTGGGGGATTTTACTATACACGCCCCACGATTTTATTTTTTCTTTCTTCCTTATCTTATTTCAGGCAATCTCTTTTTGAGGTTTTGCTTTTCTGATTTTTTTGGATTTTGATGGTAACTTTACTTTCTCTCTTTTTTTGTATATGTACACACTTTTTCTTTTCTAGGGAAGTGGTTCATTGAAAGAAAGGCCTAGGCTAAAAATAGGGTAGCAAAGGATATTATCTTTTTTAGGAATGCTTTTTGGCTACTGCGCTCAGAATGATGGCCTCTTTTGGGTGGTTCTTAAGCAGTTATGTATCTATTTTACCAATACTTACCTTATCGTGATAGACTAAGCATAGAACCATCGGACATATCCAACGTTGATAGGCTCAGGAAGATGATCTCCGTCCATGGTGGCGAGGCGGATGGCGTATCTTGGTAGCACCTCTCGAACGACATAAGGTCCTTCCCAGTTCGGCTTGAACTTCCCTCTCTGATAGGTGTGGAGGGATGGGAGGATCTTCTTCAACACAGCGACCGCGAACACATTTATTGTAAGCGCGTTTGATTTGCCCCTGAAAAACTTGAGTGTGACACAAGGCTAGGAGTCTCTTCTCATCAAATAAGTTTAATTATTTTAAGCAGAATCTCTCTCTCTCTGCTTCGGGTAAGCCTGATTCCATAAGGATTCAGAGCGAGGGAACTTCAACCTTAACTGGTAGGACAGCATTGGTTCCATACACAAGGGAGAAGGGTGATGCCCCTATAGTGGTACGGATCGACGTTCACAAAGCAAATGACAACATTTTGCTCCAATCTCGCTAAGTGACGACCATCTTCTCAAGGATGCAAACGACTGTCTTGTTCACGGCTCCATTAGTTTGAGGCTGATAAGGTGACGAGTGATGGTGCTTGATCTTGTATTACTCGCAGAAGGTCCAAATGCGCTTATTCGTAAAGTTTGTGCCGTTGTCCATGATAATATCCTTGGGTACTCCAAATCGGCACACAATATTTCTCTTGAGAAACTTCTCGACATGACTGGCCTTGATGTTGGCATATGATGCCGCTTCTACCCACTTGGTGAAGTATTCAATGACGAAAAGGATGAACTGATGTCCATTTGATGCTTTCGGATTAATCATTCCAACGACGTTAAGGCCCCAAGTAGCAAATGGCCAAGGAGTGGTCATGCAGTGTAGATCGACGGTAAGAGAGTATTTGACTGGAGTGTTCCTGACACTTGTAGCATTTCTGAATATGTTTGTAGCAATCTAATTCCATAGTGGTCCAAAAGTATCCCTGTCATAGAATTTTCTTAGCAAGCATGTGATCGCTGATGTGGGCTCCGCATACTCCCTCATGGATGTCCTTCATGATATTGATCCCTTCACTTTCTGTAAGGCACTTGAGTAAGATGTTATTGTAGGATCATTTGTAAAGGCATTCCCCCATAAATGACATAGCCTGTCGCTAAACATTGAATGGTTCGTCGGTCCGTCTAGGACGTACCCTTCGGGAAAGTTAGTGTCTCGAGGAAATTCTTGATAGCTGAGAACCAAGGTGGCTCATCATCAAGCTTTGTAGGTTCCTTAATCTGTAGGTAAAAATCCGGCTCATTCCTCTATTCGATCATAATTGGCTTCATCTTAGCACCATATAGAATTTCTATCATTGATGCCAACGTTGCTAGTGCATCGACAAAGCGATTCCTTATCCGGGGGACATATGAGAATGCCACGTCTTGGAAGCAAGCTATCAGATCCTTGAGGTGCTCATGGTAGGGGATTGGTTTCTCATCTTTCATCTTTCAATCTCCATTCATCTGACATATGATCAACTACGAATCGCCAAATACTCAAAGGTGAGTTATATTCAGATCGAGACCCGCCTGCAAACCGGCAGCGTAAGCTTCATACTCGGCCATGTTATTAGTGTAAGGGAAGTTGAGCTTGATAGAGACTAGTACATGAGATCCTTTCAGTGAAATCAGAATGGCATTTGCTGCCCTGTCAAAGTGCATTACCCATGATTCTTCTTCTTCTTCAGTATCGTCTTCCATCATGAGAAGGATGACCTCATCAGGGAACTCATTTCTCTAAGGCTCATAATCCGGCAAAGGATTGTCGACAAGATGATCGGCGAGTGCCTGTCCCTTAATAGACTTCTGAGTGATGTATGTGCTGTCAACCTCAAACAATAAAAGCTGCCATCGTGCGGTTCATCCAGTAAGAGCCGACTTCTCAAAAAGGTACTTCAACGGGTCTATTCGAGCAAAAAGTAGAATGGCTTGGGATAGCAAGTAATGGCGGAGCCTCTGAGTAGCCCATATAAGAGCTAGGCATGCTTTCTCCATATGAGAATAGTGCATTTTATAATCAGTAAACTTCTTGCTCAGATAGTAAATGGCCTGCTCTCTTCTTCCCGTCTCATTATGCTGGCCTAAGACACTTCCCATCGAAACTTCCATCGTGGAGAGATACATCAAGAGTGATCTCCCCGGCTCAAGTGGTACCAAAATAAGTGGATTAAGGAGGTAGCTTTTGATTTTATCGAATGTTGCCTGACAATCATCGTTCCATTCAACGGGCGAGTTCTTCCTTAGTAGCTTGAAGATCAGTGTGCAGATAGGCATTAGCTGTGCAATGAACCGACTGATATATTATATTCTTCCCAAGAACTCTCTAACTTCCTTCTCAGTTGACGGTGGCAGCATTTCAGTGATGGCTTTGACTTTGATTGGGTCGACCTCGATCCCTCCCCTGCTGACGATGAATCCCAACAGTTTTTTGGACATAGCATAAAAAGCGCACTTCTATGGATTAAGACGTAACCTATACTTTCTCAGTCTTTCAAATAACTTTTGGAGGTTTATCAAGTGCTTCGCTTTGGTGACTTGGCTATCATATCATCGACGTACACTTCAATTTCTTGTTGCATCATGTTGTGAAACAGTGCAGTCATAGCTCTCTGGTACATTGCACCAACATTCTTCAACCCAAATGGTATGACTCTATAGCAAAAGGTTCCCTAGGGAGTGATAAATGCAGTCTTCTCTTGATCTGGCTCTACCATCTTTATCTGATTGTATCCTGAGAATCCGTCCATAAAAGAAAGCATCCCGTGATTAGTGGTATTATCGACCAAGATGTCGATGTGCGGTAACGGGAAATCGTCCTTCGGGCTCACCCTATTTAAATTGTAAAAATTGATACACATGTGAACCTTTCCATCCTTCTTCGGTATAGGCACAATATTGGCTAACCACTGCAGGCATTTGGATACAATGAGAAACCCCACATCATATTGCTTGATGACCTCGTCTTTGACTTTCAACATCCACTCGGGTCAAAGACGTCTTAGCTTCTGCTTAACTGGCTTCATATCAGGATAGAGAGGCAACTCATGCTCAACCAAATCGATGTCCAGACCAGGCATGTCCTCGTACGATCAGGTAAAAATGTCATGGTATGATTGAAGGAAGTTGATCATGCTTTTTCTTTTCTCGAGAGACAGAGACGTTCCAATCTTGGTAAGTCAAGGAATCTCCTTAGTTCCTAGGTTAACGTCCTCAGTTTCATCAACAATGGGGGTAGGGCCATGCTCAAATTCAGCAAACCGATCGAGGAGCTCATTGGGGAGCTCCTTCAAAAGGATATCCTCGTCTAGACTCATAACTCGTACCTCTTCTTATATTTCTACAGGAAAGGGGTCAATTTTACTTGGGATGGATATTTCGATTAAGGCATCTTTTTGTGAGATTTTATCTGAAATTTTAAATGACAATGTTTTTGGACTTTATAGATTTTCAATGTTTTGGGAGTTTTTATTTTCTTCAATGTTTTTGAGTTTTTGTATTTTTCTAATGTTTTTGAGTTTTTGGTTTTCTTCAGAGACGGACCCTTGGTAGCACGAGTCTGTGTATATACAAGGTATTGCCTGCCAAGGGCTTATCTCACTTTTTATAGGTTGTTTTTTCTTTAGGAAACAGGTGCTAAATGTTAGGCCACTCCCCGCTTCCAGAGTTTGGGGTAAAGATGCCCAATTGCGTACCTGAGAGGTCACTCCTTTACTTGTTTAGATGAAGGGTGCTAACTGATACGATTCTTCGGAGTCAGCCTCCATCATGTTAATCTCCATTTTGGTCAATCTTCACGACCTCAATGCTTACAAAGGATTCCCTGATGTGCGGTCTGGGATGAGGTTTCTCCTCTTCCAAGTGTATCCCCCTAGCTCTTGCGGCCGCCGTCTCATAGGCCTTCTCCTTGGCCTCTCGGTCCTCTTCCTCTGTGGGCTTGTAACCTAACCTAAAACTAACTTTTTGTTCCTTGGCTATTACCAGCTCTCTTCTACTCTGCAGTCTAGGCCCGAGTCCTCTGCCATTTTAATAGCCCCATTTCTAGAGCATGGCCACTGCTGGTTCCGTTCCATCGCCGGTTTTGGAGACTATGCTTATTTGGGCCTACTGCCGACACCTCATATTCGAAACTATGGAGGTCGGTGTCTTCCTCAGTATCTGGTACATCCATTCTTTAGGATTTTCAATGCTATGGGTAGCCTTGTCTTTGTCGTCATGCCCTTCACCAATGATGGTGATCACCTTCTGTCAGGATATGAATGTTAATTTTTGATGGAGGGTAGAAGGTATCGCCCCAACCTCATGCCACCAGGGGTGTCTTATTAGCAAATTAAATGAAGATTTGATATCCATCACTTGGAAAGGTATGGAAAAGGTCATGGGCCTGATTACTAACTCAAGGTTGACCTTTCCCATTATTTCTCTTCTTGTATTATCAAAACCCCGAGCACTTGTTCTTGTCAGCCTCAGCATATAGGGGTCGACACCGATTTTGGTGGCAGTCTGCAACGGGCATACATTCAGAGCCGACCCATTATCAATTAGAACTAACAGAATTATCATGTTCCCAAATTCGACAATAATAATGAGGGATTTAGCATGACTGTTTCCCTCTACCGACAGATCTGCATCCGAAAATGAAATGGCATTGGGTGCCATTACTTGTCCAATTATTTGCCCAATTTCATCTGGGCTCACCTACTGGGATACATGGGCATTCTTTAACGCTCCCATTAAAGCTTAAAAATAGAGTAGGGACATCATTAATAGATCCCAGACAGTGATATGGGCTTGCATTCTTCTTAGTTGGGTCTCAAGGATGTGCTCCCGGCTCGTCTTTTCAAATGGGTGCACTGCACTGTCTTTCTTTCCCTTCAGCAGTGCTGGTGCAGCTGCTATTGCTGTTGCTGTTGTCATTGCTGCCTCGGGCTGTTTTGAGATCTTTCTTGATTTGGTAACGAAGTCCACAACCCCTTCCTTGGTGTTGCTGTCGGCATTAGCATTGGTCTATTCATAGCTCAGCAGGACCTGATGAGGATCATAGATTGGCCCCGTGATCTGGAACAGTAGGGCTACTGGCTCTTGGCATGCGTGTGCTGATGGCTCGAGCAAGGTAGGTAAGACTTGGTTTACTTCTGTGAAGGATGGGTGGGTGGCAATATTGGGCCAGGTAGGATTGGTGAGGTTTAACTGTGGTTGCACCGGGGGTAATGGGGTGGGCGTAGGCCATTGGTAGCTAATGGGTGAGGGTGGATTGGGGGTTTGATGGGCCATTAGGTAATTGATGAGGGTGGTGGAGTTTGCAGGTGGTTGAATCGGGGGTAATGGGGTAGGCGTAAGCCATGAATAACTGACGGGTGCGGGTGGAGGATTGGGCGCCTGATGACTTATTGGGTAATTTAAGGGGGTGGTGGAATATTATTGATACACATTTATTTGTACATAGTTAATGGGGGTGGGTGGTGGAAAATAGGCACTAAGATCTAGAGGTTCGGTCTACAGTGTAGGGATGGGGAAGTAATCTGCCAGACTTAGGGGTTCAATCACCCCAATAGTTCCTTCTCCTAGATTTCTCGGCCTTGGTGCCACAAACATTTCTTGATTACAAATGAAGTCTGGCGGATCAAACTCAAATTCTTCTTCAAATTCCTCTACCATCCCTATGGTGGGTCTGGGACCTGCTATTCAGGTAGGGTGTGGTAGTAAAGGCACCTGATGGATTCGCATGCTGGTTTGCTTGGGTGGGTGCAGGGGGAATGATCTTCCTAGCATCAATTAAGTCTTGGATGACATGTTTCAATGGAAACCAGTGATCAATCGGGTGAACCGAAACTTGATGGAAATTGTAATGAGTATTGGTATCAAAATTTTATGAAATCGGATTAGGAGGAGGTCATGGTTGGAGAACAGTTATTAAACGATTTTCAATTAATAATGAAAAAAGTACACTCAGGGATTGCCCCAAGGGTGTAAAGACTCGATAATAATGGGCTCTCCTCTCTGGGGTCATTGGCGTCCCCTGCCCATTCCCTACTCTTTGTACTGGCCCTGTCCTGACGGGAGCTGGTTGCGCTACTTTAAATTGGAAGGGGGCTACATTGTTATTGTTGGGTCGAGTGTTTGCAACATTCTATACCTCTGCCCCTGTTCTTCAATAATTTCTCTGCTAGGAGAACCTCCTAACCCTGTTGGGCCCCTAGATGCATTCTTGTTCAACCGTCCTTCTCTGATAGCGTCCCCACAGCGGTTGGCGTTCCATACCAAGTCAGTAAAACTAGACTGCTGCTAGTATATAAGAAAATCTGAGATCACTAGAAGGGTATTCATTGAGATCATTTCTATATGCTCATCGTCAGGTTTCTTGTTTCTGACTTGAGCTGCCAGTGCTCTCCAACGCCCTAAGTAATCGCTGAAGGTTTCATTGGAGTTCTGTTTCAATCGGGCTAGATCTGACTTGCAGAGCTCAATGTCTATGTTTTAGACATATTGCTCTTGGAATCGGTGGGTAAGATCTTTCAATGTTTTAATCATTGATGGTTCAAGAGATGTGAACCATCTTAAAGTTGGGCCAGTTAATCATTTCTGGAACACTTTGGTGAGGAGTCGTTAGTCTCCGCCATATTAGCTCATGTCCCCATAGTATGACTTAAGGTGTGCAATAGGGTTGCCTGTGCCATTATATTTATCAAAGACCGTCATTTTAAATTTAGGGGGTAGGGGATCTCAGCAAACAGGCACAAGTCTGTGGAGTCTGTGTCATGGATTTTAGCACCACCCATCTTCAATAACTACTTCTGAATCTTGTTCAACTCTTCTCTCAATTGTTTCGATTATTTAGACATGGGGGTCGTCTTCTCAATTGTGAGTTTTGACTCACTCTGGGCTGCCAGGGGTGGGGTAATTACAGGTGGAGGACTAACATTGGTCAATGCCCAAACGTAGGCCCCACTATTTCTGATCTCGTCCTCCTCATACTGGTAATCTACGTAAGGTGCAGTGAGGATGGAATTCTCGAGTTGTTGTTGCATGGACTGGGTGGGCATGGTCAGAATGGGGGTGGGGTGAGACCATTGGATGTGGGGGAAGTGTTATGGGTGATGGGGTGAGTGGTAGTTTGGTTTTAGGGTGGGGTCTGATGAGGCCATTGAGCATTGGGGAAGGTTTGGAGATGGCCTTGGGGTGTAGGGCCATGGGAAAATTGGGTTTGAGGTATGATTTGGGTTTGACCAGGGTGTGAAGGTTGGGGGTGGGTGAAATTTTGGGGGTATTGGTGCGGGGTTCCAAGGTTTTGGGCTTGGGTTTGGGCCATGAAGCCTTGGGAGGGTTGGGCCATGAAGCCTTGGTCATTAGAGGTTTGGGCTATGGGCCCTTGATGGGTTTGGCACATTTGGCCTTGATGGGTCTGGGCCATGGGCCCTTAGTGGGTCTGGGCCATGGGTCCTTTGTGGGTCTAGGCCATGGGCTCTTGATAGGTATGGGCTATGGGGTTTTGGGCCATGGGGCCTTGAGACATGTGGGGAATGAAGGTTTGGGCCATGGGGCCATGGGGCATGTGGGAAATGGGGGTTTGGGCCATGGGGCCTTGAGACAAGTGGGGAATGGAGGTTTGGATGGTGTGGATTATGGGGGGATGATGGGGGTCATGGGGGAGTGAGGCATGGAGATTTGCTAAGGTATGGGATGGGTTCAAAGATATAGGGTGTGGAGGAGAGGAGGCATTTTGGAAAGCCTTCCACATGGAGTAGGCTTGGAACTTTCCTTCATCATGGTCATGGAAGGAGGGTTGGATGGAGATGGTGGATTTAAGGGGCGATGAGATGTAAATGTGGTGGATGTGGTGGGTAAATAGGGCATGGTCCCAGTAAAATCGGGCATGACCCGGGTAACGAATGGGATATGGGGTGGATTGGAGCGATGAGGTGGGCCATTGGCAAAGGGGGATGGGTTGGGAATGTTTAGGGATGATGAAAGGTAAAGTGTGGTTGTTTGAGAAAAATCGGGCATGGCCCCGGTAAAAATGGGTATGACCTGGGTAGATGGGAGGATTTGTGGGGGTTGGATAAGGTGGAGGTGACATAGGTGAATGTGGATGGATTGGGCCTATTTGGGGAAGATGGAAAATGGGGCATGGATGTGGATAGGGAAAATTGGGATGGGTTTTGTATGTATGTGGATGGGAAATGTGTTGGATTTGGCATTGATATGGGAGGAAAAATGGGCATGGTTTGGGCAAAAGATGAGGAATGGGGGTTTGATTTTAGATATTTTGGGAAGTGGTGGTTGGGAAAATGGGGATACCAAAGGACCTGGTAATTGTAAAAGGTGATTGAGTGAGGGGGATGGTGGAAAAAACTTCTTTCGAATGGGAGTGGGTTAGAGAATGTGGCAAGGATGAGTCGGGATTGGCGTAAGCCGGGTCTACTACCCACGACATTGTTTGTTGGCGGGTTGGGTATGGGTGCCTTGGATAAGACCCAAAAAATTTCCTCCTTGTTCCCCTTCGGGACGATGAAGGGCAAGATGATGTTGTTGTGCTGACACTACAAGAACTCTATTTTTTAGGTTTTTTTATTTTTTATTTATTTGGAAAGAAATTTTTGTAAAAATAAAGGTTCCGAGGCCTTGGAATTCCCTTCTCGGATGGCTTTCGTACCCTAATTTAGGACCCGCGATGACGATTCCGAAGTACTTTGAAAGAAATAAAGGAAGACCTTTGATCTATTGAAGGCACGAAAATTGAGGTGAACAACCCGATCCTCCGAAATGAGTAAAAAAGAAGTTGCCTTATTTTGAACGGCAGGAGCGTATTAGGTGTCGGAGATGGCGAGGCCCAAACAGAGGCACTAAGACACTAATCGGGGGACTTGGGATGTGGAAAAGGCTATAGATTCGGGCTGCTACTGTCCAGAACAGGCTTGGTGCAACTAATATATGTGCCAGGCTAAAAATGCCCCTATTTTACATTGGCACAACTATTAGTTGCGCCAGGTATAATTCTAGGATTTTTGCACTGGTGCAACTAATACTTGCGCCTGGCTAAAATGGGGCTCCAAATGTTTATGACAGCAGCAAACAACACCTGAAATGAGTCTTTTTTTGGTTTTTATGGAAGCTAGGCTTCCGGGAACTGACTGATTTTTTTAGTGAATCGTTCTCTCCTCACCGAACCTAAGGGATGTGAGTTCGGTATAACTCCCTAGCGCACTCCCCAAAGGGTTTTAAGCTTGTAGGAATAGGTGACCCACCTAATATACCTTCGATGCAAGCACCTTCTCAGCTACTAGGTGGGCTTGGACTTTTCAGGATCATCACCACTAGGGGCTACTGCCATACTAAGACCCGGGTGGTTGTATATGTGCCTAATAGCCCAACCCTTTAAAATCTACCCTGTAAAAAAAATTTTTTGATTAAGTCCCCTTTTCTTTGTTCAATTTTAATTAATTTTTTTTTCAAAGCCCTTTCTTTTTATGGAAATTTTCTTTAGTTCAAAAATTAGGGGTGATGATCCCGTGCCGCAACTACAGGCCGGTGTCTACTGTTATAATATGTTTGCACAAGTAGGACCGCCAATCTGCTAAGGAACTTTAAATGATGAGAATTTGAAGAAAATTAAAAGGCAATGCGCAAGTAAGCCCACCAATCGGCTAAGACACTAAAATGAAGAAAAAGTAAAGAAAATTAAAAGACAATGCACATGTAGGCCCGCTGATCGGCTAAGGCACGTAAATGACGGAAAAGTAGGGGTGAGTAAAAAAATATATATATAAAAAATTGCAAAAAGGTTAGTAAAATAAAAAATAAATGGCCAAGTTTTAAGGAGAAGCTCTACAAGCTATCCCCAGCTGAGTCACCATCTGTGCAACCGTGAGATTTTTGAAGATCCCGTCGCGGTGATACGCTCGGTAACAAAAATATAGAGTCACCACCCGGAGCTTTTGGTGTCTCAAAGAACCTAGATTATTTTTATAAGCACCGAAGTGCTACAAATATGACTCTAAATCCGGTCCACACCAAAGGTTCTTGGGTAGGGGCTTCGGTTATCGATTAGGAAGGTGTTAGGCACCCAATTAACCTGCTTAATGCGGTGTCTACTTATGGCCAAAACAAAAATAATATAAAAGAAAATAAAAAAGCTTCCTCTTGCCCAATGGTGCTTAAAATACTATTTGTGCTCCTCCGTTCCTATCAAAAATTCGGCGGTGTAATGGCACATATGAGAGGATGGAGGATTGATTGAGAAAGGTAGAGGAATAGAGGGGAGAGCTGAAGCTCTCGGGTCCTTGTTGCACTGTTGAGGAGCCTTGCATAGGCTTGCTTTGATGAGATTTAGAAGGCTTGAATGGTGGAAAATGTGGTTCTAACTCCAATGGCTTGCTAGCTAAGAGGTAGAGTGAGGAGTCTAGGGGGTAGCACACACCTAAACTAAGGGTTTTGGATGCAAGATTAAGCTTGAAATAAGGTTGGGAGATTCTGGAATTTTATGTGAAAATGAGGCACAAAAGGGTGGAAGAACTTCTCACTTTGAGCTCTTTCTCTCTTAAGCAAATTTCTCAACCCTTTAACCTAAGAGGAGGGGGGCTCTATTTATAGGAAAAGGGTAGGTTAGGAGGCTACTAAGTAATTGGGGATTAGCAATTAGGTAAACTTTAATTTAAGGTTTCCTAGAATTTTGAGAGCTTGAAAAGGTGTGAAGGTGGTTTTAATGGTGGATGATAGGTTGGTATTTCAAATCACTTAAGGGTTATAAATAGACATTAAAAGGGTGCCACAGGACTATCAAAATACACCCCAAAGACCCAGGTGGTCAATAGGTCAAACCCCATTCCAAAAATCTGAGGCAAAGTTGCACAATCACTATTCATATGCCTAGCGCAACTAATAGTTGTGCACAAAATGGCTTGACGCAACTAATAATTGTGCCAAGCAAAAATCTTACAAAATTGCTCAATTTTCAAATTGCCATAACGTTTGCTATATAACTTAGATTGAGGCAATTATTAGCTCGTTGGAAAGCTTGGGAAGTCCTCTTTCCAATGATATATAACTTGATAGTAGTAAAAGACCTTAGCTAGTCTTGGTGCACCACTCTTCATCCATTGCTTGGGAAGGTTAGATTTAGGGTCGGAAGGGGTTCTAAGGGTTGGAATTAGTTTCTAAAGGTTCGGGGTGAATTCTAAGGGATTTGGGATGATTCCTAAAGGTTTGGAAAGGTATCTAAGGGTACCATACATGCCATCAAAAGTTCAGAGATGCGCCTCTCTCGAAATGTGTTTCGATCGGGCCTTGGGACAAATTTGGGTGTCTACACTTGGTTAACCATGATTGGAAGAGTATTTTCGTGAGCATAATTGTTGACTACAAAGAACTTGATTTGTCAGATCATTCTCTCTTTTTCATTTGAGGAAAGAACTCCTATCTGAAAGGACCAAAACCCTTCAAATATTTCAATATTTAGAGTGCCCAAGAAGGCTTCCGCAACCTTGTTACAAAGAGGTGGGCTGTACCTATTAAGGGGTAGTTGATATTCAAGATTCAGTAGAAACTGAAATGTTTGTGCTCAAATATTAGGAACTGGAACAATACTTCCTTTGGCTCCATTCATTCTCGAATCGATGATGCTAGAAGTGCCCTTCATGATATTCAACATAAATCCATCCTCTGCAGCCCCACGGTGATTTGATTGTAGCTGAAAAAGAAGTAGTGATTAGCCTCCATAAGGAACTCACTATCAAAGAGAGTTCTATTTGTTAGAAAGCTAGAGTTAATTGGTTAGAAGCTGGAGACTCGAGCACAAAGTTTTTCTACTCTACAGTCGCTTCCTAGATTTCTAGTAACTCCTTCTTCAAGCTTCTTCTCCCTTCAGGTGAAAGAATCGTTGATCCTCAACTATAGGGCATATTGCTATCAAGCATTATCAAAATATCTGTTCTCCTTCATCCAAGGATCGGATTCCTCTTATTCCATTCAAGAACAAGCTCAAGCCTATTCAAGCTTCTATTATTTTGTGAGAGGTTACTGATGAGGAGATAAAAATTTTTATTCTCAATTCTCCCAGGAACAAAGTTCCAATCCCCGACGGCTTCTTTGCGAAATTCTTTCAAACTTTTTGGGATATTGTTGGCCCAATGTCATCAATTCGATATGTTATTTCTTTGTTAAACAATGGCTCCGGAAATCTCTGAACTCTACTTTTTCTAACCTTATTCCCAAAGACTTAGGAGCTAACACCATTGATAAATTTCATCCAATCGCTTTATGTAATTTTCTTTATAACGTGATTACAAAAATCATTTCTAATTGCCTAGCATTGGTGCTTCCCTCTCTTGGAAGCTGGAATCAATCGGCTTTCATCAAAGATCAGAAAATTACAAAGAACATCTTTACGGCACATGAGTTGGTTAGAAATTTTCACCTTAATTCTAGACTAAAAGCCTTCTGCGTGAAGATTGATCTTCAAAAAGCTTTTGACAAAGTCAGATGGGAATTTATTATTTCTATCTTTCAACAATTGGGCTTCGATGACATATAACTTCAATGGATCAAGGATTGCATTGCTACTCCCATGTTTTCTCTCCTGATCAACGACACCTATCATGGCTACTTTCGAAGTAGTTGTGGTATTCGACAAGGAGATCCATTATCTCCCCTCATATTCACTCTTGAAATGGAAGTCTTCACATGCCTTCTTGAAGAAAAAATTGTGAGGAAGCAAATCTTACCTTTGGATTTTGCTAACTGCTCTTCTATCTCACACTTAATATTTGTAGATGATTTATTCATTATAGTAAAGGAAGACATTCCATCTACTACGACCCGAACACTTCGGGATCTCCTTGATAGCTTTCACCTCATCTCAGGCCTTAAGGTGAACGATTCAAAAAGTACCATTCTATGTAGTGAAGCTCTCCCTCCAAAATCAAATCATCTCTACGCTTTGCTTTTCTAAAGGAACTCAACCAACCAAATACTTGGGCCTTCCTTTGTTTTTCGACAAGATGTCCTTCTACACTAGCACTCCACTCATAGACAAGATCCAAAATCGCCTAGGTGCTTGGAATAGTAATCTTCTCTCTTATGCTGATAGGGTTGAGCACATCAAATCTGTACTTAGCAGCTATCAGATTTATTGGTCTGGGGCCTTTTATCTTTCATGGAAAATCATTCAAAAATTAGAGCAAATATTCTATAGATTCCTTTGGAAGGGTCCTTCTATGGCCCAATCGCTTCATTCTATTAGTTGGAATCGCATTTGCAAGCCAACTAATGAAAGGGGTCTTGGATTATGTAGAATTGCTGATTGGAACAACACGGACCTTTCAAAACTCTTTTTGAATCTTGTTTCTGGAAATTCCTTATGGGCTAACTGGTGCACTGTAAGATATGTTCTTCCTTCTGATGTCTAGAGTTGCTCTGTCCCTAATAGTTGCTCTTATGCTTGGAAAGGTATTATGAGGGCTCGAGATACCATAAACTCAAAATTTTGAGTAATCCTTGGCTATGGCACCTCTACCAAATTTTGGATTGACCCTTGGCTAGAAAATGATACCCTTATCCAACAATATGGCCGATGCTCCATGGTTCCATCGGGTATCAATGAAGATGCCTTTTTTTGGATCTCTATGATATAGGGGGCTGGGCACTCCCTACACCATATATTAGAAGATTGGAAGCTACCTGGAAGGATGTTAATGAGCACCCTCTCCTGATGGCCAACACCAAAGACAAGCTTATCTGGTAATTTCTCTCTCAAAGCTGCTTGGAAAAGCTTCAAACTGGATTCAACCATTATTCCTTGGAATTCTTCAATTTAGCACCCACAGAAAATTTCTAAACATGCATTTTATGCTGGGCTTGCCATCGAAGGAAAACTTATTACCATTGAAAATCTTGCTAAAAGAGGCCTTGCAATTCCATCGTGATGTGTCTTATGCTGGTGTAGACACCAAAATTTGGCCCAAGGCCTGATCTAAACACATTTCGAGAGAGGCACGCCTCTAAGCTTTCAATGGCATATATGGTACCCTTAGATACCATCCCAAACCCTTAGGAATCATCCCAAATCTCTTATAATTTACCCTAACCTTTAGAAACCAACCCCGACCCTTAGAACCCCTTCCGAACCCTAAACCCAACCTTCCCGGGCAATGGATGAAGAGTGGTGCACCAAGACTATCTAAGGTCTTCTACTACTATCAAGTCATATACCATTAGAAAGAGGACTTCCCCAGCTTTTCAATGAGCTAAGAATCGCCTCAATCAGAGTTATATAACAAAAGTTATGGCAATTTGAAAATAGGGCAGTTCTGCAAGATTTTGGCTTCGTGCAACTATTAGTTGCGCCAAGCCATTTTGTGCCCAAAAATGGCTTGGCGCAACTAATAATTGTGCCAGGCTTAAGTGGGTCCCCCCACGGGCTTGCAACCTCCCAAAACCATTGTGAATCACTATATTACTGTATATATGCTTGGCGCAACTATTAATTGCGCCAAGCATATGAACAATACCTATAGTTTTTGCTCCGAAAATCAAGATTAGGGTTTGACTTGTTGACCATCTTGATCTTTGGGGGGGTTTTGCTAGTTCTATTGCAACCTTTTAATGCCTATTTACAACCCTTGAGTGATTTGTAACAGTAACCTATCATCCACCATTAAATCCATTCACACACATCTCCAAGCTCTCAAAATCTTAGGAAACCTTAGATTAGAGATTACCTAATTACTAACCCTAATTAGCATCTAAGTAGCCTCCTAACCTATCCTTTTCCTATAAATAAAGCCCCCCTCCCCTTGAATTAAAGGTTAGAAAAATTGCTTAACAGAGAAAGAGCTTAGAGTGAGAAGATCTTTTTCCCTTTGGTGCTATTTTTCACACAAATTCCAGATTTCTCAACTTTCTTCCAAGCCTTATCCTTCATCAAAAAACCTTAGTTTAGGTAGGTGCTACCCCTTTGCCTTCCTTCTATTCCCGCTAGCCATCAAGCCCTAGGATTTAGAACCCTATTTTTCATAACACAAGCCATTAAGAGCTCATCAAAGCAAGCCTACGCAAGGCTCTCCAATGATGCAACAAGGGCCCGAGGGCTTCGGCTCTCCCCTTGCTTCTCCTATCGCTTTTAGTTCTTCTTCCATCCTCACATTTGGGCCATTATGCGGCCGACTTTTCAATAGGGACGGAGAGGCACAAATTGGATTTTAGGGCCCTTTGGGCAAGAAGAAGACCTTTGTGTTATTTTTATTTTATTTTTATTTTGGTCATAAGTAGAGACCACATTAAGCAGGTTGATCGGGTGCCTAACACCTTCCCGATCGATAACCAAGGCCCCTACCCAAGAACCTTTAGTGTGGACCGGATTCAAAGTAATATTTATGGCACTTTGGTGCTTATAAAAGTGATATAGGTTTCTCGAGACGCCAAAAGCTCTGGGTGGCGACTCTATATTTTTGTTAGCGAGCACATCGCCACGACGGGATTGTCAAAAATCCCATAGTTGCACAAATGGTGACTTTGCTAGGGAGAGCTTGTAGAGCTTCTCCTTGAAATTTGGTTATTTATTTTTTATTTTACTAACCTTTTTGCTGTTTGTTTGTATTGTTTTTTTATTTTTTTACTCACCCCTACTTTCCCATCATTTACTTGCCTTAGCCGATCGGCTGGCCTACATGCGCATTGCCTTTTAATTTTCTTTACTTTTCCGTCATTTTAGTGCCTTAGACGATTGGTGGGCCTATTTTTGTATTGTCTTTTAATTTTCTTTTAAATTTTTTCATTAAAAGTGCCTTAGCTGATTGGCGGGCCTACTTGTGCAAGCATATTCCAACAGTGGACGCCGGCCCGTAGTGGCGGCACGGGATCATAACCCCAGATCTTTGAAGTAAAGAAAACTTCTATAAAAAAAAAAAGCTTTGAAAAAAATTTAAATTGAATCAAGATAGGGAACTTAATCATTTGTTTTGGCGGGATAGATTTTTAAAGGGTTGGGTTTAGGCACACATACAACCACCCGGGTCTTAGTATGGAGGTAGCCCCTAGTGGTGATGATCCAGAAAAGTCCCAGCCCACCTAGTATCTGAGAAGGCATTTACGCTAGAGGTATATCGGGTGGGTTCCCATTCCTGCAAGCTTAAAACCCGTTGGGGAGCGCGTTAGCGAGTTATACCAGACTCAAACCCTTTAGGTGCGGTGAGGGAGAACGATTCATTAAAAAATCAGTCAGTTCTCGGAAGCCCAGCTTCCACAGAAAACCAGTTTGGAGACCAATTCCAAGCTAAAGTTGCTACTATCAAACAAACTGGAGAGACAAATTGATCTGGCACAGCTATTAATTGCGCCAAATGTAAAATTCCCCAAAAGTACTCATTAGTTGTCCCAGCTTTAAATCTGGCATCTTTGACCTAGCGCATGTATTAGTTGTGCCAGTGTAGTTATGAGCAGCTGCAGCTCGGATCTGTGGCCTTTTCCACATCCTGAATCCCCCGATTAGTGTCTTAGTGCCTCTGATTAGGCCCCGCCATCTCTGACACCTAATACGCCCCCATCGGTTAAAAGAAGGTAACTTCTTTTTTACTCATTTCGGGGGATCGGGTTGTTTGCCTCGATTTCTATGTCTTTAATAGATCAAGGGTCCTCCTTTGATTATTCTGACGCACTTCGGAATCGTCGTTGCGGGTCCTAAATTAGGGTACGAATGCCACCTGAGAAGGGAACTCCAAGGCCTCGAAACCTTTGTTTTCACTTATAAAAATTCAAGAAAATTAATTTAAAAAATTAAAAAACCTAAATACTAGAGTCTTTGTGGTGCCGACATAACGGCATCATCTTCTCCTCCATCATCCCGTAGGGGAAGGAGGAGGAAAATTTTTGGGCCTTATCCAAGGCACCCATACCCAACCCGCCAACGGATAATGTCATGGGTAGTGGACCTGACTTACGTCGATCCCGACTCATCCCCGCCACATTCTCCAACCCACTCCCATTCGGGAGAAGTTTGTTCCACCATCCTCCTCACCCAATCACCCTTTACTATTACCGGCCCATTTGGCGCCCCCATTTTCCCAACCACTACCTCCCAAAACATCCAAAGTCCAACCCCCAATTCCCCATCTTTTGCCCAAACCATGCCCATGCCAAATCCAACACATTTCCCATCCACATCCATATAAAACCCAACCCGAGCTTCCCCATCCACATCCATGCCCCATTTTCCATCTTCCCCATATAGACCCGATCCACCCTCATTCACCTATGTCACCTCCACCCTATCCAACCCCCCACAAATCCCCCCATCTACCGGGGTCATGCCCATTTTTATCGCAGCCATGCACGGTTTTTCACAAACACCTACACCTTACCTTCCATCATCCCCATACATACACAATACGTCCCCATTTTCCAATGCCCCATCTTATCCACCCCACATCCCACCACCTACCATGGCCATACCCAATCATACCAGGGCCATGCCCAACTTTTCCTCTACATCCCCACCATCTAGATCTCATCACCCCTTAAATCCGCCATCTACATCCGATCCTCCTTCCATGGCCATGATGGAGGAGATGTTCCAAACCTACTCCTTATGAAAGGCTCCCCAAAATACCTCCCCTCATCCGCACTCCACACCCATGAACCCATCCCATACCCTAGCCAATCTCCATGCCTCTCTCCCCCATGACCCCCATCAACCTCCCATCATCCACACCATCCAAACCCCCATTCCCCACTTGTCTCAAGGCCCCATGGCCCAAAACCCCAAAGTGCATACCTATCAAGGGCCCATGGCCCAGACCCACAAAGGGCCCATTGTTCAGACCCATCAAGGGCCCATGGCCCATACCCATCAAGGTCCACCAAAGCCCAAATGGGCCAGATCTATCAAGGCTCAAAGGCCAGACCCAACAAAGGCCACTGGCTCAGACCCAACAAGGGCCCATGGACTAGAGCCATCAAGGCCCAATGGGCCAAACCCATCAAGGGCCCATGGCCCAAACCCACTAAGGGTCCATGGCCCAAACCCATCAAGGGCTCATGGCCCAAACCCTTAATGACCAAGGCTTCATGGCTCAACACTCCCAAGGCTTCATGGCCCAAACCCAAGCCCAAAATCTTGGAACCTCACACCAATACCCTTCACAATTCCTCCAAAACTTCACCCATTCACAACCCGCATGCCTAGCTCAAACCCATATCTTACATATATCCCAATTTACCCATGCCCCCACATCACAAAGTCAGCTTCAAACCTTCCCTCATACCCAATGGCTTCACCAGGCCCCACCCCAAAATCTAACTTCCACTCATCCCATCATCCAACAAACATTCCCGCATCCCCAATGGGCTCGCCCAACCCCCACTCATGCCATTCCCATCCAACTCATGCAACACCAACAAGAGAATCCCACCTTCACTGCACACTATGCCGACCAGCAGTGTGAAGAGGACGAGATTAGGAACAATGGAGCCTATGGTGGGGCGTTAACCAGCCTCAATGCTCCTATCATTTCCCACCCCCTGGTAGCACAAAGCGAGATCCAACCAGCTATCGAGAAAGTGGCCCCTATATCCAAAGAGTCAGAGCAGCTAAAAGAACAGTTGGAATAAGTACAAATGCAACTGATGAAAATGGGTGGTGCTAAAATTCACGCTACGAACTTCACAGATTTATGCTTATTTGCTGAGGTCCCCCTATCCTCAAAATTCAAAATGCCGGCGTTCGACAAGTACAGTGGCATAGGCAACCCGATGGCACACCTCAAATCCTACTGTGGGGACATGTGCCAATATGGAGGGGACGAAAGACTGTTGATCAAGGTCTTTCAAAAGAGTTTGACTGGTCTGACCCTGAGGTGGTTCAAATCTTTGGAACCACCTATGATGAAAATGGTGAAGGACTTGATGCACCTGTTCCAAGAATAATATGTCTACAATATAGACATTGAGCCGCGTAAGTCATACTTAGCCCGTCTGAGGCAGAACCCGAATGAGACCTTCAGCGACTATTTGGGGCGATGGAGAGCACTAGCAGCTCAAGTAAAAAACAAGATACTTGACAATGAGCAAATCCAAATGATTTCAAAAAATACTCTGTCAGTGATCTCAGACTTTTTGGTGTACCAGCAGCAGTCCAGCTTTACCAATCTGGTGAGAAATGCTAATCGATGCGAGGACGCTATCAGGGAAGGTCACCTGAATAAAAATGTACCGAATGGAACTAGTGGGGTTAGGAGATTTTTAGAACAAAGAACTGAGAAGAGGATAGGGGTCAATGTTTAAAACATTGCCAATGCTAGGCCCAATAATAATAACATAATGCCATTCTAATTTCAAGCCGCACAACCAGCGCCGGTAAGAACTGAGTAGATACAGAGAACAGGGAATGGGCAAGGAATGCAAATGGCTCCAGAGCAGAGGAGAGCCCGCTATGACCGAGTTTTTATACCCTTAGGGTAATCTTTGAGTGCACTTTTACCTTTATTAATTGAAAAGAGATTAGTCACTATTCATCAACCGCAACCTCCGCCTCACCCAATCTCCAAGAATTATGAACCCAACACCCACTGTAATTTTCATTAGGGTCCTGGTCACCTAACTGATCGCTACCTCCCATTGAAGCACACGATCCAAGATTTTATCGACATCAGAAAAATCATTTCCCAAGTGCCTTCACAAGTGAACCGGCATGCAAATATCCACGAGGTGCCATTACCCCCACATCCTACCGGAGGAGCAGGTCCCAGACCCACCATCGGCATGATAGTGGAAAATGGGGAAGAATTTGAGTTTGACCCATTCGATTATATCAGTGATCGGGAGAGCTATGTGGTGCCACTGCCAAGAAATGTTGAAGAAAGGAATATTGGAGTGATTGAACCCCTAAACTTGTCAGATTATTTCTCCAACCCGACTCCTCAAATTGAACCCTTAGATCTAAGGTCTTACTTTCCATCACCCACACCCGTCAATTTTGTGCACATAAATGCATATCAACCATACACTACCACCCCTGTTAGTTATTCAGTGGCCCATCATACCCCAATCCTCCGTCAGCACGCATCAGCTACCAATGGCCCATCCTTACCCCTAACCCCTCGCCAGCACCCATTAGCTACCAATGGCCTACCCCTACCCCTTTCCCCTAGCGCCACCACTCACAAGCTTCACCACCCCTGTCTAGCCTAATTTTTCCACCCAACCAGCTACCATCGAGGTAAATTAAGTGTTGCCCACACCTTCAGAGCCCGTAGTGCAAGTACCACCAATACCAGCAACTATACCATTCCAGATTTTGGGACCTACCTATGATCCTCATCAGGTCCTGCTGAGTTATGAACAAACCAATATCAATGCTGGGAACCACAGAGAAGGGGCAGTGGACTTTGTCACACAATCTGAAAAGTTATCCAAGCAACCAGAAGCACCAACAGCAGCACAAGCCCAACCCAAGGGGAAGAAAGATAGCGTAGTGAATCCCTTCGAGAAGATGAGTCGAGAACATATACTGGAGACTCAGCTAAGGAGAATGTTTGCCTACTGTATGGGATCTGTTGATGACGTCCCCACTCCATTTTCAAGCTTAAATGGGGGCGTTAAAGAATGCGCATGTCTCACTTCAGGTTAGCCTGGATGAAGTCAGGCAGATAATTGGTCAAGTAATGGCCCTAAATGCCATTTCATTTTCTGACGTTCACTTACCAGAGGAAGGAGGTAACCACTAGAAGTCTTTGAATATAGCAGTTGAGTCTGGAAATATGATAATCCCTTTGGTTCTAATTGATAATGGGATTACATTGAATATATGTACGTTAAGAACCGCCACAAAGATTGGGGTAGATCCTTGCATGCTGAGACCCAAGAGAACTAGCGCCCGAGGTTTTGATAATGCCTGAAGAGAGATAATGGGAGAAGTTGATCTTGAGCTATTAATTGGGCCAATGACCTTCTCCATATTATTTCAAGTAATGGATATCAAATCCTTGTTTAATCTGTTACTGGGGCGCCCGTGGCTACATGAAGTCGGAGCCATACCCTCCACGCTGCACCAGAAACTCAAATTTGCATCTGGGCATAAGATCATCACTATCATTGGTGAAGGGCACAGTGAGAAAGAGAAGGCCGCCAATAGTATCGAAAAACCCAATGTGCTTGATGTGCCGCACTCCGCTGAGGACATCGACCTCCATAGTTTCGAATATGAGGTATCGACGATGGTTTCGGAGCTCATTGAGGGCATCATTCCCAAACTGGAGGTCATATGGTAGCAACTGTAGCCATGCTCCAAAAGTGGGGCTATCAGAAAGGAAGGGTTCTGGGGCCCAAATTACAAGGCAGAAAGGAGCCTGTCAAAGTAAAAGGAGGGCAGAAAGTCAGATTCAGGCTCGGTTATATGCCCCCAGAAGAATAAGTAAGAGAGGCTAAGGAGAAAGTCTATGTGACGGTAGTTGTAAAAGCTAGGGGGATCCACATAGAAGAGAAACCCCAACCCAGGCCTCACATTTGGAATTCAGTCATAAGTGCCAGGTTTGGAAAAATTGACCAGAATGGGGAAACCCGATTAACCCCACACAAGCCTATAGCACTAGTTCACCCACCAATCCCTACATCACCCTTCCCAGCCTCGACATAGACTTGGCTGCGTTATCCCTCTTTGAGGAATGATGACCATACCTGAACAAACTCCCCCTATGGAAAATCACCACAAAATAGTTTTAACATTTGAGGACATCATCTCAGAAGAAATAGGGATCAACATGATGGAAGCTGACTCCAATAAGGCATATCGGTCAGCCCCCTCCATCCAATCAGGTAAAGGAGCGGCCTCTTAGGTATGCAACTGGGTATCTTTACCCCAAACCGTGGAAGCGGGGTGTGGCCTAACATTTGGCACATGTTTCCTAAAAAAAAACTACCTATAAAAAGTGGGATAAGCCCTTGGCAGGCAATACCTTGTATATACATAGACTCGTGCTGCCAAGGGTCCGTCTCCGAAAAAAACAAAAATCTCAAAAACATTGAAGAAATACAAAATATCAAAAACAATGAAGAAATACAAAACCTCAAAAACATTGAAAAAATGAAAAATCCTAAAAATATTGAAAAAATGCAGAGTCCAAAAATATAGTCATTTAAAATTCCAGATAAAGTCTCACAAAATGATGCCTTACTTGAAATATCCGTCCCACATAAAATCGACCCCTTTCCTATAGAAATACAAGAAGACGTAGGAGTTATGAGTCTGGACGAGGATATCCCCTTGGAGGGGCTCCCTAATGATGTCCTTGACCGGTTTACTGAGTTTGAGCATGGCCCTACCCCTATTGTCGAGGAAACTGATGACATTAATCTAGGGAATGAGGAGATTCCTCGAATTACCAAAATTGAAACGTCGCTATCTCCCAAAGAAAGAAAAAGCATGATTGATTTCCTTCAGTCATACCAAGACATTTTTGCCTGGTCGTACAAGGAGATACTTGGTCTAGGCACCGATTTGGTCAAGCATGAGTTGCCTCTCTACCCTGATATGAAGTCGTTTAAACAGAAGCTGAGACGTCTCTGACCCGAGTGGATGTTGAAAGTCAAAGATGAGGTCATCAACCAATATGATGCAGGGTTTCTCATGGTTTTCTAAGTACCCGCAGTGGCTAGACAATATTATGCCTGTGCCGAAAAAGGATGGAAAGCTCCGTATGTTCATAGATTTCAGAAACTTGAACAGGGCGAGCTCGAAGGACGATTTCCCACTGCCAGACATCGACATCTTGGTCGATAATCCTACTAAGCACGGGATGCTTTCTTTTATGGATGGATTCTCAGGATACAATCAGATTAAAATGGCAGAGGAAGATCGAGAGAAGACTGCGTTCATCACCCCCTGGGGGAACCTTTTGCTATCGAGTCATGCCATTTGGGCTAAAGAACGCCGGTGCAACGTACCAGAGAGCTATGACTGCACTGTTTAACGACATGATGCATCGAGAAATTGAAGTGTACATTGATGATATGATAGCCAAGTCACCGGAGTGAAGCGATCATCTGGTAAACCTTCAGAAGCTGTTTGAAAGATTGAGAAAGTACAGGTTATGTCTGAATCCACAAAAGTGCACTTTTGGCGCTATGTCCGAAAAATTGTTAGGATTCATCGTCAGTAGGAGAGGGATCGAGGTCGACCCAATCAAAGTCAAAGCTATCACAGAAATGCCACTGCCGTCTACTGAGAAAGAGGTTGGAGGGTTCTTAGGCAGGATAGAATATATCAGTCAGTTCATTTCGCAACTAACTCCAATCTGCACGCCGATCTTCTAGCTACTTCGGAAGGACTCGCCCGTTGAATGGAATGACAATTGTCAGGTAGCGTTCGATAAAATCAAAAGCTACATCCTTAACCCACCTTTGTTAGTACCACTCGAGCTAGGGAGACCACTCCTGATGTATCTCTCCATGACGGAAGTCTCGATGGGATGTGTCTTAGGGCAACATGACGAGACAAGAAGAAGAGAGCAGGCCATCTACTATCTAAGTAAGAAGTTTACTGATTATGAGACGCACTATTCTCATCTAGAGAAAGCATGTCTGGCTCTTGTATGGGTTACTCAGAGGCTCCACCATTACTTGTTATCCCAAGCCGTTCTACTTTTAGCCCGAATGGACCCGTTGAAATACCTGTTCAAGAAGTCGGTTCTCACTGGGTGAACCGCACAAAAGCAACTTTTATTATTTTAGTTCGACATCACCTACGTCACTCAGAAGTCAATTAAGGGGCATGCACTCACCGATCATGTTGCCGACAATCCTTTGCCAGATTATGAGCCTTTGAGAACATAATTCCCAGATGAAGATATCTTGTTCATGACAAAAGATAATATAGAGGAAGCGGAGGAATCTTGGGTAATGCACTTTGACGGGGCAGCAAATGCCGATGGTCAGGGAGTTGGCGCCATTCTAATCTCACCAAAAGGATCCCACGTACTAGTCTCTATTAAGCTCAACTTCCCTTGCACTAATAACATGGCTAATTACGAAGCTTGTGCCGCTGGTCTGCAGGCGGCTCTCGATCTGAATATAACTCACCTTCGAGTGTTTGGCGATTCACAGTAAATCATATGCCAGACAAACGGTGACTGGAAGATGAAAGACGAGAAATTGATCTATTGCCATGAACACCTCGAGGATCTGATAGCTTGCTTCCAAGATGTGACATTCTCATATGTCCTATGGATAAGGAATCGCTTCACCAATGCACTAACAATGCTGGCATCAATGATAGAAATCCTTTATGGTGCTAAGATGAAGCCAATCATGATCGAATAGAGGAATGAGCTGGCCTTCTGCCTACAGATTGAGGAACCTACAAAGTTTGATGATGAGCCACCTTGGTTCTCAGATATTAAGATTTTTCTCGAGACACTAACTTTCCCTGAGGGTTCATCCAAGACGGACCGATGAACCATTCAACGTCTAGAGGCAGGCCACATCATTTGTGGGGAATGCCTTTACAAGTAATCTTAAAATAGCATCTTACTCATGTGCCTTAGAGAAAGTGAAGTGATCAATATCATGAAGGAGATCCACAAGGGAGTATGCGAAGCCCACGTCAGCGGTCACATGCTTGCTAAGAAAATTCTGCGACAGGGATACTTTTGGACCACTATGGAATCAGATTGCTGCAAATATGTTTAGAAATACTATAAGTGTTTGAAACACTTCAGTGTGATACACGCTCCCGCCATCGATCTACACTGCATGACCACTCCTTGTCCATTTGCTACCTGAGGCCTTGATGTCGTCGGAATGATTAATCTGAAAGCATCGAACGAACATTGGTTCATCGTCGCCATTGAACACTTTACCAAGTGGATAGAAGTGACATCATATGCCAACATCACGACTAGTCACGTCGAGAAGTTTCTCAAAAATAATAGTGTGCCTATTTGGAATACCCAAGGATATTATCATGGACAATAGCACCAACTTTACAAATAAGCGCATCCGAGCCTTCTACGAGCAATATAAAATTAAGCACCATCTCTCGTCACCTTATCGGCCTCAAACTAATGGAGTCGTGGAAGCTGCGAACAAGACGGTCGTCTGCATCTTTGAAAAGATGGTCGCCACTTACCGAGATTGGAGCGAAATGCTACTGTTTGCTTTGTGGGCCTACAAAACATCGATCCGTACCGCTATAGGGGCAACAACATTCTCCCTTGTGTATGGAACCGAGGCCGTCCTACCGGCTGAGGTTGAAGTACCCTCGCTCCGAATCCTCATGGAATTAGGCTTACCCGAAGCAGAGGGAGAGAGATCCAGCTTTGAATAATTTATTCTACTAGACAAGAAAAGATTCCTTGTCGTATGTCATACTCAAGTCTGCTAGGGGCAAATCGCACGTGCTAACAATAAACGTGTCCGCAGTCGAGATCTAAAGGTAGGAGACACTGTACTGAAGAAAATCTTCCCCTCCCTCCACACCGATCTGAGAGGGAAATTCAAGCCGCACTGGGAAGGACCTTACATCATCTGAGAGGTGGTACAGGGATACGCCATCCGCCTCGCCACCATGGACGGAGATCATCTTCCTGAGCCCATCAATGCTAGATACGTTCAACGATTCTACTCCTAGTCTATCACGACAAGGTAAGTCTTGGTAAAACAAATATGTGACTGCTTAAGAACCACAAAAAGAGGCCATCATTCTAAGCACAGTAGCCAAAAGGCACCCCTAAAGATGATGATATCTTTTGCTACCCCATTTGAGCC
The DNA here is from genome assembly GCA_021018995.1 of Chloranthus sessilifolius. Classification (NCBI taxonomy): domain Eukaryota; kingdom Viridiplantae; phylum Streptophyta; class Magnoliopsida; order Chloranthales; family Chloranthaceae; genus Chloranthus; species Chloranthus sessilifolius. The sequence continues at coordinate 76,720,612 of CM037592.1, read as the reverse complement.
TGAGCCTTTCTTTCAATAAACTCCTTCCCCCAAAAAAAAATGTGTGTACATATACAAGAAAAATGAGGAAGCAAAGTTACTAGCAAAATCCAAAAAAAATCAAAAAAGCAAAACCTCAAAAAGAGTTTGTCTAGAATAAGATAAAGAAAAAAAGAAAAAAAAATAATAGAATCATGGGGCGTGTACAGTAAAATCTCCCAAGAAAGAAAGTATGTTGTGAAAAACTGAAGCCGTATCAAGAAATCCATTTTAGCCCAGCATACCCTTCAAATCCTAACCTGGCCCATGGCCAAGCTACACCCTGAAGGAAGCCCTCATTTTAGGTTCACAAGTAGTCATAGTATCTGTTAAATTAACACGAGCCGAGTTGTGGGATGACACCGAACCCCATCTTGCCGGCTATGACAAAATTGACGTCTATGTCATGACTTTTGAAAAAAAATAGAAATAAAAAGAAAAATGAAATAAAAATACAAGCTCAAAGCAAGATGGATGTGGTAAAAACTCGTAAGGGCACTACGGGTAAAAATAGTGAGTTTGTGCGGATCAGGTGAAAGCCCGAAAGGGCGCTTGGGGTAAGAGAGATAAACCCATGGACGTAGTGAAAACTCGAAAGGACGCCACAGGTAAAAAGAGTGTAAAAATGGGCACGACAAAATGCACCTTAGGCTTTGTCAGTAAAAGAGTTTTAAAAGAAAAATAATTGTTGGAATGGGTCGATAAAATTAATGTTTGAGGAGCCCTCTCCTCTGCAGAATGATTCCCCCCCATTCTGTCTTTTCTTTTTCCATCTTTTTGTCACATTTTCTTTTTATTTAATGCAAGTTTCTTTTAGTTCCACATTGTGCAGTTTCCATTCTATGTTTCTCTCTATTCTTCTGTGTTTATTTTTGTTTGTCTGTTTGTATTCTACTGCTGTTTATCCCCTCTGAACCAGTGAGGACACTGTTCCAAATGGTTTGGGGGTGTGGCAGTCTGCCAATAACATATTTAACTTAAAGTGCAGTAGAATCATGTGAGTAACATAGAAATGGAGCTGTGTTCACTTAAGAATTATGAAAATTAAGGAATTTAAAACTTTTTGCAGATCTTTACACATTATAGTTACTCTCCCTGATCCCCTTTTCTGGGCCGCTCATGCTAGTTCAAATCGGGCCCAGAGCAGAATTGTCTTTGTGAAACGACTTTGTCAAACGTATGACTGAAGGTAAGGACAAAGGTTTGACTCAATCCAAAGGGATTAACGTTCCGGCCTTGATGAAACTGCTAAAACTCACTCAGGCCCGACTGTATGAAAAGGTTCAACTATTGTTAAGATATTTTAAATGCTTGCTGCTGACTTTATTGGAAACAGTGATAAGAATGTGTTACTGAAACTGAATCAAAGGTGGATTGAAAACTACAGAGCAGCAAGTCTAAAAATACACAAACCTGCAAGATACAGGGCCTGTTGTAGCAAGTTTTAATAAGTAAGAGTTTGTCCCACAGAGAAAATTGATCTAAAGCTCCAAGGGAGCTTTCTTTAGTAGGCCCTCCAGATCTGTCTACAGATCTGGCAATCTTAAATGGAAGGGATTTAAGGTCACTATTGTCTACATCCTAAGGTAACCTAATGCCTAAACTACATAAATGGCTGAGAAGAGTCATGGAGTGTGAGAAAATAAATATAAAAAGGGTGAGAAGTAAGCTATTAGGTACAGATTTGATGGGTTTTATAACTTAGGCTCAGATCTGCTGATATAGAAGTCCTGTCCAATGGCTACATTATCACCAAAGAGGAGAAAGGATCCAACTCATCCTTGTGCCATGATCCAATCCCTTATGGCTATAACCTGTCCACTTAAATGGTCACAGACTATCCAATAGGGGAACCACAGTCCATAGGTGGGTCAGAACATGTTTATCATTGTAGGCACTACTTCATCCAGGCTACCAACTCAAGAATCCATAGGAACCTCAACCTCTAAAGTTCTGTGTGTGGGGCTAGGCCTGCAATGTTCACTAGCCTGGACACATAGGACCAGTAAGAGTTTGAGTACTAGCTTTAGATCTAGCTGTTCACTGCTTTAGAGAGACAGCAGTGATCTAGTCACAAGCCTACATTCTCTTCAGCCAGATCAGATCTACCATCTGATAGTGTGTTTATACAAATACAGGGGAGTCTGTCTCTGCACAATCTCTCACAAAGCTACAAGCACAAGTGCAGAGAAGAAGAATTTGTCTTAGATCTGTGGATTGGCCTCACCCTAAGGCTATATCCTATCCACTTGAATGGTCACAGACTATCCACAGAGGCTGTCCTCCTCACAGAGGTCTGAGACAGAATAAGAAAATTGCTGCCACCACCATGTTTACAAGGCTACCAGCTCAAGCTCCCACGGGGATTCATATCTAGTGGATCCTGTGGTGGGGCATAGGCCTGCAATGTGCCCAACCTGGACACATAGGTCACTTGGACCTAGATAAATCCTTAAAAACAATCTTCCATTACTTACAATACAACTTAGAAATGGAGGATCTCCAGGCAGCAGCCTTGTATAGAACAATCCTCAAACTTCAATCCCATACATGCATAAGATCCTATTAGAAAACTCCATTAAAACTATTTCAAATAGACATACAAAGGCATAGCCAGAAAGTGCTTGACTATGGAGAGACGAAAAAGGGAAAAAGAAGCTGCCTAAACCCTAACCTTAGCCTACTGGAATTCTACAGTTGATTCAAGAAGATAGGAGACAAAAGTCCCCTAAACCTAAACTAGGCTTAGGCTTATAAAGCAGTCAGTTGTGGGAGCATTAGGGTTAGGAAAACCTAATTTTATCGATGCAATTGTGGCCCATTTATATTCCTTAGATGCCTCGAGGCATGTGCACAGAGATTGGAGCATTGGAGTGCGTGCCCTAGTTGCTGGAAGTTCCCAGATTGCCCCTGCAAAAGTGAGGGAAAGTTAAGATCCTGAGCCTCGCTAGGTAGCAAGAGTTTCCAGGTCTTGTAGCGTGATAGAGTTGTCGTCGTGGGATTGAATTGACTTGAAGCTCTTACAGTCGCGGGATAGATGGTTTGGTCATCGCGAGATTGCTCTGGTCGTCGCGGGATTACGCTTTCCATTTGAATGGCGTGAGAATTGCGCGCGTGGTTCGTTCCTTGGTGAATCTCGCGGAGATCCTCACGAAGAAGCAAGGTGCATAGGCCTCTGGATCGTGCGAGCAGTTCCCTGAAGGTCTTATCCCATGGCCACTGCGCGACAGCTGCGCGTAGGAATGCTTGGAGCTCTCTCTCCTCAGTGAATCACGCAAAGATTAAAGGCTCCTTTCTTGAGCTGCGTGAGATTGCGCGAGAGCTTCCAACTGAGCCTCGTTCGAACTGTGCGAAGTATGCTTTTTAATCCCTTCTGTCATCAATCTACGTAAGAATAGCGCGAGAAGTTGGTGTGCTGGCTTTAGAAACCCGTGAAAATTGCGCGAAGCACTCTTTCTGATTCAATTGAATCCTGCGACATCTGCACGACGCTCACTTATTGACTTGTTGATGTTGTGTTGTGCCTATGCTGCAGCTAGTTCTCTGTCTGGGTCTAACTCCCTTTATTCTGAGAAACTTCTGGGGCAAAAGTAGGCTTCTTGGCGTGGTTAGCACCTTATCTGCAGCTCCTGCTTATTACCTATAACATGGGCTTATCACACATTTATTAAATGACTAAGGGTCTAACAGAGATTAAGTTAAGGGGTGAAAAGTGGTACTCTTCAGGTCTTAACAGCTATGCTCAAAATGAGACCTGTGACTTCACCTCATTGATCAGGCATCATCAAAAAAAAAAGAAAAAAAGGAAAAGCCGAAAAAAAGAATAAAAATATTCAAGAAAAACCCACATACAAAAAAATATATGTATATATTTATGCCTTTTCTCATGTACATAGTTATAGCATCTTACTTCCATCTCAAAAATGAAGAAAAAGAATAAAAAATCTCTAAAAAATAAAAATCCAAAAATTCTACTCTTTCTTATGTACATAGTTACAGCATCGTACTTCCATGTTAAAAATAAAGAAAAAGAATAAAAAATCTTTGAAAATAAAAATCTAAAAAAATATATATAAATCTTAAAAATGAAAAAATATAGGTAGAAGTTTGTTTCTTCTTCTATTAATTAGGATGTATTTGTTACTTATATAAATAAAAAAGGGACTAACATTTTCTTGAGAATGTGCAGGAATATCACACGGTCCAAAGCCTCAAAGCGGGCAACTTCTGAGCGATGGACAAATCAAATAAAGTATCTCACCACTGACGTCAGGTCTATTAAAAAATATATATATTTTGAAAAAGAAAGAAATAAATCTGTGTTTTTTTATTTGAACTTTCTGTTTTCCCATAGAGCTACGCACATGTGTATTTCTAATGCGGTAAATGTCAATATGTTATCGGCAACGCAGCTGTGCAAAACTAATGTCCTAAGTCTAAAGGTTTGCCTTAGATCTTGGGATCCTACTTCAAAGTAGGAGCAACGGTATCAATCATGATCAAACGATCAATGTTTCGATGATAATAATTTCACTGCTAAATCTTTGAGCTAAGCACTCTGTCTTTGATTCATATTAATGTGAGAGTCTAAGCTTCAGATTTTTCACGAACTTTTCGGAGTTATGGACTCTTGGTCTGCACGATCTGGGATCGTGCCCTATGGGGTTTGAGGTTCAGATAACTCCGTTGAAAAAGGTCAATCATTGATTGAGACCAACCTCTTAAGAATGAAATTACGCATCAATCAAACTATGTGCAACCATGCATTCAGAAGGTTCATTTTTCCTTTATTTTCTGCAGGCTTAAAACCTATATTGGCAACGATATCCCTCTAAAATATACGCCATTTGTCTGGGTATCTGTATGATGGTCATTTATTTCTGTAAATTATACCCAGGCAGGTTTGGGTCTGGGCTTTCATCTCCTTTATTGTTTATCGCCCCTAATGGGTGCATGATTATGCATAGTTAAATTATGTTTATGATCATTATTGGCAGAGACCAGGATTGGGTGTCCCTTTTGGGAGATACCCAATATTTGGTTGGATCTATTCAGGATTATTTGAAGTTGGATGCTCTAGGTCATGTGGGTCTGGGGCAAATTTTTTAAAAATGGCACATACTCCCAAAAAGCGTTGCATCGTCTATTCGCTCCGCTCGGGTAGCCATGCCAAATAAACATCGGGATCGATGGGTTCACCCAAAGATTTCAAAGATGAGATAATCAAATGCCTCGTAGGATTGGACGCAAACTATGGAGCCTTGCGTATATTTACTTCACGCCTATCTTTGAATGTGGGTCGATCACTCCTCTTACTTGCAAAGCTGTTGTATTCATAATAAATCTTAAACATCAAAGACCTTTAAATCATCTCGATGAGAGAATGTTTGGCCTGATATACAGGGCTTTCAAAACTCGTTCCACCTCAGTTATGCCCAGTAATATCGCCAAGTGCTTGGGGACCGATTACCTTGAGAAGCATATGTTTATCCTGACATATAGGGCTTTCATTTTCTTACCATGTTACTCCTCTAATGTTTGAAGTTCATTCTAAATACAGTAGACCCGTCAGTAATGTCTTGGGTCTCTTCGGATGTCTCTTTTCTTTGGCATTCGATCATTAGTGATCAGATACTAAAGAGGGGCATCTAGTGCTGTTGCTCCTAATTTAGCCTAAGGCCCGATCGAAACACATTTCAAGAGAGGGGCGCCTCAGAGCTTTTGATGGCATGTATGGTACCCTTAGATACCTTCTCAAACCCTTAGAAATTATCCCAAATCCCTTAGAATTTACCCCAAACCTTTAGAAACCAACCCCTACCCTTAGAACCCCATCTGAACCCTAAACCCAACCTTCTTAGGCAATGGATGAAGAGTGGTACACCAGGAATATCTGAGATCTTCTACTACTATCAAGTCATATACCATTAGAAAGAGAACTTCCCCAGCTTTCCAACGAGCAAAGAATCACCTCAATCAGAGTTATATAACAAAAGTTATGGCGATTTGAAAATCTAATAGTTTTACAGGATTTTGGCTTGGCGCAACTATTAATTGTGCCAAGCTTAAGTTGGTCCCCCCGCAGGCTTGCAACCTCCCAAAACCATTGTGAATCACTGTATTGCTGTACATATGCATGGCGCAACTATTAGATATGTCAGGCATATGAATAGTGCCTGTGATTTTTTGCTCTGAAAATTGAGATTAAGGTTTGACTTATTGACCATCTTAATCTTTGGGAGGTGTTTATCTAGTTCTATTGCACACTTTTAATGCCTATTTGCAACCCTTGAGTGATTTGAAACACTAATCTATCATCCACCATTAAAATCATTCTCACACATCTCCAAGCTCTCAAAATCCTAGGAAACCTTAGATTAGAGATTACCTAATTGCTAACGCTAATTAGCATCTAAGTAGCCTCCTAACCTATCCTTTTCCTATAAATAGAGCCCCCCTCCTCTCGGCTTAAAGGTTGGAAAAATTTCTTAAGAGAGAAAGAGCTTAGAGTGAGAAGATTTTTCTTCCTTTGGTTCTATTTTTCACACAAATTCCAGATTTCCCAACTTTCTTCCAAGCCTTATCCTTCATAAAAAAACCTTACTTTAGGTAGGTGCTACCCCTTTGCCTTCCTTCTATACTCCCTAGCCATCAAGCCCTAGGATTTAGAACCCTATTTTTCATCACACAAGCCATTAAGAGTTCATCAAAGCAAGCCTACCCAAAGCTCTCCGACGGTACAACAAGGGCCCGAGGGCTCCGGCTCTCCCCTTTCTTCTCCTATCTCTTTTAGTTCTTCTTCCATCCTCACATTTGTGCCGTTACGCCACAAACTTTTTGATAGGGACGGAGGGGCACAAATAGGATTTTAGGGCCCTTTGGGTAAGAAGAAGACCCTTGTGTTATTTTTATTTTATTTTTATTTTTGCCATAAGTAGAGACCGCATTAAGCGAGTTGATCGGGTGCCTAATACCTTCCCGATCGATAACCGAAGCCTCTACCCAAGAACCATTGGTGTAGACCGGATTTAGAGTCATATTTGTGGCACTTTGGTGCTTATAAAAATTATATAGATTTCCCGGGACACCAAAAGCTCCAGGTGGCGACTCTATATTTTTGTTAGCGAGTGCATTGCCGCGACGGGATCGTAAAAAATTCCACGGTTGCACAGCTGGTCTCAATTGGAAGATCATAACCACCTCTTCTTCGATTGTTCTTTCTCTAGTTGGATATGACACTGCATTTTGCATAGGCTTCGAATTGCGAAAGGAACAATAAAAAAATTTTCAGATGAAATCAATTACTGCATGGAGAAATGTAAATGTAATGATAACCACACCTCACTGATAAGGATTGCCTTCGCCGTAGCAATTTGGCATAATGGGAAAGAAAGAAATAGTTGCATATTTGAGTACTCAATTTTTCATAAACGAGTCATCTTGAAAAGAACTGTTGAGGATGTCTCCATTAAAAGTCATAATACAAACATTCTTCAATCATTCACCTCCGCCCAATGGATATGTGCTCCAAAGATTTCTGATGTTCCTGTTATCTGTCAATGGTCCCCTCCTCCGTTTGGTTAGATAAAGTTAAACTCCGATGCCTCATTGGTGGGAGATAGGTATAGCATCGGTGGCATTCTGTGATATCTTAGCGGCAATCATATTGCAAGTTTCATGGCCCAACTATAGCCCACGATATAACCCAAATTGAAATTAATGGGATCCAACATGGACTTCATCTTGCAACTTCTCTTCAACTTTAAAATCTCATACTTGAATTTGACTCTCTCCTCGCAATTTGTTGTATAACTAATTGTTGCAAAATTCCGTGGCACTATACCTTCTCTCTATGGAAGGTAAAATCACTAGCCCAACAGTTCTAATGTTGCTCATTTTATCATATCTGACGAGAGATGAATTATAGCGCTGATCTCCTTGCTTGACTCAGAATGGATGTGAATAATGTTATTCGGTGGTTTTGTTCTGACATCTCTCTCCTCAACTCTCGGTTGGGAGAGGATTTGATTTGTATTCATTATCGTATGTAATATTCTCTCTATTCTTTCGATGAAAGGGTAGGGTCCCTCCAACCCCATTAAATATCAAAAAGAAAAAAGATTTATATTGCCTTTTTAAGCATTTGTAATCTTCTTCCTTTTTAACAGAAGAGTGATACATAAAAAAAAAATAGGGGACATACCCTCTAATCTCTAGTATACGTATTGGAAAAAATAAAAAATTATGTGGTTGTGATACATCTTTTCATTTAAATAAGTTCAAGCTTTTACAAAAGTATTTTAAAAAAATTGATTGGACGAAATAGCAAGATATAAGGGTAAAAAGTGGTAGTTGAAAGCATAGTCGCCATTATATCTGAATTTTCGTATAATTTACCAATAATTGTGACTTCTTGGTGTACCCAGTTAATCACAAATTATTTGCAAATTGTCCTAACTTTGTAAATTTTTTTGAAAATTTTCATACTCTTTAATCTTAATTTTTAAAAAACCTTTCTCCTTTCTTTTCGAGAACTTGCCAAATTTTTCTCAGGTTTAACTTAGCATAATTATTGTGGAACCACATCATGATGACTATGGTTGAAAATAAAGTTTAGGTCTCTATAGTTAAACGAATCTAGAAAGGTCGTACCCAATGCACAAGGCTCCTGCTTTTAGTAGGGTTTGGGTCCTTTGTGGGAGGTAGATGGTAGGCAGTCTTAAGCCCCCATTTTGTAGAGGTTAATTCCTGGACTAAAACCTGCTACTATACGCATCGCTTTGGGCGGACAGAACTTGCCATGGCACCAAGTTCCGACCTCTCGTAGTTGATCAAAACCTCCTAACTGATGAAGGGTCCATATTAATTAGGAGGTTTTATGACATCCATGAAAACATTGTTATCAATAGGATATAAATTTTTTCTATACACCATGGTTATCTCTCCAATGGACTGATTTGGAAGGCGTTCCTATTTTCTCTCTCTCTCTCTCTCTCTCTATATATATATATATTTGAGCTTTGATTGAGGGAAAGACCTCATAAACCTCAGCTTAAATTTGGAAAAAATATAACATTATTATCAAGCTAGCCATATTATTACTCAAGTCATGATTTTAATTAAGTCAAAACTTAGGCCACTAGACAATAGATTTTAGAGCTTTTTGGAAAACAAAGATTATTTTAAAAAAGTTTTAGCATTTTATACTACATTAGAAAGTTTTAGAGAAAAGATTGTCATGATTTTTTGCGTTCCTACAAGGCATTCGGTCAAAGTTTTGGAAGCATTTATAGTTGAAATTATCAAATCACTTCCCCCCTAAATACAAGATATCGTTTGTGTTATATGGCATTCAGTGGAAGGGTATTTTTATAATTTCGATTATAAGTGTTTCTCATATGTTCATCAAATGACTTATTGGAAACCTTCTCGCATTTTCAAATTACCTTTCCGGCACACATTGATTAAATGATTTTTTGGGAACATTGAAAGTGTATCAATTAATTTTTCTAAAACTTTCTCAAGTAGTATCTATAAAACATTCTTCTAATAGTCTTTTTTTATCTAATTTTCTTTTAGATTTTAACTCAAACCCGATCCGTGGAGGGCGCAACAATATCGCCGTTTCTCACATTCTTGATTGACTAGGCAATTAATAATCCAATTTGTGAGCCACCACTACAGAATGAAAAGAGAAAAATATTTTTCCATTGAATAGTTAACTCGCACTTATGTTAACATATATTTAATTCGATCATCTACTAAAGTATAAAGATCTCTACCATAGAAAATTAGGTTTCCAAGTTTTTTCTCTAATAATATCTAGTCGTCTACCTTTCTTTTTTAGTGGTAACCTACCCTATAACTAAAATAGTGTATTCACTTTGCTTTTTCATGTGTAGTTTTCAAAAGTTCTCATTTATCCTTTGATAAAGTGAGGTGTGCATGATGCCAATCCATTGCAACGTGCACTATGATTGGAGCCCAGAATAAGCTCACTTTTTGTCAAACCCTAGGCTAGAACTAGGTTTTTCCTCATCCCTACTTCAACTTCTTTCTTCTTGTAAAATCATAGCATGTGGACCACGTGGACTCTGGGAGCACTATATTTTGGGTGTTGTTAAGAAAAAGGGCAGGTTGTTTCGTCTTAATATATAGAAATTAAAAAGATAAAATGTTTTAAGAAATTTTATCATGCTTCATTTCATTTATGATATGGGTATATATAGATATTATAAGATATCACAGTTCCTTGATTTTTGGAACTTTATTAGCAACCAATGAGCTAGAATACAATTATAGAAAGTATAACAATTCAATCTTATCACTTATAATTAACAACTGAAAATGGCACCACAAGGGAATCTTTAAGGATCTTCACAGATCATTTAGAAATCTCGAGAATTTGTTTGATTCTACAAGAGAATCTTTGGGGATCTTCACAGATCATATAGAAATCTCGGCAATTAATCACTTCGATTTTGGTGTTTGGATCAGGTATATATCCTCCATTACGCCCCCTCAAACTCATGGGATGATCTCGAACTATAAGTATGCTGCATAATTGTTGAAATCGAACAGAGGAGAGACCCTTAGTAAAAATACCAGCGACCTAGTCTGTTGCGTGAATATATCGAATATCAAGCCCCTGATGTACCACTCTTTATCGAATATAGTGATAGTCAACCTCCAGATGTTTTGTTTGGGCTTGAAGGGGAATGGATGCAAGTGCAATTGAGTTAATGTTGTCACACCGTATTAGAGGAGCATTCAACATAGGAATTCGTAAATCTCGAAAGAGTAATCATAGCCATGACAATTCAGCACCTGTCAAGGCGAGCTGCCTGTATTCAGACTCGGTGCTTGATCGTAACACCGTGTTTTACTTCTTAGCACTGCATTAAATGAGATTAAAATTGAGATACACACAGTAACCCCCAGTAGAACGTCGATCAATGGAATACCGATCAGTCACATAATTTACCATTTTATCACCCTTAACTTAGTAATGCTAGGCCATAGTTTATTAGTAACAAGTTGATGATGTACAGATATTATAGATAACCAACAAAATAGAGTAGAAGTGTTAATATTCATCAAAATGAATTCAAAAGGCAATAAGAAAGACGATTGAGTGAAAAAGACGTTTTTCGCCTATTGAAAGCCAAAGAATCGTAATTTACGATTCTGCAAAAGAGACAAATAGAAGAAAAGCGCAAAATCATAATTCCGAGAATCGTCAACTATGAAGAAGCTATGAAAGATAAAAAATTTTGATTAATAATTTTCTAAGAAAAAGAAGAAAATGAGAAATTGTGATTTATGATTTTCCAGAAAAGAAGCTTTCCTACTGTTGTTGTTGCTGTTGATCACGTGCATATTACACCGCCATAAATAGATTTAGAAGATATATGTGATTAGAAGTATGGTGAATCACAGATTTGAGAAGATTGATGAAGATAAGCTTTGAAAAATCTCGATTGCTGAAATAAAGGAGAACAATCGAAAAGCACATCTACTGTCTAAGCATGGAAAGATAAAATTTTGAATTAGAGTTTCATCAGGAATCTTTTGTTTTTAGTGGTTTCTTTTATTAGAATTACAAGTCTTTGTAAACTAACTCCTTATGATGAATACTGATCTGTACAATGGATCACGATCGGACACAATGGTCGTAGGAATACCGTGGAGTTACACAATTTCTTTCATATATAAATCCACCAACTTGCTTGCAGTGTATGTCGTATTGTAGGGTAGGAAGTGAGCCGACTTCGTCAATCGATCCACTACCACCCATATTGCATTGTGGCGTCTCATCGTCCTTGGTAATCCCACAATGAAGTCCATAGAAATGGACTCCCACGTCCTCTCTGGTATTGGTAGAGGTTGTAATAGACCTGCTGGGTGTCTATGATCCAACTTTACTTGTTGACACACCAGACACTTTGACACATATTCCATGATATCTTTCTTCAATCCTCTCCACCAATAACACTTCCACAAATCCTGGTACATCTTAGTACCGCCCGGATGAATGGCATACTTGGACTTATGAGCTTCGTCCAATATGGTCTGCCTCAGCTCGGCATCCACTGGTATGCATAAGCGGCCACGGAATAGTAATGATCCATCTTCTTTGACAGAAAAATCCCCCCTTTCATCTGCAGTCACCTTTTGACGTATCCTCACCAGCTCTGGGTCTTTCATCTAGAGTTCATAAATGCGATAAAAAATAGTTGGTCTGATCGCGAGATTTGCCAATAGTACCCTAGTATCCTTGACTTCAATGTTCTTTTCATACAACAAAATGTCTTCCAATAGTTTCCATTGTCGAAGTCTCGCTATGAGACTAGCTAACTGAGCAGCATTCTTTCTACTCAATGCATCAGCCACGACGTTAGCTTTACCTGGGTGATATTGTATAGTGCAATCGTAGTCCTTGAGAAACTCAAGCCACCGTCGTTGCCTCATATTCAATTCTTTATACGTAAATAAATACTTGAGGCTTTTATGGTTCGTGAAGATCTCAAAGGTCTCACCATACAGGTAATGCCTCCAAATCTTAAGCGCAAAGATCACTGCGGCTAACTCTAGATCATGCATCAGGTAGTTCTTCTCGTGCCCTTTCAACTGTCTTGACCCATAGGCTATAACCTTACTATTTTGATTTTGTACACAACCTAAACCACCATATGACGAATCACTGTAAATAGCAAATCCCCACTGCCTGACGAAATAGCCAATACTAGAGCAGAGGTAAGCTGTTCCTTGAGTTCTTGGAAGCTCTCTTAACATTCCTTGGTCCACTCAAATTTTGCGTTCTTCCTTGTAAGTCGGGTGAGTGGTCCTGAAATCTTGGAGAAACCTTCCACAAAGCGTCAGTAATGTCCAGCTAGACCGAGGAAACTACGAATCTTCATCACGGTCTTGGGTTGTTCCCAATCTAACACTGCCTCAATCTTTTTCGGATCAACAACCATGCCTGCTTTTAATACAACGTGACCGAGAAAACTCACTTGTTCAAGCCAGAGTTCACATTTGCTGAGTTTGGCATACAGCTGGTGTTCACGTAGGGTCTATAAGGCAATGCACAATTGATGTTCGTGTTCTTCTCTGGTCTTTGAATAAATAAGAATGTCATCCACAAACACCACTACGCATGTATCAAGGTGCTGTTTAAAGACCCAATTCATGAGGTCCATAAATGAGGCTGGTGCATTCGTCAAGCCGAAAGGCATCACTAAGAATTCGTAATGCCCATATCTAGTCCTTAATGTTGTCTTCTGCACATCTTCAGCCTTTACCTTTAGTTGATGATACCCGGATCTCAAGTCGATCTTTATAAACAACTTTACCCCTTGCAATTGGTCGAATAGATCGTCGATCCTAGGCAAAGGGTACTTATTTTTTATCATGACCTTGTTCAATTGATGGTAGTCAATGCAAAGTCTCATCAACCCATCTTTCTTCTTAACGAACAAGATCGGTGCTCCCCAAGGGGATACACTTGGCCTTTTGAAGCCCTTATCTAACAGTTCCTGTCATTGCTCCTTCAACTCCTTCAATTCTACTAGAGCCATTCGGTATGGAGCTCTGGAAACTGGTTCAGTGCCTGGAGCTAGGTCAATAGCAAATTCGATCTCCCGATCAGGTGGCAAGCTTGGTAGCTCATCGGGAAATATGTCCTCAAACTCACAGGTAATTGGGATATCAGAAATAACGTTCTTTGCTTCCTTTTGCTCTTGCAGGAATGCTAGATATCCCTCGCATTTATTCTTCATCATCTGCTCAGCTCGTACTGTGGAGATGATCAGTGCTACATCCCTTTCTCGCCAATGAACAGAAAATATTTCTGTCTAGGTGGATGGAAAGTGACTACTTTCTGCAGACAATCTACGCTGGCATGATATGCACATAGCCAATTCTTGCCAAGTACTACATCAAGTCCTTGCATGTTTAACCAGATAAGATTCGTGATAGTCTCTTGATCCTCCACTTTCACGATGACTGATCAGCAACACGTGTCTGGAGTCACTGCACTTCCCGTAGGAATGGAAACATCTAAAATAAAATCCAACTCCTCGGGAACAATTGTTAAGACCTGAAAAGTACCACTTTTCACCCCTTAACTTATCCTTTGATTAGACCCATAGCCACCTAATAAGTTCTTGTAAAGTGTTTTATGTAGGTAATAACCAACAATGAAATAAGGCTAGGAATCCTGCTAAGGAATCGGTTTTTGCACCAGAAGTCCCTCAGAAGGATTCCAACTGAGCATCCCAAGACTCTACAACAACTTCTCGCGCAGATGATTGACTGAAGAGTTTCAGAAGCACAAACTCGCGCAGCACTCGCGAAGCTCAAGAGTAGAACACATCGCGCAGTCTCGCGTAGTTCAAAGCAGACTTCTCTCAACCTCATGCAGTTCGCTCAGAACGGCTGAGAAGAGAGCTTCAGAAGACTCCTCGCGCAGCTATCATGCAGTCATCGCGGGATGCAATTATCAGAAGAGAACTCCTCGCGTAGTTCTCACGCCATTCAAGGAGAAAGCATCCTTGCGAAGGCAAAGCCATCCTCGCGAAGATCAATTAAGACAAGGAACCTCGCACAGTTCAGAACTCATTAAAGCCTCGCGAGGTAACTCGTGAAGTCCAGTGAAGACAAGTGCTCGCGAAGTTCTCGCGCTATTCAAATATGTCCTTGCGAAGATCAACCCAGTGATCGCGTAGCTACCTCGCGACTGCTTGAGCTCCAACCCCACGACATCTGAGGCTTTGATGTCTACTCAACCTCGCGACTGCCTGAAGAGCAAACAAAGCCAGCCTCGTGACGGTTGAAGTTTCAATATCAAATCATCCTAGCGAAGAGTAAAAGCTACCACGCGACAGTCTGGGAAATAATGGCTATCTAGCGAAGCTCTGAACCTCAACTTCCATCTCTTCAGCAGAGGACCTTCTGGGAATTTCCAATGATTAGGGCACGCACTCCCATGCTCAAATCTTTGTGCACGCACCCCAAGGCATCAAAGGATCACTATTCGGCCACGTGGCATCATTAAAAGTAGTGTTTCCTAACCCTAATGCACCGCCACACCACTGCTATAAATCCCCATGGGGGGTTTGGACTATTTAATCTGGCTACATCCTGGAATAGCTGGGAACACATCTCATTTCTTGGAGACTTGATCTGAGATTGTTTTGCTTTTCTTTTTGTAGCAGTAAGTAGTTTTCTTTTTCTTTTTTCCTTCTCTCCATAGTCTAGCGCTTGCTGGCTATGTCTTTGTATGTTTTTTAAACTAGATCAATGGAAGATTTGTAATAGGATTTATACTCTGTAGGATTTGTGTTTGAATGTGAGATGCTCTGTGCAAGGCTGTTGCCTTGTGATCCGCCATTGCTTTGGCTGTATTTCAAAGCAATGGAGGACTGATTCTAAGGGCCATTCAGATCCAAGTGACCTGTGTGTCTGGGCTATCATGGTCCTATATAGCCTTAGCCCCACCACAGGACCCACTAGATCTGAAATCCCCATGGGAGCTTGAGCTGGTAGCCTGGTGACCATGGTGGTGGCAGCGATATTCTTGTTTTATCTTGGGCTCCATGAGGAGGATAGCCTCTGAGATAGTCTCTGACCATTTGAGTGGACAGGTTATAGCCTTAGGGTGATTCTAATCCACCGATCCAAGATGAATCCTTCTTCTTTACACCTGAGCTTATAGAAGCCTGGTGGGAGATTGTACAGAGGCAGACTCCCCTATATTTTTATAGATTCACTATCAAATGTTAGATATGATCTGGTTATAGAGATTGTAGGCTTGTGACTGGACCATTGTATCCTCACTCAAGCAATGGGCAGCTAAATCAAAGTTTGCACTCAATCTCTTGTTGGTTCTATGTGTCTGGGCTATCATGGTCCTATACAGCCTTAGCCCCACACCTAAAGTTTTAGAGGTTGAGGTTCCCTATGGATTCTTGAGCTAGTAGCCTGGATGAAATAGTGCCTACAATAATTAACTTGTTTTGACCCATCCCTGGATTGTGGTTCCCCTATGGGATAGTCTGTGACCATTTGAGTGGACATGTTATAACCTTAAGGGATTGAATCATGGTAGAAGTGATGGGTTGAATCCCTTCTCCTCAGTGGTGATAATGTAGCCATTGGACAGGACTTCTATAACATCAAATCTGAAGATGAGTTATAAAGCTTCTCTGATCTAGGCTCAATAACTTACTTCTCACCCTTTTATATTTATTTTCCACACTCCATCCATCCTCTCAACCCTTTCTCTAGTTTAGACATTAGGTTACCTTAGAATACCTAGAATAAGTGTCCTTAAACTCCCCTCCTTTTTAGGACTGCCAGATCTATAGTTAGATCTGGAGGGACTACTAGTGACGGCTCCTTTGGAGCTGTAGATCACCTTTCCCTGTGGGACAAATTCTTACTTTTCAAAACTTGCCACAATGGACCATGTATCTTGCAGGTCTAGGATTTCTTAGTTGTGCTGATTCCATCCCCTGTTTTACTCTTTCTTTGATTTTTAATTTACTTTTACCACCAACCATTAAAGCAAGCACATACTCAGAATCCGCCAACAAGTTTTTGACGCCGCTGCCGGGGAAAGGTGATCTATTAGTAGACCCTTAGTTTTTTTATTCTTAGTATTCTTTGCAAATGTGAATAATTGATACTGCTGACATAATTTTCAACCTTTCTTGCAGATCTAGACAGTAGCAGTGAAGGACAGTTGGACTGCAATTGCAGCTTAGCTACCTCTGTTTGCAAACTCTCTAACTTTTAAAACTTTGTCTATCTTTCTTAAAAAATTTCTAGCAGTATCTAGGATAGTTTTAAATGTATTCTTTGAATAGCTGTAAACTAGTTAGATAAATTTGTTAATTGTATAGATATTCTTTTGCAATGTGCCTGTAAGAAGCTCTCCTTGCTGTTGGTGTGCTTTTTCTGATATTCTGTACAGTTCTCTATTCTTGGTTGCTTTCTTTCTTCTTCTGACCTTTTATGCTTTAATAAATCTGCTGCACACACACCTTTGAACCAGTGTGGACACTGCTCCTCATAGGTTTGGGGGTGTGGCAGGCAGACCCTGGCAATGGAATAGTTAACCTAAGTGCAGCAGACTCATCTGAGTAATATGGAAATGGATCTATGTTCACTTAAGAATCATGAAAATAAGAAATTTAAAATTTCTGTAAACTTTTGACATTATAAACTTTTAATATTCCACATTTCCATGATAATATCACCAAGGAAACTTACTTGTACCAGCACTTAATGAATCATTAGAGAGAGAAAAAGGTGAGGACATACTTAAAAGTTCAAAGGAAGACCATAACCAGTGAGAATTGGGCCTATAAAATTTTTTCCATCCTTTGAGGAGTAACCAAGGCAATCTCTTCTAGTTCTAAGGATTGGCTGAATCACTGTGCTCACTAGAAGTTAGGTAACTCCAAGTTGAAACAACTGACAGTACTCATGAGACTTAGGAAAGGATCAAGGCCTTCTCTTCGACAGTTTGAGCCTAAAAGGACCAACCCTAAAGCAACTGCCCTTGTCCATACCCCCCTTTGAGCTTTAAATCCTAAATTTCTTCAAAATACACCTGAGTACTTCAACCTGAACCTATGAACCTGCTTCAGCCTACCCTCACTCTGATAATTCAGAAGGTAAAGGAGAAAAGATTGGAAATGGACTAGCTATGGTCAACATTAAGTGAATGGAGAAGAAGCATCTCAAAATTACAGCGATGGTAACTGAGAACATCGTGGCATTTCTGAAAAGTAAAAACAAAAATAAAAAGAAGAAAATTCCATCAAAAGGAAACTAAAATAATAATGAAGAGGAGTAAGGGAGGAGTCAAGAGGAACTTTCATTAGAGAATCAAAATCAATAAGAGAAACTGATCACTTCAAATCTGAAAATCTCAAAGAAGATGAAGGGAGCTGAATTCAAGAAGGTGAAGTCATGAATCACCTCTGTCACCTACTGATTTCTCAATTTGGAACCCCTTTTCAATCTTCCATTCTTTTTAACCCTACTCCATAAGCCACATTACAGCCCAGTTAAAAGCCCTTGTGATCCAAAGTTGAGTGAGCTGTCATGTGAAGATAAAGAGTTATCCAATCTATGGTAAGGAACTGCCAATGATGTCAGCACTTAAGAACTCTGCCTATGCTGATGCTTACAGACCCATTTGGGGGATGTAACTGCTCTTGAGCCTGTGAGAAAATGAACCCCTCAACAAAACCTTTATGAGAGTATGCCCTGCAAAGATTTTGGGTCTGAACTTGAATGCATTATGTATGACCTATAAACTAATTTTTGACCTGAGGATGGGCTCAGTGCTGGCACACACTTGTACAGTTTTCTTTGGTTGTAAACTGATTGGAAGTGCTGTGCATTTATGAAAAGTTTATGCTGTTCTGTGCAACCAATGGATTAAACTTCTTTTATGATTACTGATTCAAGAGTAAACTAAGTCTGCCCCTTGACTGCTCACTGGATGATATTGCACTTTTGTTAACTGTTTCATTGAAGAAGTTTGTGGGTGTCTTCACTGAAAACCCTCAGGAGACTTCACTCCTCCACTAGGGATCACCTAGGGGTTTTAGAGGCTTGGTACATATGCTAAATGTATTCGTGCTCCCTACGAAAGTGGCATTTAATTTTTATAGTAGGTTTAATGTAGCTTTGCTAAGGGACTAGCAAAGATTAGGTTTGGGGGTGTGTTAAGACCTGAAAAGTAGCACTTTTCACCGCTTAACTTAACCTTTGATTAGACCCATAGCCACCTAATAAGTTCTTGTAAAGTGTTTTATGAAGGTAATAACCAACAGTTAAATAAGGCCAAGAATCCTGCTAAGGAGCCGGTTTTAGCACCAGAAGTCCCTCAGAAGGATTCCAACTGAGCATCCCAAGACTCTACAACAACTTCTCGCGCAGATGATTGACTGAAGAGCTTCAGAAGCACAAACTCGAGCAGCTCTTGCGAAGATCAAGAGTAGAACACATCGTGCAGTCTCATGCAGTTCAAAGTAGACTTCTCTCAACCTCGCGCAGTTCCCTCAGAATGGTTGAGAAGAGGGACCTTCAGAAGACTCCTCGCGCAGCTGTCGCGCAGTCGCCGTGGGATGCAATTATCAAAAGAGAACTCCTCGCGCAGTTCTCACGCCATTCAAGAAGAAAGCATCCTTGCGAAGCCAAATCCATCCTCGCGAAGATTAATTAAGACATGGAACCTCGCGCAGTTCATAACTCATTAAAGCCTCGCGAGGTAACTTGTAAAGTCCAGTGAAGAGAAGTGCTAGCGAAGTTCTCGTGCTATTCAAATCTGTCCTCGCGAAGATCAACCCAAATGATCGCTCAAGTAGCCTACCTCCGCGACATCTGAGGCTTTGATGTCTACTCAACCTCGCAATTGCTTGAAGAGCAAACCAAGCCAACCTCACGACGGTTGAAGTTTCAATATCAAATCATCCTAGCGAAGAGCAAAAGCTACCATGCGACAAGTCTGGGAAACAATGGCTACCTAGCGAAGCTCTGAACCTCAACTTCTATCTCTTCAGTAGAGGACCTTCTGGGAATTTCTAGCGATTAGGGCACGCACTCCCACACTCAAATCTCCATGCACGTGCCCCAAGGCATCGAAGGATCACTATTCAACCACGTGGCATCATTAAAATTAGGGTTTCCTATCCCTAATGCGCCACCACACCATTGCTATAAATCTCCATGGGGGGCTTGGACGATTTAATCTGGCTACATCCTGGAATAGCTGGGAACACATCTCATTTCTTAGAGACTTGATCTGAGATTGTTTTGCTTTTCTTTTTGTAGCAGTAAGTAGTTTTCTTTTTCTTTTTTCCTTCTCTCCATAGTCCAGCACTTGCTGGCTATGTCTTTGTATGTTTTTTGAACTAGATCAATGGAAGATTTGTAATAGGATTTGTACTCTGTAGGATTTGTGTTTGAATGTGAGATGCTCTGTGCAAGGCTGCTGCCTTGTGATCCACCATTGCTTTGGCTGTATTTCAAAGCAATGGAGGACTGATTCTTAGGGCCATTCAGATCCAAGTGACCTGTGTGTCTGGGCTATCATGGTCCTATACAGCCTTAGCCCCACCACAGGACCCACTAGATCTTAAATCCCCATGGGAGCTTTAGCTGGTAGCCTAGTGACCATGGTGGTGGCAGCGATATTCTTGTTTTGTCTTGGGCTCCGTGAGGAGGATAGCCTCTGGGATAGTCTGTGACCATTTAAGTGGACAGGTTATAGCCTTAGGGTGATTCTAATCCACCGATTCAAGATGGATCCTTCTTCTTTACACCTGAGCTTGTAGAAGCCTGGTAGGAGATTGTACAGAGGCAGACTCCCCTATATTTGTATAGATTCGCTATCAAATGTTAGATCTGATCTGGTTATAGAGATTGTAGGCTTGTGACTAGACCATTGTAGCCTCACTCAAGCAATGGACAACTAGATCGAAGTTTGCACTCAATCTCTTGTTGGTTCTGTTCTGGGCTATCATGGTCCTATACAGCCTTAGCCCCACACATAGAGCTTTAGAGGTTGAGGTTCCCTATGGATTCTTGAGCTGGTAGCCTGGATGAAATAGTGCCTACAATGATTAACTTGTTTTGACCCATCCTTGGATTTTGGTTCCCCTATGGGATAGTCTGTGATCATTTGAGTGGACAGGTTATAACCTTAAGAGATTGAATCATGGCAGAAGTGATGGGTTGAATCCCTTCTCCTCAGTGATGATAATGTAGCCATTGGATAGGACTTCTATAACATCAGATCTGAATCTGAGTTACAAAGCTTCTCTGATCTAGGCTCAATAACTTACTTCTCACCCTTTTATATTTATTTTCCACACTCCATCCATCCTCTCAACCCTTTCTGTAGTTTAGACATTAGGTTACCTTAGAATACCTAGAATAAGTGACCTTAAACTCCCCTCCTTTTTAGGACTGCCAGATCTGTAGTCAGATCTGGAGGGACTACTAGTGATGGCTCCTTTGGAGCTGTAGATCACCTTTCCCTATGGGACAAATTCTTACTTATCAAAACTTGCCATAATGGACCCTGTTTCTTGCAGGTCTAGGATTTCTTAGTTGTGTGGATTCCATCCCTTGTTTTACTCTTTCTTTGATTTTTAATTTACTTTTACCACCGACCAATAAAGCAAGCACATACTTAGAATCCGCCAACAACAATCTTTAATTTCCCCGTGAATTTTGGAGTTATATACGAGTGGGTAGACCCTGGGTCTATCAAAACTCATCCCACACAACGATCCCCGTCATTTTCTCGGTAAAGCTGTAGCGTACCTATATATCATTTAACATATTCACTATGTTCAGAAATGCATGTCATGATCACACAAAGTGAGCCTAGAAGTTTTTGTATCAATGCACTTTCTTCATCTAGAAGACAAATAAATGAGTTCAAACATAACAAGAAGGTTATACCTTGGATTACATCATTGCTTGTTTGAGCGTCTTCTACTGTCACGGCAAAGGCACGACCTTGAACAATAGGTCTCGTGGATTGTGTAGGTATCGATGAGGTAGCAGCTGAGACGGTGCCCTCCTTTCTCATCTCGAGGCAGTCTCGTATCATATGGCCTACTTTCCCACATTTAAAACATCCGCCCATGTCCCGTCTATAGTCCGATGGTTTATGCAGTTTGCCGCAACGGGCACATTTTAGTTGTGGATTTGTAGATGCCGCTCTAGAAGGTCCTTGTGTGACAGATGCCCCAGATGTCTGAGTCTGAGTAGGGCCCTCTCTGCGGAACGGTCTCGTAGAAGTGAATGTATTTGTCCTCGAATAATTTGCATAGGCTGGTCTTGGAACTGGAGTAGGTGCTGACAACCTTAGCCTTTTTTATTCCCTGAGTCATAGTCCCTCACCCCCCCTAGACTTGGCTTGCTCTTCCACTCACGTCTTTTGTTGATGTCCCTTTCTGCAATGATGGCCTTCCCCATCACATCGACATAAGCTTCCAATTCAAATATGGACACCCTCTCCTGGATATTCGGTCTCAGGCCTTCTTGGAATCTACTGGCCTTCATTTCTTCAGTAGCTACCAATTCTGATGCAAATCTTGATAACCTCACAAACTCGTTGCCATACTCCTGTATGGTCATGCTCCCCTGTACAAGATTCGTAAAGTCCTTCTTCAACTAATTCTAGATTTGCTTAGGAAAGTACTCCTTGTTAAATGACATTACAAAGTCCGCCCACGTCCATTGGTTGTACGGACCCTCAACTTCCCTTTTCCCCAACACCGACTTCCACCAAGCGTCAACGTCGCCTTCTAGTTGGAAAGAAGCCCAACCAACTTTCTCATGCTCATGGCTCTTAAGTCTCTCCAACAATTTCTCCATCTGTTTTAACCACTTATCCGCTTCAAGCGGATCAGTCTGCCCGTGGAACACAGGAGGACTCAATCTCCTGAAATCCATAAATGAGGATGGCAACAAAGCAGGAGGTGGTGGTGGCGGCGGTTGCTGCTGATGGCTAACGTTGTTTGCGACTAGCAACGTCGTCTACTCAGTCAGAAGAGTAGTTTGCTAGGTTTGCTGAGCCATAGCAACGGCTATAGCCTCCATAGCCCTGGCCATCCTATCAGAAGACTCATCTCTATGACCTCTCTCCGCCTTAGGAGGTGGTCTCCGCTCTCCTCCGAAACCCGAAGGAATATCCTCCATATGCCTTTCACCTCTTTGGCGACTTCCCCTAGGTCTACCTCTTCCTCACTAATCCATTGGAATCTGCTACAATGAAACAAATGTCTCATTAAAAGACAGTCCCTATTATCCAACAAAATTTCAATCTCGAAACTGTTTAAGACTTGTTAGACGTCTCTAAAACTTGGCTTTGATACCAACTGTGACAGCCCGAGTTTCGGCACCCCGAAGCCCGCACCATCAGTGGGCTGGGGCTAAGGTCGAGCCCCTGAACGAAGCACGTAACGTACAGTTGCACAGCGGAAAACAAAGTAGAACCATGTCCAATGAATTATCATAGCAAAAAAAGAGAACTAATACTATTCTTCAAAAGATCAAAATGACGGTTCTAATTCCATATGATTCCTTATGGAAAAAGAACCGACAAGAACCACCGGTAAGGGCCGTACCTTATCGAAACATGGTTCACCAAAAGAAATACAATCATTTGTGAAATTTGCATCCTTTACAACCAAAGTTAAACCAACACATCCTGAATCCTAGGGCCGGACCTACTCTGGCCTAGTACAAAGAAAGCAGCTCTCAGGGTGAATCTCCTCCAAGTCCTCCCCCGAAGCTAGCTCAAAATCCTCCGTCTCAGAAATCCTGGTATCAACGTCTTCACCTTAACCTATGACATATAGTTGAGGAATGAGCTTCATCCAAGCTCAGTAAGGAAAAACTCATAGCATGCTTATTGTAACGGCAAACATAGATCTTATGGCATAATGAAACAGAATAATCGGGACATATGCACAGTGTATGGTCGTGGCATGAAACATAGGTACAAAGCTTGTTCAAAATTCAAAAGAGATAGGTCCACATCTTCTTCCAACACAAGAAAAAAAAAACTTAAAGTGGTATGCTTAAAGTAATTGAATGAGGAGCTATAGCCTCAAGTCCCCGATGGAATATCCACCATCGTCGCTCATATGAACCATTTTCACATATATCCAAGGTCCCATAAAGTTGGACGCTTGACCGAACATAATTACCGTCATGCGGTAGGAGTCACAAAACACATAGCACAAAGGTGTACGGATTAGCCGTCGTACTGGTCGGGTATTCACATAAAACCTTAAATCGAAGTGCGTACATAGAGCTCATCACCGTGTAAAGTGATAATTATAACTTTGATCATAGGTCGGAAAGAAGTGTGAAGATACTTGCACAACACATTAGATTGAATCTAGAAAGATTCCACAACTCATACATGAATCAAAAATGTACGGATGCACATGTCCTTCCAAATTGAATTCGTAACCACACATATAATCGAATCAAAGAAAATATCACGTCATAGCACACACATGTTAACATAACAATGCACACGGTGTCAAGTTTTCCTTACCTCGAGATCTTAACCCGCACTAGCTCACACCGCCGTTTGGGTTAGCCCCTTCATCATTATACAATACTAAGTCACCTAAGATATAAAATCCAATGTTCACTCATTAGGACAATGCTAAACATGTTAGGGTAACTCTCCTCAAAATCTCACAGTCAAAACTTACCAAAATTCTGAATCTGGGAATTTCGATCGATCGAATCCCAATTTTGATAGAACGAATGCCCTTTCAGTCGATCGAAAACTTATAATTCGATCGATCAAAAATATTTCGATCAGTCAAATCTTCCAAAAGCAATTTAGCTATCAAATAGTTTGATTGAACAAATCTTACTTCGATCGATCGAAAACTCTAATTCGATCGATCGAATATATTTCGATCGATCGAGTTCTCACAGAGGGTTTTTCCACATTCCTCTTTATATACGTTTCGATCGTTCGAGTGTGTGATTCGATCGATGGAATACGTTTCATTTTATCAAATTTAACATAGAGCAAACGAATTTTATTCAACTTCAGTTTTCATACATTTAAGTCCATTTTGATCGATCGAAATGAGCGGATTCCAGCAGTTCTAGGGTTTTCACCCTCGTTCTCATCTCCTCTTCAAATCAAACCCGATTCTTACGTGTTTTTGATCTTAAATTACATAAAAATAACCACTAACACACATTCATGTTTTAGCCTTAGTTTATGTACCTCGATTTGCTCTGGATCTCCAATTCCTAGCGTCTAACTTTGGCTAGGGTTCATCGAAAGATCAACGGCTCGTTCGTCACTTCAAATCCGTACAACAATCCTTGAAAATGGATCAAGCTCACATCCCTAAGCAATCAATGCCCTAGTCACCCCTCTCTCTCTCTTCTTAACTCTCGGTGATCTACAATAACTAGGGTATTGAATGGTTATAATTCCTTTTATAACCTAAGTCTTAGGCTTTGATACAAAGCGGTCACGCCTAGGTTGGGTGTACGAAGGTGCACTAACTCTCAACCTAGCCTACATACGTCAAATCCCATCCGTTGGATTTGATCTATAGACATTACATAGACTATCGATACCATCTTCGACGTGCGGACCATCATCACACATACCAAGGCAATTAGTTCTAGGTCTAAAATGTTTGGGACGTTACACTGGATTTGGGAGAGAAAAAGGGAAAATAAAAGGGAAAAAGAAAACTTAAAACTAAACCTAAATTGAGCTAAGGAGAACCCAGGCTATTCCTTTGTTCCTACCTTCGTTACTCAAGAATTACAGCAGCAAGGATGCTTATTTATACATATGCAGTGATCCATATGCCTTGAGTTGCAGCCAATCAGAGGAGAGGAATTGATTTCAGTTTATGCTAATCCATGTGCTTAGCATTTCAACCAACTAGAGAGAAGAGAGAGATCCATTCTGTTATGCTCAGTTGAAGTAGTTTGCTTCCCACTAAGTATTCCAGTTAGTTCCAAAAATAGTTTTACCCATGTGCAGAGTTCTCTTGTGCTTTGGGATTCTCAAAAATACCTCTGCCGTCCATTGGCATTTCCAGCTGCAGCCCTCATATAATTATTGTAAATAAATTGAAAACAAGCTGCTGTGGATGTCCAAATTGATCTCACAATCCTATTGGCTGCATTTGGAACTCAAGATAGCCCTGCTGTTGTTATTACCAAACAGCCCTCAGATGGAACCCGAATTGATAAAATGTTGGGATATTGACGGTGCTCAATACAATAGCTGCAAACTGAAGGAACATCAACAAGTTGATGGTTGAAACTCAATAGAGTTTGATGGGGCCCGAGCTGGAGGTATAGGCTGCTCAATTTGCTTGAAGATGCTACCTTGCTAAACTGCTCGATAAGCTGAGATAGCTTCAGTTGTGTATTCGATAGATTGAAGTGGAAGTGCAGCAGCTTCAGGCATCTGTTCGTGAGGTTCATAGATAAATTCGACATGATGAAACACCTTTTCGACAGGTTGGAGGTTCAGCTGATGCACAACTCAATAGGTTAGAGGTTGAAGGTTCAAAAGATAGCAGCTCCAGGTATCCTTTTGTGAGGATGGTTGCAGGTGTATGTCGACAGGATGAAGGGCTGGTCCACTCAAGAGGATAGCAGGATGCTGCTAGTCGACAGGTTGAAATGCACACCTCGACAAGTTGGTTTTGCAGTGCATTTTGAGAGGTTTAGCTCCTATTTTAACTACCTATTCGAGAGGTTACTCCAACAATATATACACTAAACAGGTTATGACTCTAGCTGCTGCACAAGTCGACAAGTTGGTTGGAGATGTAAAAGCTCCACTTGAGAGGATGGTTGAAGGTATAAAGTATCCATTCGAGAGGTGTTGTTCTTCAGCTTTCTAGCATTCGACAAGTACATGGTTGGCTGCTTGTGTTTGATCTCCACTCTGCTGATCTATATAGCTGCAGCAAGCTCTGTTGTGCACACCAAATGCTCTACTGTGTAGTTGCTATGGCTTTTCTTTACTTGATCTTGGAACAACTACAGATGGTGAAGTGTGCAGCTATTCAAAGGTGTCCACATGGCTGCTCTATTGTGCAACTTGTGTACACAAAGCTGAAGGTGTAGCTGCTCCCATGACTGTACCCATCTAATGTGTAACTGCTTTTATACATTGCTGCTGTTTGCTTTCATGTGCATTTGCTGAAATGTGTAGCTAATGTTCAGCTGCTGATCTGGATCTGCTCCATAGCCTAAAATGTATAACTTTGCAGCCCTTTGAGTCCTCTTGACAGCTGATTGCTTGAATGTACCAACCCATATGATTGTATGCATCTGCTGAAAGTGAATTGAAACACTTGGTTGCTCTGAAATGCAGCTGCTGAAAGTGGACCTCATGGCATCTCCAATGTGCATAGAGCTGAAGCTATGAAAGTGCTGAATCATATGTACCAGCTGAAATCTTATTTTGCTCAAATAAACAATAGGTAGCTGCAGGAGACTCTTGGTTGACTCTAATCTCCTCTTCTTAGCACATATTCATGGATGGCGGCATATTTATTCCTAACTGTAAAAACACATTTAAAACAGTTATTAAACAGCTCAAGGTCTTACAAAAGTAAGGTTTAAAGGTATATAAAATGATATAAATCAGTGACTAACACACCCCAAGCCTAATCTTTGCTAGTCCTCGAGCAAAGGGAATTAAACAAGTAACCTACAAAACTAAATGCAACTTTCGTAGGGAGCACGGATGCATTTAGCATATGCACCAAGCCTTTTGAACCCCTAGGTGATCTCTAGTGGAGTAGTGGAGTCTCCTGAGGGTTTTCAGTGCAGGTACCCACAAACTTCTTCAATAAAATTAGTTAATATCAGTGTAACATGTTAAAACAGAGTTTAAATCAAATAAAATTCATTCCACACCTTACTCATTCAAATTTTTAGAGGATTCTCAGCAATTAAACATCAGTTTAATACTTAAATTCTGCTGTATTTCCTTTACAATCATTCAGCTCATATCAAGGCATTGTGTGTGAAAATTAATGCAAAGCTCGCCATTAATTTGAGATTTCTGTTTTGATAATGCCCCCAAATAAATTAAATTTCAGACCCAAGTCTTACCAGGGCTGTCACTCAAAATAAAAATAAAGGGTGTATCATTTCACACATCTCAAGAGCAGTTACAACCCTCAAATAAGACTGTAATCAAGAGCATAGTTATTACTCTAATTCTTGAAATCTTCTAACTCTTTTCACCATAGACACAACTCCTCTCCAAATGATAGCTTAAACCATTTCAGATCAGTAGGATCTTTTTATTGGGTTGTAATGTGGCTTATGGGTGAGGTTTATAAAGAATAAAGGGGAATAAAAGGATTCAAATTGAGAAATCAGTAAGGCAAGGAGGTGGTATACACACCTTCTTCATTTCAACACAACTCTATCTTTCTTGATATTTTTCAGATTTGAAGTGGCCATCTTCTCATCTTCTTTTCAATTTTCCAATGAAGTCACTTCTCTTTCTCTTTTTGTTTTATTTTTTTGTTTTTCTATTTTTCTCCTTTTTGTATGTTTTTCTTTTGTAATTTTCTCAAATTTTTCCTTTTTATGGGCTGGAATGCCACAACTATACATCTGATTCACAACTGCCTTCAAATATGCTTTCTTCTCCTTTCACCAAATGTCAAACCAGCTCTACCTTCTTCAACTCCTTCACCTTTATCTTCTGAAATCTCAGGATGAGGGTCAGGCTATATCAGGTCACTGAGGTTTTGGTTCAAATTCTCTAATTTTTATCAAAGAAAATTTTTGACTTTTAAGGCTCAAATGGTGTGTATCAAATGCAGCTCAAAGGGTTGGGATCTTTTTAGCTCAAACTGTCCATAGGATGACCTTACATCATATCCTCAATGTCATGAATGCTGTCAAGCTGTTTCAACTTGGAATTGCATAACTTCTAGTGAGCAGGAATAGATTCAATCAATCTTTAGAACAGAAAAATTTGCCAAAACACCCTTTAAAGAATTTTTTACAGGCCCAAATCTCACTGGATATGGTCTTTCATCAAATTCCTGGGGTATATCCTTACAATTTTCTCTCTTTTTAGGTTCACTAAGCACCAATTTTGAAAAATTTCTTGACTTTTACTTCATGAAAGTGTTAGACTTACAACAAATTTCAGTTTTAAAAACTTTGTAAGTTCCTCTTTTTTTCAAAAATCAGGTGGGAATTCACTTTATTTTGAAAATTTTATCCAACACTGCTGCACTTGCATTAACTATTCCATTGGCACACCCTTCCATACCCCTGTGCAACCGTGGAATTTTTTACGATCCTGTCGCGGCGATGCGCTCGCTAACAAAAAAAATAGAGTTGCCACCCGGAGCTTTTGGTGTCCTGAGAAACCTATATCATTTTTTTGAGCACCGAAGTGCTAAAAATATGACTCTGAATCCGGTCCACACCAAAGGCTCTTGGGTAGGGGCTTCGGTTATCAATCAGGAAGATGTTAGGCACCCGATCAACCAGTTTAGCGCGGTCTCTACTAATGGCCAACACAAAAATAAAGTAAAAGAAAAGAAAATAGCTTCCTCTTACCCAAATGGGCCTTAAATCCTATTTGTGCCCCTCCGTTCCTACCAAAAATTTGGCGGCATAATGACACAAATGGGAGGATGAGAAGAGCTAAAGAAGAGATAGGTGAAGAAAGGGGAGAGCCGGAGCCCTCAGGCCCTTGTTGCACCATAGGAGGGCCTTGTGTTGGCTTACTTTGATGAGCTTCTAAAGGCTTGTATGGTGGAAATAGGAGTTCTAACCTCTAAGGCTTGCTAGATAAGAGGTAGAGAGGGAAGGTAAATGGGTAGCATGTACCTAAACTAAGGGACATAAGGTAGAAAATATCACTCAAAGGGGGTTTTGAAATTTTGGAATTTGTATAAGCTATGGTGCACCAAAGGGAGAAAAATCTTCTCACTTTAATCTCTTTCTCTCTTAGGTAAAAATTCTCAACCTTTAATCCAAGGGGAGGGGGGGTCTATTTATAGGAAAAGGGTGGATTAGGAGGCTACTTAGATACTAATTGGGTTTAGCAATTAGGTAATCTCTAATCTAAGGTTTCCTTGGATTTTGAGAGCTTGGAAATGTGTGAAGGTGGTTCTAATGGTGGATGATAGGTTAGTGTTTCAAACCACTTAAGGGTTGTAAATAGGCACTAAAAGGGTGCAACAGAACTAGTAAAACACACCTCAAAGATCAAGGTGGTCAACAAGTTAAACAAGGTAGAAAAATATCACCAAAGTTTTGAAATTTTGAATTATAGAGCAGCTATTGCATAAAGGAGAAAATCTAGTTGCACCACTTTAATCTCTTTCTCTTAGGTAAAAATTTTAACTCAACTGAAGGGGAGGGGGGCTCTATTTATAGAAAAGGTGGATTAGAGGCTACTTTCCAGATACATTTGGGTTAAATTAGGTAATCCTAATCTAAGGTTTTGGATTTTGAGAGCTTGGAAATGTGTGAAGGTGGTTCTAATGGTGGATGATAGTTAGTGTTTCAAACCACTTAAGGGTTGTAATTCATAAATGTGCAACAGAATAGTAAAACACACTCAAAGATCAAGGTGGTCAAACCTAAGATTAAGCATTATCTCAATATTTACATGAGTAACAAAGAGGTCATCTCATATGACATAAATAAAATGAATAGTAAAACAAAAGCTATATGCAGTAAAGAAGAAAAAATAAAAGCTCGAAATTGAATATATGGACAGAAAAAAAATAGAAAGAGTGATATACAAATGAAAGAAACAAATGCATATACCTGCAAAAATAGAAGTCAAAAACTAAATACAAACATATAAAAATGAAGGAAATAAGTGAAAATAGTACACACATATATCCTAAGAAAAATCAACAAACTAAAAACAAAATTTAAGCTAAAGAAAAATTCCTAAAATAGAAAATCCTAATACAATATCCTACAATCAATTGTGCTGAGTATCAAGGAAAGTATGTGCTGAGGTGACTTCTGTAATGTGGATGTGTAAGAATCAATATGAATTTCAAAGTAATGTCAGCATTGATGCACACATTTAAAAGCAGGAATCATACACAGCTGAGACCCATTAACAGTGAAGAATCTTGAAAGTGAATGAATTCAGAGGCTCCATTGAGTTTTCAAAACAGAATATGATCCTCTGCTCATTAACTTTCATGATTCTTCCAAAATTTAAGAACCATGATCTCAACAGATCCAGATGGGGGTATATGAATGACAGCAAAAGAAAACAGCCCATTTGGAAAAAAATTTTATGTTTTTATATTTATTTTTATAAATAAAATATATAAGAATACAAATAAAAACAACCACTTGAAATCAAAAATAGAAACAAAGATGTAAAGCAACAAATTCTTCTGACTCAACAAAGAAATCAATTTGAAATGAAATTTTGTATTTTATTCAAAGCATATTGAATGCACTAAACAAATAAAAACAAAACAAAATGAAAACCTTTGCTCCTCTCTTAATTGCTCCAAATGCAAAAAGTCAAAACACTATAGATGGTACATATTCAAGCATATTGAATGCACTAAACAAATAAAAAACAAAACAAAATGAAAAACTCGGGCTACTTAATAGTCAAAAAATGCAAACCTTCACGATTCTTCCCAAAAAAATACAATCCATGATCTCAACAAACCTAGATGGGTGTTCATAAATGAGATTAATTAGAGAAAGGTCTTGAAAGTGAATGAATTTAGAGGCTCCAATGGAATAGTCAAAATTGCTTGGGAGATATGAGTAGTAGCTCTAGCTCCACAGCTGGTGGATGGTCAATGAAAAAGGCAGTAAAGGGGCCTTACATGGCTAAGGGGAGGGGACTTTTTTAGCACATGGGTGGGGGACTCCTCAGTCCATACTTCAACAATTTCAGCATATATCTTACCCCAAACCAGTAGTGTGGGCAAGGTATTCCACCATCTCATCAAGAACTGACTAATCATCCACATTTCCTCCATTTTGCTTTCCCCATTAAAAAGGAGAATGCTCTTGAAAAGCATAAGGAAATGGAAAATAAGGCCCCTCCCCTCAGCCGTATAAGGCCCCTTTGCTGCCTTTTTCATTGACCATCCACTAGTTGTGGAGTTAGAGCTGCTGCTTATATCTCCCAAGCAACTGCAATTTCTGAGCTGGAGAACTAAGGTTTAATGCCTATGTATCTGCAAAGGTACGGTTTTTAACTTTTGTATTTAAAGTTGTTTTCAGTTCAGCTGAGATCTAAATGGGATGTATTTTTGCTGTCATTTATGAACCCCCATCTAGGTCTGCTGAGATCATGGATTGTATTTTTTTGGGAAGAATCGTGAAGGTTAATGAGCAGAGACTCATATTATGTTTTGACTATTCTATTGGAGCCTCTGAATTCATTCACTTTCAAGACCTTCCACTGCTAATTGATCTCAACAGTGTACCATATGTATCATAGTATTCTTTACTGTTGCTAGCCTTTTGCATTTCTTGCAGAACTGGAGCAATAGCTTGAGTTTTTCTTTTTGTTTTGTTTTTTTTTTTATTTGTTTAGTGCATTCAATATGCTTGAATAAAGTATTGTTGTAGAGTTTAGACTTTAGCAGATTTTGAATAGTAGCCAAGAGAGGAGCAAAATGCTTGCAGCTGGAGCAGATTCACTTGAGTTTGCCTTTCCTCCCCCTTTGATTACAACTTCATTTCTTTGATTGTTGAAGTCAGTAGTAATGGTTGTTTTTACAATCCTTTATTTTAGCAGTCTTGTTTGTATTTTCAGCAGTAGTGTATAAATCGGGGCTATTGTTGAACCCCGGCTGATAAAAATAAAAAATAAAAATATATATATATATATATATATATATATAAACATAATTTTTTTTTCTAGATGGGCTGTTTTCTTTTGCTGTCATTCATATACCCCTATCTGGATCTGTTGAGATCATGGCTCTTAAATTTTGGAAGAATAATGAAAGTTAATGAGCAGAGGATCATATTCTATTTTGAAAATTCAATGGATCCTCTGAATCCATTCACTTTCAAGATTCTTCATTGCTAATGGGTCTTAGCTGTGTATGATTCCTGCTATTAAATGTGTGCATCCATGCTGACATTACTTTGAAATTCATACACATCCACATCACAGAACTCACCTCAGCCGATACCTTCCTTAATACTCAGCACAACTGATTGTAGGATATTGTCTTAGGATTTTCTATTTTAGGAATTTTGTCTTTAGTTTAAATGTTGTTTTTAGTTTGCTAATTTTTCTTAGGATATATGTGTGTACTATTTTTACTGATTTCCTTCATTTCTATATGTTTGTATTCAGTTTTTGACTTCTGTTTTTCTGTTTTTCCAGGTGTATGCTTTTGTTTGTTTCATTTGTATATCATTCTTTTTTTTTTTTTTCTGTCCATATATTCAATTTTGAGCTTTTATTTTTTCTTCTTTACTGCATATAGCTTTTGTTTTGCTGTTTATTTTCTCTCTTGCAAGCCTTGTTGCCCTTTGTTACTCACTGTGTAATCATTGAGGACATTGTTCATCTTAGGTTTGGGGGTATGGCATGGTGTGCCAATGGAATAATTAATGCTAGTGTAATAGTGTTGGATAAAAATTTTCAAAGTGAATTCCCACCTGATTCTTGAAAAAAAGAGGAAATTAAAAAGTTTTTAAAACTGAAATTTTTTGTAACTCTAACACTTTCATGAAGTAAAGGTTAAGAAATTTTTCGAAATTGGTGCTTAGTGAACCTGAAAAGGGAGAAAATTGTAAGGATATACCCCAGGAATTTGATGAAAGAACATATCCAGTGAGATTTGGGCCTGTAAAAAATTCTTTGAAGAGTGTTTTGAAAAAAATTTCTTCTCTAAGGACGGATTGAATCTATTCTTACTCACTAGAAGTTATGCAAATCTAAGTTGAAACAGATTGACAATATTCATGACATTGAGGATATGATGTAAGGATAT
Organism: Chloranthus sessilifolius; assembly: GCA_021018995.1. Taxonomy (NCBI): domain Eukaryota; kingdom Viridiplantae; phylum Streptophyta; class Magnoliopsida; order Chloranthales; family Chloranthaceae; genus Chloranthus; species Chloranthus sessilifolius. The sequence continues at coordinate 76,687,040 of CM037592.1, read as the reverse complement.
CCTTTGGGCAGTTTAAGCTAAAAAGATCCCTACCCTTTGAACTGCCTTTGATACACACCATTTGAGCCTTAAAAAATCAAGTTTTTCTTTGATAAAAACCTGAGAATTTGGTAGAGCTGGTTTGACATTTGGTGGAAGGAGAAGAAAGGATATTTGAAGGCAATTGTGTATCAGATGTATAGCTGTGGCATTCCAAACCATAAAAAAATAAATATTTGAGGGAAATACAAAAGAAAAGCATACAAAAAGGAGAATAATAGAAAAACAGAAAAATAAAATAAAAAGAGAAAGAGAAGTCACTTCATTGAAAAATTGAAAAGAAGATGGCCACTTCAAATTTGAAAAATATCAAGAAAGATGGAGTTGTGCTGAAATGAAGAATATGTGTATACCACCTCCTTACCTTACTGATTTCTCAATTTGAATCCTTTTATTCCCCTTTATTCTTTATAAACCTCACCCATAAGCCACATTACAACCCAATAAAAAGATCCTACTAATCTGAAATGGATTAAGCTATCATGTGTAGATAAGGAGTTGTGTAATATATGGTAAAAAGAATTAGAAGATTTAAAAAAATTGGAGTAATTCCTCTGCTCATGCTTGCAGTCCTATTTGAGGGTTGTAACTGCTCTTGAGATGTGTGAAATGATACACCCTTTATTTTTATTTTGAATGACAGCCCAAGTACGACTAGGGTCTGAAATTGAATTCATTTGGGGGCATTATCAAAACAAAATTCTCAAATTAATGGCTACCTTGAGTCCCAACATTTTATCAATTCGGGTTCCATCTGAGGGTTGTTTGGTAATAGCAGCAACAGGGCTATCTTGAGTTCCAAATGCAGCCAATAGGATTGTGAGATCAATTTGGGCATCCACCGCAACTTATTTTCAAATTATTTACAGCAATTATATGAGGGCTGCAGCTAGAAATACCAATGGACGACAGAGGTATTTTTGAGAACCCCAAAGTACAAGAGAACTCTGCACATGGGCAAAAATGTTTTTCGAACTAATTGGAATACTTCTTAGCGGGAAGCAAACTGCTTCAGCTAAGCATAAAAAAAATGGATCTCTCTCTTCTCTCTGAAGCACATGGATTAGCATAAACTGAAATCAATTCCTCTCCTCTAATTGGCTGCAAATCAAGGCATCTGGATGACTGTATATGTATAAATAAGCATCCTTGCTGTTGTAATTATTGAGCAAGGAAACTAGGAACAAAGGAATAGTCTGAATTCTCCTTAGCTCAGTTTAGGCTTAGGTTTAGGTTTTCTTTTTTCCTTTTATTTTCCCTTTTCTCTCTCTAATCTAGCCTATTGGATTAGATATGTGTAGCAGCTGAGATCTGATTTGTAAATATAAATAAATCTGTAAATTCATTGTGAAGAGCTCTGGATTCATGCAGAAATTGTAGGCTTGAGGCAAATCATTGTAAGTTTTGTTTAATCAATGAAATATTATTTTTAAAGATTCATCTAATCTATAGGTCTTTTGGTTCTGTTAGATTCTCAATCAGATTTAAGTATTTAGGAGTCGCCCATTCATTTAACCTTTAGATCTCTTGATTTCCATCAGACTTTCCTAGATCTGATGCACCTATGGTTGCCTGAGCTTGTAGCCTTGCAACCATAGTGTCTGAAGTAATTTTCATGTTCTAATTTTTATCCTCACTGCTGGAGTAAATCTCTGGAATGATCTATGACCATTCAAGTGGTCAGATCATACCCTTAGGACTAATCCAGAACTGAAGGTAAAATTGGATTCTTCCTCTTTGCACTTGTGCTTGTAGCCAAGTGAAAGATTGTAGCAGATCCGACTCTTGCTCTGATTTCCAGATTTGTTTTCAGTGAAGAGATCTGATATTATGTAGAGATTATAGCCTTGTGAGCTCAATCATTATAGCTATTTGAAGAAATGACCAGCTGAGTTTAGATCCCCAAATAATCTATGATTTCTAATGGTTCTCACCAGATCTATATGGATTATTTGATCCTATGGATGTAAGTGCTTGCAACCTTACAAGCATAGTGGCTCCAATGGTTTTATAATTTCAATTTGAACCTTGGGATTGGATGAAGTCTATAGGATGATATGTGACCATTCAAGTGAACAGATCATACCCTTAAGATCAGTTCAAGCTTTTGGCTCAGTTTGGATTCTTCTACTTTGCACTTGTGCCTTTAGCCAAGTGAAGGACAGTTGCAAGTCCACAATCTTGATCCGTTTGCAATAAGAACCTGTCCCTAGTTGTCTACTTCTCACCATTTTATATGTTATTTCACCACATCATCATCGTCCTTCTTCATCCCCTTTCTTTAGCTGTAGTTTTATTTTTGTTTTTAGTATAGTTTAGTTTGTGATACCTAAACACCCTTTCTTTACCTTACTTTCTAGCTTAGGTTTAGAATTGTCAAATCTGTAACTAGATCTGGAGATCACGATACGCCTTTCAGTTTTTAGATCACTACTCCCTGTGGGACAAACAATTACTTTTAAAACTTGCTACAAACGGACTCTGTATCTTACAGGTCTGTATATTTTAGAGTTGTTGTTTTCATCTCTTTCTTCTCATCATTTATCTAATTTTAATTTGTTTTATCACCAATAATAATCCACACTTGAAATATCTTCAACAGCTTCCTAAAAAGAAACAACCTTTAAAGAGTGAGGTTAGCCTTTGGCAGGCAATACCATGTATATATGAAGACTCGCTTTGCCAAGGGCCCATCTCCGATGAAAAAGAAAAATCCAAAAAAATGATAAAAGAAATACAAAATAGTTCAAAAAATATGTCCTTTAAAATTCGTGATAAAATCAAGAAAAAAGATGCCTTAATTGAAAAATCCTTCCCATGTAAAATGGACCCCCATCCTGTAGAAATACAAGAAGAGGTAGGAGTCACAAGTCTGGACAAGGAAATCCCTTCTAAGGAACTTCCCAATCATCTCTTTGAACGATACGCCGATTTTGAACATGGCCCTACCCTGATCGTTAGAGAAACAGAGGATGTCAACCTAGGTATAAAGGAGTTCCTTGAATCACTAAGATTAGAACACCGCTCTCCCCCAAGGAAAGAAAAAGCATGATTGATTTCCTTCGATTATATTAAGACGTCTTCACATGGTCTTATGAGGATATGCCTGATTTGGACATCAATTTGGACGAGCATGAGCTGCCGCTATATCCATATATTAGGCTAGTCAAGCAGAAGTTAAGACGTCTCTGGCCTGAGTGGAGGCTGAAAATGAAGGACGAGGTCATCAAATAGTACGATGTAGGATTTCTCTTAGTCTCCAAGTCCCCTCAGTGACTACCCAATATCTTTCCAATGCCGAAGAAGGATGGAAAGGTCCGCATATTCATTGATTTCAAAACCCTTAGTAGGGCGAGCCTGAAGGATGACTTCCCATTGCCACTCATCGACATCTTGGTCGATAACACTGCTAGACATGGGATGTTGTTGTTCATGGATGGATTTTTCAAACATAATCAGATCAAGATGGCCAAAGCAGACTGAGAGAAGACAATGGTCATTACTCTATTATAAACTTTCTGTTACCGAATCATGCCATTTGGGTTGAAGAATGCTGGGGTGACATACCAAAGGGCAATGATGGCACGCTGATCCTAGAGGAAAATTCAAGCCAAACTGGGAGGGACTTTACGTTATCCGAGAAGTACTCCCTGGATACGCGCTTCGCCTCACTACCATGGATGGAGATTACTTTCCTGAGCCAATCAGCGCTAGAAACGTCTGACGATTCTATTCCTAAGTCTTCTGCGGCAAGGTAAGTATTAATAATACGGATAGGTGACTTCTTAAGGACCCCATAAAAGAGGCCATCATTCTAAAGCCAAGTAGCCAAAAACTATCCCTAAATGCACATACCCTTTTTGCTACCCAATTTGAGCCATTGGCCTTTCTTTCGTACCCCCTCCCAGAAAAAGGAAAAATATGTATATATACCAGAGAGATGAGGAAAGAGTTACCCTTAAAAATCTAAAAAAATTGGAAAAGAAAAACTCCAAAAAGAGATTGTCTGGAAAAAAAAGAAGAGCAAAAAGAATAAAAAATAGAAAAGAAAAGAGATAGAAAAATTAGGGGGCATGTACAGTAAAAATCCCCCAAGGAAGAAGTATATTACTACAGCTGGAACCCATCAAGGAAAACTTTTTAAACTCAGAATACCTTCAAAATTCCTAAACTATCCCATGGCCAAGATACATCCTTGAAGAAAGCCCTCTTTAAGGTCTACGAGCAGTCACAATATCTGTTGAGTCAGCACAAGCCAAGATGTGAGACAATAAATGAACTCCATCCAGCCGGCTATGATGGAGTCGATGTCCATGTCATGACCTTTGAAAGAAAAAGAGAAAAGAAAAAGAAAATACAAGCTCAAAGCAAACAGGACATGGTGAAAACCCGAAAGGGCGCCATGGGTAAAAACAGTGAGCTTGTGCGGATCAGGTGAAAACCTGAAAAGGCGCTTAAGGTAAAAATACATACCCATGGACATAGTAAAAATCCGAAAGGATGCTATGGGTAAAAAAGAGGGCAATAACGGGCATGGAGAAAACCCATCTTGGGTGAAGTGAGTAAAAAAATTTAAGAAAAAAAAGAAAAGGAGGAGAAGAAATCTTCAGGTACTCCCTTGGTTATAATTCTCAATTATCTGGTCGCCAATCGTGCCGCTCGTTAGCTCAAATCAAGTCCTAATCAGGTATATTTTTAGATCGCACCGCCAAACATATGACTCGATGTAAGGATAAAAGGGTTAATTCAGTTCAAAGGGATGGACATTCTGAGCTTGGTAAAAATTTTGAACCTCATTCAGGTTCGACCACATGAACGGGTTCGGCTATGCTCAAAAAGGGACCCGTTACTTCTTCTCACTATTAAGGTATCAAACAAAAAAAAAGAAGAAAAGCCAAGAAAATTAAGAAAAATTCAGAAAATACAAAAAAATTATGTGTATATATTTCTACTCTATTCCATGTAGATATTTATGGCATTGTACTTCAGTCTCAAAACAAAGAAAAAGAATACCAAAAAATCTAAAAATAAAAATCCAAAAAATATGTATATAGATCTTGAAAAATGAAAAAGTATAGCTAAAAGTTTACTTCTCCTTCTGTTATTTAGGATTCATGTGTTACCTCTATAAACAAAAAAGGGACTAATGTTTTCTTGAGAAATGTACAGGAACATCTAAATGGTCCAAAGCCTTGAAGCTAGCAACCTCCCAGCAATGGATATATCAAATGAAATATCTCTCCACAGACGTCAATCTATTAAAAAAAATGGAAAAAACAATCATTTGAAAAAGAAAAAAATAAAATATGTGTTTTTATCACACATAGTTATGCACATGTGTGCTCCAATGCGGTAAAATATCAATATTTTATCAGCAATGCAGCTGTGCTACATTAATGTCCTGAGTTTATGGTTCGCCTTAGATCTTTGGATCCTACTTTAAAGTAGGAGCAACGGTGTCAACCCCGATCAAGCAATCAATATTTCGATCAGGTTGACTCCACTGCTAAATCTTTGTGTTGAATGCTCCATTTTTGGATTAATGTGAACTTAAGTGTCTTAAGCTTCAGATTCCTCAGAAAAAGATCAATTGTTGGTTAAAACCAACCTGTCGAAAAGAAAGTTACCTATCAAACGACTATGTTTAAATATGCATTCCGAAGGACTCATTTTAGGGTGCATGCTTAAAACCTGCATTTGTACGGTATCCCTGTAAAGTGTACGCCTTATGTCTGGGTATCCGTTGGGTGGTCATTTATTCTCGTAATTTATATCCGGACGGGTTTTGGGTCAGGACTTCCATTCTCCTTTGTTTTTATTTGTCCCTGATGAGTGCATGTTTTTACATAATTATTTGATAATAAGATCATCGTTGACGGAGACCAAGATTGAGTGCCTCTTCAATAGGTACCCAATATTGTTCTGATCTGCTCTGTATTATTTAAAGTTGAATACTCTAGGTCATGTTGATTCAGGACACACATTTCAAAAATGGCACACACTCCCAAAAAGTGTTGCGACCTCAATTCGCTCTACTCCGATAATTGTGCTAAACTAACTTAAGGGTTAATGAGTTCGTCCAAAGACATCAAACCCTGCTTCACGTAGGGGCACCAATGGCCAATCAAATGGGGCAATCAGTGCCTCATACGATTGGACACAAACTATGGGCCTTTGCATTTTTGTCTCACGCCTGTCCTAAAGTATGGGTCGATCACCCTCTCACTTACCGAGCTGCTTTATTCAGAATGAAACTTGAACATCGCACATCTTCAATCATCTCGAGAACTAGATGTTTCTCCCAACATATTGGGCTTTCGCAACTCGCTCCATCTCGGTTATTCCCAGTAATGTCACTAAGCGCTTGGGGACCGATAACCTTAAAAAACGGACATTTTTCTTGACATATAGGGCTTCCGTTTACTCACCATGTTACTCACCTTATGTTTAAGGTTTGTTTCAAATTCAACGGACCCGTAAGTAAGGCCTTGGGCCTCTTCGGATGTCTCTTATCTTTGGCATTCGATCATTAGTGATCGGATACCAAAGAGGGGCATCTGTAGAGAGCCAAATTTGGCCTAAGGCCCGATCGACACATACTTCGTGAAAGGCGCACGCTCGAGCTTTTGAAAGTATTCCCAAAACTCTTAGGAATCATCCTGAAACCCTTAGGAATCATCCCAAACCCTTAGGAATCAACCCTAACCTTACCGACTCCTTAATACTTGCCCCGGACCAGTTTCTGAACCTTCCTAAGTAATGATTGGAAAGAGGAATGCCAAATTTTACACAAACCTCTGCTAGAGATGAATTATATACCATTAGAAAGTGAACTTCCCCAGCTTTCCAACAAGCCACGAATCGCCTCAATCAGACTTGTATATCAAAAGTTATGGTGATTTAAAAATCAAACTGTTTGACTCAATGTTGCTTGGCGCATGTATTACATGCACCAAGCCATTTTTTCCCAGAAATGGCTTGGTGCATCTAATACTTGTGCCAAGTATAGGTGGATCCCATCATGGGCTCTGAACCTCCAAGCACTGTAGCTATGTTTGGCGCATCTAATACATGCATCAGGCTTAGCTACAGTAACTATGGGTTTTTTGCTCGAATTTCACTTTTGGGGTTTGACTTGTTGACCATCTCAAAGTTTAGGATGGGTCTTATTAGGACTGTCGCACCCATGTTCACCCTATTTTTAACCCTCTAGTCATTTGAAGCCTCACCCTACCATCTACCATTGAACCTAATTCACACATTTCTAAGCCTTTGAAACCCTAGGAAACCTTAGATGCCAAGATTACCTAATTGCTAACTGTTGTTAGCCTCTAAGCACCCCTCTAACTCTCTCTTTTCCTATAAATACAGAGGCACCCCCCCTTACAAATGGCTTCAAAAAATTTCCTAAAGAGAGAAAAGAGTGAGTGATCCCCCATCTCCCATTTTTGTAAAAAACCCATAAAATTCCATAATTGAGTTCATCTCTTTCAATCCCATTTTCCATCATCAATCTCCCATTTTTGGTAGGAACTAGGCCTTAGTCCTCTTCTCCTACCCTATAGTTTCCTAGCCTTAGAGTTAAGAACCTATCCAACCACACGTTTTCTATTAGAAACTCACCACCGTCGGTCTTGCGCGAAGGACCACAGCCATGCTACAAGGGCTCAAGAGCTTTGGTTCTCCCCTCTATTCCTCTACCTTCTTTGCTTTTCCTCTATCCAAGGATTCAAGTCGTTACGCCGCCAAAATTACAGTGTTGGGAGAGAACTTGATAGGATCGTAGGCCTTCGGGCAAGAGAAAGTGCTGCCCATTTTTTTTTTGTATATAATTATATATATATATATATATATACACATCCAAGTAGTCATAGTAGAGACAACTTATGAGCAGGTTGATCGGGTGCCTAACACCTTCCCGATCGATAACCGAAGCCCCTACCCAAGAGCCTTTGGCATAGACTGGATTAGAGTCATATTTGGCACTTCGGTGCATTTAATATTGATTTGAGTTTCTCGGGACACCAAAAGCTCTGGGTGGTGACTCTTTATTTTTCATACGAGCGCATCATCGTGGCAGATCGTAAAAAATCCACGGTTGCACAATAGGGATATAAATAATGCAAACTAATACTTTATCATTCTAATTCATGGCATAAATACATAGTGATATAAATCAAGCGAAACATATGGTATCGAAACATATTGGCATAAAATGAGCATTTCAAATATGAACCCAAAACATGTCGTATCATGAATGCAAGTGACGCGCAAGATTGTACTCAATTTCGAATCAAGGGAACAAGACTGAATTGCTTATCATATCAAGGAAATGACCTTATACAAGGCGAACTCATAGCTTATTGAGTCGATCATATCACATCATGTTACATACGAATTACATATTATTAGGGTGAGTATCTTATAGTGGGAACAGAGCAGTCCGTAGTGGACATAGAGTCAAAGCCCCAGGGACTCCACCCCTCCCTTGGAGGTTACACTCCACTCACATCTAATCACAAGCATGAGACGAGTATTGTGGTAAAGAATCCCATTGCGGGAACTGAGCAATCCGTAGCGGACACAAGGTTAAAACCCCGGGGACTCCACCCCTCTCATGGAGGCTCCACTCCTCAATTGCAGAATATCACAAGGCATAACATATTTACAACAAGAAAGAACATACACAATTCATAACATGAAACAGGATCGGAAATTATCGAACGGACTTGACAATCATATGCAGACAAGATGTCATGGTGCATGTTCAAGTACAAAAATAATTCATAAATCATATGCAGAGGTATCAATCATCAAACATGAAACCAAATCATGATTAAAATGCCATCAAAAACAATTATTTTATCCCATGATCAAGTCAAACGTATAGTTTTGCATTCAAAATTTCCCTACCTCAAGTGTCGAGTTCATGCCAGTCAAAGTGCATGAATCAAGGTCAATGCTCTAGCAAATGGTTCCTTGTATACACCCTAAATCATGCATCGCATATAAATTAATGGTTAATGAACCATACATGTCTAAATCAAGGTCTCTCGAGCATAGAACTATACAAAACCTCAAAGTTCACAACAGGGCATTGTTGGTTCTTTTCAGATGCTGTTATGTTATTGGTGAGAAAACAGTGGTGAAGAAAAATAAATAAAGAAGTGAAGAGATGGAAATTGGTTAAAACAGCAAGTCTGAAATACACAGCTTGCAAGATACAGGGCTGTTGTAGTAAGTTTTGAGTAAGTAATAGTTTGTCCCACAGAATAAGTGATCTAGGACCCAAAATGGATTATATTAGTAGGCCTCCAGATCTGGCTACAGATCTGACAATCCTAGAGAAAGGGAGTTGGGTGTCACAATTACACTAAATTATCACTAAAAGAAGAGAAATAAGGCGCAGTCCTATCTTAAAGAAAGAGTTGGGAAGAAGGTGGTGATGGTGTGTGTTAAAATAAAGATAAAAATAATGGGAAATAGGTAATTAAGGTAAGGTTAATTCAGCTATGTAACTTAGACTTAGGGCTGTCTCTGCAGCAGTCTCTCAGATGGCTACAAGCACATCTGCAAGGAAGAGGTTTCTAACTCAACTCTTATGGTTTGGCCTGGTCTCTTAAGGCTATAACCTATCCACTTCAATGGTCACAGGCTATCCAATAGAGAGGATCAAATCACATGAATTAAATAAGAAAACTAATCTGATCTAATGGAATAGACTGATCTTAAGGCTATAACCTGTTCCCTTAAATGATCACAGATTATCCAATAGATGTCCTACACTCAATGGGTCAAATCAGATCATTAAAATCATTACAGATACCATGTTTGTCAGGCTACAAGCACAGACATCCATGGGGGCAAATAACTCTTGAAAAACCAGTGGAAACCATAGTTGTTCAAAGGCTATTTGGAGACTTTAAATGCAGCTGATCATTGCTACTAAAGGCTTGCAATGACTCAGCTCTCAAGTTTGCAATCTCTACAGAGAAATTAGATCTAACATTTGATGTTGGTCAAGTAAAACAAAGGGGAGCTTGTTCCTGCAGCAACCTCTCATAGGGCTACAACTCAAGTGCAGATAAAAAGAATCCCCCTCAGATCTGTGGCTTGGAATCACTTTAGGACTATAGTCTGTTCACTTGAATGGTCATAGGCTATCCACAGAGATTATCAACACCACAGAGGACTGAGATGGAACATAAAAATTGCTGCTACCACCATGGTTCCAGGGCTATAAGCTATAGTTTCCATGGGTATTTCAAATCAGCTGAAATCCTAATTGTATGGCATAGATTGAGCAAAACTATGGGCAAATAAAAAAATAACAGATTGAATAAGCATTAAAATAGACATTCATTAATTAAACTAATACTTACAAAGAGATGTCCTCAAGGCAGCAGCCTTGTGCATAACAGCTCATCAACAAATCCCAATGTTCACAAGACCCATTACAAAAACTGATAAAACTAAGCCTAATTGATTACAGAGAACACAACCAGCAAGTGTTGGGCTAAGAAAGAAGAAGCAAAAATTGAAAAAGAGGTGATCAAACCCTAACCCTAATTTGCTCGAGCTCACAGCTGACTGAGGTTGAAGGAGAGATATTTTTCTAAGTTTAATTTACAACTTATATACTCAGTCACTAATTCCTTGGCCAAGAGAAGATTAAACCCTAATTTTCTAATAGACGTGGCTTTGTTACAACCCTTGGATGCCTTGGGATGTGTGCCCTGGACCTAGGCAAATCCCTAAAATGTCCTTGAGTAAAGAATGAGTTGTGGAGAGCCCGAGCTTCACGGGGCTGGCTTTGTTCTTTTAATGCAGTCACACGGTTGTAGAGTGTTCGCAAGGTGGGAATTGGCTTGGAAGGTTTATCACTCACGCAGAAGGATTTGCCATGTCGCGCAGCTGAGCTTAAGGTATTTTGCTCATGTAGGTGTCGCGTGGATGCATCATTGAATCCTGCACCCCGTGTGGATAAGCCATAAGTTCCCGCGTAGTTGTTTGCTAAGATGGATTTGTCACTTCGCATGGCCGGCTTTGACACTGTAGTGCGTGGGATCTTTTCTAGGTGTCTCTCCCCTCCAGAGCTATGCGAAAGCTGCGTGAGCGGCTGTAGCCTTATAGCTAAATGAGATGTACAAGAACTCTTCCCGCGACATTTCTTAGGCTTTTCTGCCATGGGCTTCGCGAGAGCCTCGTGACATAAACTGAGAGTGAATTGCCCTGACTTTGCAAGAACATCACGAGGAGGGTTTCTGAAGCTCCTCTTCAGTAAGCTACGCGAGCTGAATTTGCTACAGATTTGAACAGCGCGAGGTAGCATTTCTATTGTGCGAGATAACACCTCTGCTCCTCTGCTGTAATGCATATGCTACTATTGCAACTTTCTCCACTCACATCCATACTTCTCTCATCTCTAGACTTCCTTAGTCCATCATGACATGCAAAATAGTCACCATGGTGTTCCATCATTCTTTAGCTCCTCAGTCATCCTTGACTTGAATTCTCTCTCTTTTTCGCACCAAAGGCATGGACTTTGTATTAAGCTGCACAAATGATTACAAACTACAAAACAAGCTAAACAAAGAGTTATTAGTGGTGAAAAGTGATACTTTTCAGTGAATAACACACCCCCAAACTTAATCTTTGCTAGTCCTCGAGCAAAGCAAAATTTAAATAACTACTCTAGGAATGTAAATGCCACTTTCATAGGGAGCACGAATGTATTTAGCTTATGCATCAAGCCTTTTAAACCCCTAGGTGATCCCTAGTGGAGGAGTGGAGTCTCCTGAGGGTTTTCAGTGAAAATACCCACAAACTTTTCAATGAAACAGTTAACAAAAGTGCAACATTCACTAAATCAGCTTTCAATAAACAGGGCATCAGTCCACTTTTGATTCTTTCCAAAATGTGAGGAATTTAAACAAATGAAATGCAGAGACCATTTAGTATAAGAAAAACTCTCACATGTATGCACATAATTTCCAATCAGCTTACACAAAGAAAAACAACAAATGAATGCCAGTATTGAGCCCACCATCAATTCAAAAATTAGGTTTAGGCAATGCCCAATATATTCAATGTCAGACCCAATGCTTACCAAGGTAGTCTCTCACAATTGAGTTTGAGGATTTTTATTTTTACACAAGCTCAAGAGCAGTTACAGCCCCCAAATGGGTCTGCAAGCATGAGCATAGGCGAGGCTCCTAAATTCTAGCATCATTGGCTATTTCTCACCATAGATTGGACAACTCCTCATCTCTACATAATAGCTCATTCAACTTAGGATCACAAGGTCTTATGACTGGGTTGTAATGTGGCTTATGGGTGTAGCTTATAGAGAATGAAAGGGTGAAAAGGATGGAAAATTGAGAAATCAGCAAGTGAAGGATGTGATTCATGGCTTCACCTTCTTAAATTAAACCTATTTCATCTTCTTTGATATTTTTTAGACCTGATGTGGCCAGCTTCTCCTCTTATTTTAACTTTTTCCAATGAAATTTCCTCTTGACTCCTCTCTATTCCGTTTCATTATTATTATTATTATTTTATTTATTTTTTGGATACATTGTTTTTCTTTTTATTTTTATTTTTTTGAAATGACACCCTCTTCACAGCTGCTACACTGCTGCCCTCTTTTGGTGTTTCTTCTCCATTCGCCAAATGTTGACCCTAGCTTGTCCATCTTCAACTCATTCTCCATTACCTTCTAAATTCTCAGAGTGGGGGTAGGTTTGAATCGAGTCCACAGGTTTAGGTGCAAATACTCAGGTGTATTTTGAAGAAAACTAGAAATTAAGGCTCAAAAGGTGTATGCACTATGGCAGTTTACTGGGTTTGGTATCTTTGAGCTCAAACTATCCAAGAGGAGGCCTTGATCCTTTCCTAAATGTCATGGGTACTGTCAGCTGTTTCAACTTGGAGATGCCTAACTTCTAGTGAGGAAATAGACTCAGCCAGTCCTTAGAGCAAAAAGAATTGCCTAAGACACTCCTCAAAGAGAAAAAAAATAATTTTATAGGCTCAAATCTCACTAGGTATGGTCTTCCATTGAACTCATAGGCATGTCCTTACCTTTATCTCTCTTTAATGGTTCACTAAGTGCTGACACAAATGAGTTTTCTTGGTGTTCACCTCAAGCAAATGCTAAAATTTAAAAGCTTTTAATGCCTAAAGGTCTGCAAAATTTTTAATTTTCCTCATTTTAAAAGTTTCTTAGGTGAACCTAGCTCTATTTCTATCTCACTCACTTGGCTCTACTGCACTTAGGTTAACTACATCATTGGCAAACCTTGCAACACCCCTAGACCTATGAGGAACAATGTCCGCACTATTTGAGAGACAAGGGACATGTGCAGCAAGATATAGTTATAAAAATAGCACACAAAATAAAGCAAGTAAAATTAACAAACAAAACTCACACAAACAAGGAAAACTAACAAGTAAAACAGTCGAAATATAGTAGACCAAACAAACTCATACAAAAGCTACAAAAAAGAACTTTCATTAATAAATAGCAATATGTACAATGTTACTGAAAATAACTATAAAAACATCCTAACTAAATACATATATACAGTTTAATCATCTTAATTTTCTTCTGCATCAGCCTTGTCTTCGACACCTTTTCCTTTTGCTTTCTTAAGAGTAGAAGCAGTGGACTAGGATCTCTTTGAAGTAGTCCTCCTCTGCTTGCTGCTGCTTCTCTTTTTTAGAGTTGGTTCAAGCTTTGGAGCAGGTTCTTTGATGTTGATTCCAGGCTTTTTTTTTTTGGTCTCTTTCAGTTTAGGAGTAGTTGCCAGGGGGAGCTGCAACAGTGAAGAGTTTGGTAGCTGCTTCTGCTAAATAAATCTCTATCACCAATCTCAGATAAGGTCTGCTGCAATGTTGCAGTAGTCCTAGCATAATCATTAGCTCTTTCCTCCACCCTTCTAAGTGTCTCTTGCAAGTTCTTGATCACATCCTCCATCCCATCAGCTCTATTTTTCTCTTAATTATATTTGAGCAATATCTCCCTCTAACCATATTTTATCCTTTTTCTCTCTATCTTGTGTGTTAGCTCTAGAAATTTGATTTGGTCTAAGAGGGGCTGCTTAACTGAAGTTCTGAGGTCAGCCATGCCTCTAATCACATCCCTCTTGATGTAGGCATTTTCCTTGATTGCTTTTAGGGGGGTTGAGTATGGAGGCATGGAGTTGAAAGAGGTAGGTAGGATGGGCTGCTTAGCATTTGAAGAAGGGCCAACCAACAATGATGAGGGTAGGTGAGTTCCAGAGGTGAGGCAATAATGGGTGGCTGTATAGGGTGAGGCTGAGGTTCAGGTTCAGGGTAAGTTTGGGTTGAGGTAGTGGAAAATGTAACTGGAGGGGCTTCTTAAATAGGTTCAATAGGTGGAACAACAAATGTTATGACTGGTAAAGTTAAGGGTTGGGGAGATGGGGGTGGAGGGATAGTTGCCGGTTATGATGGTGGGGTTAAGGTTAATAAGGTTGATTGGATGGCTTGTAAACGGGTTTGAATGGAGGCCTGATTTTGAAGGGTGGAGTGCATGGCTTGAAGGTTTATCTCTATGGATGTTTGGGATTGGGTGTTGGTCATCACTTGGGTTTGAAGGGAAAGGAGGAGATTAAGGATTTGGGGTAGGCGATCAGCTATGATAGGTGTTGTGGGTTGGGTGATTGGAATTGGTTGAAATGGTGAAGTGGGTGCATGATGGAAGTTAGTTAGCTATGGTAAAGTAGGGGTAAGGGTAAAGTGATGTGGTTGTGGTTAATCCGGGAGAAGGGTGAACTCATAATTGATGTAACCTATAATAGAGGTCATCATAGCTGAGTATCCCTCTGCTGAGAAGAGGTCTTGGTCATGGGAAGGGGAAAATAGAATAGATTGGCCCAAGGGTTCAGTTTCAGTGTGTGTAGAGGTTTCAATGGGCTGAGGTGAGGCTGCAGGGGAGCTGTGTGGGATGTCAGGGAGCTGAGGCTCACTCTCAACATGGGGTACTGTAAAGGCTTGGGCTGATGAGGGTGGTTGTATGTCAATGGTTGGGTCTAGAATGGCTGTTGTTTCAGGGAGAGGGATAGGCTGGGAGATATAGGTGGGTTGGGGCTCAGTGGGGGCTTTGGTTGGTTTCCTGTTTCTCTATATAACTTTAACAGGTGGGCTTAGGTAGGCAGGGAAGATGGGTAGAATTGGTTCAGGGATGGTTGATGCAGGTGATATAGTGATGGCTGTGGTAATGGGTAAAATTGGCTGAGGTAGAGATGATGTAAATATGGAGGGTTGTGGGGTTGGGGTTATGGTAGGACCTGGCATGGGAATGGAGGTGACTATGGAGGTTATGGGTGATGAAGTAATGGATGATCGTTGAGGTAATGAGGTTGATGTTGTTGAGGTACTGGGTGTATGGATGGTTGGTACAATGGCAAGCAAGGGAACAAAGGTGGGTGTGGAAGTAGTGGTGACAGCTGATGATGGTGGAATGGGAAGTGATGGTAATCAGATGGTGGCAATGGGTATGGTAGGTGTGGCTCGGACACTTGAGGTGGCTGCTTGAGCTGAAGTAGTGATTGCTGCAGAGGGGGCCACAGAAACAATAGCAGCTACCTCTTGAATTGTGGGGGCTCCTTGAGCTAGCAGCTCCTCCTTCTTTTTCTTCTTCTTAATCATACTTCTACTAATCCCCCACTGCTTCCTGCCACATTTGTTGGGGCCAGGTTTAAAGTTTCTTCATTCATTTGGAAGTGATAGCCCCCCAGCTTCAACAGGGCTGCAATTAGCCTGCATACGACAAGGCATGGGGCTTTTGCTCCATCTTTACCTTTTCATGTATATCCTTCATTCCTTCAAAAATTAACTTTGCATCATCCATGTAATGGTTGCAATGGAAGGAGTACAGGGCATCAGTAATGGGGGACCTCCTCTCTTGTTAGTGCCCAAAACAATACACATTCTCTCTCAACACCCCATCCATAATCCTCAGACTAGGGTGTAAGTCTCTCTTCCTAATGGACACCCTAGATGCAGTAACTCCTCCAGTGAGCTCCTTGGCAATTTTTGGGATTGTGGTTGTCAATGGTGCACCCAATCCACACTCAGAATTGTAGGTGGCTGGTATCCAAAGTATATCAACAATTTCTGCCTAGTTAAAGGACATCTCATATTTATCAATTAGAACCAGCAATGCAGGGTTCTCATCATCCCCAGTCTTCACCCTGATGTTTTGGTAAAATAGCTGCACTAGTGTAGGGAAGACTATCTGCAGTAGGGGCCTGAGAAGGGGGAGTAGTTAGGCTTTGGTAAGGTACTCTATGGAAGTAGCAATCTCAGGTTCGTCCTCAAAGAATGCCTTGTCAAAAGCTCTCTCAGCTTCTAGCTTGACTGCAGCGACAAACTCAGATGGAATTCTGAGTGACACATCATCTGAATCATCCTCTTGGGCAACCTCAGGAATCACCTCAGGGATCACTTCCTTGCCCGTCTTTTATTTTTTTCTTGGGTTTCTCAGGGCTTTTAGCAGGTGGGTGGGCTCTGGCTCTCATTTTAGGGGCTGACTTCTTTTTGACAGCATGGGCATCAGAGGCCATAACCTTGGCCTTCTTAATAGGGCCAGCCCTTTTCTTAGTTTATTCCACTTGGGGCTCAATAGTTTGTGTAGGTACCTCAGAAGTCTTCACAGTGGAGACCTCTGCAATCCTCACAGATTTTCGTGTTGCCATAGGGCTGCTAGTAGGGGGAGGGTTCAGCATGGCAGTCAAGGTATCAACAAATTTTGAACCCGTGGCCATGGCAATTCCAATTCTTCAAATTGGGTCTTTAAAATCAAAGATTTGATAGTTCACACTTCAATGGAGGTTATGCCCACTAAATCCTCTCTACTTAACACAATAATAACAGATAAATTAATCCAAATGATAGAGTGAGCACACTTACCACAAGAGAGCTAGGGTTTCGGTCCAAATGTTGCCCAATTTATCAAATCTCCTCAAACCAAGTGCAAAATGACCGAGAGTTGTTGTGGAACACAATGGTGGGAGAAAAGTGGCGGAGTTGGAGTGGTTTAGGCAGTAGAGGAGAAAGGATGGAGAATGGAGCTCGGAGGTGCTTAGTTGGAACTAGGGCAAAGAAGGGATGAAATGAAAAAGTGGAAAATTCGTAGGGTATAAGAGTGTGACCCCGTGCCTCGCACGACTCTCGCTAGGGACTCTTGCTTGTAGCGGTTATTCAGGAAAAATATTTTTAGAATATTTTCATCTTACAGTCACCTTGTGGATATTTTCATCTTGATGGGTGTGACTAGCTTCGACGTAATCTTTTAATTCGTGTCTTGTGACCAGGTTACTTAGGTCAATTTTTGAGGACGAAAATTCCTGAGGGGAGAATCTGATGTCCCAAAATTTTTTGACTTTCAAACGGGTCTGAATTCTTATGATATGACCGTTAGATGAGTGATCGTACACCGACGTGTGGTGTACCGGCTTAACACCGAAAAGGTGGGTCTTTAAGTATAAAAGCAAGTAGTTAAGAGAAATCCATTTTTTTTTGCTTTATTTGTTTTGTGAAGAGAAAGAAGAGAGCAAGAGAACCTAAACTCATCATTCTCCCATCCTTCACGTGAGATCCTCCATGCATTCGCGCCATATACGATCAAGAGAGTGGAGAGTAGCGTGTGCTTAGGTGGAGATAGACGTAGACTTCGTTTGAATACAAGTCACCGGTGGAATCCACGATCTTCACTCCGAAACCCTCCATAGCAACTTTTCTTTGAAGAAGCGCATGATCGATCAAAGAAAGGTAAGTGAAGTGTGTTAAATTTTTTATGGGTAACAATGCTAAGCTTTGGTAAATGTTCGTTTGAAATGGGGGAGGATAAGATATAA
Organism: Chloranthus sessilifolius; assembly: GCA_021018995.1. Lineage (NCBI taxonomy): Eukaryota > Viridiplantae > Streptophyta > Magnoliopsida > Chloranthales > Chloranthaceae > Chloranthus > Chloranthus sessilifolius. The sequence goes on along the minus strand of CM037592.1, from coordinate 76,669,116 downwards.
TTTTGGGGAAAAATGAACCTGGGAAGAAGAAGCCTATGTTTCTGAGAATCTGTCAAAACTGATCGATCGAAATTAGTAATTGATCGATTGATTATGACAGGTCAGTGAAATGTGAATTTTTTGGAAAAATCGATCGATCGAAATGAAATTCGATCTACCGATTTGAGCAAACAATCGATCGAAATGAAATTTAATCGATCGATTTTGGATTTTGATCGATCAATTTGTAAACCAATCGATCAGATTGTTCAGACAGAGAAATGTGAATTTTTTGAAGAAACCGATCGATCGAACTGGATTTTGATCGATCGATCGATTTGGGATTCGATCGATCAATTTGGTATGTTGTTGTTGACTTCTAGTGTACTGATTTATTGTGATATGATAAGAGCAAAAAAATAAAAATCAAAGAAAGATAGAGGGTGGATTCAACACAACTAAAATAGCCTAGACCTACAAGATATAGGGTCCTTTGTAGCAAGTTTTGAGTTTGTCCCACAGGACAAATGGTCTAAAGCTCTAAGGGACCCATCTTTAGTAGGCCCTCCAGATCTGACTACAGATCTGGCAATCCTAAATGGAAGGGGATTTAAGGTCCCTATTATTTAAATCCTATGGTAACCTAATGCCTAAACTACAGAAATGGTTGAGAAGAATGATGGAGTGAGAGAAAATAAATATAAAAAGGGTGAGAAGTAAGCTATTGGGTACAAATCTAATGGGTTTTATATCTCAAACTCAGATCTGCTGCTATAGAAGTCCTGTCCAATGGCTACATTATCACCAAAGAGGAGAAAGGATCCAACTCACCCCTGTGCCATGATCCAATCCCTTATGGCTATAACTTGTCCACTCAAATGGTCATCGACTATCCAATAGGGGAACCACAGTCCATAGATGGGTCAGAACATGTTTATCATTGTAGAAACTACTTCATCCAGCCTACCAGCTCAAGAATCCATAGGAACCTCAACCTCTAAAGTTCTGTGTGTGGGGCATAGGCCTACAATGTGCACTAGCCTGGACACACAGGACCAACAAGAGTTTGAGTACTAGCTTTAGATCTAGCTGTTCACTGCTTTAGAGAGACAACAGTGATCCAGTCACAAGCCTACAATCTCTACAGCTAGATCAGATCTGCCATCTGATGGTGGGTCTATACAAATACAGGGCAGTCCGTCTCTGCACAATCTCTCATAGGTCTACCAGCACAAGTACAGAGAAGAAGAATTTGTCTTAGATCTGTGGATTAGCCTCACCCTAGGGCTATAACCTGTCCACTCAAATGGTCACAGACTATCCACATAGGCTATCCTCCTTACAGAGGTCTGAGACAAAACAAGTAGATTGCTGCCACCACTATGTTCACAAGGCTACCAGCTCAAGCTCCCATGGGGATTCAGACTTAGTGGATCCTGTGGTGGGGCATAGGCCTGCAATGTGCCTAGCCTGGACACACAGGTCACTTGGATCTAAATAATCCTTAAAAACAATCCTCCATTGCTTACAATACAACTTAGTAATGGAGGATTTCCAGGCAATAGCCTTGTACAGAACAACTCTCAAACATCAATTCCATACACGTATAACATCCTATTACAAAACTTCATTAAAACTATTCCAAATAAACATACAAAGGCATAGCCAGCAGTGCTGGGCTATGGAGAGAAGAAAAAGGAAAAAGAAGCTGCCTAAATCCTAACCTTAGCCTACTGGAACTCTACAGTCGATTCAAAAAGATCAACTCTCATAAACCTAAATTAAGCTTAAGCTTATATAGTAGTCGGCTATGGGAGCATTAGGGTTAGGAAAACCCTAATTTTAAAGATGCAAATATAGCCCATTTCTGTTTCTTAGATGCCTCAGGGCACGTGCATGGAGATTGGAGCATTAGAGTGTGTGCCCTAGTTGCTGGAAGTTCCCAGACTGCCCCTACAGAAGTGGGAGAAAGTTAAGATCCCGAGCCTCGCTAGGTAGTTAGGATTTCCAGGTCTTATCGCGTGATAGAGTTGTCATCGTGGGATTGAATTGACTTGGAGCTCTTGCAATCGCGGAATAGATAGTTTGGTCATCGCGGGATTGCGCTTTCCATTTGAATGGCGCGAGAATTGCACGCGTAGTTCATTCTTTAGTGAATCTTGCAGGGATCCCCATGAAGAAGCACTGTGCATAGGCCTCTGGATTGCGTGAGCAGTTCCCTAGAGATCTGCATCCTGCGGCCACTGTGCGACAGCTACACCCCGAAGTGCTTGGAGCTCTCTCTCCTCAGCGGATCACGGGAGGATTAAATGCTCCTCACTTGAGCTGCACGAGACTGCGCGAGCGCTTTCAATTAAGCCTCACGAGAACTACGCGAAGTCTACTTCTTGAGCCCTTCTATCATTAATATGCACGAGAATAGCATGAGCAGTTGGTGTGTTGCCTTGAGAAACCAGTGACAACTGCGCAAAGCATTTTTCTCTGAATCAATTGAACCCTGCGACATCTGCGAGAGGCTCACTTCTTGACTTGCTGTTGTGCTTTGCCTATGCTGCAGTCAAGTTCTCTGTCTGGGTTCAACTTCCTTTCTTCTGAGGAACTTCTGGGGCCTACTTGGGCATTCAATGTGTACATCCAAGTGTGTCCTACCTTGGTTTTTCTTTCCTCTGTGAATGGGTTAACAGTTGCTTGGTGTTCTGGTGCAAAAGTAGGCTTCTTAGCAGGGTTAGGGCCTTATCTGCAGCTGCTGCTCATTACCTACAAAATGGGCTTAACACACATTTTTTAAATGACTGAGGGTCTAACAGAGATTAAGTTAAGTGGTGAAAAGTGGTACTTTTCAGGTCTTAACACATCCCCAAACCTAATCTTTGCTAGTCTCCTAGCAAAGCTGTAGACACCCAAATTCGGCCCAAGGCTCGATCAATCTGTACTTTGGGAGAGATGTACACCTGTGCTTCCGATGGCACTCATGAACCCTTAGGAATCTACCCAGAACCCTTAAGAATCTACCCAAACCCTTTAGAACCATTCCCCCAACCCTTAGAAGTCACCCCTAAACCCTAGAATCCCTTCCCAGACCTAACTAAAACCCTTCTGAGGAGTCGATGGGATGAGAGCTACAGAATTTCATACAGACCACTATCAAGGATGGGCCATATACCATTGGAAAGCGGACTTCTCCAGCTTTCCAACAAGCCAAATATCACCCAATTTGGAGCTACGGTTCAGAAGTTATGGCCGATTGAAGTTTCACATAAAATCATAAAAATTTTGCTCTGGCGTGGATATTACATACGCTTGACTAATTTAGCCCAGTTAGTCAGCATATATTATATATACTGTCTATTTTGAAAATTTGTTCAAGATATATAATACGTCCAGTATAGGTGGGTCCCACCACAGGCTTCATCTTCCCAAGGCTCCCCTGTTTTTGATGAGGTTTACTGTTCCTAAACTGGGCGTATATAATATATACGCCCAACTTAGCTATAGTAACTGTCATCAGTAGCTCGAATTTCCTCCATCTAGTTTGACCCTTTGACCATCCTCTTGGTTGAGGTGGGTGTGTTAAGGTTGGTTGCACCCCCTTTGAGCTTATTGGCAACCCTTAAGTCACCCATGGTCTCAGCCCATCATCCGCCATTGAAACCAGTTTCCCAAAACCCTAGGACCTTGAAAACCCAAAAACCCTTAGATGGGGGATTACCTAATTAATAAACCAGTTAGCCTTTAAGCAATCCCCTAACCCATCCCTTCTCTATAAATAGAGAGGTCCCCTTCTTCCCAAGGGGTTGAAGTTTTGGTTGAAAATTTGGTTGATTAGAGAGCTTAAGAGAGAGAAAGTCCTAGTGAGAGAAAATGCCATTTATTTTCCAAAATTCCAGCAAGCTTAGATCACCTATTCCACTCCATTTCAACCATGAGATCACCTTCTTTTAGCCAAAACCTATTCCCTAGCTTCACTCTACACCCCCTACCTATCAAATCTTTGTATTAGAGTCCATTTCCATACCATTCAAGCCATCGGAAGCACGCCAAAGCGAAGATCTTCCACGGTGCAACAAGGGCCCGTGAGCTCTGGCTCACCCCTCTCTTCCTGTACCTTCTTGGTGTCTCCTCCGTCCAAGGATTCAAGCCGTTACGCCGTCGAAATTTCGGTTTGGCTCAAAGCTTGATAGGACCGTATTGCCCTCGGGCAAGGGGAAACTCCGCCCTTTTTATTTTTATTTTGGCCATAGATAGAGACCGCTACGTGCGGGTTGATCGGGTGCCTAAACCCTTCCCGATCGATAACCGAAGCCCCTACCCTAGAGCCTTTGGCAAGTACCGGTAAATCAGAGTCATATTTAGCACTTCGGTGCTTAAAATATCGATTTGAAGGTTTCCCGGGTCACCAAAAGCTCCGGGTGGCAACTCTACATTTTGGTTGAAAGCGAGTGCATCGTCGTGAAGGGTTCGAGAGGATCCACGGTCGCACAAATGGCGACTCCGCTGGGGAAATCACCCTAGCGCTTCCCCTCTTGTTGGCCTTTCTTTTTTGTTACTAACCATTGCTGTTTTTTTCTTCTTATTTTTTGCTGTTTTTTCTATATTTTTGGTGTTTTTTAACTAACGTACTCACCCCTACGATTCAGTCCTTTAAGTTCCTTAGCCGATTAGCGGGCCTACGTGTGCCTCTAAATTCCCGTTTTTACAATTCTTGTCATTTAAGCCGCCTTAGCCGTTTGGCGGGCCCGCTCGCATTTATTTTCACGTCATTTAAATTTCGGTCATTTACGAGCCTTAGTCATTTGGTGCCTACTTGGCGACTTTTACTTCGGTCATCATATTTCACCATTGAACGCCGGCCCGTTGAGGCGGCACGGGCTTGTCATCCCCGACCCGATCTTGGACATTAATTTCACTCCCCTATAAAAGTTTGTAATTAAAAAGGAACCAACAGTATGGGGACATAATTGAATTTATTTTTGCATTTTTGGGTAGTTTTCGGGGGGTTTAGGCACAGATACAATTTACCCGGTTCCCAGTAAGGCGGCAGCCCTAGTGGTGATGATCCTGAAAAGAACCACCCCTTCCAGTACCTGAGAAGGCGCTTGCGCCGGAGGTATATCGGTTGGGTTGCCAATTCCAATCAAGCCGTAAAACCCGCATTGGTGAGAGCATAGAAAACCCAAAATTCAGCCGTGTATCCCTAGGAAACGGAAAGGAGGGACCCGATAACATACACAGCAGTCCCCGGGAGCATTTCTCCCAAGAAACCAGTTCAAAGACCCACATTCGGGCTTGCTGTCCACTGTCAAAATATAATTGACAGAACCTTTTGCCCGGCGTATATAATATATACGCCCAGCAAAAAAGCCCCAGATTTACACAGGCGTATATAATATATACGCCCAGCCAAAATCCCCAGATTTAAGCCAGGCGTATATAATATATACGCCCAGCCAAATCTATATTTTTTTGGTCGGGCGTGCATAATATATACGCCCAGTATATACTGGGCTGCAGCAACCCGACCTGAGGACCAATCCACCACCCCAATTACCCGATTAGCGGTATTAGTGTCCGCGGTAGCCTCCCACATTCTCTAACACCCAATATGCCCCCGCCCAGTCAAAAGAAGGCGACTTCTTATTGATTTGCTCCGGGGGATCGGGTCATTCGCGTGGATTCCCTCACCTTCAATAGAACGAAAGGGTTCCCTTTCGCTTCTTCCGAAGTGTGTCGGATCCTGCCGTGGGACCTACTAAAAGCGCATATATCACCCGAAATGGGAGTTGACACTGGGCACTAGGTCATCATTCATCTAAGTAGAGGGGAGTTAATTGCTATTTGAAAAAAAAGAGAGAAAGAAAATCCTCATCTTAAAAAAAAATCCACCTTTAAAAAAAATCAATCAAAGTCAAAAATAAAAAATAACAACAAAAAAATCATTTTCAAAAACAAAAGAAAAATCAAATCATCATCATTTTCCAAAACCCAAAAAAAACAATAAAAAATATACCTTGGTGTGGCCATCACTACGGCGACCTCAAACCCGGCCCATAGGAGAAGAACCAGGAAGGTATTTGGCCCTTACCCGCGACATCGGTACAACACTCGTCAGCGGATCATGTCAAGAGCCGATACATCCCCACCGTCATCCCCTTCCCATTCCCATATAGGAGAAGACCCGATCTCCAACACCTTCACCCAAACCAGGTTTGATATCACGGGCCCATTCGAGGCGCCCGTGTTCACCTCCACCTCATCCCCTTCCCTCACATTCTCCCAACATACCCCTTTTTCATCCCCTACTGAAACCCCTCATTTCCCAACCGATCCTTACATCCCCATCTCCCATCCAAACACCCTTACCGCATCCCCATACTTCCAAAGACCCCCTAGGGAGTCCCATCCCCCGCCTACTTCCCACGTTCCATCCCTCTCATCACCCATGCCCCCAACATCCTACATCCCATCCACCCCATCTCATACCATTCCCACCACATGGCCCATCCACATCCCAACACACCCCCCCATTTACCCGGGTCATGCCCAATTTCTCCCAACCACCTCCATCCTTAAGTGAGCCATCACCCCCCAATCTCACACCTGAATCCATGCCCTCAATGGAGGACATGAGAACGATGTATGCTCTGTGGGCTGCTTCTCGCAACCCTACCTCTCAAACCCCGCATCCAAATTCCCAAAACCTCTATACTCCATTCCCTCCTAACCATGCCCAACCACCCATTGTCCATACCTCCCAAAATCCCCCTCCTCAATTCCAGACCCAAACCCACACAAATCTATGGGCCCCGCCCAAAATCCTACAAACCCATGGGCCCAAGCCCAAACCCATCAGACCAAGGCCCAGATCCCTCAGAACCCAATGGGCCCAAGCCCAAGCCCATCAGGTCCAAGCCCAAATCCCTTAAAACCCATGGGCCCAAGCCCATCAGACCCAGAATCCTCAAGGCCCATGGACCCAAACCAATCAGGCTCAAGTCTAGGCCCAAAACCCTCAAAACCCATGGGCCCAAGTTCAAGCCCCCCAGGGCCCATGGACCTAAACCTACCAAACTCAAACCCAGGGCCCATTGACCCAAACCCAGCCCCCTCATGGCCCCGTAGCTCAAACTCAACAAAGCCCATTGGTCCAAGGTCATATTAATCCCCACACCCAGGCCCAGGGCCCGTCAATTCAAGCCTTCCAAAACCATCAAACCCAAATCCCTCAAACCCAAGGCCCATCCGCCCACGCTCATCAAGGCCCTTTCACTAACCCCATACCCCCCACCAATACCCTTCATTCACCTATACCCCTTACGCCCCCATCCCACCTCCAATGGGAAATCCAATCCATCCCATTCCTCAAAACCACAACATCCCACCACCTCAATCACACCCCCATCACCCCCAGAACGTGCACCCAGCTCAGCACATCACTTACCCACAAATTGCTCATCCATTTATCCCTTCCCATCCCCTACAAACCATATGGGCCCACCAAGTCATCCAACCCCTCACCGCCCAAGTCCAAATAGCAGAACTCGCCCCTCACCAATGCCATGATCAACAGTACGAGGAGGATGAGATTCGCAATAGTGGAGGAGTCGCTAGTTTTAACCCTCTCGGGCCCACCATCATCACACCTAGGGTCGGACCAAATCAGGGGGAAGCGGTCCCCACCGCAGGCTCAAAGGAATGAGAGCAGCTGAAAGAACAGATAGATAGAATACAGAAGCAGGTGATGAAGATGGGAGGAATGGAACTACACTCAACGGACTTTTCAGACTTATGTCTGTTCTCTGATGTCCCCCTGCCACAGAAATTCAAGATGCCATCATTTGATAAGTATAATGGCACTGGCAACCCCATCGCCCACCTAAAATCTTACTGTGGGGATATATGCCAATATGGCAGAGATGAACAACTCCTCATCAAAGTGTTCCAGAAGATTTTAACGGGCCCAGCACTGAGGTGGTTCACATCCCTGGAACCGTCCATGATAAAAAATTGGAAAGACCTGACACGATTATTTCAAGAACAATATGTCTATAACATGGACATAGAACCAAGGAAGTCAGATTTGGCCCGATTAAAGGAAAGACATGATGAAACATTCAGTGCTTACTTGGGGAGGTGGAGGGCCTTAGCTGCTCAGGTAACTCATCGGATTCCCGATGATGAGCAGATTGAATTGATAACCAAGGAAGCCCTCCTAGTCATCGCAGATTTTTTAGTATATCAGCAGCAGTCAAGTTTTGCTGATCTGGTCCGAAATGCCAATCGTTGCAAAGACTCCATTAGAGAGGGCAGGTTAGGAAGGAAAGTGGCCAATGGGGCCACCGGGGTTTGAAAAGCAGCCGAACCAACAATCGAAAGAAGACCAGGGATAGAGGTATAAAACATTGTTTATCCCCAGGCCAATACCAACGCCCCCTCGATACAACTCCAGGTTACACAACCACCCCCGACCCGTTTCGAGCAAGTACTAAGGCCAAGCAACGAACCAAGAGCCCCATTTACCTAGGAACAGATGAAAGCATGTTTTGAACGAGTATTCACCCCATTGGGGCAATCCTTAAGTGTCTTACTGCCGATATTACTATAGAAAGGCCTGGTCAATTTACTCCAACCTCGCCCGCCACCCCACCCAATACCAAGGAATTATGATCAGAATCTGCATTGCAATTTCCACCAGGGACCGGGTCACCCTACGGACCGGTGCTTCTCGTTAAAGCACGCGGTCCAAGATCTGATAGAGGCGGGAAAGATCATACCCCCGCCACTTCCCCAAGGGCAGAACCAGAATATCCATCAAGCCCCTCTACCACCACACCCAGGAGGCCCCAGGCCTAACAAACATTGGATAGAGGAAGAAGAAGAAGAGTTTGACCCTTCAGATTATATTAGCAATCAGGAGGAATTTTCACCCCCCAGGTCGAACAAAGATGAACTATTTGTTAGGGTGATCGAGCCATTGTATCTTGCCGATTATTTTCCCACACCGGCTTGCCAAAAGGAGCCCTTAGATTTAGGGCAGTATTTTTCCACCCCCGCTCCCGCCTATCAAATCCAAATGGGTACAGCCCCACCGCAATTATACGCGTATCCACCCCACGCCCAATTTACCCCATACACCCCTCCGTCACACCCAAATCATCCCGTTCCATATGCAATTCTGCCATCCCCGTATTATCCTACCCCATACACACCCTCAAGTCCCTCCACCCAATACATTACTCCGCCATCCCCAAGTTACCCCATTCCATACACACCTTCAAATCCCACCACCCAATTTACCCCATACACCCCTCCATCGCCCCCAAATTACCTCGCTCCATGGACAACGCCATCATCCCCAATCTATCCCATTTCATCTACCAACCCCTCATCATCCCACCATGCCACAAACCCTTTATATCCCCCCATTCCACCCACTACCCCGCCATATCCAAACCATCCCGCTCAATGCATAACTCCATCGTCCCCAATTTACCCCACTTCATCCACAAACCCATCACCATCCCATCATACCTCCCCATATACAAACCCTTCATATCCCTATCACCCCGCGCCCACTACACCTTAAATGTCTCCCCATCCCTCCAGCCCAGTCACACTCCCGCCATCCCTTCGCTATTTAAGCCCCAACCCAACTCCACCCCAGGACAAGCAACCCTCACCCAATCCCTCATCACCCAATCACCACGGTCCTACCATGCCCTTAACACACCAAGACAAGCCCCTCGGTGCCCATAACTCCAATTCTATTAATTCCCCCCACTACCATTCCACCCCCCATTGCAGTTAACCTGGTTGGATCCGAGAAACCAGTATATCCGGCCCAATCCTCCCCGGACTCCTCACGCACTCCATTTCTCATCCCAAAACCTGCTTATGACCCGCGCCAGGTACCATTGAGCTATGAACAGATGGACATGAATGCCGGGTGCAACCAAGAAGAGGCTGTTGAAGTCGTTACCCGATCAGGCCAGATTTCTGCCTAGCCGGAAGCATCAGGGGCAGTCAGAGGAGAAGAAAAGAATAAAGAATAGGCCACAGGAAATCCCTTTGAAAAAATAGACAGGGAGCACATACTGGAGACACAGCTCAAGAGAACACCCGCACATATCACTGTGTGGGATTTGTTAATCACGTCTCCACTCCACTTTCAAGCCCTAATGGGAGCGCTCAAGGATGCACATGTCTCCACCCACGTAACTCTAGATGAAGTAGGGGAAATAATAGGGCAAGTGTTGGCCCCAAATGCCATCTCTTTCACAGATGCAGACCTACCGATCAAGGGGAATGACCATTCTAAACCCTTGAATATAACAATGGAAGTACGACAACTGGTGACACCGAACGTATGCCAGCTAAGGACGACAATCAAAATTGGGGCGAACCCCGACACCTTCCGGCCATCCATATCAAGCGCACGGGGATTCGACAACACTAGAAGGGAAATCATAGGAGAAGTAGACCTTGACTTGATCCTCGGACTACAAACCTTCACCACCCCCTTTCAAGTGATGGACATCAAGTCTACCTTCAATCTGCTATTGGGCCGGCCATGGATACATAAGCTCGGAGCAATACCATCTACTCTACACCAAAAGCTCCGATTTATCTCAGAAGGAAAAATTATCACCATCATAGGTGAGAGCAGAGAGGACATGGGGAAGAGCGCTCTGCACATTGAGAATCTAAAAGTACTGAACATACCACGCACAGCCGAGGACGCCGATATCGACCGATTTGAGTATGACTTCTCAAGTGTTACCCTCGAACCAACTGAAAAGACCCCAGATAAAACTGGAGGAGGAATGGATGCAGCTGTGTTCATGCTCCACAGATGGGGCCATCAAAAAGGGAAAGGACTGGGACCACGCCTCCAAGGAAGAAGAGACCCCGTCAAGGCCAAGGGGCAACAAACTAAATTTGGCTTAGGCTATAGGCCCAGAGAGAAGGAAGTCAGAGAGGCTAAGGAAAAGATGAGAGCCACAACAGTCGCCAAGGCCAGAGGAATCATCTTGGAAGAAGAACCCCACGCTCGCCCCCACATCCGTGAAACCTTTGTGAGCGCCGGGGTAATAAAAATTGATCTGAATGGGGAGACGAGGGTAACCCCACATAAGCCTACTTCAATCCACCCCACCAATCCCTACATCATCCCCCCAGACTTTGAAATGGACTTAGCCGCCTTTTCCTTGTTTGAGGAAGAAGTTCCCCGATCCACCCCTCACTCCAGCACCAACCACTCTGGGCCCCTCCTAATCGTAGAGGACAAGGTCCCGGAGGATCCCTCTGTAAATATGTTGAGGGAAGAAATGCAAGAGCCTACCGATGCCGCTACCGACCGAAGAGGTAAAGGCCAGGCCTCGCAGGTGAGTAACTGGACATCCTTGCCCCAACTCTTGAGAGCTGCCAAATACCGTGAAAACGACACCGACTCTCCAAAAAAAAACGTGTAAAAAGTGAGGTTAGCCTCTGGACCACTCTACCTTGTATATATAAAGATCCACCTCGCCAGGGGCTGACCTTCAAAAAAATGCAAAAGATCATAAAAATAGAAAAAATACCAATTCCAAAAATATTGCCCTTTAAAATTCCCAATAAAATTAAAATCAATGTCGTGATACCCGTCCCACGTGAAGCCAACCCCTTCCCTGTAGAAATACAAGAAGAGGTAGGAGTCATGAGTCTGGATGAGGAAGGCCAAACCGACAAGCTCCCCAATGAGCTCCTCAAACAATTTGCCAATTTTGAGCATGGCCCTACCCCGATCGTCGAAGAGACGGAGGATGTCAATTTGGGCACCACAGAGGCTCCCAGAATCACCAAAATCGAAACGTCACTGTCCCCTGTGGAGAGGAAAGGTATGATAGACTTCCTTCGGTCATACCAAGACGCCTTCGCATGGTCGTATGAGGACATGCCTGGTTTGGATACCGATCTGGTTGAGCATGAGTTGCCACTCTACCCCGATGTTTTTAAGCAAATGTTGAGACGCCCAATTCAATGGATGTTGAAGGTGAAGGAGGAGGTCATTAAGCAGTATGACGCAGGATTTCTCATGATATCCAAGTACCCGCAATGGCTAGCCAATATCGTCCCCGTACCAAAGAAGGATGGAAAGGTTAAATGTGCATTGATTTCCGAAACCTCAACAGGGCGAGCCCTAAGGACGACTTTCCATTACCCCACATCGACATCTTAGTCGATAACACCGCAAAGCATGGAATGCTCTCATTTATGGATGGATTCTCAGGATACAATCAGATAAAGATGGCAGAGGTTGATCGTGAGAAGACAATGTTCATTACCACCTGGGGAACCTTCTGCTGTAAGGTAATGCCATTCGGGCTGAAGAATGCTGGGGCAACCTATCAAAGAGCAATGACGGCAATGTTCCATGACTTGATGCATAGAGAGATTGAGGTGTACGTCGACGACATCATTTCCAAATCACCAGAAAGGGAGGACCACTTGATAAACCTTCAGAAGCTATTCGAGAGGTTGAGAAAATATAGATTGCGATTGAATCCCCAGAAGTGCGCCTTCGACGCTATGTCTGAAAAGTTGTTGGGCTTTATTGTCAGTAGGAGAGGGATCGAGGTCGATCCGACCAAGATCAAGGCTATCTCTGAGATGCCGCCACCATCTACAGAGAAGGAAGTCAAAGGCTTTTTAGGCAGGATCCAGTACATCAGCCGATTCATCGCACAGTTAACTCTGATATGCGCACCAATCTTCAAATTACTAAGAAAGGATTCACCGGTTGAATGGAATGATGACTGCCAGGCTGCATTCGACAAGATTAAAGGTTATCTCCTGAAACCTCCGGTATTGGTACTGCCCGTACCTGATAGACCCCTGATAATGTACCTGTCCACGATAGAGTTTTCCATGGGTTGTGTGTTAGGACATCATGATGAGACGGGAAGAAGAGAGCAGACCATCTATTACCTAAGCAAGAAATTCACTGATTACGAGACGCGCTATTCTAATCTGAAGAAAGCATGCCTGACGCTCGTTTGGGCTACTCAGAGACTTCGACACTACCTGTTATCCCAAGCCGTTCTACTTCTAGCACGGATGGATCCGTTGAAGTACCTATTCGAGAAACCTGCTCTCACTGGCTGAACTGCACGATGGCAACTACTCCTATCCGAATTTGACATTACTTATGTCACCCAGAAGTCGATTAAGGGGCAAGCACTCGCTGATCATCTTGCCGAGAACCCTCTGTCGGACTATGAGCCTCTAAGGACCGAATTCCCTGATGAAGACATTTTGTTCATGACTGACGAGGATACAGAGGAAACGGAGGAGCCCTGGGTAATGCACTTTGATGGGGCATCGCACGTTGAGGGCCAAGGAGTTGGCGCCATTCTTAACTCGCCAAAAGGATCACATATACCCATCTCAATCAAATTGAACTTCCCATGCATCAACAATATGGCCGAGTATGAGGCACGCATATAGGTTTACTGGCTCTTGATCTAAATATAACTCACCTTAGGGTCTTTGGAGATTCACAGTTAATTATATGCCAGACCAACGAAGATTGGAAGACCAAGGATGAGAAACTGATCCCATACCATGAACATCTGGAGGATCTGATAACCTGCTTTGAGGAGGTCACCTTCTCCTATGGCCACGAGCAAGGAATCGGTTTGTTGACGCCCTGGCTACCCTGGCCTTTGTGGTTGAGATTCCATATGGAGTTGTGATGAAGCCGATCATGATAGAGTAGAGGAACGAGCCGGCTTTCTGTCACCCCATCGAGGGACCTACTGAGTTAGATAATGAACCACCCTGGTTCTCAGACATCAAGAACTTCCTCGAGACCCGAACTATCCCGGAAGGAACATCAAGGGTAGACAAACGCACCATCCAGCGATTGGTAACAAACTACGTCGTCTGTGGTGATCTCCTGTATAGACGGTCTCACGACAATATTCTGCTCCGATGCCTAACCCGGAAAGAAGCGATTGAGATCATGAAGGAGATTCATGAAGGGGTCTGCGGGGCACACGTCAGTGGGCACATGCTTGCTAAGAAAATCCTAAGGCAGGGATACTTCTGGACCACTTTGGAGACCGATTGTTGTAAGCACGTACAGAAGTGCTACAAGTGCCAAGAGCACTCCAGTCTAATACACGCCCCGGCCATTGACTTACATAGCATGGCCACTCCTTGGCCGTTCGCCACCTGGGGTCTCGACGTCATCGGCAAGATCAATCCTAAAGCTTCCAATGGACTTCAGTTCATCCTCGTCGCTGTGGAATACTTCACAAAATGGGTAGAGGCGGCCTCCTATACGAGCATTAAGGCTAGTCATGTTGAGAAGTTCATCAAGAACAACATCATTTGTAGATTCGGCGTACCCAAAGATATCATCACTGATAATGGCACTAATTTCGCTAATAGGTGCATCCGAGCCTTGTGTGAGCGGTTCAAGATCAAGCATCATCGTTCATCCCCGTACAGGCCTCAGACGAATGGAGCAGTAGAGGCAGCCAACAAAACTCTTATCCGCATCTTCGAGAAGATGGTAGTTACTTACAGAGATTGGAGTGAGCAGTTACCCTTCGCACTTTGGTCCTATAGAACGTCTATCCGTACCGCAACAGGGGCAACACCATTCTCCCTTGTGTATGGAACCGAGGTCGTGCTACCCGTTGAGGTCGAGGTACCGTTGCTCTGTATCCTCTTGGAATCCCATCTACCTGAAGCTGAGAGGGAAAGAGCTCGTTTTGAGCAGCTAGACTTGATTGACGAGAAAAGACTCCTAGCCTTATGCCACACTCAGGTCTATCAGAGGAGAATTGCATGTGCTTATAATAAGCATGTCGGCAGTCAAGACCTAAAGGTAGGAGACACTGTACTGAAGAAAATTTTTTCGTCTCTCCACACCGATCTGAGAGGGAAGTTTAGGCCAAATTGGGAAGGACCCTACGTCGTCCGAGAGGTTCTGCCAGGATACGTCGTTCGCCTCGCCACCATGGACGGAGACCACTTTCCTGAGCCCATCAATGCTGGATACCTCCGTAAGTTCTACTCATAGGTCTTGGGACAAGGTAAGTTTTGATAAAAGTAGATGCGTGACCACTTAAGGACCCCATAAAAGAGGCCATCATTTCAAAGTCAAGTAGCCCAAAAGAACTATTCCCTGAAAACCTTCACCCTTTTTGCTACACACGTCGGGCCAATAACCATTTCTTTCATATACCCCACCCAAAATTCTAAGAAAAAAGAGAAAAGAGAAAAGAGGAAAAATTCAAACCAAAAAAGGAAAAAAAGAAGAAAAAAGCAAAACCCCTCAAAAAAAAAGAGAGGGGGACCAAGAAAAAAGAAATGACTGGGGCATAAAAAGCCTTCGGAAAGAAAGAGGAGTCCCCGAATCTAGAATTCACTCAAAACTTAGATCCAAATCCCCAAAAAAACCCAACCCGTTTGAACCCCGGCCACATTACAACCCGAAAGAAAGCCCTCTTTAAGGTCCCCAAGCAGTCATAGCATCTACTGCATCAGAACAAGCTGAGTTAATGAACCACGCAGAACTTCATTCAGCCGGCTATGACAGAATCGGCGTCCATGTCGTGGCCTTCTGGTTTTTAAAAAAAAAGAGAGAAAGAAAAAAAAAAGAAAAAAAAAAGAAAGAAAATTAATTTGAGTTCAAAGCAAGATGGATGTGGTGAAAACCCGAAAGGGCGCTACGGGTAAAAATAGCGAACTCACGCGGACCAGGTGAAAACCTGAAAGGGCACCTGGGGTAAGAAAGCGAACCCATGGACGTAGTGAAAACCCGAAGGGGCGCTACGAGTAAAAACAGGGATGACGGGCATGGCAAAAACCCGTCTTGGGCACTATGAGCAAAAATGTCAAGAGGAGAGAGATCAGGAGAAGACCTGTTCTGTCCCGCCCATTTCAGTTTGAACCCCTTGAGCCCCTTTCCCCCCTTTGATGGGCCACTCATGTGAAAATTGGATCAGATCTCGATCAAGTATGTCATCTCTACCGCAGCGTCTGATGCATGAAGACTAGACCAATCCCTGGGAAGCTGACCTTCCCACATTTAAAGGAAAAACCTGTATCTCATGAACAGGGTTCGACCATGCTCAAAAAAGACCCACTGGTTTGGCCTTGTAATTACCGACATTGCAAAAAGATCCCAAATTTTCAAAAAAGATAATAAATTTTCCTTTTCCAAAAAAAGCCCCACACTATGGAGGAGAAAAATTTCAAAAAAGATAATAGATTTTCCTTTCACATAAAAAACCTCACACTGTGGGGGAGAAGATTTCAAAAAGATGATAGATTTTCTTTTTCCATGAAAAGCCTTACGTTGCGAGACGTATGAAAGAAAAAGTCGAAAAACAAAAAAAATATATGTATGTATAGATTTCATTCCATTTCTTACAGTATTACGTGTGAAGTGTCACATCCCGAAAAGATAACGACATGACACACTTTCTATTTTTCTGCCCTCTTTAAAAGTAAACTAAAAAATATATATATATATATATATATATAACAAAAACAATAAAAAAAGAAAATAACCCAAAAAGAGATCTCTGTTATGGGGCATCGGCCCCCTTCTGTGTATATGATCTATGGTATGTACAGGAATAGGTCAGGGGCAGGAACCACGCTTTAAAGCACTGATCTCTGTAACGAGAGAGTCCTCACGGGCATTCCGATCAGACAACCACCTACCATGAAGACTCTTCTGCCGTCTCCGCGAAGCGTCAGCTGTACTGCGAGATTCAGTCAAAAGCCCAGTCAATCGAAGAACCTCACTCTCAACCGTAGCAGCTCTCACCTTCGTAATCTCGGCTCTGGCCCTTTGTTTGCCCCATATCAAGGCTCGGCCCCTCATAGAAGCCCACGTATCACCAGGCAAAGGTGCACGCATCCCCAAATGACCCTTCGAGTTCCCTTCGATTGGCCCAAAGGGACCGTGCTACAATAAACGGATCTAGGTCCGTAGGCGCCCACCTATTGTGCCCCCAAAATCAAACAAAAAAAAGAAAAAGAAGAAGAAAAAAGAAGAAAGAAAATGCTGAAAGTGACACTAGTTCTCAAAAGAGCGCTGCAATGACCATTTGCACCACTCCGAGAACTATGTTAAATCAATTCGGAATGATTAGGGTCCACCCGAAAGTTCTCGAACCCCGTCTTACACAGGAACACCCCATACCTAATCTGGCAGGCAAATGAATTTCATTCATCACCGGTCACTCCTGGGAGCATACACTTAGCCCCAGATCTCCCCCAGCAGAAGTCGAGGCTTGATCCGGCAGGCAAACCAAGAACCCATCACCGGAATGCACACGTCCCTAAGGTATATCAACATGGCAAGTTGATTCGCCTAAGGATACGTGCAGAAATAAAGGCAGTTTGACCATGCCCAGAGTCTCAACCTGACATGAAAAAAAAAGAAAAAAAGAGAAAAAAGAAAAAAAAAAGGGAGAAGAAATAACAACTTGTTGCTGCTTAGTAAAAATCCTGAGTGGGTCGACCCCACCTTCCAAACATTCGCTCTGGTCATCCACCTTCGGATCTCTGTTGACCAGGAGTGCCCTCGACTTCAGACCATTCGAAAAGTCTATTGTCAGTTGAAACTGACCTGTCAAAAATGAAATTACAACCAACCAAACTATGTGCAAACATACAGACCAAAGGGCTCATTCCCTTTTATTTCCTTTTACACAGGCTTAAAACCTGTATAGGCACGGTGTCCCTGTTGAATGTACGCACTTGCGTCTGGGTATCCACAGGATGGTTGTTTGTCCTCGTAAATTGTACCTTAGGGTTGAGGCTTCCATTCACGCCTATTCGCTGCTTATCGCCCCTGATGGGTGTCTGTCTGTGCATAGTTAGTAAGATGTGATTTCATTAGGGATGGAGGCTAGAATTGGCCATCTCTTTCGAGGGATGTTTAGTTCTAGCCCGATCTCTTTTAGCTTTGTCTCAAGTTAGGGCATTCCGGTTCATATGAATCAGGAGCACCTCGCCACTAGAACGGGCACATCCCCAAGGTGCACCTATCCCTGGCAGATGCACGCATTCTCAAAGCGTATCAATTGACATTTGATCCACTTAAAGAAGCTGTGCAAGAATAAAATTGCCAGAGGTCCTTGAGCTTTGCTGAGAGGCCTCAAGGCAAAAGAAAATTCAGAAAATGACACAAAAGTTTTACTCGGAAAATGGGCATGCAGTCCCAAGAGGTGTTGCGACATCAATATTCGCTCCACTTGGGTAAATCATGGTAAAGCAACCTCGAGGTTGATGGGTTCACCCAGAAACTTTGAGCCTTACCTAGGTAAGGGCACCCGTGGCCAATCCAATGGACCTGTCAATATTCCATAGGATTGGACACAGTTTGAAGGCCTTCACTTTGTGTGCTTTGCATCAATTCCGAAGCATAAATCGATCATCCCGTTTCATGGAGCTGTCTGGTTCAGATTAATATTCAACATCACAAATCTATAATTTCCCTCAGGAAGTGGACGATATCCTGGCTAGCGGGCTTACACTTTTTGTGATCATCGCAGTTATGCCCAGTAATGTCACAATGCGCTTGGGGACTGTTAGCCTTGAGGTACGGACGATATCCCGAAATGAGAGGGCTTACGTACACTCACCATCACCATGGATGTTTGAAAATTGAGTTGAACCAGGCGGACCCATCAAACGTGCCTTGGACCTCTGCGGATGTCTCTTGTCTTTGGCATCCGATCATTAGTGATCGAATACCAAAGAGGGGCATCTGTAGACACCCAAATTCGGCCCAAGGCTCGATCAATCTGTACTTCCGGAGAGATGTACCCCTGTGTTTCCGATGGTACCCTTGAACCCTTAGGAATCTACCCTGAACCCTTAAGAATCTACCCAAACCCTTTAGAACCATTCCCCCAACCCTTAGAAGTCACCCCTAAACCCTAGAATCCCTTCCCATACCTAAGTCAAACCCTTCTAAGCAGTCGATCGGATGAGAGATACAGAATTTCATACAGACCATTATTAAGGATGGGCCATATACCATTGGAAAGAGGACTTCTCCAGCTTTCCAACAAGCCAAAGATCACCCAATTTGGAGCTACGGTTCAGAAGTTATGGCCAATTGAAGTTTCACATAAAATCATAAAAATTTTGCTCTAGCGTGGATATTACACATGCCCAGCCAATTTAGCCCCAGATTAGTCAGGCGTATACATTATATACGCCTGCCTATTTTGGGGGAAATTTGGCTAGGCGTATATAATATATACGGCCAGTATAGGTGGGGCCCACCACGGGCTTCATCTTCCCAAGGCTCCCCTGTTTTTGATGAGGTTTGCTGTTCCTAAACTGGGCGTATATAATATCTACGCCCACCTTAGCTTCAGTAACTCTCACCAGTAGCTCAAATTTCCTCCATCTAGTTTGACCCTTTGACCATCCTCTTGGTTGAGGTGGGTGTCTTAAGGTTGGTTGCACCCCCTTTGAGCTTATTGGCAACCCTTAAGTCACCCATGGTCTCACCCCATCATCCGCCATTGAAACCAGTTTCCCAAAACCCTAGGACCTTGAAAACCCAAAAACCCTTAGATGGGGGATTACCTAATTACTAAACCAGTTAGCCCATAAGTAATCCCCTAACCCATCCCTTCTCTATAAATAGAGAGGCCCCCTTCTTCCCAAGGGGTTGAAGTTTTGGTTGAAAATTTGGTTGATTAGAGAGCTTAAGAGAGAGAAAGCCCTAGTGAGAGAAAATGCCATTTATTTTCTAAAATTCCAGCAAGCTTAGATCACCTATTCCACTCCATTTCAACCATGAGATCACCTTCTTTTAGCCAAAACCTATTCCCTAGCTTCACTCTACACGCCCTACCTATCAAATCTTTGTATTAGAGTCCATTTCCATACCATTCAAGCCATCGGAAGCATGCCAAAGCGAAGATCTTCCACGGTGCAATAAGGGCCCGTGAGCTCCGGCTCACCCCTCTCTTCCTCTACCTTCTTGGTGTCTCCTCCGTCAAAGGATTCAAGCCGTTACGCCGCCGAAATTTCGGTTTGGCTCAAAGCTTGATAGGACCGTATTGCCCTTGGGCAAGGGGAAACTCTGCCCTTTTTATTTTTATTTTCGCCATAGATAGAGACCGCTACGTGCGGATTGATCGGGTGCCTAAACCCTTCCCGATCGATAACCAAAGCCCCTACCCTAGAGCCTTTGGCAAGGACCGATAAATCAGAGTCATATTTAGCACTTCGGTGCTCAAAATATCGATTTGAAGGTTTCCCGGGTCACCAAAAGCTCCGGGTGGCGACTCTACATTTTCGTTGAAAGTGAGCGCATCGCCGCGACGGGTTCGAGAGGATCCATGGTTGCACAAAGGCTTTAACTTATTAAATACCACTTTCATAGGGATCACGGGTACATTTTGCATATGTACCAAGCCTTTTAAACCCCTAGGTGATCCCTAGTGGAGTGAAATCTCCTGAGGGTTTTCAGTGAAGATACCCACAAACTTCACAATAAAAATAGTTAAAAGTGGTGCGGTCAATGGCCGAACAAGTTTCAATGAATAAAGCATCAATCCAAATCTCTTTAAAATTTAGAGGAAATTGCAGCAATAATGCAGCCCATTTAAAACTCAAAATTTTAAGTATGTGTTTGCATTTCCACCAATCATTTTACATTAGAAATTCAATGTGCACATATCAGTACCAAGCTTACCTTAAATTTAAAAATCAGGTTGGATACAACCCCAATGAAGTTACAAGTCAGACCCAATTCTCACCAGGCCTATCTCTCAACAATGAATATCTAGGGGTGTTTACATTTAAAGCAGCTCAAGAGCAGTTATAGACCCCAAATGGGCTTGCAAGCATGAGCATAGGTAAAGCTTCTAATTTCTGACATCCTCATAACTCTTCACCATAGATTAGGTACTTCCTCATCTCCACCTGACAGCTCATTTCACTTTGGATCTTCAAGGTCTTTTGAATGGGTTGTAATGTGGCTTATGGGTGAGGGATATAAAGAATGAAGGGGTAAAAATAAAGAAATCAAAATTGAGAAATCAGCAAGGTAAGGAGTGATTCATGACTTCACTACCTTCATTTCATTCAGCATACTTCATCTTCCTTGATATTTTTCAGATTCAAAGTGGCCAGCTTCTCTTCTTTTGCCCAATTTTCAGATGAAGGTATTCTCTTGACTTCTATTTTCTCTTTTTTATTTTATTATTATTATTATTTTTAATTATTTTTTTACATGAAATGCCACAATTGAACAACTGCTAGACTTATGTTCATATATTGCTTCTCTTTTCTATTCACCGCATGTTGCACTCAGCATGCCCACTTTCATCTCCTTCTCCTTTACCTTCTGGATTCTCAGAGTGAGTCTAAGGTTGAATCAGGTCTATAGGTTGAGGTGCAGGTACTCTAGTGTATCTTGAAGAAAAATTGATTTGAAGGCTCAAAATGTTTTTGCAAAAGGGCAGTTTCAATGGCTTGGTTCTTGTAGGCTCAAACTGTCCAAATGAAGGCCTTGAATCATTTCCTTAGTGTCATGTGTTGTTGTCAACTAGTTTTGAATTGGAGGTACCTAACTTCTAGTAAAAAATGTTGAGTCAATAAAACCTTAGAGCAGAAAAAATACCAAAACACTCTTCAACAGAAATTGATGGGCCTAAATCTCACTAGATATAGTCTTCTTTATAACTCATAGAGTGTATTGTCACCTTTTTCTCTCCTCTTAGATTTACTAGGTACTAATTTAAAATTTCTGATGTTAGCTTCATGGTGGTGCCAGGATTTTAAAATTTTCAGTTTCAAAATGTCTGTAAAAATATTTTAATTTTTCACAAATTTTCTCATTGCAGCAAGTTAGCTGAAAATTAACTTTATTCATCCCAATTATAACACCACTACTGCACTAAAGTTAACTATTCTATTGGCAGACCTACCCTGCCACACCTCCAAACCATTAGGAGCAGTGTCCTCACTGGTTCAAAGGTCAGAAAGTGCAGGGAATGATCATAAAAAAGCATTAAACATAGACAGACAATATACACGAA
Source organism: Chloranthus sessilifolius (assembly GCA_021018995.1). Taxonomy (NCBI): domain Eukaryota; kingdom Viridiplantae; phylum Streptophyta; class Magnoliopsida; order Chloranthales; family Chloranthaceae; genus Chloranthus; species Chloranthus sessilifolius. Next base: position 76,647,064 of record CM037592.1, on the reverse strand, counting down.
GCAATATTAAAAATAAGATTCTATTATCTTAGAAAGAAATGTACAATTGTAATTACAATGATAAGAAAAGAAGTGGAAAGGAAGGGAAAGCCTAACTACAATCTAGTTTAAGAGGAGTTGGAATCTGAGTCTGTGAACCAGTCCCAGCCCATCTGTTGTGCATGTTTCCTCAGTTCAACTTTGTTCTTAGAACTAAGGTTGGACTTGGTTCTGTCTGTGGGAGCTTTGGTCTTTTTCTTTTTTGCTTTGCTCTCAGTTGGACTCTTTTTCTTTTGGCTGTCGTGGTTTCTTTGGTTGGGCTGGTGGTTTCTTCATGGTTGGATCTTTTGGTACCCTCACCCTCATTTTTCTGGTCTTGGGTTCAGGAGGGATCATAGGAGACTTTCCTTTATCTTGTTAAGGGGGGGCTACAGGGGACTTTCCTTTGTCTGGCTGGCCATGTGGTTGTGCCTCCTCAGACTAGGCAGCTGGCACTTTGCAAATTTTGATAGAGGCTGTTGTGGAAGCAGTCCTCTTAGCAGTGACTTTCCTCTATTTAGGATAAGTTTGCTCGGTAGGAGGTGATGGAGGGGCAGCAGGGGTTAGGGTGGCTTGAGGCTCAGGCTCTAGCATGAGTACAGAGAGTGGGGTGGGCTACTGAGCTGCACTTCTGGTAGCAGCCACTGCAGCTTCCAAAGAGGCTATCTGAATTTGGGCTTTCAGGAGGTCAGTTTGGTGGATTTCCTTTTGGAGTCTGAAGATTTCCTGGGCATTGTTGAGTCTTCTTTCGAACATTCTAGCTTTCATCCTCTCCACATTAGTATTTGCTTTTTCAGCTCCAGATTCATTTGGTGATAAGCAACCATAGTTTTTGCCTTCTCATAGGCCTCCAAAATGTTAGTCCACCCAAGTGAAATACCCAATAAATATTTTATGTGGGCCTCCTCTAGTTCAGTAATCTGCTATAGCAGAGGGGTCTCTATGGATTGCCTAAGTTGGGCCATGCCCCTAAGGACATCCCTCCTAAGGTAGGGATTATCTCTCATGGCATGGAGGATGGTGAGATAGGGAGGGATGTAAAAGGAGTGTTTGGGTGCGATAGGAAGAGAAGAAGTAGAAGGAGCAACATGTGATTGGTCCTGGTTGGGTGAAGTGATGTTTTCATTGGGTAAATCTAGTTGTTGGGGGAGGGCAAAAAGTTATGGGTCAGTTTGGGTGGATTTGTCAGTGAATGTTGGAGGGGTAGTATAAGAGGTGGGATGGAAGGCAAGGGGGGGCAAGGAAAATGAGGTAGACTCAGTAGGGGTAGATAGTGGTGGGGATGGGAAAAAGGGAATGGTTGGGTTGGGGAGTTAGGGCTAGAAGGGGAAATGATCAGTTGGATTTGATTGGATTGTTGAGGAATGGGTTGGTTTGTCAATGTCTGAAGTGTGGATTTGATGGTTGTGATTTCTGTTTGTATCTGGTCCTGTGTGTGTGTTGTTGTGGACAGTTGTGATTGGATTTCTTGGATGAGGGAGAGTATAAGTGTAAGTGTGTCTGGGTTGGGAGGTTGGGATTGTGTAGAAGATGAAACAGGTTGAAAAGGGGAGGAAGGGACATGATGGAAAGTGGAAGGAGGAGGAGATTGGGGTTCTGGTGAGCAATGTGGTGATGTAGTTGGGGAATCCGGGAGGGGGGTGTAGTGGGTGGGCATGGTCTCAAGGAAACTAATCATAAAGGCTTGGAATTTGGTGGTTGTGTTAAGGTTGAAGTCTATGTCTGTGAGTAGGGATGTAGTAGGCATGGCTGGAGTGGTGTCTTGGTCAATGTGAGGTGTGTCAATGGGGATAAAAGAGATTGTGGGTGGTGGCAAGAAAATGGTGGGGGTTGTGTCAGTAGTTTTCTTTTTCTTGTCTGAGATTAGTGGAGGGCTGTCAAGGTTATGTGAAGATGATGGGGGCATTGGAGCTGTGTATTGAGGTAGGGTAGGGGAAGGTGTGGGGTGGACATGGAGGGTGGTGTCCCCCCAGGTACCAATCACAGGAAAAAGGGGTGTGGGAATGGATAATAAAGACAGGGGAGGGTGAGAGAGAGATGGGGTTGGGGAAGGGAAATGGGATGTAGTAGGGATAGGGGATCCTGCAGTGAAAGGTGGGGTGGATGTGGGGGCTGCTGCAGCAGTGGTAGTGACAGGATCTTGAGCCACCTCTTTGGTAGCAGGAGTGGGCCTTGTAACAGCTGCCTCATCTGTTTGCTTGGGAGGGGCCTGAGCCTCATCTTTCTTCTTCTTCTGGGTTTCCATCAGGCTCCTGCTGATTCCCCATTGCCTCTTGACAAAATTTGTAGGGGTGAGGGTGGTAGTCTCCACTCCTTTTGGTATCTTGTACCCCCCCTCAAAAGTAATTTGGTGATAATTCGGACATAGGGGAGTGTGTGGCTTCTTTTTCTGCCCTAATTTCTCCACCAGATCTTTCATTGCTTCAAAAAATAACCAGGCAGCATGGAAGCCATGGCCCAAAGAGAAAGAGTAAACAGCATCAGCAATAGGAGCCCTCCTCTCTGGCGATGGCACGAAGCGATAGATGTTCTTTCTCAGGACCTGGTCAATGAAAAGGAGGCTTGGCTCCAACTCTCTTCTTCTTATGGAATCCCCTGAGGCCTTTAATCCTCTAGTAAGAGCCCTCACAATGGTATCAATTGAGGCACTAAGGGGAGGCCATATCCACAGCTAGTGTTAAATGCAACTGGGATGCCCAATACTTCTGCAATCAGCTTGGGGTTAATTAACATCTTGAAATCATCAATCAGCACGAGGAAGCTTGATTGTCCATCTTTGTCCTTGGTGACCCTGGTGTGCTAATAAAAAAAGTTGCACTAGCCTAGGGTTGGCTAGTGCTGGAATTCCTTTCATCAAGGGTGGCAGACTAGCCTTGCTCATAAACTCAATGGCAGGGGCAGAGAGAGGCTCTGTCACGAAGAAGGGTAGGTCGAAAGCTGTTTCAGGCTCCAAGGGGATTGAAGCCATAAGCTCAGAGGGTGTAGAAAACTTAGGGGTTGGCTCCTCCACCTCCTCAACCACTTCCTTCCCTTTTTTCGGTGCCTTAGAAGTCTTGACCTTCTTAGGAGCAGGCTCAACAGGGGCCTTATTCCTGACCCTTTTCTTTGGTGCACTCTTAGGGGCCATTATAAATTATACTTTTGAAGATGAAAAAGGGAGACTGAGATCTGAGTGCTTACCCTAAAATCGTAGGGTTTGGTTCGATCTGACGCACAGTGCACCACGAGATCTCTGAGCAGAGGGCAACTGATGGGGATGACGTTAGGAACAAATCTTTAGGATCCTGGTGTGAATAATGCGTTGTAGAATGGACGCTGGAGGAGAGAGGTAGAAGACCACCGAAAGCTAGGGTTTCGCTGGATGGAGAAGAGAGAGAGAAGTGGAAAAGGAGACAATCACGGGTTTGGAATACTTATCGCTAGGCTTGGCGCGCTTTGGAACATATCCTGTCGCGGGGTGGGAAATGAAACTGGAGACGGTGTAAATGCAACTTGGATTGCGCGAGAGGCTCTCACGGTTTATGTTGGAGCTCGTGACAGCTAGTGAAGAATTCCATTTGGATTGCGCGATAGTCTCCCAGGCCTCATTTTGGACCCCGCGACAGCAAATGAAGTATCCCATTTGTGCTGTGGCTGGATCCTAGGTATAACTCACCTCCAAGGGCACCCCCAGACACTTTAGAATCAAACATTCAAGCATATGTAGCAAAAATCATTATCCAAATATCGTTCATTCAATCAAAAACCAGCAATTCAAGAGAAGTAATCATCAAACCAAGTGTAAAAAGAAATCAGACAAGACAGATTCAGACTCAAGTGAGGCCACTAAAAATTCCAAAAAAATTTTAGCAAAAGAGGGCAATATAAACCTAACAAAACCAAAGTACATATAATACAACATGGACACATCTATGGATCAGTTTAATGAAGGGTCCCCTTGAAAGTGAATGGTGTCCATAGGTTCAACAGGTTTTTCTAAACAAGGCTTAAGCCTCTGACCATTCACCTTCAAGGTTTTTCCAGACTTGGGATCCTTGATTTCCACAGCACCAGATGGAGAAACATTCATGACAATATAGGGGCCTTCCCATCTGGATTTCAGCTTGCCAGGAAAAAAATTAAGTTTGGAGTTAAACAACCAAACCTTATCACCAGCCATGAAGCTCTTTCTTAACAATCCTTTGTCAAAGAAAACCTCGAACCTTTCCTTGTATATCCAGGCATTGGCATATGCATTAATCCTCAGCTCATCCAATTCTGACAGCTGCAGCGACCTGTGATGACTAGCAGAAGTTAGGTTTAGATTTAATTTTTTTATAGCCCAATAGGCCCTGTGTTCTAACTCTACTAGGAGATGGCAAGCCTTGCCATAAACCAGTCTGAATGGAGACATCCCAATGGGAGTCTTATAAGCAGTCCTATAAGCCCATAATGCATCATTTAGCTTATCAGCCCAGTCCTTTCTGTCAGTCCTCACTGTCTTCTCAAGGATGTGTTTAATCTCCCTATTAGAAATTTCAACTTGCCCACTGGTTTGCGGGTGGTAAGGAGTAGCAATCTTATGGGTGACAGAATATTTCTTGAGCAAGCTCTCGAAATTTCTGTTGTAGAAATGGCTACCCCCATCACTAATAATGGCTCTAGGGGTGCCAAATCTCGAGAAGATATTCTGCTTTACAAATTTGAGGACAACTTGATGATCATTGGTTCTGGTGGCAATAGCTTCTATCCATTTTGAAACATAATCCACTGCTACTAAGATGAAATGATAACCATTTGAAGGAAGAAAGGGGCCATAAAGTCAATACCCCATACATCAAACAGTTCCACAACAAGGATGGGCTGCAAAGGCAGTGAGTTTCTTTTAGACAGCCCTCCTAAAATTTCTGACATTTCTCACATCTTCTGCAGTGTGTATTGGCATCTCTGAATAAAGAAGGCCAATAAAACCCACACTACAAGATCTTGTCAGATATTTTTCTTCCACTAAAGTGGCCCCCAAAGGCATTTTCATGGGACATGGCCAGAATATTGGGAACAACACTTTCTAGAATATATTTTCAGATGATTTGGTCTGCACAGTATTTGTATAAGCAAGGTTCCTCCCATAAAAAGAATTTGACCTGTGAGAAGAACAGGTCTTTGTCCATTTTGGTCCAACGGGCAGGAATCTTTCCTATAACTAAATAATTTACAATGTGTGCATACTAAGGAACCAAGGATTGGATGGAAAACAATTGCTCATCCGGGAAAACATCATTTGTGGGGTCCTCAACACATTTTTCCAAAACAATTCTAGACAAGTGCTCAGCCACCACATTTTCCACACCCTTTTTATCCTTGATTTCAATGTCAAACTCCTGCAATAGGAGTATCCATCTAATCAGCCTGGGCTTAACATCTTTCCTAAACAATAGGTATTTCAATGCTGAGTGGTTTGTGAAGATTACAGTTTTAGACCCAAGTAGGTAAGGTCTAAATTTATCAACAAAGAAAACCACCGCTAAGCTCTTTTCTCGCCAGGTGTAATTCAGCTGAGTTTCAGCAAGTGATTTGCTGACATAGGCAATGACCACTGGCAGCTTATCTTTCATTTGGCCCAAAACATAACCTATTGCCAAGTTGGATGCATCACACATCAGCTCAAAGGGTAGTGCATAGTCAGGTGTTTGGAGTACAGAGGCAGAGGTGAGGCATATCTTTAAATTTTCAAAAGCCTCATGACATTTAGCAGAAAAATCAAAGGGCACATCCTGGCAGAGCAGGTGGCACAATGGTTTAGCAATTTTGCTGAAGTCTTTAATGAACCTCTCGTAGAATCCTGCATGTCCAAGGAAAGATCTGATTTGTTTGACTGTTCTTGGAGGGGGTAAATTTGTAATGAGGTCAAAATTGGCCTTATCTAGCTCAATTCCTTCTCTAGAGACTACATGGCCCAACACAATACCATGTGTTACCATGAAGTGGCTCTTTTCCCAACTTAAGACCAGATTGGTCCCTCACATCTTTGCAAGACCAGGTGGAGGTGTTGCAGACATTGGCCAAAACTGTCCTCATATACAGAGAAGTCATCCACAAAAATTTCCAAGAACTTGTTAATCATATCAGAGAATATAGCATACATACACCTCTGAAAGGTGGCTAGTGCATTACACAGCCCAAAAGGCATCATTCGATAAGCAAAGGCGCCAAAAGGGCAAGTAAATGTAGTTTTCTCTTGGTCATGAGGGTGCACAGGGATCTGGTTGTACCCTAAGTACCCATCAAGAAAGCAATATAAAGCTTTTCCAGCCAACTTATCCAGAATTTGATATATGAAGGGGAGAGGGAAGTGGTCTTTTCTGGTTTTAGAGTTGAACTTCCGATAATCTATGTAAAATCTCCAGCCAGTGGTCTCCCTGGCTGGTCTCAGCTCTCCAGACTCAATTGTAATAACTGTTATGCCAGATTTCTTGGGCACCACTTGGATAGGTGCCTCCCATTCAGAATCAGAAATAGGGTAAATTACCCCAGCATCTAGCAATTTAATAATCTCTTTTAGGATACTTCCTGCATGTGAGGATTCAATTTCCTCTGTATTTTCCTGGAGGGTACTAAGCCCTCCTCTAAATGGATCCTGTGCATACATATTGATGCATCTATCCCTCCTAGATCCACAATGGTCCAGCCAATTGCTTTTTTGTGCTTCCTCAAGACTGTTAGTAATTCTTCCTCCTGCTCATTGGTAAGAGAGGAGGAGATAATTACAAGAAGTTTTTCACCTTTCTCAAAGAAGGCATATTTCAATATTTCTGGAAGCTTCTTGAGATCCAGATCAGGGGCTTGTTGGGTAGATGGAAAGATTGGTTCTTTGTTGGTTTGAGGAAGAGGCAGCAATGTAGGTTTCCAAATGGAATGCTACACTAAGCCCACAGAAGACTTCAATGTGGTCATGTCTTCTGTCATAACAGCTGGGCTATCTTCCTCTACCATGTCCCAAACTTCAACTAAACTTTTGACAATGTTGCCCCAATCCAGCAGAGTGGGCAATTCATTTTCAACAACTTCCTCTAGTACATCCACTGCAAAGCTTTCCTCATTGTCCAGCTGAGGGTAATTTGCACTATTGTACACATTCAGTTTAACCTTCATGCGTCTGAAAGTTACCTCTAATAATTCCTGACCTGCATTGAATGTAAGCATTGGCAGTGGCCAAGAATGGCCTACCCAAAATAACAGGTATAGGGGTTGTACTATTGTTGCTGCCCATGTCCAAAACCAGGAAGTCTATAGGGTAAAAGAACTTGTCCACCCCTACTAAGTCATCCTCAACCACTCCCATAGGTCTCCTTTCAGACCTATCAGCCATTAATAGCACAATGGGGGTGGGTTTTAGCTCCCCCAAACCTAGCTGCAGATACACATTGTATGGCAGCAGGTTTACACTGGCTCCAAGGTCTAGAAGGGCCCTTCCAATTGTGTGGTCTCCAATTATGCAGGGGATAGTGGGGATCCCTAGGTCTTGCAACCTCTCTGGTATTGTTGTGTTTAATACAGAATTAACTGTATCAGTTGCAAAGACCTTTTTGGAAAAATGGCCTCTAACTCTTCTTTTCTGGGTACAAAGGTCTTTCAAAAATTTGGCATAGGCTGGGACCTGTCTAATTGCATCAAGCAGGGGCAAATTGATTTTTACCTGCTTAAAGGTCTCCATCATTTCTTCTATCAATTCATTCCCCTTATCAAAAGGGGCAGGGCCACTCAAAGCTTGAGGAAATGGTAAATAAGGTATTGTTGGTTCCTCAGCTGCTAGCCTATGATCAAACTTTTGCTTTTTTCTTTTTTCATCTTTTATTTCCTGCTGAGGCTCAACTATAGCCTCATTATTTTTCTCTTGTTGCAGGGTAGCAGGCAACTCTTGGCTCTGTGCTCTAACATATTCCTTTTCACATTCATTCAAAAATTCTTTGGAAATGACCTCTCCTTGTTCCTTTTCAACCTGCTTGTCCACCAGCCTGCCAGACCTTAGGTTTGTGATGGCATTAGCTCCCTCAAAACTTGAGGAACCTTCTCCAATCAAATATTGGCCCTTAGGGTTGACCACTGGCTGGCTTGGCAACTTACCCTCCTCTCTTTTGGCCAAGGCATTGGATATTTAGCCTAGTTGCTCTTCCTTTTTCTTTATGCTTTGACTGTGAGAGTTCACAGTCTGAGTCAAGGTTCCAAGGCTTTGCAATGAGGTCAAAACCTGATCCTCGAAAGAAGCATTTCAGGGCTGAGGTGGGGGAACTACCAACTGATTTTGCTACTAGGGCAGCTGCTGGTGTTGGAAATTTGACCTTGGGGCATATCCCTGATTAAATTGCTGTTGTGGCCTTTGAGGTAAGGCCAACATCTGTTGTGGCTGCATGTAATTATCTTGTCTCCACCTCAAATTTGGGTGGTCCCTCCACTAGTAACCAGCATTTTTATGCTGGTATCCAAATGGCTGCTTGTTGTAGCCAACAAATTATTGTTGGCCAAATGATTGGGCAGCAGCAGCTTGCTCCATCACATAGTTAGGATATGGCCCTGCAGATGGGCACTCCTCCACTGTGTGTTGTGGAGATTGGCATATCAGACATGCCTCCATCACCTGTGCAGCCAATCTGGGTTGCACCACAATTAATAGTTTATCAAACTTATCAGAAAGATTGGCCATCTGCATTTTCAGGTCATTATTCCCAGTTACTTCATACATCTTTCCTTTGGAAGTTTCAGCTAGTCCCATTTTAGAAGAAGGCTCATTAACAGTTCTTGACAAGGACATCATTTGGAAAGCATTTTCACTGATGAGCTCAAATAATTCCCATGCCTCATCGGCTGTTTTGTGCATGTAAGTTCCATCATAAGAGACATCTACCATGTCTCTGCTTTTCTCATCAATCCCATTATAGAAGCTCTGAACAAGCTACCAGTCAGGGATTTTGTGGTGAAGACATTGTTTGAGCATCTCCTTGAATCTGTCCTATGCTTGATTAAAATCCTAAGTTGGGGATTGGGCAAAAGCAAGTATTGCTTTCCTCAACTAGCTGGTTTTTGTCTCTGGGAAGAATTTTATCAAAAATTTGGTCTGGAGGTCTTTCTAAGAACCAATGTTGTTGTTTGGGAGAGTAGCTAACCAGGTGCTGGCCCTGTCCTTTAGGGAGAAAGGAAAGATCCTTAATCTAGTGGCTTCTGGTCCCAAACCAGTAATGGAAAATGTTGTGCATAGGGCCAAAAATTGGTCAATATGCTTGTAAGGGTTCCTTGCTAAGCCCATGCAAAGAAGGTAGCACTTGGATGATTGAGGTTTTAATCTCATAGTTTCCATGAACATCTGGGAATTGAATACTGAATGGGGAATTATAATCATCAGGAGCATTCAACTCCTTCAATGTTCTGGGTTGCTCTTCACCCATGACTGCTGTCTTGGTTTCAGTAAGGGGCTCAACTGTGGTGTGTCTAGGCCTTCTTGGTCTTCTAGCCTTTTCTATCTCAGGGTTAGGAGGCTCTAATGTGGGACTGAGGGATCTCCTTCTTAACGTGCACACACACCAATAGCAGGGAAGACTACTTGCAGACACATTGCAATTAACTCAAAGAATTATCTAAACAAAATTACAACTATCCTAATCAACTGCTTATGGAATTTACAAAGGAAAAATAGATTGAGTTTTGAGGGTTAGAGAAATGCAAACAGAGGTAGCTAAACTCCTAGTGTAGTTCAACTTTCCTTCTCTACTACTGTCCAGATCTGCAAAGAAAAATTTCAAGTGTAAATCAGCAGTATCAATTATTCACAAGCACAGCTACCAAAGAATAAAAAAAATACAAAAATCTTGGGTCTACTAATAGATTAAAATTCCTTGGCAATGGCACCAAAAACTTGTTGTTGACTTCTAGTGTGCTGATTTATTGTGAAATGATAAGAGTAAAAAAATAAAAATCAAAGAAAGATAGAGGGTGGATTCAGCACAACTAAAATAGCCTAGACCTGCAAGATACAAGGTCCTTTGTAGCAAGTTTTGATACGTAAGAGTTTGTCCCACAGGGAAAATGGTCTAAAGCTCCAAGGGAGCCATCTTTAGTAGGCCCTCCAGATCTGACTACAGATCTGGCAATCCTAAATGGAAGGGGATTTAAGGTCACTATTGTTTAAATCCTATGGTAACCTAATGCCTAAACTACAGAAATGGTTGAAAAGAATGATGGAGTGAGAGAAAATAAATATAAAAAGGGTGAGAAGTAAGCTATTGGGTACAGATCTGATGGGTTTTATAACTCAGACTCAGATCTGCTGCTATAGAAGTCCTGTCCAATGGCTACATTATCACCAAAGTGGAGAAAGGATCCAACTCACCCCTGTGCCATGATCCAATCCCTTATGGCTATAACCTGTCCACTCAAATGGTCACAGACTATCCAATAGGGGAACCACAGTCTATAGATGAGTCAAAACATGTTTATCATTGTAGGCACTTCATCCAGGCTACTAGCTCAAGAATCCATAGGAACCTCAACCTCTAAAGTTCTGTGTGTGGGGCATAGGCCTGCAATGTGCACTAGCCTGGACACACAGGACCAGCAAGAGTTTGAGTACTAGCTTTAGATCTAGCTATTCACTGCTTTAGAGAGACAGCAGTGATCCAGTCACAAACCTACAATCTCTACAACTAGATTAGATCTGCCATCTGATGGTGGGTCTATACAAATACAGGGGCGTCTGTCTCTGCACAATCTCTCACAGGGCTACAAGCACAAGTACAGAGAAGAAGAATCTGTCTTAGATCTGTCGATTGGCCTCACCCTAGGGCTATAACCTGTCCACTCAAATGGTCACAGACTATCCACAAAGGCTATCCTCCTCACAGAGGTTTGAGACAGAACAAGTAGATTGCTACCACCACCATGTTCACAAGGCTACCAGCTCAAGCTCCCATGGGGATTCAGATTTAGTGGTGGGGCATAGGCCTGCAATGTGCCTAGCCTGGACACACAGGTCACTTGGATTTAATAAATCCTTAAAAACAATCGTCCATTGCTTACAATACAACTTAGCAATGGAGGATCTCCAGGCAGTAACCTTGTATAGAACAACCCTCAAACATCAATCCCATACATGTATAACATCCTATTATAAAACTTCATTAAAACTATTCCAAATAAACATACAAAGGCATAGCCTGCAAGTGCTAGGCTATGGAGAGAAGAAAAAGGAAAAAGAAGTTGTCTAAACCCTAACCTTAGCCTACTGGAACTCTACAGTCGATTTAAGAAGATCAACTCCCCTAAACCTAAACTAGGCTTAGGCTTATATAGCAGTCGGCTGTGGGAGCATTAGGGTTAGGAAAACCCTAATTTTAACGATGCAAACGTGGCCCATTTCTGTTTCTTGGATGCCTCTGGGCGCATGCACGAAGATTGGAGCATTGGAGTGCATGCCCTAGTTGCTGAGAGTTCCCAGATTGCCCCTACAGAAGTGGGGGAAAGTTAAGATCCCGAGGCTCGCTAGGTAGCAAGGATTTCCAGGTCTTGTCGCGTGATAGAGTTGTCGTCACGGGATTGAATTGACTTGAAGCTCTTGCAGTCACGGGATAGATAGTTTGGTCATCGTGGGATTACGCTTTCCATTTGAATGGTGCGAGAATTGCGCGCATAGTTCATTCTTTAGTGAATCTCGTGGGGATCCCTGCGAAGAAGCAATGTGCATAGGCCTCTGGATTGCGTGAGCAGTTCCTTAGAGATCTACATCCCGTGGCCACTGCTCGACAGCTGCACGCCGAAGTGCCTGGAGCTCTCTCTCCTCAGCGGATCGCGTGAGGATTAAATGCTCCCCTCTTGAGCTGCACGAGTGCTTTCAACTGAGCCTCACAAGAACTGTGCAAAGTCTTCTTCTTGAGCACTTCCATAATTAATCTGCGTGAGAACAGCGCGAGCAGTTGGTGTACTTCCTTGAGAAACCCACGACAACTGTGTGAAGCATTCTTCTCTGAATCAATTGAACCCTGCGACATCTGCGCGAGGCTCACTTCTTGACTTGTTGCTATGCTTTGCCTATGCTGCAGTCAAGTTCTCTGTCTGGGTCCAACTTCCTTTCTTCTGAGGAACTTCTGGGGCCTACTTGGGCATTCAATGTGTACATCCAAGTGTGTCCTACCTTGGTGTTTCTTTCCTTTGTGAATGGGCTACCAGTTGCTTGGAGTTTTGGTGCAAAAGTAGGCTTCTTAGCAGGGTTAGGGCCTTATCTGCAACTACTGCTTATTACCTACAAAATGAGCTTAACACACATTTATTAAATGACTAAGGGTCTAACAGAGACTAAGTTAAGGGATGAAAAGTGTTACTTTTCAGGTCTTAATATGTTTCTTAGCGCTTGCTATTTTTGGTAAAATGAACTTTGGGAGACTTTAAGACTTCCCGTTTTGCATCTCTTTTGACATATAGAATATAAATGGTTGTTCTAGGTGTAATCATGTGAGCGTGATAGGAGGGTACCTTGGGAAGAAGAAACCTTCATTTTACCTTCAAGTGGAGGTAGGGAAAATTTCTTACCATGTGCATTTGATACAACTAGATGAATGATGTGACATGATGAATGAACTGTGTTATTTGTGAATTGTGTTTTCTAATGAGCATGAGCTTGGTATACGGATTCAAAATAAGAAAATGTGTGTGTGTGAACCACGTAAGATGGGTACATGTGTGTGTGTGAACTTCGAGATTTCCAAACTCAAAATCTAGTTATAAAGTACCACATTTCACGGAGATAAACTATAACTTAGGCTTTGCACTTTGATTTAATGTTCATATGGAACGAATCCCTTGTGCTCTAGGATGGCGGGATATACGAAAGGGCTTGGGCATCATGAAAATAGTTCATTGGACGATGATGGTTGGGATTCCCATCGGTATATGTGTGGCTCTCGATGCTATATATGCCCGAGATTGTATTTAAGTAATCAAATTAAGTTTTTGTTTTGTGATGGGAATAAATTTTGGAAATCATATGAATGAGCTTTGAAATCTACATTTGATATTAGTTTTACGTCAATTTAAATACCTTTAAATTGTGAGTCTTTATTTGAAAAGCATGTTCGATTTATGTCATTAAATATATGTGTGATGTGATAATACACATGCTATTGATGCTTCCCTATTGAGCTTACGATGTTTGCTCATCCCTCGACTATACATCATAGGTACATGTGTAGATGCTGGTACTGAGGATCTGGATTTAGAGGACTCAGAGTAAATTCCTGAGGAGGAGGCTGAGCCATCTCCAGAGGAGTTTCTCTATTAGTTTGGGAGACTAGTTAGATTAGGTTTTTGTGGTTTGCGTGGATTAGGCTTGGTATGTTCAACTAGTTTTCTTAGAAATTCAGAACTCATATAATTATCATATACATTGTTTTGTGAACCATGTTTCGATGATGGTCAGCCATCACCAGTGGTTCATTTCGGTTCTTATGCCCATATAGTTTTGTATAGGATTAGAACCGTCATTTTGTCTTACTTATATAGAAATGGAGATTTCTTGTTTCCCTATGATGACTCTATTTGTTTAGTTAGAAATAACTACTTTCATTTCTTCCTTATGTGGAAGTACCAAGTGTTCAATAATTCGGTGATCGCCTTATTGGTGGTCCAACTGCGCGGGATTGAGAAGTCTGGATTGGCACAGTTGGTATCAAAGTTTTAGCTTTAGAGATTTTTGACAACCCTTAGATGTAGATCATATATTTAAGATTCTATCATAATATAGAGACCTTCTGGTAATGAAACTTTATTTCATGTTTGCTAAGTGTTATGTCCTCTAGAGGAAGAGGTAGAGATAGACCGAGAGGCGGTCGTGGACGGAACTTGAGAAGTGGGGACAAGATTCCCACTAGTTCAAATAGGGTTCCACTTAGAGAGAGAACAATTTCGGAAGCGTAATTTCGGAAGAAAGAGATCATGAGGGAGAAGAAAGACTGAGAATGGCATAGGCCATGGAAGTCGTCGCTAATGCTATGGCTCAACAGACGGCGTTGGTAGCTGCTCAGAATATCAATCACCATTAGTCACTTCCTCCACCTATGACTCCACCTATGCCATCAACCTTTTTTGAGTGTAGGAGCTTGAGACCTCCTAGTTTTTATGGTCAGACTGATCCATTTTGAAGCAGAAAAATGGCTGAACCAAATTGATAAACTTCTTTAGAGATTACCGTGTACTGAGGATGAAAAAATGAGTTACGCTTCCTTTCAACTTGAGGGGGAAGTCGACCCTTGGTGGAAGTCGGTATTGAGGATGAGAGAGCAAGAAAATCTGGATGGGCTATGGACTCAGGAAGAATTTGTTGAAGTGTTCAACAAGGAATATTTTCCAAGGCAGGTGAGGAATTAGATGGCAGCAAAGTTCTTGATGTTAGAGCAAGAAGGGATGTCCGTACGAGAGTATGGGACAGAGTTCACAAGGTTATCAAGGTTTGCTCCGGACTACGTGGCCACCAAATTAATGAAGGACAATAAATTTGAAAGAGACTTTAGGCTGATTATACGTGATAGAATCTTCGTGCTAGAGTTGGAGACTTACAGAGCTGTGATGGGTAAGGCGCTGGTTGCTGAGAAAGATATAGAGGATATGTATAAAAGAAGGGACCAACAGAATATGGGCAAAGCAGGTCAAGGGAGACCAGATAATTATGAATCAGTAAACAAAAAGTCAAGATTTATTGCACCTGTCCCAAGGCAACCTGCCCAGACCGCTTATTCTAGGCTACCTATGTCTATTGTAGTTAGACCTTTCTGTTCAGATGGCCCTGCTACTGCTACAGGAGTATCAGTTACCCAGGGGTTTTCAAGGGCTGCATCATCCACTTTAGTGGAGACATGTGCTCGATGTGGCAAGTTTCACAAGACCACAGACTACAGACGGGGCATGGGAGGATGCTTCAAATGCAGTAAGATTGGGCATATGATCATGGATTGCCCAAAATTGAGGAAGGAGAGGACGACATCAGCTGCTATGCCAAGGCCCATACAGGCCACGAGACCTATAATTTAGGGGTGTGCGTATGCCGTTACGGCGCAGGATGCCAACAAGGATGTAATCCAAGGTATAAATGCACATTTAAATTTGATATTTTATTCGCTGAAGTTTTAGATGAAGAAGGTGCGTAATAGTAGATAGTTTTTTTTATTGCTACTTTAGAATGACATGATTTTTCTATATCAATCTAATTAGATAAAATGTGTGAAACCTAGGTGTGTTACAAATGTACAAGGAAAGTGATTTCTATTGCTATGAAGCATGAGTGCTTATTGACTCAGGGTCTATCCATTCGTTCATAACAACTCAATTTGTGGTGAAGTTAAAAGTTTTTCCCGAGCCATTAGAGTTTATATTGGTAGTGTCACTTCCTACGGGGAATTTTGTTAGCACTGCTACGATGTGTAGATCAATTGTCGTCGCTATCAAGGATTATACAGATCATGAATCAAAGGTTGACCTGATTTTGTTCGATATGCAAGGATTCTACAGAATCCTTGGCATGGACTGGTTGTCCACTCATAATGCGAGTGTCGATTGCCGAAGAAAGATAATCACATTTCACCCCAATGGGGGTAAGTCATTTAGATTTTTAGGCACGCAATACGAGCAGAACTATTGATGAGGAATGGATGCAGTAGATACCTTACTTTTCTACAAGAGGAATAGGAAGAGAAGAATGTCATAACTAATATTTCGATTGCTTGTGAGTTTCAGGATGTGTTCCCAGATGAGCTGCCAGGATTGCCACCAAATCAAGAGGTGGAGTTCGCTATTGATTTAGCACCAAGCACAGAGCTAGTATCTAAAGTGCCATATCGGATTGCTCAAGCAGAGTTAAAAGAATTAAAGGATCAGTTGCAGGAACTCTTAGATAAAGGCTTCATAAAGGCTTCATAAGACCTAGTGTGTCTCCTTGGATAGCACCAGTCTTATTTGTTAAGAAGGGCGGGTTGATGAGGTTATGCGTCGACTATCGTCATTTGAATAAGTTGGCCATCAAGAACTAATATCCTTTACCCAAAATCGATGATTTGTTTGATCAGTTACAACGGGTAAGGTTCTTTTCAAAGATCGACTTGAGATCTGATTACCATCAATGAAGGGTCAAAGTCAAGGATATTCAGAAGAAGGCATTCAGAACTCGATATGGGCATTACAAGTTCTTGGTAATGCCTTTCGGCTTGACTAACGCACCGACTTCATTTATGGATCTCATGAATCAGGTGTTCAAACCACATCTCGATACTTGTGGGGTTGTGTTCGTGGATGATGTTCTCCTCTACTCAAAGTCTAGGGAAGAACATGAGCAGCATCTAAGGATAGCTCTACAGACACTACTTGAACACCAGCTATATGTGAAGCTTAGCAAGTGTGAATTTTAGCTAGAGCAAGTGAGCTTCTCGGGACACGTTGTTTCTAAGGCAGGTGTCACGGTGGATCTAACAAAGATCAAGGTTGTAGTAGAATGGAAACAACCAAAGATTGTGACTGAGATTTGTAGTTATCTCGGTTTAGTTGGATATTATAGAAGATTTGTGGAAGGATTCTCAAAGATTTCAGGACCACCCACGAGGCTTACAAGAAAAAATGTTAAGTTTTAGTGGATGGAAGAGTGTGAGAAGATTTTCAAGAACTCAAGAAGAGATTGACCTCAGTGCCAGTGTTAGCCATTCCATCAGGGAGTGGGGGTTTCATTGTGCAGAATGATGCATCGCACAGTGGCTTAGGTTGTGTGCTCAACCAAAACAAAAAGTTATTGCTTATGGGTCAAGACAGCATAAGGACCATGAAAAAAATAATCCAACGCATGATTTGAAATTAGCAGTAGTGATCTTTGCGTTGAAAATATAGAGACATTAACTATATGGAGACACCTTTGAGATCTTCATAGTTCACAAGAGCCTCAGGTACCTATTTACACAAAAGGAATTAAATATGGGGCAACAAAGATGTATCAAATTTCTTAAGGATTACGATTGCTCCATTCAGTATCACCCAGGCAAGGCGAACGTCATAGCAGATGCTTTAAGTCAAAAGAGTTCGGGTCTACTTTCTAGCTTTATCATTGGGATCTGTAGATGGAAACTGCTAGAAGATCTCTCTATATGACACAAAGATCGAGGTGCAGGATTCAAGCACCTTATTGGAAAATATCATGATCCGACCGATGATCTTCGATCACGTTTACGAGTTATAGATGAAAGATGTAGAGTTGGTAAAGATCAGACAGGGTGTGACCGATGGCAGTAGACCAGATTTCTTCATCAAGGAGGATGGATAGCTATTATTCAGAGGGCGTCTATGTATACCGACCGATGCCGATCTCCAGCAAACCATTCTAGACGAGGCCCACAAGTCAAAGTATGCTATTCATCCTGGTGGTACCAAGATGTACCAGGATCTGAAAAAGAATTATTGGTGGAGAGGTTTCAAACAGGAAGTCAATGAATACATTTCTAAGTGTTTAGTATGTCAGCAAGTGAAGGTGAATCACATACATCCATCAGGCTTATTACAATCTCTGCTGATACCAGAATGGAAGTGGGAATCCATTTCCATGGATTTTATATTGGGATTACCATGGACAACAAAGGGGCATAATGCTATTTGGGTGGTCGTTGGTAGGCTAACCAAATAAGCTCACCTCTTGCCATACAACACAACATATACGACAGGTAGACTCATAGAGATGTATATGAAAGAAGTCGTCCGCTTGCATGGTATTCCAGTGAGCATTGTCTCATATCATGACCCGTTATATACCTCAAGTTTTGGCAGTAGTTTTAAGAGGAAATGGGTACGAAATTAGATTTCAGTTCGGCATTTCACCCACAGACGGATGGACAAACTGAAAGGCTTAATCAAATCATTGAAGATATGCTCGAAGCGTGTATGCTTGATTATCAGGGATCATGGGATCAACTCTTACCATTGATCAAATTAGCATACAATAGCAACTTTCAGACGAGTATCGGTATGGCCCCTTAAGAGGCACTATTTGGATGACAATGTAGATCACTGATTAATTGGGAAGAGACTCGAGAAAAGTTTATATTGGGTCAAGAAGTTATCGAGAGCAATGCCGAAGCTGTTCATCTGATTCGTGAAAGGATCAAGACAACTCAAAGTATACAGCAGAGCTATGCCGATTTAAAGAGAGCAAGTGTTGATTTTCAAGTTGGGGTTCACGTGTTCGTCAAGATTTCACCTATGAAAGGTGTAATGTGCTTTGGAAAGCGGGGAAATCTAAGCCCACGCTAAATAGGACTTTTTGACATTTTGGGATGGGTTGGTGAAGTTGCATACAGGGTTGCTCTATCCCCACAACTTGATCGGGTGCGCAATGTATTTCATGTATGGATGCTAAGGAAGTACGTGAAGGACCCGACTAACATTTTTGATGATTTGACCGTGAGAGAAGAACTAGTTCATATAGTTGATTAAAAGGAACAAGTATTACGCATGAAACATATTCCCTTAGTGGTTGTTAAGTGGCAAAATTGCTCAGTAGATGAGGCCACTTGGGAGTACGAAGTCGAGATTTGCGATGCATACCCATAATTATTTCAATGAGGTTCGAGAGAATTTTGTATGCTTATAGATATTAATGAAGTATACACTGGATGTTGAACTTATATGTAACTCGTTGGGTTTATAAAGAGCACCATATTTGATGTTTAAAGAAGTTGCAATCAATGAAGTGTGACAACTCAAATTCTAAGGTTTTCTGTCAAAACCGATCAATCAAAATGGAAACCGAACTATCAATTTTGGAAATCGATCGATCAAAATTTAATCAGTCGTTCAATTTGATCGGACAGTGAAATAGCAAAAATTATGGAAAACCGATCGATCGATTGTGAAACCGATCAACGGAATTGGAAACTGGTCGATCGAGAGTGAAACCGATCGATCGAAATGGAAGCGATCGTTCGAATTGCCAAATAGAGAAATGCCAAAATTTGTTGAAAATCGATCAATTGAACTAGAATTGATTAATCGATTGAACTAAATTGATTGATCGATTTTGGAAACCGATCAATCAAAATGAGAAATCGATCAATCGAAATAATCGACCAGCATAGTTTATAGAGGGAACCGATCGATTGATTTTGAAACTCGATCGATCGATTTGGGCATTGTATAAGGGAATCAGGCTTTTCTATTTTGAAATCGCACAATTTCTTTGAGGCTTATTTTTCTTTCATTCTTGGAGATCTGCAGACCTAAAATTCAACCATTGGAACAACAATTCTTCATGAATTAAGTCTGAAATCTCTTCAAAAAGGTAAACCCTAACCTGATATAAAGATTAAAATTTGTATTTTCAGTTCAAGCCCTAGCTTCCTGAATTTATTTGAAATAAAATGGCTCCCAAAACTAGACAAGCCGATAAACCTTCGATGCCGAAGGAACTCGCGCCACAAGTAGGTTCTTCGCGACAGCCACCACCAATGAAATGACCCAACGCGTGGTGGGAAGTGAAGGGTTTTGAGATTGAGTGGACTTTCAACCAGGAGCTTTTTCACAAGCACGAAGCAATCAATTTGGCATTTCAATATCTCGAAAAGGCCTGGCTCGAAAGCCTACTCCACCCATTTATTGACTATTACTACCCACACTTGGTAAGACTCTTTTACCAAAACATGTATGTGGGAGAGAAAGAAGGAACCATATGCACAAAGATAGACAATTGGGTCTATGAATTCAACCATGGCCATGTAGCCGATGCCATGGAGTATTATGCTGAGTACTATGATGGGATCGATTTGATGGAACCGAACCCAGCAGTTGTCGACCATCATATCATACTTGAGAAAATGACCAACGACAAGCACAGATCAGGCCAGTCTGTGAGGAGGGCCCAGCTAGCCCGTCATTTATGGATGTTAGATGTGATCTTTAAGTGCAACCTTTACCCCCTAAGACTCAAGATAGAAAGGGTTGGGCTTGTGCGGCAGGCACTATTTTCAGTCTTCTCAGGCCAGTGGTTTAATCAGGCTAGTGGTTTAATGCACCAAAGGAGTTTTTAAGGGCATAAAATACGCCTAGGGAAAATGTTAGAGGGAGGATCTAAACCTTCAAAGGAAATACCATGCGCCTGCCTTATCTCCAGTATGATAGAGGATTACTCTGATGGAGAGGAGTATGTGATTCCGAAAGAAGAACCAATGTTAAACGATAATGTAAAGTGCTACAAGCTGAAGGAGTCGAAGAAAAGTTATAATCTGTTGCAGAAGAGTTAGGGAGTAGGAGAACAGGAGCAACCTACACCCACTGCTCAAGGACAAGCACAGCCGGCACCAGTAGCTCACCCTTAATAGCAAGCTCCGCACCGTATGCCCCCACTTCAATAGGCACATGCAACTTCGATAGGGGATGCCCTGGCTCACATGACTAAAAAAATTGTCAGCTGAACCATCGTTTGGATTACCACAAGGCACTATATGTACCCTTCAGATTATTTACAGCGCATGGCGGCAGCACGAACCTACGCACTCGAGGCTTCCAGTTTCGGAGTGAGGGGACCTGACGATAGGGGCAAGCCACCTAATGATGTTGAGGATTGATGAGAGACTTTGGCCTCTAGCAGTTATTCAGGAAAAATATTTTTGGAATATTTTCGTCTTAGTGTCACCATGTGGATATTTTCGTCTTGATGGGTGTGACTAGATTCGACATAATCTTTTAATTCGCATCTTGTGACCAGGTGACTTAGGTCAATTTTTGGGGATGAAAATTCCTAAGGAGGGGAGAATCTGACATCCCAAAAATTTTGGACTTTCAACCAGGTCCGATTTCGTGTGATATGACCATCAGATGAGTGACCGTACACAGACGTGTGGTGTACCGGCTTAACACCCAAAAGGTGGGTCTTTAAGTATAAAAGCAAGTGGATAAGAGAATTCCATTTTTTTTTCTTTGTTTGTTTTGTGAAGAGAAAGAAGAGAGCAAGAGAACCTAAACTCATTATTCTCCCATCATTCATGTGTGACCCTTCACGTGAGATCCTTCATGCGATCGCGTCATATACGACCAAGAGAGTGAACAATAGGGTGTTCTTAGGTGGAGATAGATGTAGGCTTCATTTGAATACAAGTCGTCGGAGGAATCCATGATCTTCGCTCTGAAACCCTCCATAGTAACTATTCTTTGAAGAAACGCGTGATCGATCAAAGAAAGGTAATTGAAGTGTGTTAAATTTGTTATGGGTAACCATGCTAAGCTTTGGTAAATGTGTGTTTGAAATGGGGGAGGATAAGATACAATTTTGGGGAAAAACGAACCTGGGAAGAAGAAGCCTGTGTTTCTGAGAATCTGTCAAAATTGATCGATCAAAATTAGTAATCTATCGATCGATTTTGACAGGATAGTGAAATGGGAATTTTCTGGTGAAATCGATCGATCGAAATGAAATTCGATCGACCAATTTGAGAAAATGATCGATCGAAATTGAATTTGATCGATCAATTTTGGATTTCGATTGATCGATTTGTAAACTGATCGATCGGATTGTTTCAGATAAAGAAATGTGAATTTTTTGAAGAAATCGATCGGCCAAATTAGATTTCGATCGATCGATTTGGGATTCGACCAATCGATTTGGTCTGTTTCTGAGCTCTTGTTGTTTTTGGTAAAATGAATTCAGGGAGACATTAGGACTTCCCGTTTTGAATCGCTTTTGACATATAGAATATAAATGGTTGTTCTGGGTGTAATCATGTGTGCTTGATAGGAGGGTACGTTGGGAAGAAGAAACCTTCATTTTGGCTTTAAGTGGAGGTAGGGAAAATTCCTTACCATGTACATTTGATACAACTAGATGAATGTTGTGAATTGATGAATGAAATGTGTTATTTGCGAATTGTGTTTTCTATTGAGCATGAGCTTTGTATACGGATTCAAAACATGAAAATGTTTGTGTGTGAACCATGTAAGATATGTACATGTGTGTGTGTGAACTTCGAGATTTCCAAACTCAAAATCTAGTTATAAAGTACCACATTTCACGGTGATAAACTATAAGTTAAACTTCGCACTTTAATTTAAGGTTCATGTGGAATGAATCCCTTGTGCTCCGGGACGGCGGGATATCCATCATCTTCTTACTGATCTGCAGTAAAATTTATTCGGCACAAGCATCCCTCATAAAAAGGAGCTTAGACATCATGAAAATAGTTCATTGAACGACGATGATTGGGGTTCCCATCGATATGTGTAGCTCTCGATGCTATATATGCCCGAGATTGTATTTAAGTAATCAAATTAAGTTTTTATTTTGTTATGGATATAAGTTTTGGAAATCATGTGAATGAGCTTTGAAATCTACATTTGATATCAGTTTTACGTCAATTTAAATACCTTTAAATTGTGAGTCTTTATTTGAAAAGCATGTTCAATTTATGTCATGAGATATATGTGTGATGTGATAATACACATGCTATTGATGCTTCCCTATTGAACTTAAGATGTTTGCTCATCCCTCGACTATACATCATAGGTACAAGTGTAGATGCTTGTACTGAGGATCTAAATTTAGAGGACTCAGAGTGCATTCCTGAGGAGGAGACTGAGCCACCTCCAGAGGAGTTTCTCTGTTAGTTTGGGAGACTAGTCAGATTAGGTTTTTATGGTTTGTGTGGATTAGGCCTGCTATGTCCAGCCAGTTTTGCTTGAAATTCAGAACTCATGTAATTATGACATACATTGTTTTGTGAATCATGTTTCGGTAATGGTCAGCCATCGCCGGTGGATCGTTTTGCTTCTTTTTCCCATATAGTTTTGTATGGGATTAGAACTATAATTTTGTCTTACTTATATAGAAATGGAGATTTCTTGTTTACCTATGATGACTCTATCTACTTAGTTAGAAATAACTGCTTTGATTTCTTCATTATGTGGATGTAACAAGTGTTCAATGATTCAGGGATCGCCTTATTGGCGGTCCGACGGCACAGTTTCCGTGTTCGAAAATTCAGGCTGTCACAGAAATTTAAGAAGACAGGAATTAAATTTAAAACTAGAAATAAAAGACGAAAAATTTAAAAAGATCGGAATTAAATTTAAACTATGTTGATCTTTTGGCCTCTCAAATCTTAATCGTCAAGTAAGATCGAAGCTCCTTGGATGAACTAAGAACTGAATTAAAAAATCTAAGATTAAAACTACACTAGTTTGATCTTTTGGTTTTCCAATCCTACTTGTCAGCTATGATTGAGAATTCCTGGGATGATTATTCCTAGACACAGGCTCTCTACCCTAAGTAACCTACCTACTTAAGACTTTTCCTAAATCTAAACTACCTAATACATATCCTTCTTCATTTGGGACTTCTAGAATCGTGGAGAATCTTCTCTCCTGGTATTCAGTAGTAGTAGATCTTGCAGAGCTTCCTTGAATCGTGGAGTATAGGAGCTCTTCATGTGGATTAACGATTTTGCATGGTTCTACACTCTCACGTAAGTCTTTAGGATTCAATCGTATCGCTTTAACTGATAAAATCGTGAATACGATTTTATACTTTGCATTGTATTTCTTCATATGATTCTTCATTCAATTGCTCGTAATCCTTCCTCGATCTCTCTCAGTCCTCTAGGCTTCTCTCTGTCATGCCCCCACTCCTCCCTGGCCCCTTTGGTGGAGCCGACCGGTGGCGCGGGCGTGAGATGCGCCACGCTTACATTCATATACATACTTTCATATTCTTATACTTTAACTTTCTTATAACTTTCGGGTTCAACTTCTTACTTCACATCCGTTTTTCATGTAAATTCTCATATATATATATATCCTAAATATTTCGAGAAATACATTAAGTGTGGAAACAAGTTAAATGCGGAAACGAATTATTTTTATTTATCAAAGTATGCGCGAAAACTTAAGTCAAACACTATTGGTTTAACCTCCCAATTTTGTTAACTTGACGGGCATATTCAGAATTACGATTTGATCGTAAACGATTTTCAATGAGTAAAATAATATAATGAAGGCAGCATTTAAAAACCTTTTGCCATCAAAATAAGACCTTAAAAGTTAATCCATCCTTACAAGCCCAATTACAAAATATAACCAATATTTCAAAAGTAATGGACTTAGAAATAAAACCAAAAACAAACAAGGAAAGATCCTTCAAAACCAAGTACATGTGCTAGAATATCTACTAGACAAAAGGAGTTTCAAAACTATCAGCTCGTTATCACTCCTGGATCCTTCTGTATCCAGTTACCTCAATACTAGCTGGGTGGCTACTGGATGGCCTCTGAAATTTTTGGGTCATGAAACGACCGTCAGCGAGGAAGCTCAATAAAATCTTAGTTAGAATTGTCTTATTATTCTAGTACATGTAGCATATAGATATTCCATAGGTGCATGTGCAAGTGGGGTTTCCAGCAGTTGAGGATAACTAATTGTTCAATAAGAATTCTAGCTATATGTGATACCACTAATGCTAATTAATACACAAGTAAATATTTGCAGTCGATGGTATTGAAATGATTACTGGGTAGGAAACAATCTAATTTGAAGTGTAAGTACAAAATTATAATCTACAGAATTATCTTACAAAATTATAATCTACAGAATTATCTGCAATAATATCTTAAAAATAAAGGAATTTCAATAATATCATTAGGCATAAATATATGAAAAGAGAAGAATTTCAAGAATATCATTAGACATAAATATATAAATCCCTCACCTTTAGCAAGATCAAGGCCTTAGCCTACCTCTCCTACCCTCTAGCCCCCTAGCCTAAGAGGCTCAAACCCATCCCTTATCCCATTCGCCATCGAAAGCTCACAAGAAGCGCATGCACAAGAAGCTCCACAGCGGTCCTACAAGGGCCTGAGAGCTCCAGCTCTTCCCTCTATTCCTCTACCTTCTTTGCTTTCCCTCTATCCTAGAATTTGTGCCGTTACGCCGCCAAAATTTTGGTTATTGTGGGGGGCTCAAATAGGATAAGAGTGCCTTTGGGTAAGAGGGAGTTCCATTCAAATTTTTTTTTTCTTTTACTTTGGACAAGGTAGAGACCGCTTATGAGCGGGTCAATCGGGAGCCTGACACCTTCTCGATTGAAAATCGAAGCCCTTACCCAAGAGCCTTTGGTGTAGACCGGTGAATCAGAGTCATATTTAAACACTTTGGTGCTTATAATATCGATTTGGGTATCCCAGGACACCAAAAGCTCCTGGTAGCGACTCTAATTATCATACAAGCGCATTATCGTGACGAACTCGCGAGAGCCACAAATGGTGACTCTACTGGGGATAGCTTGTACAGTTTCTTTTTGACGTTTTGGCCTTTATTTTGCATATGTGCATATTTTCCTTTCTTTTTTACTAACTTTTACATATGTATATGTGTTTATTTTTCATATGCATATGTGCATATGTGCTTTATTTTGCATATTGTGCTTATTTTGCATATGTGCTTATTTTCCTTTATTTTTTACTAACTTTTCATTTTTGCATACTTACCCCTACGATTCGGTCATTTACTGTCTTTGCCGATTGGCGGGCCTAGTTGAGCACTTTTTACTCACCGCTACGATTCTGTCATTTACACGCCTTAGCCGATTGGCAGGCCTACTTGACGCAATTTATATTTCTTGCCTAGTCGCTTGACTGGCCCTGCAATTTTTTTAATTCTTGAATATATACCAATAGTGGACGTCAGTCTGTAGAGGCAGCACAAGATTCTCACCACCCATTATTAAACATTAAAAGCTCCCTTAAAATTGAATTCTAAAATTGAACCAAGAAGGGGGCCTTAATTGAATCTTTGCGCAGGTAGATTTTGATAAAGGGGGAAAAAATAGGTTACGATACACCCGCCCTAGTTCCCGGTAGATCGTTAGCCCTAGTGGTGATGATCTCGAAAGGAACCACCCCATCCAGTATTGGGAAGGCATTCGTGTAGGATGTATATCGGGTGGGCGACTAAACTTCAAAAAGCCTTAAAACCCTTGGGGAGCGCGTTTGTCATCCTGAAACGGCCTTGTATCCCTACGCAGGGAGAGGAAGGACCTAAAAGAATAAGAAAAACCTGTCCCTGGAAGCATTGCTTTCCAAGAAAACCAAAAAAAAATGAGACCAACTCGGGTCTGTTGCTACTGTAAAAATAAAAATAATATATATATATATATACATATATATATATATATATATTTTTTTTTTTTAGCCTTGCGTCTATAAAGTATACACTAGAGCAAATACTCCTAGAAATAGCCTTGCGTATACAAATATACACTAAGCTAAAAAACGACAGTTTTTGCCTTGCGTATATAATATATACACAAGTCCAAAATTATGAAATTTTAGCCTTCTGTATATAAAATATGCGCTCGCCTATTCTGGCTTAACAGTCCAAATCTGAGGCCTTTTTCACTACTATTGGACCCCTCGCTTAGGCAGTTTTGCACCCTCAATAAATCTCACACTTTGACACCCAAAACGCCCTCACCGGCCAAGAGAGGTTGCCCTCTTATTGATTCTTCCGAGGGATCGGGTTGTCGCGTGGATTTCCGTGCCTTTACATAGAACAAAAGATTTCCTTTGTTTCTCTAATTCCCCCCAATCCTGATTCAATGTCACCGGACCCTTCAGTGCACCAATCTTTCCCCCCACCACCACTCAAAGTCCACCCCTTTTGTCACTTGTAGACACCCAAATTTGGCTCAAGGACCGATCAAAGCACACTTCGAGAGAGGCGCACTTTCGACATTTCGATGGCAGGTATCATAACCTTGGGAACCTTCCCAAATCCTTAGGAGTCATCGCAAACCCTTAGCAATCACCCCTGATCCCTTAGAAACCTCCCATAACCTTTAGAAACCAATCCCAACCTTTAGAAACCCTTCCGAACCCATACCTAGACTTTCCCGGGAAATGATCAAAGAGTGGTGCACTGGGACTATCTAAGATCTTCTACTATGATTGAATCACATACCATTGAAAAGTAGAAGTCTCCAGCTTTCTCACAAGCCAAGAATCATCTCATTCAGAGCTGTACATCGAAAGATAACGCGTTTCAAATTTTTTGGCAAAATTAGGGTTTTGGGTGGGGGATCCATATGAGTTTGGCGCAAGTATTAGTTACAGCAGGTTTAAGTGGGTCCCCTCGTGGCCTTGCAACTTCCCATGCACTATTTTACTGTACCTTTGCCTGGCGCATCTATTAGTTGCGCCAGGCTTAGCTACAGTAACCCTAGGTGTTTTACTCGAATTTCATCTTTGGAGTTTGAATTGATGACCATATTCATGCCCTGGGTGTGTTTCACTTGTTCTGTTGCACCCTTCCTTATGCTATTTGCAACCCTCAAGTGATTTGAAACACTACCCTATTATCCACCATTGGAGCTACTTTCACACTTTTCTAAGCTCCAAAGATCCAAGGAAGCCTTAGATGCTTGATTACCTAATTGCTAATCCAATTTAAGTCTCAAAGCATCCTCCTCACCTCGCATTTTCCTATAAATAAAGAGGTGCCCCTCCCTTTGAAAGGGCTTGAAAATTTCCTTAGAGAGAAGATTTAGAAAGAAGCTCCCTCTCCCCTTTGGTGCCACTTTTTCATACAAATTCCAGAATTCACAAACCTTCTTTAGACCTTACCTTTCCTCCAAAATCTCCTAGTTTAGGTGAGAGCCATCCTCTAGCCTTCCTTTCCTACCTCTTAGCTATCAAGCCCTAGGAGCTAGAACCCTTGTTCTAACCATACAAGCCATTGGAAGCTCACTAAAGCACGTCTACGCAAGGATATACAGCGGTGCAATAAGGTCCCGAGAGCTCTGGCTCTCCCCTCTACTCCTCTACCTTCTTTGTTCTTCCTCTAACCTCGCATTTGTGTTGTTACATCGCCGAAATTTCGGTAGGAATGGAGGGGCACAAATAGGATTTTGGTGCCCTAGGACAAGAGGAAAGACTTTTTTGCTTCTTTTATTTTATTTTTGCTTTGGCCATAAATAGAGAACGCATTAAGTGGGTTGGTCAGGTGCCTAACACCTTCCCGATTGTTAACCGAAGCCCCTACCCAAGAGCCTTTGGCATAGACCGGTAAATCAGAGTCATATTTTGCAGTTCGATGAATTTAATATTGATTTAGGTTTCCCAAGACACCGAAAGCTCCAGGTGGTGACTCTTTATTTTTTAAGAGTACACATCGTCGTGACGGGATCGTTAAAAATTCACGGTTGCACAGATGGCGACACTGCTGGGGAGTAGCTAGTAGAGCTTCCCCTTAAATTTTACCCTTTTTTTTTTCATTTCACTAACCTTATTGCTATTTTTATTTTTTTTTCTCACCCCTACGATTCCATCAATTTTCTCACCCCTACTTTTACGTCATTTACGAGCCTTAGGTTCAGAGAGGAGAGACCCGGTGCAATTAAGCAAGCTGTCCCTGGAAGCATAGCTTCCAGAAAAACCAAAAAAAGACACTCATTTTGGCCTGCTGTTTCTGCTGTCAAACCTGTTTGACTGTCTTGCCTAGCGCAACTAATACATATGCTAAGCCAAAATTACCTTCTTTTTCTCTGGCGCAACTAATACATGCGTGAAGCTTAGAATCTGAGCAATTTTGCCTAGCGCATCTAATACTTGCGCCAAGCCTATTTTAGGCAGTGCAACCCAAATCAATGGCCTATCTCGCCATCCTGGATTCCCCGATTAGTGGTTCAACACCTCTGTTTAAGTTCCATATTATCCGACACCCAATACACCCCCGTAGTCAAAGGAAGGTGACTTCTTTTTTACCCGCTCTGGGGGATCGGGTTATTTGCATCGATTTTCGAGCCTTTATTAGATTAAAGGGCTTCCCTTTGATTCTTCTGAAGCGCATCGGGGTCTTGCCGCGAGACTTATTTAGGGTATGAAATCCACCCGAGATGGGAATTCAAAGGCCCAGAAATCCTTAAATCATTTCATTTACAAAAAATTCCAAAAAAATTAAATTAAAAAAAAAAAAACCAAAATAGGGATTTGTGGTGCCAGCATAACGGCATCGCCTTCACCTCCGTCATCCCGTAGGGAAAGGAGGAAACTTTACGAGCCCTAGCTGAGGTACCTATACCCTACCTGGTATTGAGCCATGTCATGGGCGGTGGACCTAGCCTACGCCGATCCTGACTCATCCCTGCCACATTCCCCAACTCATTCCCATATAGAAGAGGCCTTCACATCCATCCCCCTTACACAATCACCGTTTGCCATCACCGGGCCCTTCAGTGCACCCATCTTCCCGTCCACCACCTCTCAAAACACTCAAAATCCAACACCCTATTCTCTATCATTTTCCCAATCCATGTCCATTCCCCCCCCACCCCCCCCCCCCCCCCATATTCATGCCAAATCAACTACATTTCTCATTCACATCCAACATACCCCATATTCCCTCCATTCCCACCATACCAAACTTTCCACATACATCAACACAACATACATCCAAACCCTTCACATCCAATCCTCATAACCCCCATTTTCCCACATACACCCAAGCAATGCCCAATTTATCCCAATCCCCTACAAATACATCCCATTTCCCCTCATTCTCTGATCCTCCCCATATCCCCTCATCTACTCAGGTCATGCCCAATTTTACCAGGGCCATGCCCAATTTTTCCCACACCTCTACTTCATCCACACCCTAAATATCCTCAAATGCACCATCTCCATCTGATCACTCTCCAATGGCCATGATGGAGGAGATGGTCCGGGCCTACACCAGTTGGAAGGCCTCCCAAAACAACCCCTCTCATCCACACCATGCATCCACGAACCCCTCCCATACACTATCAAGCCTTAATGCCTCATTCCCCCATAATCCCCATTAGCTCCCCATCATCCATACAATCTAAAACTCCATTACCCAAAGCCTCCAAGGCCCAATGGCCCAAGCTCCCATCACCCAGACCCATCAAGGGCCCATGACCCATATATCCCAAGGCCCAATGGGCTAGACCCACCAAGGCCCACTGAGCAAGATCCCAATGGGCCAGACCCACCAAGGCCTCATGACCCAAACTCCCCAAGGCTTTATGGCCTAAACCCATCAGAGCTCTTTACCCTACACCCAAGCCTAGCAAGGCCCAAACCTTGGAGCCTCGCACCCATACCCTTCACAATTCCTCCAAAATTTCACTCACCCACAACCCTCATACCCAATTCAGGCCCATACCTTGCATCAACCCTAATTTACCCATGCCCCTACACCCCAAAACCATCTTCAAGCTTTTCCCCATACCCAATGGCCCCATCAGGCCCCTCCCAAAAATCTAACTTCCACTCATCTCGTCACTCCGCAAAATTTCCCTCATTCAATGCTCTCATTCAACCCTCATTCAGTGCATGCAACAATAACCGGAGAATCTCGCCCTCACTACACCCTATGCAGACCAACAGTATGAAGAGGACGAGATAAGGAACAGTGGGGCTTATGCTGGGGCATGAGCTAACATTAATCCTCCTCCCATAACAACCAACCCCCTGGTAGCACAGAGTGAATCCCGACCGATTGCTGAAAGGGTAACTCCCCTGTCTAAGGAGTTAGAGCAGTTGAAAGAATAGCTAGACAAAATCCATAAACAACTGTTGAAGATGGGTGGAGCCGAAATCCATGCTACAGACTTCTCAGACTTGTATTTATTTACTGAAGTTCCCCTACTCCAAAATTTAAAATGCCAATTTTTGATAAATACAGTGCCACTGGCAATCCCATTGCACACCTCAAGTCTTATTGTGGGGACATGTGCCAATATGGGGGAGATAAAAGACTACTGATAAAGGTCTTTCAGAAAAGTTTAACTGGTCCAGCCTTGAGATGGTTCACGTCCCTAGAACCATCTATAATAAAGACATGAAAAGATCTTCTCACTTGTTCTAAGAGCAATATGTCTACAATATAGACATTGAACCTCGCAAGTCAGACTTGGCCCGATTGAAGCATAACCATAATGAAACCTTCAGCGATTACTTACGGTGTTGGAGAGCACTGGCATCTCAGGTGAGAAATAGAATACTTGATGACGAACAAATTGAGATGATTTTAAAGAATACTTTGCCAGTGATTTCAAACTTCCTCGTTTACCAACAGAAGTCTAACTTTGTTGAATTGGTGAGAAACGCCAATCATTGTGAGCATGTATCACGGAAGGTCGTCTAAGCAAGCATGTACCTGGTGGAGCCAGCGAGGTCAGGAGGCTTTCTGAGTAGAGAAATGAGAAAAGAGCAAGAGCCAATGCTTAGAATATTGCCAACACCCGACCCAATAATCATATAATCTCATTCCAATTCAAAGCCGCCCAGCCAGCTCCAGTCAGAAGCGAGCGGATGCAAAGAACCAGGAATGGGCACGGAGCACAGATGGCTCCAGAATAGAGAAGGGTCCGCTATGACCAAGTTTTTACACCCTTGGGGTAATCTCTAAATGTACTTTCAACTTTATTAATAGAAAAGGGATTAGTCACAGCCCTTTAACCACGACCTCCTCCAAATCCCATCCTGAGGAACTATGACCCCGACACTCACTATAATTTTCATCAGGGACCGAGTCACCCAACTGATCACTGATTTCCATTAAAGCACGTAATACAGGATTTAATTAAGGCCAGGAAAATTATTCCACCCACACCTTCCCAAGTGAATCTGCACACGAACATACATCAAGCACCACTGCCCCCACACCCTCCCGGTGGGGCAGGTCCGAGACCCATTGTCAGTATGATTGAAGAGGATGATGAGGAATTTGAATTTGATCCATCGAATTACATCAGTGACTGAGAAAGTTTTATAGCACCAAGGCAAAGAGATCAAGAAGAAAGAGGTATTGGGGTGATTGAACCCTTGAAATTATCATATTATTCCCCCAAATTATGTACAAATTAATGTCTATCAATCGTACACTGCCACCCCCATTAATTACCCAATAGCCCATCATGTCCCCCATATCCCACCACCACCTATCAATTATCAGTGGTCCACCCCTACCCCATTACCCCCGGTGCAACCATCCACAAAACTCGCCACCCCCAGTTGGCCCATTTTCTCCACCCACCCATTCCTGTCAGAGATTAGCCACGTATTGCCTACCCTTCCTGAGCCATCAATACAAGCGCATCAGATACCGGCAGCCACTCCATTTCTGATCTCGGGACCAACCTACAATGCTCATCAGGTCCCCCTAAGTTACGAGCAGACATACATCAATGCCGACAACAGTAAGGAAGGGGCAGTTGACTTTGCACCAGATTTGGGAAAATCTCCTAATAACCAGAAACATCAGCAACATCACAAGCCCAACCAGAGGAGAAGAAAGATAGTGCAGTGAACCCGTTCGAGAAAATAAGCAGAGAACACATACTAGAGACTCAGCTGAGAAGATGCCAGCTCATATCATGGTCTGGGACTTATTGATGACATCTCCACTTCATTTTCAAGCCTTAATGGGGGCATTAAAGAATGCACATGTATCTCTTTAGGTGAACCCAGATGAAGTCGGACAGATAATTGGACAAGTCATGGCTCCCCAATGTCATTTCATTTTCAGACGTCGATTTATCGGAGGAAGGAAATAGTCACTCAAAATCCCTCAATATCATCGTAGAATCTGAAAACATGATAATCCCCTTGGTATTAATTGATAATGGGTTTGCTCTGAATGTGTCCCCCTAAGAACAACTATGAAGATTGGAGTAGATCCGTGCATGTTGAGACCTACAAGAACTAGTGCTAGAGGTTTTGATAACACAAGAAGGGAGATAATGGGAGAAGTTGGCCTTGAGCTGGTGATTGGGCCAATGACCTTCTCCATACTATTTCAAGTAATGGATATCAAGTCCTCTTTTAATTTGTTACTAGGGCACCCATAGTTTACACGAAGTTAGAGTGATACCATCGACGCTGCACTAGAAGCTTAAGTTCGTGTCCAGGCAAAAAATTATCACCATCATAGGTGAAGGACATGATGAGAAGGAAAAGGTCACCCATAGCATTGAGAATCCAAAAGTGCTGGTTGTGCCACATATAGCAGAGGATACCGACCTCCACAGTTTTGAATATGAGGTATCGACTATAATCCCAGATCCCCCGGAAAGCATCACTTCAAGAACCGGAGGTGAAATGGTAGCGGTAGTGGCCATGCTCTAGAAATGGGGCTATCAAAAGGGTAAAAGACTAGGGCCCTGACTACAAGGCAGGAGAGAACCGGTCAAGGCAAAGGGAGGCGAGCAAGTTAGATTTGGGCTAGGTTACAAGCCCACAGAAGAAGTCCGAGAGGCTAAGGAGAGAGCCCGTGCTACGATAGCCGCAAGAGCCAGGAGATAAACCTAAAGGAGAAGCCCTGTCCCAGGACTCACATCAGAGATTCATTTGTGAGCACCGGGGTTATGAAAATTGATCGGGATGGGATAACTCAATTAACCCCATGTAAACCCGCGACACCTGTTCACCCCACCAATCCCCAGATTATCCCTCCTAGCCTAGAAATAGACAAGGCTACGTTGTCTCTCTTTGAGGAATGATGTTCCATACCTGTACAATCTCCCCCTATGGTAAACCATCACAGGACAATGTTGATGTTTGAGGATAGAATCTCAGATGAACCTAGGATCAATATGATAGAGGCTGACTCCAAAGAGCCATATCAGTCAGCACCCTCCATCCAAATCCAAATAGGTAAAGGAGTGGCATCTCAAGTATGCAATTGGGTGTCTATGCCCCAAACTCTAGAAGCGACAGGTGGCCTAAAATTTGACACTGATTTCCCCAAAAAAAAATAACCTATAAAAAGTGAGATGAGCCCTTGGCAAGCAATACCATGTATATATAGGGACTCGCTTTGGCAAGAGCCCACTTCCAAAGAAAACAAAAATCCTAAAAACATAGAAAAAATTCAAAACCCAAAAATATTATTTTTTAAAATTTTGAATAAAATTAAAGAAATATATGCCTTAATCGAAAATCCCGTCCCATGTGAAGTAGACCCTTTCCTATAGAAATACAAGAAGAGGTAGGAGTCATGAGTCTAGACGAGGAGATCCTTACTTAGGAGCTTCCCAAGGAACTCCTTGAATGGTTTGCCAACTTTGAGCACGGTCCTACCCCTATTGTTTAAGAAACTGAGGATGTCAATCTAGGTACTGAGGAGATTCCAAGAATCACCAAGAACGAAACATCGTTGTCTCTTGAGGAAAGAAAAAGCGTGATTGATTTCCTTCGGTCATATCAAGAAGTCTTTGCATGATCATACGAGGACATGCCTAGTTTGGATACCAATTTGGTCGAGCATGAGTTGCCACTCTACCCTGATATTAAGCCGGTCAAGCAGAAGTTAAGATGACTCTAACCAGAATGGTTGCTAAAAGTCAAGGACGAGGTCATCAAGCAATATGATGCAGGATTCCTTAGGGTCTCTAAAAACCCTAGTGGCTAGCCAATATCATTCCAGTGCCAAAGAAGGATGGAAAGGTCCGTATGTGCATTGATTTTAGAAAATTGAACAAAGGGAGTCTGAAGGATGATTTCCCGTTACCACGCATCGACATCTTTGTCGATAACACTTCTAAGCACGGGATGCTTTCATTCATGGATGTATTCTCTGGATAAAATCAAATCAAGATGGCAGAGGCGGACCAAGAGAAGACAGTGTTCATCACTCCCTGAGGAACTTTTTGCTATTGTGTCATGCCATTCGAGTTGAAGAATGTTGGTGCAATGTACCAGAGAGCTATGACGACACTATTCCATGACATGATGCACCGAGGAATTGAGGTGTATGTCGACGATATGATCTCCAAGTCATCGAAGTGAAGTGACCATTTGATAAACCTCTAAAAGTTGTTTGAGAGGCTGAGAAAATATAGGCTATGGCTAAATCCTTAGAAATGTGCATTCGGAGCCATGTCAGGGAAGTTGCTAAGATTCATTGTTAATAGGAGAGGTATCAAGGTTGACCACTGTCCAGGTAAAAGCCATCACGAAAATGCCGCCACCATCTACCGAGTAAGAGGTCAGAGGATTCTTGGGTAGGATACTATATATCAGTCGGTTCATTGCACAGCTCACTCCAATCTTCACACCAATCTTCAAATTGCTAAGAAAAGACTCTCCCGTTGAATGGAACGACGACTGTCAGGCCGCATTTGACAAGATCAAGGGCTACCTCCTCAACCCACCAGTTTTAGTACCACCCGAGCCAGGAAGACCACTCGTAATGTATCTCTCCATGATGGAGGTCTTGATGGGATGTGTCCTAGGGAAACATGATGAGATAGGAAGAAGGGAACGGGCCATCTAATATCTGAGAAAAAAATTTAATGACTATGAGATGCGCTATTCTCATCTGGAGAAAACATGCCTAGCTCTCGTATCAGCTACCCAGAGGCTTCACCACTACTTGCTATCTCAGGTCATTCTACTTTTAGGACGCATGGATCCGTTGAAGTACCTGTTTGAAAAGTTGGCTCTCACTGGGCAAATGGCGCGCTAACAACTTCTCTAATCAGAGTTTGACATCACCTATGTCACTCAGAAGTCAATCAAGGGGCAAGCACTCACCAATCATCTTGCCAGGAATCCTCTACCTGACTATGAGCCCTTAAGAACCGAGTTCCCAGATGAAGACATCTTGTTCATGACAGAGGACGACACAGTAGAGATGGCGGAATCCTGGGTAATGCATTTTGATGAGGCACTAAATGTCAAAGGTCAAGGAGTTGGCGCTATCCTAATCTCCTTGAAGGGATCACACGTATCAGTTTCCATCAAGCTCAGCTTCCCATGCACAAATAACATGGCCGAGTATGAAGCCTATGCAGCAGGACTACAGGCAGCATTGGACCTGAAACTCACTCACCTTAGGGTATTTGGCGATTCGCAGCTAATCATATGCCAGACAAATGTAGATTGAAAGATAAAGGATGAGAAACTAATCCCTTACCACGAGAACCTCGAGATGAAGCCAATCATCATCAAAAAGAGAAATGACCCGGCCTTCTACCTACAAATTGAGGAACCCCTAAAGCCTGATGATGAGCCACCATGGTTCTCATATATCAAGAATTTCCTTGACACTCATACTTTTCCTAAGGATATGTCCAAGATGAACTGACAGACCATTCAACATCTAATGGTAGGCTATGTAATCTGCGGTGACTGCCTTTACAATGATCTTTCAATGACATTTTGTTCAGATGCCTTATAGAGGATGAAGAAGTCAACATCATGAGAGAGATCCATGAGGGAGTATGCGGGGCCCATGTCAGCTGGCAAATGCTCGCTAAGAAGATCCTACGGCAAGGATACTTTTGGACCACTATGGAATCTGATTGTTGCAAGCACATTAGAAAATGCTACAAATGTCAAGAGCACTCTAGTCTATTGCATGCTCCTGTCATTGATCTACATTGTATGACCACTCCTTGGCCATTTGCCACAGGGGGCCTCGATTTCTTTGAGAAAGTCAATCCAAAAGCATCAAACGGGCATCAATTTATCCTCGTCGTCATCGAATACTTCACCAAACGGGTAGAGGCAGTGTCATATACAAATATCAAGGCCGATTACATCGAGAAGTTTATCAAAAGCAACATTATTTACCGATTTGGTGAACCCAAGGGCATCATCACTGATAATGACACAAACTTCATGAATAAGCGCATCAAGGCCTTTTGTGAGTAGTATAAAATCAACCACCACCACTCATTGCCTTATCGGCCACAAACAAATGGGGCCGTAGAAGTTGCTAACAAGACTGTCGTCTGCATCCTCAAGAAAATGGTCATCACCTATCAAAATTTGAGCGAGATGTTGCCATTTTCATTATGGGCCTACAGAATGTCGATCTGTACCGCTAAAGGGGCAACACCATTCTCCCTTGTGTATGGAACTGCTACCGTCTTATCGGTAGAGGTGGAGGTGCCCTCGCTATTACGGAATTTCTAGTGTGTTGATTTATTGTGTGGTGAAAACAAATTAAAATCAAAGTAAAATAAAGGATTGAAACAACACAACTAAAATATTCCTAGACCTGCAAGATACAAGGTCAATTTGTAGCAAGTTTTAATAAGTAAGAGTTTATCCCATAGGGAGTAGTGATCTAAAAACTAGAAGGTGTATAGTAGACCTCCAGATCTGCTACAGATCTGGCAATTCTAACCTAATCTAAGCAGAATGAGAGTTTTTCTAGTGTCATTAGATCTAATCTACAAAACAAAAATATACAACTAATCTAAAAGATTGAAGAAGATGAATGGTTAAATAAAATACAAAATGGGGGGAAGTAGGCAGCTAGGGGCTGGTTCTTATTGCAAATCCGATCAAGACATGTGAATTTGCAGCAATCCTTTACTTGGCGACAGGCACAAGTGCAAGGTAGAAGAATTCAAACCAAACCAAAATCTTGAACTGATCTTAAGTGTACGATCTATCCACTTGAATGGTCACAGATCTCTCTATAGACTTCATCCAATCCCAATGTTCAAATTGAAATAATAAAACCATTGCAGCCACCATGCTTGTAAGGCTACAAGCACTTACAACTATAATATCAAATAATCCATGTAGATCTTGTGAGAACCACTAGAAATTAGAGATTATTTAGGGCTCTAAACTCAGCTGGTCATTGCTTCAAATAGTTGCAATGCCTAAGCTCATAAGGTAGCATTCTCTGCATAATTCCATATCTCTTCACTAAAAATAGATCTAGAAATCAGAGCAATGGTTGGATCTGCTACAATCTTTCACTTGGCTACAAGGACAAGTGCAAAGAGGAAGGATCCAAGCTCACCTTCACTTTTTGATTAGTCCTAAGGGTGTGATCTGTCCACTTGAATGGTCACAGATCATCCTAGAGATTTATTCTAGCAGTAAGGGTGAAGATTAGAAGATGAAAATTACTGCAAGCACTATGGTTGCAAGGCTACAAGCTCAGGCAACCATAGGTGCATCAGATTTGGAAAATTATAAAGCAAATGAATAGAAAAATTATAGATCTAATGGGATTTTTAAAATAGCATTTCATTAATCAAACAAAACTTACAATGATCTGCCTCAAGCCTATAGTCTGTGCATGAATTCAGAGCTCTTCACAATAAATTTACAAATTTATTTACAATTAGAAATCAGATCTAAATTGCTACCTAGAACTAATCCAACAGGCTGGATTAGGGAGAGAAGGGGGAAGAGAAAAGGAAAAAGAAAAACCTAAAACTAAACCTATATGAGCTAAGGAGAACCAAAGTTATTCTATGGATTCCTTGCCGAGAAATTACAGCGGCAAGGAGTTCTATTTATATAATTGCAGTGATCCAAGTGCTTTGGATTGTAGCCAATCAGAGGAGAGATTTCCAAGCTTGATCCCTATTTTAGAATTCCAACCAATCAGAGAGAAGAAAGGGATCCAATTCAGTTGTGCTCAGCTGAAGCTTCCCGCCAAATATTTTTCTCCCAAAATAGTTTGCACATGTGGGTAGCTATCCCTATTGTGAAGTTCCTAAATTGCCCCTCCCATCCAACAATATTTTACCTAAAAATACAACTCCAGCTGTAGCCTAAACAGCCTTCTTACTTCAGATTTGATGGAGCCCGAGTCGGATCAGCTTGAGGAACCATGGGCTGATGCAGCTTTATTAAAGGTTATTCAAATCTACTGCAGTTCAGCAATGTGGTCGGGAAGATGAATTTCAAGAGGTTCTGTGGTGTGCATGGATATGCAGCAACTTCAGCACCTCTTCGTGAGGATAGAAGATGAAGGTCGACAAGTTTGGTGATGTATTACATTCATTTTGTGAGATTGGCTGAAGGTGTGGGCTGCTAGTGGAGAGGTTGGGTTGGAGTATAGCAACTTCAACAAGATTTCGACAGGATAGAAGGTGCAATTCGAGAGGTGGGCTGAAGGTAATGAGAATCCACTCGACAGGTTTGCAATGGGAAGTTGGGTTTGCTGAAGTGCTCGAGAGGATCTTGAAGTGCACTTCGATAAGATGATAAGGGTGCAGCTTCATGCTGTCGATAGGTTTGAATGTTTAAGTGGTCGACAGGTTGGAGGGTAAGGCTACTGCTCAAAAGTCGACCGGTCTGAGGGGCTGTAGCTTAAGGACTTGACAGGATGTAAGGCTAGACTGCTCGAGATGTTTAGAGCTTGCAGCTGAATGCAGCCGACAAGTTCTTAAGCAAGAGGCTGAAGATGTCGACAGGTTGGAATTTACTGAAGTTTAATTGCTCGACAAAATAGATGGTTTAGTGTTGAAGCTTGCTAGTCTAAAACTTGACAGGTTGAAGTGGAAAGGACTCCTCGACAGGTTGGAGCTCATCTACTCGAGCAGTTGGCTGCAGCTACATGTCGACAGGATGGTATGCATGAAGCTGTAGATTTTGAAAGGTGCTGGAGCTGCAACCTCTCTGAGTCGACAGATCCAATGCATGAGGGCTTAAAGGAGCTCAACAGATTTGTTCGCTTTTTGTTGCAGCCCTTACATGCTTGATATAATTTGCTGCTGCATTTGGAAATGTTGTAGTTGCTGGAAGTGTGCTGAATGTATTGGGCATCTTCTTTGCAGGTTAGCTGTGTGTGCACCTCGACAGATAGGTTGATGCTGATGAAATGGCTGGATCTGCAACTAATGTGCACTTGTAGCTGTGCTGGTATAATGTGTAGCTGCTTCTCCTCTTTAGCTTGCGCACACTAGTTTGCACATGCTAAAACTGCTTTGTCTAATGTGCACCGAGCTAAAAATCAGAAAGTGTTGAGGCTTGCTCAACTCCACCTTGCTGAACCTTATGCAACTGCTGCAGGTGGTAAATCATTTTGTTGTTTTCTTTAGTGTGCCAATTCTTTATGCACCCTGCTGAAATGTGCATCTCTAGCTCTGGATCTGCTCCTTAGCCTAAAATGTATACTTTTGCAGCATTTTGAGTCCTTCACAGCTGTTTGCTTGAATGTGATAAACCACATAATTATCTGCAACTGCTGATGTATATTGAAGCACTTGGTTGCTTCTAATCTCCTCCTCTTTGCACATAAATATGGATAGCTGCATATTTATTCCTAAACTAAAACTAAATACTAAAAAATAGTTATTAAGCACTCTAAGGCTTAGCAAAAGCTAGGTTAAAGGGGTAAAATGTGGTAAAAATCATTGACTAACACACCCCCAAACCTAACCTTTGCTAGTCCTCGAGCAAAGTGAAATATAAAGCAACCAACCTACGAAAATAAATGCCACTTTCATAGGGAACACGGTGGGCACATGCACCAAGCCTTTTAAACCCCTAGGTCATCCCTAGTGGAGGAATGGAGTCTCTTGAGTATTTTCAGTGAAGGTACCCACAAACTTCTCCAATACAATCAGTTAATGCCAATGCAACATGCTAAAACAGAGTTCAAGTAAAATAAAATTCATTCCGCTCCTTGTTCATTTAATTTTAGAGGATTCTCAGCATAAAAACATCAGTTTTAAACTGAAATTCTGCTACAATTCCTTCACTCTCAATCAGCTTATGTGAAGGCATTGTACCTAAAAATTAATGTAGAGCTTGCTTTTAAATTGAGAATTCTATTTGATATTGCCCTAAACAAATTAGATTTCAGACCCAAGTCTTACCAGGGCTGTCACTCACAACAAAAATAAAAGGGTGCATCATTTTGCACGGCTCAAGAGCAGTTACAACCCTCAAATAGGACTGCAAGCATGAGCATAGGGATTGCTCTAATTTCTTAATTTTTTTAACTCTTTTCACCATAGATTAAACAAATCCTCATCTCCACATGACAGCTCAATCAATTTTTAGATCAGTAGGGTCTTTTTGTTGGGTTGTAATGTGGCTTATGGGGGGAAGTTTATAAAGAATAAAAGGGAATGAAAGGATTCAAAATTGAGAAATCAACAAGGTAAGGAGGTGATTTTCAACTTCACAACCTTCATTTCAGCAAAATTCCATCTTGTTTTTGAATTTTCAGAGCCAAAGTGGCCAGCTTCTACTCTTCTTTTTCAAACTATCTGATGAAATGACTTCTCTCTCACTCTTTTCTTTTGCTTTTCTATTTTTCTTTTCTTTTTTGTATGCTTTTTGTACTTTTTCCTCCATCTTTCTTTTTATTGGCTAGGATGCCACAATGCCACT
Organism: Chloranthus sessilifolius; assembly: GCA_021018995.1. Lineage (NCBI taxonomy): Eukaryota > Viridiplantae > Streptophyta > Magnoliopsida > Chloranthales > Chloranthaceae > Chloranthus > Chloranthus sessilifolius. The sequence continues at coordinate 76,605,905 of CM037592.1, read as the reverse complement.
AAGTGTGCTTTCTTCTCTTTTAACCAAACATCAAACCTTGCACCTCTAACTTCACTTATCCTTCATTTCCTGATTTCTTAGATTAAGGGGGAACTGAAACAGGTCAAGGGGTTTTGGGTTCAAATTTTTTAGTTTTTTATCAAAGAAAAACTAGGATTTTCAAGTTTCAAATGGTGTGTATCAAGGGCAATTGAAAGGTGGGGATTTTTATGCTCAAACTGTCCAATGGATGGCCTTACTTCATGTCGTTAATGTCATGAATGATGTCAAGCTGTTTCAACTTGAATTTGCCTAACTTCTAGTGATCAAAACTAGATCCAATCAGCCCTTAGAGTAGAAAAAAATTGCCAAGACACTATTCAAGGAAAGTTTTTCAGGCCCAAATCTCATTGGTTATGGCCTTCCATCAAATTCCTGGGGTATATCCTCACAATTTTCTCTCTTTTCAAGTTCACTAAGCATCAATTTTTTAAAATTCTTGACATTTGCTTCATGAAAAATGTTAGAACTACATCATATTTCAGTTTTATAAAATTTTTAATTTCCCCTTTTTCAAAATAAAATCAGGTGGGAAATCATTTTATTTTTAAAAAATTTTCAACATAGTTGCACTAGCATTAACTTATTTCATTGGCACACCTACCATACCCAAAACTTATGATGAACATTGTCCTCAATGTTTACACATTGAGTAACTAGGGGCAATAGGGTAACAGAAGAAAGGAAAATAAGCAGAAAAATCAAAATTATATGCAGCAGAAAATAGAAGGTAAAAACTAAATATATGAATAGAAAAATAAAAGAAGTATGGTACAAATGAAAGGAAACTATTGCTACCAACAGAAAAAATAGCAAACATAAGTAAGGAACTGAATATAAAAATACAAAAATGCAGAAAATCAGTAAAACTAGGACACACATTAACCTAAGAAATAAAAAATTAGCAAACTAAAAATAGAATTTAAACTAAATTCCTAAAACAGAAAAATCCTAAGACAAAATCATGAATCATCAATGTTAAGGTAAGATCCCCAAGGCAAAAGAAAAATCCTCTGTGTGTGGTAAGTTCCCCTTTGTGTTTTGATCTGAGAAATTGCTGAGAATGTGTATGAATCAATATGAATTTTAAAATGATGAAGCATGGATGTACACAGATAAAAACAGGATTCATACACAGCTGAGATCTATTAATTGTGAAGAAATTTTGAAGGAAAATACAATCAGTGGCTCCACTGAATTTGTAAAACAGTATACGATCCACTACTCATTAACCTTCATGATTCCTCAAAATGAAGGGGCATGATCTTAGTAGGGTCAAATGGGGGTTCATGAATGAAAGCAGAGAAAAGCATCCCATCTGAAAAAAATTTATGTGTTTTATAATGTTTTTTTTAATTTTTTTTATTGATTTTGGATCAGCTAGGGCTAAACAACAGCCCTTATTTACTACTGCTGAAGAGTACAAATAATTAGGATTTTTTATTTGTGTTTTCATTTTCTTCGATTTTTTTTTATTTGGTTTTTGTGGTTTTTTTAAAAAAAATCAGCATGCTAAAATGACACCAGCAATTAAAATCAAGGCAAACACCAAAAATAGTTAAACTGCTGGTTTTAGAGAATTTAAAAATTGAAAATGAATGCAAAGGAGAAGGGGATGCAAACTCAGGCAGATCTGCTCCTACTGCATTCCATTTGCTCCTCTTATGGCGGCTGCTCCAGATCTGTAAAAATTTAAAAACTACAGCAGTATCTTATTCAAGCAAAGTAAATATAATAAGCAAATCCAAAAGAAAAACTCAGACCACTGCCTCATATTTGCAAACAGGCAAAAAGGTGATAGCAACATTTTTTCAAATAGCTAGAAGGCAAAGAATAAAACTCAGAAATTCAGAATTACTGCAGTTCAAAACAGGTTTTCTACACACAAACTGCAGCAAACATTTAATCAAACACTTGGAATGCAATGTACAAATTTAAAATAAAACAGAATTAAAAACTAAAGAAAAATCAAATCTAAAAAAGGAAAAACTCAAATCTACTATCTAGATCAAAATTGCCTGGTAGCGGCGACAAAAACTTGTTGCAGAATTTCTAGTGTGCTGATTTATTGTGTGGTGAAAATAAATTAAAATCAAAGTAAAATAAAGGGTGGAAACAGCACAACTAAAATATTCCTAGACCTACAAGATACAGGGTCAATTTATAGCAAGTTTTAATATGTAAGAGTTTGTCTCATAGGGAGTAGTGATCTAAAACCTAGAAGGTGTATAGTAGACCTCCAGATCTGCTATAGATCTGGCAATTCTAACCTAACCTAAGAAGAAAAAGTTTTTCGAGTGTCACTAGATCTAATTTATAAAATAGAAATATATAACTAATCTAAAAGATTGAAGAAGATGGATGGTGAAATAAAATATAAAATGGGGGGAAGTAGGCAGCTAGGGACTGATTCTTATTGCAAATTAGATCAAGACATGTGAATTTGCAGCTATCCTTCACTTGGCTACAAGCCTAAGTGAAAGGTAGAAGAATTCAAAACAAACCAAAGTCTTGAACTGATATTAAGGGTGTGATCTGTCCACTTGAATGGTTACAGATCATCTTATAGACTTTATCAAATCCTAAGGTTCAAATTGAAACAATAAAACCATTGCAGCCACTATGCTTGTAAGGCTACAAGCACTTATAACCATAGGATCAAATAATCCATGTAAATCTGGTGAGAACCACTAGAAATGAGAGATTATTTAGGGATCTAAACTCAGCTAGTCATTACTTCAAACAGCTACAATGCCTAAGCTCACAACGTTGCAATCTCAGGATAATTCCAGATCTCTTCACTGAAAACAGATCTGGAAATCAGAGCAAGAGTTAGATCTGCTACAATCTTTCATTTTGGCTACAAGCACAAGTGCAAAGAAGAAGAATCCAAGCTCACCTTTACTTCTAGATTAGTCCTAAGGGTATGATCTGTCCACTTGAATGGTCACAGATCATCCTAGAGATTTATTCCAGCAGTGAGGGTGATGCTTAGAAGATGAAAATTACTTCAAGCACTATGGTTGCAAGGCTACAAGCTCAGGCAACCATAGGTGCATTAGATCTGGAAAAATCTAAAGCAAATAAATAGAAAAATTACAGATCTAATGGGACTTTAAAAATAGCATTTTATTGATCATACAATACTTACAATGATCTGCCTCAAGCCTACAGTCTGTGCATGAATCTAGAGATCTTCACAATGAATTTACAAATTTATTTACAATTACAAATCAAATCTAAACTGCTACCTAGATCTAATCCAACAAGCTAGATTAGGGAGAGAAGGGGGAAGAGAAAAGGTAAAAGAAAAACCTAAAACTAAACCTAAATGAGCTAGGGAGATTCAAAGTTATTCTATGGATTCCTTTATGAGAAATTACAGTAGCAAGGAGTTTTATATATACAATTGTTGTGATCCAAGTGCTTTTGATTGCAGCCAATCAGAGGAGAGATTTCTAAGCTTGATCCCTGTTTTAGAATTCCATATGTATTAGAGAGAAGAAAGGGATCCAATTCTCTTGTGCTCAGCTGAAGCTTCCACCAAATATTTTCTCCCAAAACAATTTGCAGATGTGGGCAGCTATCCCTGCTGTGAAGTTTCAAAATTACCCCCGCCATTCAACAATATTTACCTAAAAATACAACTCCACCCGTAGCCTTTATCGAAACAGCCTTCTTACTTCAGATTTGATGGAGCCCGAGTTGGATCAGCTTGAGGAACCATGGGCTGATGCAGCTTCATTAAAGGTTATTCAAATCTGCTGTAGTTTCAGCAATGTGGTGAAGATGAATTTCAAGAGGTTCTGTGGTGTGCATGGATATGCTGCCACTTCAACACCTCTTCGTGAGGATGGAAGTTGAAGGTTGACAAGTTTGGTGATGTATTCCATTCATTTCGTGGGGTTGGCTAAGGTGTGGGCTGCTGGTCGAGAGGTTGGGTTGGAGTGTAGCAACTTCAGCAAGATGTTGAGAGGATAGAAGGAGCAATTAGAGAGGTGGGCTGAAGGTAATGACGATCCACTCGGCAGGTTTGCAATGGGAAGTTGGGTTTGTTGAAGTGCTCGAGAGGATCTTGAAGTTCCCATCGATAAGATGATAAGGCTGCAGCTTCATGCTGTCGACAGGTTTGAATCTTTAAGTGCTTGATAGGTTGGAGGGTAAGGATGCCGCTCACAAGTCGACAGGTCTGAGGGGCTGCAGCTTAAGGACTCGACAGGATGTAAGGCTTGGCTGCTCGAGATGTTTAGAGCTTGCAGGTGAATGTAGTCGACAGGTTCTTAAGCAAGAGGCTGAAGATGTCGACGGTTGGAGTTTCTAAAGTTTAATAGCTCGACAAGATAGATGGGTTAGTGCTGAAGCTTGCTAGTCTGAAACTCAACAGGTTGAAGTGCAAAGGACTCCTTGATAGGTTGGTGCTCATCTGCTCGAGCAGTTGGCTGCAACTTCGGCTACATGTCGATAGGATGGGATGCATGAAGCTGCAGATTTTGATAGGTGCTACAGCTGCAAACTCTTTGAGTCGATAGATCCAATGCATGAGGGCCTGAAGGAGCTCAACAGATTTGTGCCCTTTTTGTTGCAACCCTTACATGCTTGATATAATTTGCTGCTGCAATTGGAAATGTTGTAGTTGCTGGATGTGTGCTGAATGTATTAGGCATCTTCTTTGTAGGTTAGCTGTGTGCACACCTCGACAGATAGGCTGATGCTGATGAAATGGCTGGAGCTGCAATTAATGTGCACTTGTAGCCGTGTTGGTATAATGTGTAGCTGCTTCTCCTCTTCAGCTTGTGCACACTAGTTTGCACATGCTAAAACTACTTTGTCCAATGTGCACCGACGTAAAAATCTGAAAGTGTTGAGGCTTGCTCAACTCCACGTTGTTGAACCTTATGCAACTACTGTAGGTGGTAAATCATTTTGCTGTTTTCTTTAGTGTGCCCATTCTTTGTGCACCTTGCTGAAATGTGCATCTCTAGCTCTGGATATGCTCCTTAGCCTAAAATGTATACTTTTGCAGTCTTTTGAGTCCTTCATAGGTGTTTGCTTGAATGTGCTGAACCACATAATTATCTACAACTGCTGATGTAGATTGAAGCACTTGGTTGCTTCTAATCTCCTCCTCTTAGCACATAAATATTGATAGTTGTATATTTATTCCTAAACTGCAACCAACACTAAAAAATAGTTATTAAGCACTCTAAGGGATAAAATGTTGTAAAAATCATTGACTAACACTCGCTCCGTATACTCCTTGAGTCAGACCTATCCGAAGCTGAAATAGTGAGATCCCGCTTTGAGCATCCTAACCTACTGGATGAGAAAAGGCTACTAGCCTTTTGTCATACCCAAGTCTATCAAAGGTGAATCGCACGCTTACAACAAATGTGTTCGTGGTCGAGATCTAAAGGTAGGAGACAAGACACTGAAGAAGATATTTCAATCCTTGCACGCCGATTCGAGAGGGACATTCAAGCCTAACTGGGAAGGACCTTACGTCATTCAAGAAGTGCTCCCAGGGTACACCATCCACCTCGCCACCATGGACAGAGATCATTTTCCTGAGCCCATCAATGCTAGATATGTCTGACGGTTCTACTCATAGGGTCTCTGCGACAAGGTAAATATTGATAAAACGGATATGTGACTACTCAATGATCCCACAAAAGAGGCCATCATTTCAAAGCCTAGTAGCTAAAAAAATGTCCCTAAATGCTCATACCCTTTGCTACACCCATTGAGACGTTGGCCTTTCTTTCAATAAACCCCTCCAAGGAAAAGAAAATATGTGTACATATACCAACAAAAAAAAAGGAAGAAGAAGAAAAAGAGTTACCATTAAAAACAAAAAAATCGGAAAAGCAAAACCCCAAAAAGAGATTATCCAAAAAAGCAAAAAAATATATATAGAGAAAAGGTGGGGCATGTACAGTCATGATCCCCCAAAGGGGGAAGCATATTATGGCAACTAGAACCCAATCAAGGAAACCCTTTTAACCCAGAATACCTTCAAATTCCTAACCTTACCCATGACCACAATACATCTTCAAGAAAAGCCCTCTTTAAGGTCTACGAGCAGTTAAAGTATCCGTCGAGTCTGCTCAAGCCAAGTTGAGGGACGACGGGAACCCCATCCGGTCTGCTATGACGGAATCGACGTCCATGTCATGGCCTTCGATAAAACGAAAAAAAAAAAATACAAGCTTAAAACAAGATGGACGTAGTGAAAACCCGAGAGGGTGCTATGGGTAAGAAGAGCGAGTTTGTGTGGACCAGGTGAAAACCTAAAAGGGAACCGGGGGTAAACATGATAATCCATGGATGTAGTGAAAACCCGAGAGGGCGCTACGGATAAAAAGAGAGAAACAACGAGCACGACGAAAACTCACCTTGGGCGTTGTGAGTAAGAATGTTGAAAAGAAGAAAAGGTTAAAAGATAATAGGAATGATCCCTTAGTTACCCTCCCGTATACTCGACTCCTGACCGGGCCGCTCATGTTAGCTCAAATTAGGGTCCCAAACAAGAAGGTCTTAAATGACCGCACCGTCAAGCGTATGACCCAGGGTAAAGAGAGAAGGTTGATTCGATCCCAAGGGATGGATGTTCCGGCCTCGGTAAAAGTTGCTAACCTCACTCGAACCCAATCATGTGAAAGAGGGGTTTGACCATGCTCAAAAGAGGAACTGTCATCCCCCTGATAATTAAGGCATCAAACCGAGAAAAAAAAGAGAGAAGAAGAAAAGGAAAAAACCACAGAAAGAGTTAATGATCTTCCCTTCCTAGCACTATGCACACCCTACTCCGGGATGATTGGCTCGATGACCGGAAAGGCCACTTTTATAAAAGATAATACATTTTCCTTTCCCATTTTCACACCCGCACTATGTGCGCCACAGGAATAGCCACCACAAACCCCCAGTTTATCATTTTACGAAAACAAAATAGACAAGATAAAATCCTTATAAAAAGATAGATTTCCTTTTTTTTATTAGAAGTCTGTGCCTAGTTGACACCACATCCCAAAAGATAATATGTGTGGTGTCTAGCTTCTATCTAGACACCAATGTCTACAACACCTCCATCAGGTCTTACAAAGATGTGAAGAGACCAATTTGATCCTAAGTTGGGAAAAGAGCCACTTCATGGTAACACAAGGAATTGTGTTGGGCCATGTGGTCTCTAAAGATGGAATTGAGATAGACAAGGCCAAAGTTGACCTCAATGCAAATTTGCCCCCTCCAAGAACAGTCAAGCAAATCAGATCTTTCCTTGGACATGCTGGATTCTACAGGAGGTTTATCAAAGACTTCAGCCACATTGCTAAACCTTTGTGCCACCTGCTCTGCCAGGATGTGTCCTTTGACTTCTCTGCTGAATGTCTTAAAGCTTTTGAAACTTTGAAAATTTACCTCACCTCTGCTCCTGTACTCTAAACACCTGACTATACCTTGCCCTTTGAGTTGATGTGTGATGCATCTGACTTGGCAATAGGTGTTGTCCTGGGCCAGAGAAAAGATAAGCTGCCTGTGGTCATTGCATATCTTAGTAAATCACTTGCTGAAGCTCAGCTGAACTACACAACCACTGAGAAAGAGCTTCTAGCAGTGGTTTTTGCTGTGGACAAGTTTAGACCTTACCTACTTGGGTATAAAACTATCATCCTCACTGACCACTCAACATTAAAGTACCTACTGTCCAAGAAGGATGCAAAGCCCAGATTGATTAGATGGATACTCCTGTTGTAGGAGTTTGACATCAAAATCAAGGACAAAAAGGGTGTAGAAAATGTGGTGGCTGATCATTTGTCCAGAATTATGTTGGAAAAAGGTGTTGATGACCTTGCTACAAATGATGTCTTCCCGGATGAGCAACTATTTGCCATTCAATCTTTAGTTCCTTGGTATGCACATATTGTCAACTATCTAATAATAGGCACGATTCCTGCCCAGTGGACAAAAATGGACAAAGACTTGTTTTTCTCACAGGTCAAATTCTTTTTCTGGGAGGAAGCTTTCTTGAACAAGTATTGTGCAGATCAAACCTTTCGCAAATGTATTCCCGAAAGTGATGTCCCTAGTATTCTGGCCATGTGCCATGAAAATGCCTGTGGGGGTCAGTTTAGTGGGAGAAAAATAGCTGACAAAGTGTTGCAGTGTGGGTTCTATTGGCCTTCTCTTTTCAGAGATGCCAATACACACTGCAAGACCTGTGAAAGGTGTCAGAAATTAGGAGGGCTGTCCAAACGAAATTCAATGCCTTTATAGCCCATCCTTATTGTAGAACTATTTGATGTGTGAGGTATTGACTTCATGGGCCCCTTTCCTCCTTCAAATGGTTTTCATTTCATCTTAGTGGTAGTGGACTACGTTTCCAAATGGGTAGAAGCCATTGCCACAATAACTAATAATAATCAGGTTGTCCTCAAGTTTATAAAGCAGAATATCTTCTCCAGATTTGGCACTCCTAGAGCCATTATCAGTGATGGGGGGAGCCATTTCTACAACAGAAATTTTGAGAGCTTGCTCAAGAAATATTCTGTCACCCATAGGATTGCTACTCCCTACCACCCACAAACCAGTGGGCAAGTTGAAATTTCAAATAGGGAGATCAAGCATATCCTTGAGAAAACTGTGAGGACTGATAGGAAGGATTGGGCTAACAAGCTTAATGATGCACAGTGGGCTTATAGGACTACCTATAAGACTCCCATCGGTATGTCCCCTTTCAGACTGATCTATGGCAAGGCCTGTCATCTCCCAGTGGAGTTAGAACTCAGGGCCTATTGTGCCCTTAAACATTTAAATCTAGATCTAACTTCTGCTGGTCATCACAGGTTACTACAGCTGTCAGAATTGGAAGAACTAAGGATGGATGCGTATGCCAATGCTAGGATCTACAAGGAAAGGTCCAAAGCTTTCTTTGACAAAGGACTGTTGAGAAAAAGTTTCATTACTGGTGATAAGGTTTGGTTGTTTAACTTAAATTTTTTTTGGGCAAATTGAAATCCAGATGGGAAGGTCCTTACATTGTCATGCATGTTTCCCCATCTGGTGCTGTGGAAATCAAGGATCCCTAGTCTGGGAGAATCTTGAAGGTGAATGGTCAGTGGCTTAAGCCTTATTTTGAAAAACCTGCCGAACTCATGGACACCATTCACTTTCAAGGGGATCCTTCTTCAAACTGATCCACAGGTGTGTCATTACTGTATCATATGTACTTAGTTTTTGGTTGATTTATCTTACTTTCTTTTATTTATATTCTCTAGGATTTGTTAAGTGGTCCTATCTGAATCTGGACCTATCTGTTTTAACTTTTGATGCTTGGTTTGATTCTTACTGCTCTTCAATTAATAGCTTCTGTTGAATGCCTATTGTGGGAGGTTGATTTTTGTTGTCCTTGATTGTATGATTGAGTTTACATGTGTCTAGAGGTAGCCATAGGTGAAGGTCATGCCTAGGATCCAACCACGGCAAACATGCAAAGGGGCAGAACAGAGAGCACATGCTCTTTGTTTTCTACCTGACTATCACTGGGTCCAAAATAGAAGCCTGGGAGACTCTCGCGAGCCTCAAAAGCTATTGCGAGGTTAAAATAGAAGCCTGGGAGACTCTCGCGAGCTTCAAAAGCTATCGTGAGGTTAAAAAGGAAGTCTGGGAGAATTTCGCGTAGTTCACATGGAAACATTCAATAGCTATCGCGAGATTCATGTGTACCTGAGAACCTCTCGCGCGATTCACATAGAGCCATCCATTAGCTGTCACGTGATTCATGTACACCAGCAAACCCCTCGCGCCATCCATCAGCTGTTGCGCGATTCATGTACACCAGCGAACCCCTCGCGCCATTCCCATAGAGCTATACATGTGCTGTCGTGAGATTCAAAAGCTATCATGAGGTCCAACAGGGACCTAGGAGCCGCTCGTGCAATTCAACCGAAATACTACATTTGCTGTCACGAGATTCTAAGGATGTCGCGAGATTTAAAATGAACCTTAGAACTTTTCGCGCAATCCAAATAGAGACCTAGGAGCTGCTCGCGCAATTCAAAGGAATTCATCTCACACTATCGCGCGCTCCAAGGTCAACCTGGGAGATTGTCACGCAATCCAGATTGAATCAACACCTTCGCTAGGTTCATTTCCATCCCTGCGACCAGATGTTCCAAAGCGTGCCGAGCTTCGCGATAAGTATTTTAACCCCATGCTTGGTCCCTTTTCCATTATTTCCTTCCTTCTTCCCTCTGCGAAACCCTAGCTTCTGGCGCTCTTTCCCCTCTCTCCTCCAGCATCAATCCTACAGCTCATCATTCCCTCCACAAATCTACAAAGTTGTTCCTATCATCACACACATCTATTGCCCTCTACTCAGATATATCACGGTGCCCTGTGCGTCAAATCAAACCAAACCCAAAATCTCAGTCTCCAATTCTCATACTAGAAGACAGAGTTAGAAATGGCTCCAAAAATTGCACAAAAGAAAAAAAGGAAGGACAAGGACCCTGCAGAGACCACCCCTAAAAGTCTAAGACTTCAAAGTCACCCAAAAAAGGAAGGGAAGTGGTTGAGGAGGCGGCGGAACCAACCCCTAAGTTCTCTGCTCCTTCTGAGCTCATGATGTCAATTCTATTGGAGCCTGAGACAGCATTTGATCTACCATTTTTTGAGAAGGAACCACTATCTGCCCCTGCCATACAGTTTATGAGCAAAGCGGGCCTGATGCCATTAATGAAAGGAATTCCAGCACTATCCTACCCTAGGCTAGTGCAGCTATTCTATCAGCACATCAGGGTCAAGAAGGACAAAGATGGACAAGAGTGCTTGCTAGTGCTGATTGAGGACTTTGATACGTTAGTGAGCCCCATGGTGATTGCTGAAGTTTTGGGCATCCCAGCAGCATTCGACCCTAGCTGTGGATATGACCTCCCTTCAAGTGCATCGATTGATACAATTTCACGGGCCCTAACTAGAGATTAAAAGCCACAGGGGACTTGATCAGAAGGAGAAAATTAGAACCTGAACTCCAGTTCATTGACCAAGTCCTGCGAAAGAACATATATAGCTCAGGACATCAGCAGGAGAGGAGAACCCCCATTGCGGATGCTGTCTACTCCTTCCACATGGGTCAGACTTCCATGCAGCTTGGCTAATTTTTGAGGCAATGAGAGAGATAGTGGAGAAGATAGGGTCAAACAAGAAGCCTCACACACTACCCTATGCAAGAATCATTACCTTGCTGCTGCTCAAGGGGGGATACAAGATAGGAAGGACTGAGCAGACCACCACCCTTACCCCTACTACCTTTGCCAAGAAGCAATGGGGAATCAGCAGGAGCTTGATGGAGGCCCAGAAGAAGAAGAAAGCTGAGGCTCAGGCTCTGCCCAAGCAAGCAGAAGAGGCAGCCAGATCAGGATCTACCCTTGCTAACAAGATGGTGCCCCCAGAGCCTATAAGTACCATCGCTGCAGCAGCACCCATTCCCCCACCACCTTTTACTCCTGCATCCACTACCCCTCTTACATCCATCTCTCACCCCCCTTTGTTTCCATTCTCCATGCCCACTACCCCGTCACCTGTGCTTCGTAGCTGGGAGGACTCCCCATCCCCTACCTTACCTTAGTACACAGCCCCAATTCTCCCATCAGCTACACATAAACCTGCTAGTCCCCCACTCATCTCCTACAAAAATGTAAGACCACTGAGACCATCCCAACCATCTCCCAGACACCACCCTCAATCCCTTCTATCCCAATTAACACACCCCACCTTACAGAAACCACCACCCCCGCCATACCTACTACATCCCCCCTCACAGACATTGACTTAACCCTTAACACATCCATAGGCTTCCAAGCCTTTCTTTCTACCTTCCATGAAATAATGCCTGCCTACTATGCCCCTCTCCCAGACTCCCCAACTACCTCACAGCATCACTCCCTAGAACCCCACTCTTCCCCTCCCTCCACTTTCCATCATGCACCTTCCTCACCTTTCCAACCATTACCCTCTTCTTCACAAACCCAACCTCCTAGCCCTGACACACTGACCCTTATCCTATCCCTTATCTAAGACATCCAAGCCCATTTATCTATCAATACCTAAAAATAGGATCAGATGCAGATTGAACTCACTTCCATCCAATCCACCCTACACACCTTAACCAACCCACCCATCCCTCAACCACCCACATCAATCCTCCTGGTCCTGTCCGCTGACAAAGAAACCCAAACCGACTTCCCTCCTGACTCACAACCCCCCCCCCCACCATCCACATTACCTTTTACCCCCTTCCCTTTCATACCTTTCATCATTCCCATTTTCCCCATCACCCCCTACTCCCACTGAGCCTATCCCATTCTCATTTCCCCCTATACCCTCCATCCCACCTCTTATCCTACCACCTCTAACTTACACTAACAACAAGACACAGGCTAACCCAGAACCTATCCCCCTTCCTCCACAACTAGACTTACCCCCTGTTACCCCCCCTTCTCCCCACCCAGGACCTATCACAGTTTGGTCCTTCCACTTCCTATCTGCCCATCGCACCAAAGCATCATTTTTACAGTCCCCCTACCCCACCATCCTCCATCACATAAGGGATAATGCTTACCTTGGGAAGGATGTCCTGAGGGGCATGACCAAGCTTCGTCAATCCATTGAGACCCCCTGTTGGAGCATATCGATGAAATAAAGGAGGCCCACAAAAAGTAACTTCTGGGCATCTCCATGGGATGGAAAAATATCCTGGAGGACTATCAGAAGACCAAAGCTATAGCTGAGTACAATGCGCTAAATTTGGAGCTGGAGAAAGCACATGCTGCTATAGAATAGGCGCAGGCCAGAGTGTTTGAAAAGCGGCTCAAAAATGCCCAAGAGATCTTCAGCATCCAAAAGGATATCCATGAGATAGACCTCTTCAAGCACCAAATTCATATTGCCTCATTGGAATCCGCATTGGCTTCTGCCTGAAATGTTCCTCTGTAGCCGACACCAATCTCTGTTCAAATGCCAATCCCAGAGCCCAAAGCTACTCCATCTCCAACTGCCCAGTCTGAGGAGGCACAACCTAAGACACAGCTGCCCCCCTCCCTCACCTCCTACAGAGCAGCCTCTACCTCCCAAGGCCTCTGCTATACCTTCACAAGAGCAAACTTATCCTAAGCAGAGGAATGTTATTGTTAAGAGGTCTGCTTCCAAAGCTACTCCTTTAAAAATTGGAAAAGAGCCTGCTACCCAGTCTAAGGAGGCACAATCCTCTGCCCAGCCTGACTCCACAGCGAAAGGAAAATCCCCAGTGGTCCCCACTAAGGAAGCCAAAGCCAAAGGTAAAGGAAAATCCCCTGTCACCCCCCTACTAAGCGCAAAGGAAAAGCCCCTGAAGAACCCAAGGAACCAAAAGCTCCCAAGCAACCAAAAGTAAGGGTGAGGGCACCTAAAGCTCCAACTGTAAAGAAAACACCAGCCAAAAAGAAAAAGGAAAGGGAGGTAGAGAAGAAACAGGATAGAGATGCCCTTAGGGCACATGCTAAAAAGATGGGCTGGGATTTCTACACAGATTCAGGTTCAGATTAGATCTTAGATTCTAGCTTGTATATTAGGTTTTGTTTCTTGTAACTACGATTGTACATACTTTTCAACTTAATAGAATTTTTTTGGTTTTTGTCTATTGCTCTGTTCTGTGTGCCTGCTTATGTTTGTGTGTTAGTCTTTATTTTATTCATTTTGTCAATCATGGGAGAAGCATTTAGGGAGGTTATGCTTATTTGAAATAGTAACCCATGTGAAGGATCGATGTAGATGGTGGCTGAATAAATTTGGTTAAATACATGCCTCAGGGATTTCAATGGTTTCTTTTTCACATTCATGGGCCATGTCAGGATTGCTTGCGGAGATCCCCAACTCAGTCGCGCGAGAAATGTGCAAACTACTATTCACTGATTGTTCTTCGCGAGGATCCCCGTGCAATACACAGGTTCCCCTTAAATACCATGCCTATATTTAGATATTCATTTACTGCTCATTCTCTTTTCCCAGAACCAGTTGTGTGTTTCCTCTTTCCCCACCCAATATTCATTTATTGCCAAGTTTGAAAAGGGACACAAATTAAATTCCGTCGTTTCATGTTCACCGTCAAACTCTTTTAAAACGGCCATCAGATCTTTTTCATCTCATCCCTCCTATTCTAACCCTAGCCGTCCATACGTCCTCACACCCATGGCGGATGACAAATACTTCAGGTTCCCCATCAAATTCTACTCCATCTGGAAGGATCTCCCACCGCCTAAGGAGCCAGACCCCTTACAATTTCTCTGGGATGAGTATGACGAGGTTCAGCGGATCCTCTCCAAGGAGGAAAAGAAAAAGAGGAAGAAGTAGAAGAGAGAGAAGAAGAAAGAGAAAACTGGATCCACCTGCATCTCCCCCACCGTCTTCCTCACACCCTCCCCCACCGCCTCTCCCTTGATCCCTTCCCCCCCCCCCCATTTAGTCTTTTATTTTACACTCTTTTTGTACCATTTTCATTTTACTTTTAATGATAATTTCTTTGCGTTCTATACTGTTCTTAGCATTACTCAGTTTCTCTATCTTCTACTGTGTTTATTTCTGTCTGTCTGATCGGAATCTGCTACCTGTTCTCACCTTTCAACCAGTGAGGACACTGCTCCGAATGGTTTGGGGGTGTGGCAGTTTGCCAATAGGTTAGTTAATTTTAGTGTAGTAATGGTGGTATAACTGGGATGAATAAAGTTAATTTCCACTTAACTTGATACAATGAGGAAACATGTAAAAATTTAAATATTTTTTACAGACTTTTGAAAAAAAAAAAAAAAAGTTGATCTTGACACCACCATGAAGCTAATATTAAAAAAAAAAAAAGATTTTAAGTACTCAGTGAACCTAAGAGGAGAGAAACAGATGAAAATACACCCCATGGGTTAAATTGGATGACCATACCAGTGAGATTTGGGCCCAACATTTTCTTTTGAAGAGTATTTTTTGCATTATTTCTGCTCTAAGGACTGATTGAATCAAGAATTTTTCATTAGAAGTTGTGCACCTCCAAATCAAAACTAATTGACAGCACTCATGAGAATTAAGGAAATGATCCAAGGCCCTCATTTGGACAGTTTGAGCCTGAAAATCCAACCTTTTCAAATCTGCCCTTTTGTATACACTAGTTGAGCCTCAAAATCATAATTTTCTTTCACAAACACCAGAACACTTGCACCTTAACCTCATTTTTTGTCAACCTTACCCTCACTCTTAGAATTCAGAAGGTAAAGGAGAAGGAGGTAAAGATACTGAGAATGGTCCAATATTCTGTGGAAGGGGAAGAAAAGCAACTTTTGAACAGCTGTGTATCAAGGGCAGTTGGGTGACATTTATCAAAAGCATGAATAAAGAACTAAAAAGAGAAAAAGAAAGAGAAGTCTAGAAGACAACAACATCTAAAAATTGAAAAGAAGAGGAGAAGCTGGCCACTTTGAGTCTGAAATATAAAAAGGAATATGATGTTTTTGCTTAAATAAATGTTGTGAAGTCATGAACCACTCCTTACCTTGCTAATTTCTCAATTTGCATTCCCTTTTTACCCCTTTATTCTTTACACCCCTCAGCCATAAGCCACATTACAACCCTTTCAAAAAGACCTTGTGGATCCAAAGTTAAATGAGCTGTCATGTGGAGATGAAGAGTTGCCCAATCTATGTTGAAAATCCTTGAAGAAGTCAGAAATTAGAAACTTGGCCTATGCTCATGCTTGCAAGCCCATTTGGGGTCTGCAACTGCTCTTGAGCTGCTGAGAATGAGAACACCCTCAGGTTATTAATGTTGAGAGATAGCCCAAGTGAGAATTGGGTCTGAATTTTAACCTCATTAGGGTTGTATCCAACTTGAATTTTGAATCAAAGCCAAGTTGGGTACTGATTTTTATACATTGAAATTCTAATGTTAAATGAATGGTGGTCAAGCAAACACATGTTAGCTTTAAATTTTAAATGGCCTGCAACATTGCTGCAGTTTCCTCTAAGTGTTGAAAAATTGGTTGTGGAATGAAACTTTAAACATTTGAATATGTGTTGTCATTATCTGCACTATACTTAATTGATTTTAATGGTGACGTTTGTGGGTGTCATCACTAAAAACCCTCAGGAGACTTCACTCCTCCACTAGGGATCACCTAGGGGTTTAAAAGGCTTGGTAGATATGCTAAATATACCCGTGATCCCTACGAAAGTGGCATTTAATTACAGCTTTGCTAAGGGACTAACAAAGATTAGGTTTGGGGGTGTGTTAAGACCTGAAAAGTACCACTTTTCACCCCTTAACTTAATCTCTGATTAGGCCCTTAATCATTTAATAAATGTATTTTAAGTCTATTCTGTAGGTAATAAGCAGCAGCTACAAATAAACCCCTAACCATGCCAAGAAGCTCACTGTTGCCCTAGAACTACCTCAGCAAAATGAAGGATGAACCCAGACAGAGAGTTGGCTGAAGCATTAGCACATCAAAGCAGAAATAAACCAAGAAGGATGCCTCGCGCAAATGTCGCAGGGTTCAATTGAACCAGAGATAATGCCTTCGCGCAGTTGTCGCGGGCTTCTAGAGGAAGCACAACAACTGGTCACACAACCCTCACGTTGCTTGCACGCAATTTGTTGACAGAAAGAAATACAAATCAGTCTTCGCACGGTTCTCGCAAAGCTCAGCCATAAGTGAATGAAGCATTCGCGCAGTCTCGCGTAACTCAAAAGAGGAGTTGTTAAGCTTCGCGCGATTCACTCAGAAGTAAGAGCTCCAGGTATTCTTGGGCACAGCTGTCGCACAGTAGCCGTGAGATACAAACTTTCAGGGAAATGCTCGCGCGACCCAGCGACTCATGAACACTGCTTCTTCGCGAAGATCTATCGCGAGATTCACCAAGGGACGAACCGAGCAAGCAATCCCTATGCCACTCAAAGCTGAAAGAGCAATCTTGCGAAAGCCATTAGAATCTCGTGACTGCATGAACTTCAAGTTAATTCTACCCCGTGATGCTAATTCTACCACGCGGAAAGATCTAAAATCTTTTCTACCTACTTCTGCAAGGACAATCTGAGGACTTTCAGCAATTAGGGCATGCACTCCAATGCTCTAATCTCTGTGCACACGCCTCGAGGCATCCAAGGGACAGGAATTGGCTGCAATCACATTGATAAATTAGGGTTTTCCAAACCCTAATGGAGGGGAAGTCGACTGCTATATAAGCCTAAGCCTAGCTTAGGTTTAAGGGCTCTCTTTTGAGACTTAACTTCGAGGCTTCTTCTCGAAACCAACTGTAGAATTACAGTAGGCTAAGGTTAGGGTTTAGGAGTTTTCTTTTTCCTTTTTCTTTCTCTCCATAGTCCAGTACTTGCTGGCTATGTCTTTTGTATGATTAAATGGTATAGATTGTAATGGAGTTTTGTAATAGGATTTATTGCATATATGGGATGATGTTTGTGTTGTGAGTTTTTCTGTACAAGGCTGTTGCCTTGAGATCTTCCATTGCTAAGTTGTATTGTAAGCAATGGAGGATTTTTTTTGAGGTTTTATTTAGATCCAAGTGACCTATGTGTCCAGGGTAGGCACATTGCAGGCCTTCCCCCACCACAGGATCACTTAAATCTGAATCCCTATGGGAGCTGGTGCTGGTAGCCTTGTGACCATGGTGGCGGCAGCAATGATCTTGTTCTGTCTTAGACCTCTATGAGGAAGATAGCCTCTGTGGATAATCTGTGACCATTCAAGTGGACAGGTTATAGCCCTAGGGTGAAGCCAATCCACAGACCTAATACAGATTCTTCTTCTTTGTGCTTGTGCTTGTAGCCTTCAGAGAGATTGTGCAGAGACAGACTCCCCTATATTTGTATAGATCCATCATCAGATTTTAGATCTGATTTGGCTGTTGAGATTGTAGGCTTATGACTGGATTACTGCAGTCTTACTAAAGCAGTGAACAACCATACTTGAAAGCTAGTACTCAAATTCTTACTGGTCCTGTGTGTCCTGGCTTGTGCACTTTGTAGGCCTAGCCCCACACATAGAACTTTAGAGGATGAGGTTCCCATGGATTCTTGAGCTTGTAGGCTAGATGAAGTAGTGCCTACAATGGTAAGCTTATTCTGACCCATCTCTGGATTGTGGTTCCCCAATTTGATAGTCTGTGACCATTCTAGTGGACAGGTTATAGCCATAAGGGATTAGATCATGGCACAGGAGTGAGTTGGATTCTTTTTCCTCTTTGGTGATAATGTAGCCATTGGACAGGATTTCTATAGCAACATATCTGAGTCTGAGTTACAAGACCCATCAGATCTGTACCTAATAACATACTTCTCACCCTTTTATATTTATTTTCTCACTCCACCATTCTTCTTAACCCTCTCTGTGCTTTAGATGTTAAGTTGCCTTAGGATTTAGATTATAGTGACCTTAAATCCCCTTCCATTTAGGATTGCCAGATCTGTAGTCAGATCTGGAGAGCCTACTAACGATAGCTCCCTTGGAGCTTTAGATCAACTTTTCTGTGAAACAAACTCTTACTTATCAAAACTTGCTACAACAGGCCCTGTATCTTGCAGGACTGTGCATATTTTAGGCTTGCTGCTCTGTAACCCTCACTCCACCTTTAATTCATTTTTCATTTACCCCATTCTTATCACTGTCTTCAATAAAGCTAGTATCAAGCACTTAAAATAGACCAACAGTCGCCTTTGTGATGTGATGTCTTGGGGAAGTGATGTCGCGATGGGACTTGGGGATTCTCCCTTTTTTGTCTTTACTGGATGAGTCCTAGTGGGGCTCAATTCGAGAGAGAGAGAGAGCTCCTTGCTTTAGCGATCGAGCTTTCTTCCTTTTCATCATACGGCATGGCAAGTGTTCTCTAAGCTTTTTTGTTCATTTTCAGGTAGTGATGTTTGTGATGTGATATTGGCTGAACGTAGTTAACGATGGGATGCTGGTAGGATATTTGTGTGATAAGTGTGTTTTATTTTTTTCTTTGCCAGATCTTGGGGTTCTGTAAGATCCCATTGTCGTTGCGTCTTGACTGGCTTCATCTTTTGGCGGTGTGCCCACATTTTTGGGAGATTTGCTTTTGGCTTTTAGTGATGGGCCATGAGGGCATGGCTAATTTATTGTGATGGGACTAGATATTGGGGCGGTATCATGTGTGTGCCTTATCGTGATAGGATGTGCGTGATGGGGTTACGCGATGGGGTTCTCCCTCTCTGGTGGGATCGTGAGGGTGTTACGGTAAGGGATGTATGTCTTGCCACGATGGCACTAGGGGGTAGTCAATGCTCCCCGTAGAGCTGCGTGGTGGGAGAAGGGTAAGTAGCTATGTCATTCTTTTTTCTTACAACATGTGAGGCCATGCAATGGGACAGGAGAACTTTGGTCAAGATGGGGTGAAAAGGTGTGAGGGTCGATTAGTTCAGGTATTGCACACTTGGCACATGCTGCTCAATATGATTGCGTGCCTATTTTCGAGCGTGCGATCACAAGTTCAAAGGGTTGTTTTCGTGTGTGTTAGTGTGTGTGATTGTATTATGCGCTCTGATCATAGAGCGCGATTGAGGCGTCACCAGGTCACTGTGGGGGCAACCTTTCATATTGCACGGCTCGTGGGAGTTGCTTGATAGGGTTGCACGGTCTGTAATGAGCGCGTGATCTGAGCGTTGCGCTGTCGGCGAGGGCAATAATTTTATTGCGTGCTCGGTTTGGAGCACCTATTTTGGATTGTGCGCAGTGTGCATGGCGCATGACTGAGTTAAGTGTAAGTGTTATGGTGCGTGATTAGTTCCATACTCTATTTAAGAGAGAGTGCCTTCATTTGTTTTGCATTCTCTGGTTTAGTCTCGAGTTTTACTTTTTCTGGTGTCTTATGTTCCAAAATCCGTGTTTTAGCGATATCGGATGATCTAACCGTCGGATTGAGATGTCATTTCTTCCTATATTCATGATTTTGCGTGATCTTCATCCTGAGGTGATGCTCAGGGATGATATTATTCTAGGAATGGGCAGTATTGGGAATGAGGGCGTTAGTCTTCACATCGATCCCTTTTAGGGAGCAGTGAAGGCAGTGTTGAGGAGATGGCGGCAGAGGAGATGAAGATGGCGAAAGAGAAGGAGTAAAAAGTGGAGGGATGTGTTTCCCAACTAATCCTTCCTGAATCCTCTGATTGGATGCTCCAAGCCAGGGGCGCTGCTCCTCGCTTGGTCTCCGATTTTCATTTTAGGTTGTAAGTTAGGTTTTGGGTTTTTGTTTGGGGTTGTAAGTTCAGGAGGTATGCCTCCGGTGATACTTGTAAATATTTTTGATTTTAAATGAAGAGATGATATTTTTTTTTTACCTATTGTGCTTAGTATACTTGTTTAATGGATTAGTCATGCATATTTGATTTGATTGACTCAGTTTTAATTTAGCTTAGAGTTT
Organism: Chloranthus sessilifolius; assembly: GCA_021018995.1. NCBI lineage: Eukaryota > Viridiplantae > Streptophyta > Magnoliopsida > Chloranthales > Chloranthaceae > Chloranthus > Chloranthus sessilifolius. Next base: position 76,585,404 of record CM037592.1, on the reverse strand, counting down.
TAGGATTCATTTCGAATTTATTCAAGGCTTGTCTCGAGGTTAATTTGCTTTGTCGGGTTTCATTTAGAGAGTTGACTTAGTTCTGTTTGGTTTGTTGGAGGCATTTTTCTGATCCCAAACAACTTAGGGTCTCACATTAGCGAGTTTTTTTATTTAAAGTTTAAGGTACTTTGTTTTTGCCTTAGGTTTGATTTAACTTGAGTTTCGGTCTTTTGTATGATTCACCATGAGACTTAAAAGGTGTGAGTTTTTAAAAGTTCTGGATGATTGTTCAGGTGTTGTAATTTTATTGGTTTGTTTACTTTGCTTTGGATTTGTGTTTCCTTGAAAGGGGTAAGTGTTACGTGATTATTGGTTTATCCAGGTTGTCATGGATTGTGAGTTTTCAAAGGAGGGTATGTGTTTGGTTTGGATTTAATCAGATTGAAAGGGTTTAAAGGTGTGACACTTGTCATTCCATGGTTTAAGGGGCATAGTTTATAACTGTGTGAGCTAAAAGCTTTGGGCTCTTGTTGTTTTGAATCTTATTTCAGGCTTAGAATTAGAAATTTTGGGACATTTTTTTTTATTTGTGATTTTAAGCATTTCTTTCTTATTAATGTCTTTTCTTCCTTTCTCTTTTGTATCCCAGGTACTGAACTCGGAGAGTTGTGATTATTAAGCGGATTATTGAGAATGCAAGGTAGCAGTCGAATTACTGCCATGCTAAGGGAAGAGGTGGAGGAGAAGAAGGTGGTAGAAAGGAAACCCAAGGATAAGGCAGGGTCAGAGTTCTCGCGACCGATGCCTATTTTTCCTCAGTACGTTCTACGGATTCAGCGTTAGTTGCTCCTCCTTTTTAGGGTTTTCAAGGCGAGCTTCCAACGGTGGATCCTACAGATCCTGGGTGGCTTTTTGTGAGCCACTCTTTCTTTTCTACTGGCTCTAGGTGGGGAAAAGTTGACATTGTCAAAATTTGTTTAGGGTGTGTTCCTCCTTCAGGCTTCTCTGAGACTTCTTGTTTCCTGAATAAATCTGGATTCGAGCACTGCGTGAACGTGTGGATTTTAAGTTTCTTATTTTAAGTTGTATATTCAGAGGGTATGCCCTCGGTGTGTTTTGTAATTATTCTTCTTATTTATAAAGTGATTATGTTTTCAATTTCATTTGTGATTATTTCTATTTAGTAAGTTTTGGTTTGGTTTATCTCAATGGCTTGCTTCAACTTGTTTTGAGTGTGATGCTTATTTATTTAAATTTGGTCCGCTCTTATTTATTTTGATTTGGGGTGTGTTGAGAGCAGTTTTTGGTTTAGTTTAGTTTAGGTTCAAGTGCAAGAATGATAGGGGCATTTTTTGTTGCTTTTTTTTTAGTTTGGTCTTAGCTGAAGTGTGTAAGTGGTGGGGGGCACTTTTCTTTTCACTTTTTGAGACGTATATTTTTTCGTCAAAAGTGTTTTTGGATCGGCCTTAGCAAGGAGTGTAATTTGGGTCGGTAATTAGTGTCGAAAGTCTCATAATTTGAGCCTGTGAACCTGCTATTTTGGGCATATTTTTTATGTTTTAGGGAAATTGCGTGCTTTACTCCGAGTGCATAATCAAATTTCACACTGGAATGGAAGTGTATGTTTCGGAGGGTCATTACGCGCCGAAGTACGGTCATTTAATCGGGTTCAGCGCATGGTATGGGGCGCAAGAATAAGGTGGTGGCTGGTTACTGTTGCAGCGACTGTTGGCATTCATGCTCGCGGGTTCGGGCACTTGAGGTGATTACGCATCTGATGGACGACGCGCAACCAGGGGTCTGGTTGGGCTGAGCGGGTGGCAATCCATTTACGCGCTCGAGGATGAGTGCTTGATCCGAATTAAGCGCAGGGGCCATGGTGTGTGATTCGATCAAGCACGTGTGTTCAAGCGCGCAATTTAGCTAGGTCTTATAAATAGTTCAAAAACTTCCCATCCTTCCCGCGTTATCTATTTTGGTCTTCGATTTTCTAGTTTCCTTGTTTCCTTGTGCTCTATTTTTCGTGTTTTCGTGATATCTTGTGATCCAGTCGTCCATTTTAAGCACCCTTTCTTCCATTCTTTCTAGTATTTTGAGTTCGTCGTTCTAGGATGGAGGGTAAGGGTATTGGTGGGTGCAATCTTACAATTTCTGAGTTGGAGAGGATGATAATGTGGGAGGCGATGAGACGTCTGAGGCTTGGACTGATGCTATGGTCAGGGAGGATGCCGGGGAGATAGTGGGAGAGGAGTTACAGAGGTCGACCAAATGGAGGTTAGGGAGGTGGTACCTAAGATTGAGCAGGGTGTAGTTGAGGAGGAGGGTGAGAGGGCTGAGGGTGATAGAGTTGAAGATGAGAGAGCTAAGGAGCACCAGGGTGAGGAGCGTCGAAATCGCAAACACTTCCCACTGGAGGATTTCTTCGCTCGAGGCCGTGTAGGTACCCGTGAGTAAGAGTTTTTTTACTTTTCTAGGCATTTAGGCTACGACATAGACTTATTAGGATCTGGAAACCCCCTTAATTTATGTCGAACCTGCATTGATTATTGATTGTGTACTCACTCATGCATCATGATGACATCTAGAGATAGGTCATGTTTCAATTTAGTTGTTCTTATCATGTTTTGTGTATTTGTTATGAGTTGTTATTATGTTTTTGAGGCATATTTCATTTGCTTTTAGCTCTAGGTCCGTTCGTCTTTCATCATAGGTATGTGTATTAGTCTTATTTTATTCTGCTTGTGTTTCGTTCAATAGGAGCCCTCACTGCTGGCTTTCAGCTCGGCATGGACCGAGTCCCATACTTGGTATCATGCCTTATCAAAGTTTCAGCGAGTGTAGTTATTATCTTTCGGCTTCAGGCCTATCCTGGAGCTGGAGCCCTTTCAGGTCTATCGTGGCCTGATTGCGACGATTCTGGAGAGGTGGAGGGAGGCGCATCAGGCACTTCTCTTTCTAGTTTGCATGATGTTACTGACTCCGGAGGATTGGGTTCACATCACCGGTCTTCATTTTGAGGTTGAGCCGATCACTGGGCAGATGGCGGGAAATTATTTGGAGGTGTGTGAGGAGATTCTGGGTCTACCGTATAGTTTGAGTAGATCAGGGCCGAGTGTAGTTCGAGTCACCTAATTCTTTGATATGTTTGCTAGTGATTTCATCCCTCCTAGGCGTCATTCAGAGGCGAGGGCATCTTACGAGGCACGGTGCATGGTGTTGGCGGGTCCGGAGCCCGTGGTTGAGCCGGGATTGGCTGTGGATAGAGTGCTCCGAGTGTTCTTCATGCACTTCCTCGGTGCGGTTGAAGCTAATAGGTAGAGAAGGAAGGCTAGGGGATCACACACACCTAACCTAGAGGTTTTTAGTGAAAATACTAAGGTATAAAGGGTTTTTTTGAATTCTGGAATTGGTATGGGGATGGTGCACCAAAGGGAGAAAGATCTTCTCACTTAAGCTCTTTCTCTCTTAGGCAAATATTCTCAACCTTTAATCCAAGGGGAGGGAGGCTCTATTTATAGGAAAAGGGTAGGTTAGGAGGCTACTTAGATGCTAATTAGGCTTAGCAATTAGGTAATCTCTAATCTAAGGTTTCCTAGGATTTTGAGAGATGGGAATGTGTGGGAATGGTTTTAATGGTGGATGATAGGTTAGTATTTCAAACCACTTAAAGGTTATAAATAGGCATTAAAAGGGTGCAATAGAACTTGCAAAACACCGCCCAAAGATCAAGATGGTCAACAAGTCAAACCCTAATCTCGATTTTCAGAGCAAAAAACTATAGGTACTGTTCATATGCCTGGCGCAACTAATAGTTGCGCCAAGCATATGTATAGTAATATAGTGATTCACGATGGTTTTGAGAGGTTGTAAACCCGTGAGGGGACCCACTTAAGCTTGGCGCCACTATTAGATGCGCCAAGCCATTTTTGGGCACAAAATGGCTTGGCGTAACTATTAGTTGCGCCAAGCCAAAATCTTGCAAAACTATGTGATTTTCAAATCATGATAACTTTTGCTATAAAACTCCGATTGAGGCGATATTTAGCTCGTTGGAAAGATGGAGAAGTCCTTTTTCCAATGGTATATGACTTCATAGTAGTAGAGTACCTCAGATAGCCCTGTTGCACTACTCTTCATCCATTACCTGGGAAGGTTAGGTTTAGGGTTAGAAGTGGTTCTAAGGGTCGGGATTGGTTTCTAAAAGTTTGGGGTAAATTATAAGAGATTTAGGATGATTCCTAAGGGTTTGGGAAGGTATCTAAGGGTACCATACATGCCATCAAAAGCTCAGAGGCGCCCCTCTCTCGAAATGTGCTTCGATCGAGGCTTGGGCCAAATTTTGCTGTCTATAGGGAGCCTCGGGAGCAGAGTCTAGAATAGCCTACGCAGAGAACCAAACAAGCCAACATAAAATACATCAAGATAAATAGAATGAATTAACCTAAACTGAAGAAACCACACCTGAAACTATACCTGACTCTCCGGGCATAGAGAGGCAGCAGTCGCCTCCCTTGTCTTAAGATCCTCGGCAATCCGACGCTGAAATACCACATAATATTAGTAAACTATTAAGAAAGAAAAATAATAACACCCAACAAACTAATGCAGTGATGCAAATGAGATAAAAGATTGTATGGAACTTATCCAATACTCTAACTCGGCCCGAAGTTGAGCCATCGCGTGATCCTCTGGACTAGAGGAAGCAACTGAAGATGGATCAAACGCCAAAATGGGACCTCCAGCAGCGAGCTCGGCTCTCTATGAATAACAGTAAACACATCAATTCGTGAACTCACGTTAACAAATAACCAAAACTAAGTTCATATAGACACTTATCAATCGATCAATCTCCGATCACAAACTGGCCTCCACCTCTCGGTCGACTAGCTGCTGACTACGTAACAACCCTATCATCACCACGTGAGTGGCAACCTGGGTCTCCCTCTTAGACAGTCCAAAATAAGATGAGACCCCACAACCATGTCAGAAGGACCAGAAGACCAAGTCCATATAATACAAAAAAAAACTAATAAATTAACTCACCAGGAGTTGTTGAGTCTCTGCTAACCAAGCCCCCAACTCATCCTCCGTTCATAAGGCAACTATCTTCCTAAGACAATCGATAATCGCATGTTGAGTGGATAACCAATCCATTCTAAAAATCACATCAAATCCTTATTTCTCTAACACAATCAGATCCACTATTATCTCATGACCTTCGATAGCAACGATGACCATCACACACCGCCTCAGATTTCATCGACATTCGTTGGGAACCGACATCGATCGAATAACTTCCAATGGGTCAGAAATGAATCCCAGTTCTGTCATGAATTGAGGTGTCACAAAAGAGTGTGTAGACCCTGGATCTATCAACACTTGAGCCCTGTGAAAATAGATATCGATGCTTTTGTACATGGGTAACGTACCTAGATGTCACAAACATTCATAATCAATTGAGTGATATAAATACAAAAGTGTTCTAGCAAAATCATCAATTTTCAAAGACTATTTTTATTTTATGCACATTCTTCATCTAAAATACAAAAAAATAGATTGGCAATCCATAGGGATCATACCTTGGGTTACATCATTGTTTGTCCGAACATCTTATGTCGATACTGCATAAGCTCTGCCTTGTACCATAGGTCGTGGAGATCTCATATTAGGTGTTGTTGCAGTAGCTATTTTCATCTTGGGGCATTCCTTAATCCGGTGCCCCATCTTTCCACATTTAAAACATGCTCCCGTGGTCTTTCGACACTCCTCAGTCTTATGCAATTTTCCACACTTTGAACATACATCGATTGATGTGGCGGAGGCAGTACGAGAAGCTATTGGCTATGTTCTTGATACACCCGTTGTTGCCGTGTTTGAGGGATTTAAGGGCCTTTGGGGTCTTGGAGGTAAGGGTGTAGAGTAGAGTGGCCGTAAAGATGTCGTTGGAGTAGGCTGCGATGTTGGCGACATCAAGTATCTTGGTCTTTTGTTGGACTGCTCTAAACTATGTGCATGCATTTGACTCTTCCTACTCCTTTCTTAGTCATCTCTTCTCTTAAATATATTATCAACATCTCGTTCAGCGATGAGGGCCAACCTTATGTGCATACATTGTAGCCTCAAACAAGGAAATCCTTTCCTTAATCACAAGCTTCAGGCTGCAGTCAAACTTTGGGCCTTCATTAGTTCAGTTGCTACTAATAATGGTGTGAATCTAGAGAGTCTAGTGAATTCCGAGTCATATTCACGTACACTCACTTGTCCTTGCTCTAAGGTTGCAAATAAGATTTCCATTTGATATCTCTCAGGTGCTGGGAAGTATTTCTCATTAAAGACTTTGGTGAAGGCTGCCCATGTCTAGGGTGTCCCTGGTGCTCAAATTCTTTGAACAGACTTCCACCATGGGTCTGCTTCACCCTCAAGTTGGAACGAGGCCCAACTCACCTTCTCTTCATCGGTGCATCTGACTCATTGGAGGACTTTTTCAATATGATTTAATCACTTCTCTGCCTCCATAGGATCGGTCTGCCCATAGAAAGTAGGAGGTCTCATTCTCCTAAATTCTTGGAAGCCGGATGGTTGTCTTCTCTCTGCAGGTATCGCCATGGTGTTCACCATGGTTTATAACAACTACTGGTTGTTTCCAATGTTATCCCTAGCTCCTAAAGCATTGCCAACATTATTTCCCACTCCGGAGACAATTTTGTTGTTGTCTATAGGAGAGGCATTTGGACCGGTGGCTATCCCCTCACCATTTGTCACACCTTCTATGTGCATGATCCTTGATCTTCCCCTTCTTGGAGGCATACTGACTTGTCATGACCAAGCAAAAACTCAATCCGATCAATCCTAGTAACCTAGCCTAAGGAAAGATGGAAATTAATGCCATTGTTTCAATCCTAAGCCATAGCTCTAGATTCCCATGAGACTTACAACCTAGCTTTGATACCACCTGTGACGGCCCGACCCTTCACCATACGAATCTCCGGGAATGCCATGTCGTCGGATCATAGAGCATAATCTGAATATAGTGCATATATAGTACCAAGTGCTTGATAAACAAATATAAATGCGAAAGTAGCTAAAATCCATACTATGGCTGGCATATAGCAATTTAGCAAGTAATTTCCATCATTTCATAAGTAAACAACACCATACAGCCCACCGGTGAAGGTCGACCTTCACCAAACTGTGGACAAAACTATACAAATCTGTATTTGGTCTAAATATTATACTATACAAATATCCAAAAGGACAAAATTCTCCACAAGAAGTAGAAATCTACAGAACTGAACTAAGGGAAGAACTCCTTTGGTGACTCTTCCTCCTCCTCCGGATTGTAATCAGGATCCTCTTCTTGTTTCGAATCCCTCTCAAGACCTTCACCTGCAGCTATGACGTATAGTCGAGGAATGAGCTACAATTCAAGCTCAATAGGGAGAAAATAGTGCTAAATTACTCTTATAATTCTTATTCATGATCTTGACACATAAGTAAAATGGTTCAAATCATATCTTATCATAAGTAAATTGAATTTCCGAAACCAAGAGTTAAACCATAGTATCAAAACATATCATTTCATTAATGCGGATAACATACTCAAAACAATGCTAAAAAACATTGCATATTGGATCAAGCAATCTAGACAAGAACAAGAATCAGAACATATCAATGGAACAAGTCATGAGTGTGTATAGCAAGAAACAAAAGGTCGTACTGGAATGTCAAGCCCCTAAGCTATGTTAACAAGGTCACTTGGGCCGAAATGCCAATCCCCTGAGCTGCATTAGCAAGGTCACTTGTGCCAGAATGCCAAGCCTCTGAGCTACTATTGTGGATATTTCAGGTGTTGATTATTGTGTTTGTGGTGAAAGCAAATTAAAATCAGAAGATGAAAGAGATGGATTCAGCACATCTAAAATATCTAGACCTGTAAGATACAGGGTCTTTTTGTAGCAAGTTTTAAAAGTAAGGGTTTGCCCCATAGGGAGTAGTGATCTAAAATCTAAAAGGCAATATAGTAGACCTCCAGATCTGCTACAGATCTCGCAATTCTAGCCTAATCTAAGAAGAAAGAGAGTTTTTAGGGTCACTAGATCTAATTTACAAAACAGAAATATAAAACTAGTTATAAAAGATTGAGGAAGATGGATGGTAAAATAAAATATAAAATGGGGGGAAACAGACAGCTAGGGCATGGTTCTTATTGTAAAACAGATCAAGGCATGTGAATTTGCAGTTGTCCTTCACTTGGCTACAAGCTCAAGTGCAAGGTAGAAGAATTCAAATGAAACCAAAGGCTTGAACTGATCTTAAGGTTATGATCTGTCCACTAAAATTGGTCACAGATCATCCTATAGACTTCAACCAATCTAAAGGTTCAAAATGAAACATTAAAATCACTAGAAATGTTGTGGTTGCAAGGCTACAAGCTCAGGCATTCACAGGGATATTAAACTAAGAAAAATCATATGCCAATCAATAGATCTATTGGTAAACTAAATGGGCTATTCACAAATATATGGATCCTATAGATATCTAATGGCACCACAAGATCTTTAGATTTAATTGAACTTTAAAATCAACAATTTATTGAATCAAACAACATAAAATAACCTTGTTATCAAATCTGTAGTCTGTGCATCAATCCACACATCTTCATGTTGAAATTACAATTGCAAAATAGATCTGAACTACTACCTAGATCTAATCAAACAGGCTGGATTAGAGAGAGAAGGGGGAAGAGAAAAGAGAAAATAAAAGCTAAAACTAAACCTAAATGAGTCAAGGAGAACTAACGTTATTCCTTGGTTTCCTTGCTAAAGAATTACAGCAAAGAGAATGCCTATTTATACAGATGCAGTGATCCATGTGCTTAGAATTGCAGCCAATCAGAGAAGAGAGTTTTCATTTTAGTTTATGCTAAACCCTGTGTTTAGCATTTCAACAAATCAGAGAGAAGAGAGAGATCCAATTTTGTTATACAGCTAAAGTAGTTTGCTTCCCACCAAGGACTTGAAAATCAGTTCTTGCCCATGTGCAGACTTCTCTTGTGCTTTGGAGTTCACAAAAATTCCCCTACTGACCATTGATATTTGCCCAAAATAACTCTTGCTACAGCTTTTACCAAAACAGCCCTCTTACTTTAGATTTGATGGAGCCCGAGTTAGATCAGCTTGATAGGTTGAGATGGCTTGAAGCATTTAATGGACATTAAAATCTGTAGCTACAGCAGTGAGGTGGAGAAGATGAACTTGAGAGGATGGAGTACCTTCTCGACAGGTTGGAGGTTGGAGCCTCAAAAGATGGCAGCTCCAAGTGTATTCTCGTGAGGATGGTAGTTGGGTTTCGAGAGGTTCCAATGCAGGATTCTAGAGGATGGGTAGAGGTGCATAATGTGCTCGAGAGGTTGGCTGGTGTGTTCCATCCATTCGTGAGGTTGGCTGAAGGTGTAAGGTCTGTTCGATTGGTATTAAGGCAGGAATATCTACAGGTCGAGAGGTACTGAAGCTGCTGGTCGAGAGGTACTGAAGCTGTAAGGTTCCTTTCGTGAGGATGTGGGAGGATGAGAGCTGAACGTCAATAGCTACTAAAGCTGCAAGCTATCTAGTCGAAAGGATGGCTGATGGAAGCTGCAAGTCGTGAGGATAGAAGCTGCTGAAGAGAAGATCTCGAAAGGTTTCCTGAAGGTGTAAAGGTTCCTTTTGTGAGGATTTGGGAGGTTGGCTGGAGCTGTGCTTGAAATGTCGACAAGTTTAAAGCTTGGAGGCTGCACTCTTCGACAGGTTGGTGAAGCTTCAGATCTTAATGTTGCTTGAGGGGTTCATGACTGCTGGAGTGTGCATCCGATGCTCAAGCTTGAACTACAGCATCTGCCAATTGATCGATTTTTTTAAGCATGCATCTTCAGATCTAAGTGAGCCTATATATATATATATATATATATATATATGTATATATCTGCAGCTCTGTAATTCTGCAGCTCGAGTGCATGGAGGCTGGCTTCAGCATAGCAGTTGCTCAAGAGTACAGCTTTGAGGCTTCATGGTAAGTTGGTGCAGTTGCTTGTGAGGACAAATCTCTATTACTTGCAGCTGCTGGCTTCCAATCTTCAAGTATTGTAGCTGGTTTTCCAACAACAGCAGCATTTGGCATGTTTGAAGGACTGGTTTCTAAGCAGATTTAACAGTTCCTCTGCACTCTATTGACCTTTGGGCTTCACCACTCATTCTCAGCTAGACTTCTAAGGTACCAAGCACACTAAATTGCTCAATGATGTAAACCACCATCTCATGGCTGTATAGCTTGTGGGCCCAAAATTGAAAGTGTAGCTGCTCCCATAGACACAAAGCTGAATTTCTAAGCATGCTTAGACCTGGGCTGCTTTGGTCTGTCATTTCTTCCAACACTTTTTTCTAGGTCATGGACCTCACTTCTACCATATGTAAAAGTTGATTCTCATCTCCTCTTATTGGCACCTTTAGCTAAACAACTGCACTAAGGATGCAACTTCTTCCTTACCGCAAAACAATGTTAAAAAGCAATTATTATTCATTCTAAGCCCTAGAAAAAGCCAGGTTAAAGGGGTAGAAAGTGGTATATTTAAGTGCTCAACAGCTATGTTAGTAGGGTCACTTGTGCCGAAAATCCAAGCCCCTGAGCTGCGTTAGCAGTGTCACTTTTGCCGAGACGAAATAGATAACAAAGATTTGAAACAATTACATGTAGTCAAAAAAATATACCAGATTAGAATGTAGGAAGTTGGGGCTTATCAAATCGACTACCATGATATATCAAGATATGGAGGGCAGAAAACATGTAAGTCATGTGTGAAAATCAAGTTGTAACATTCCAGTATTTCAAGATTCCATATATAACATTACTGGAAAATATAATGCATATAATAATTGCATCAGTGGCACGAATTTGAGAGAAACGTATAATCTGGCAAGAGTATTCTTCCCTACCTTAATGCCGAATTTGTGTGAACACAAACGCTCTAATCAAAGTAGAGTTTTCATCGATGGTCTCCCGTGTTTACCCTAAAAAACACATTGTTCATGTAGTAAGTGTTAATGAACAATATGTGGCATAACCAGAGGTTTCCAATGCCCATAGAGGACAAAACCAAGGCTCATAGGAATAGAGTACCTCGCTACGGTGAGCTACAGTGTTGCCGCGGCAAGGTCTTCAGGTAGTCATGTGGCACTTAGACTCGTTGCGGCGAGTTTGGGCAAAGCCGAAATGGCCGAAAATTTCATGTAGCTCTCGCCTGCCTTTGGTTCTCTCTTCCAAGACCGAAATCCTAATTCTTCATTCACAATTTATCCTAATTTCATAATCTAATCGTAATTTATGACTTTTATCTTAATTTTGTCATGCATGCAACATTCTGAAACATCGAAAATCGAGGAATTCAACTACAATACCCTCAGTCCTTCGATCTTCGGAATTTCTTTGCATGGAAATTCAGAATGGACTACCATTTGATCCCTTGATCATGGGATTTCAATAATTGTATAGTGCGGCGATGTCGACACATCGGCGATTCTTCAAGGATTATCGCGGAGGTTTCTTCCAGAAGATCACAAAAAAATCCAAAGGTTTGAGGTCCTCAATATGGAAATCGGTTGGGGGTTCTCTAATAGAGGAAACAAGAGGGAACTTATAGGGAGCTCTCTCAACTCTCAATCTCTCTTTCGATTTCCATGCAGTTTATGCGTGGGAATGATATAAGTACTTAGGGTCTGGGTTTTCTGTATAGCTTATACACTAACTTGGGTGTTACACATGGATCTTGGTTTCGTGTACTGCCAAGACACCAATTTTAGTGTATTAGTCCATAAAAGTAAAACTTAAAATTGAAGCTCAATGCTCCCAACAGGTTTTAACCCCTTGACCATGTGCTTGCTAATTCAACTCTTTACTAGGGGTGCTATCAAGGGTTTGTGTCGCTACCTACGCGACTTATTATGTGTACTGGGGTTACAATGGTACCTTTTTATATATAAAATACAATGATTGCTTTCACACGGATGGTGTCGATTTTACACAGGCGCTATAGACTTATACATATCTTAGATGAAAAAAATTAGGCTCAAATTTTCTAGGGTGTTACAGTATCTCTTCTTTCTCTCATCTTTCAGACTGGTTCTCAGTATGAGTGGATCGTATCTGCGTATGATCGTCTTTCTTACAACATTTTGTGTTGACTTTCGCAAAGATGATCACTTTGGCTCTGTTCTATTATCTCTTCTGAATATCTGCACATTGAAATCTCCTTAGTAGCAAACTGAGGTCTAGCATAACCAAGTTAAGGGTGATAAAATGGTAAATTATGTGACTGATCACACCCCCAAACTTGAGCTTCGCTAGTCCCTAGCAAACAAGGAACAGTAAACTAATCTATGACTACAAATTTAAATGTAACTTTCGTAGGAAGAACAATTGCATTTAGTAGATGCAACAAGCCTTTAAACCCCTAGGTGATCCCTAGTGGAAGACTTATAGTCTCTTGAAGGTTTTCAGTGAAGTTACCTACAAACTTCAAATATTTTTGGATTTTTCAAAGATTTTTTTGAAATAGAAAATATAAATTCTATACTACTATTTACACTAACTAATTATCAGTCACTCACTAGATCGTTATTATGTTTTTCATAAATACGAGTCCATGTATATATGACTTCTCATCCTAGTAGTCATCCTTGATCAAGATCCTTGACAATTTTAATTCATGTAAAGCGTGGAGTGTATGTGTATCAATGACAAGTTTATTCATCATATATTTTTTTAAACTGCAAATTTAGAAAATCTTTTCATCCAAACTCTCACTGAGGCATACTCTCTAAAAGATTATTGAAATTTTTGGGATCTCTCAATATGATGTTCTTTTTTATAATATCAAGGAAAAATGACTAATAAATAAATCTCATGAAAAAGATAATCTATTCTATTCATAAGCTTATAAGAGTTTCCATAGTATGTATCATGCACATCTCTACTAGACTCATGCTATTCAAACCGAAGATCAAAAAGGTCTTTCACAGCTTGTAATTGGGCTATGGGTTAAGAGGTTCCAAAGAAGGGTAGAAAAGATTCAAAAGTTTCGAGAATTCAGCTCATCATTTACCTATCTTCTTCTTCTCTTTGTTTCTTTTCTACTTCAGTAAGTATCCAAAAGCTGAATAACTTCTTCCCATTTACTTGTATTTTCTTTTCTTCTTTTGTTTTTTTTTTTGGTAAATCCCATTTTCTTCAGTTTATTTTATTTCAGGTATCCTCTTGAAATTTCCTTTGAAATCTTTTTGCTTCTTTTTTTATAGAATCGTATTTACAATTTCTCCTCTTTCTTCTCTCCCATATTTTCTGAAATTGTATTTTTTTCAACTGTACCCTTTTTTGGCTTATCCCTTATCTATTATTTCACACTCCTTTCACTCCCTATTTCTCCCTTTCATTCTAAATTCTCAGAAAATAATAAGGTTAAAAGATTGAAAGCTTTTGGTAGTACATATGGTTAAGGGTTTATAAAATTTTGGTACAAATATATTTAGTTTAGGCTTCTAATATGGGTTCCTGGGATAAATATTTTTTTTGGGATTTTTGCCCCAAGGTCCGATCAAAACATACTTAGGGAAATGCTCACCCCTGAGCTGCCGATAGCATCATTCTAAAACCTTTAGAGCCCTTTCCGAACCCTTAGGAATCAATCCTAGCCTTCCTAGACCCATTAGAACCCTTCCCGGACCAGCCTTGAACCCTCCTGAATAGTGGTTGGAAAGAGAAGTTCTAAAATTTGCTGAAATCTCTACTAGAGCTGGGACCTATGCCATTGGAAAGAGTATGTTCCTAGCTTTTTAACGAGTTATGAATCGCCTCAATCTGAGTTATATATCAAAAGTTGTGATGATTTGAAAATTGGGCAAAAATGCAAGAATTTTACCTAACATTTATAATATACACGCTAGGCCATTTTTTGCCTGAATTTGCCTAGCGTGTATATTTTGGCCTAGTGTGTCTACAAAACTGGCCTTCTTCCTCCTAAATAGAATTCCAAAATGGGCTCCGAACTTCTAAGAGACATTGTTCCTAAGCCTAGCATGTATAAAACTTACAATGTTTACCCTCAAGGCACCAGCCAGTGCAAAAGCCCAAATCCGCTCCCAAAGTTTATACAAAACCCATTGCAATTGAAATAAACTATCTACAGACAAAAGATCTTAGCCAACAAATGCTAAGTTAAGAAAGAGGAAAAGGAAAAGGATGACCTAACCCTAAATGACCTAAGCACTCTCGAGCTCCTAGCCAAATTAGGTTAAAGGGGAAGATGATATTTCATATAAAAATTATAACTTATATACACATTGCCCAAAGAAATATCTTGCCCTAGCCAATAGGAGAAGAGGAAGGGAAATGCCCCATTTACCACTACTGTCATGGCTCCTTTGCAGCTCTTGGATGCCTCGAGATGTGGGAAATAGATTAGATCCTCGGGGGTGTGTGTCCTAAAAATGGGAAAATCTTCAAAATGTCCTTGTGTATGGACTGAGAAGGCAGGAACCTGAGCTTCACGAGGATGAGTGCTACATATTGGCCTCTCGCGAGACTGTCACATGGTTGGTATTGCAGTTAGAGGAGCCTCACGAGGATCACTTGATATGAATATAGCAGCTTGCGCAGATGGTGCTCCAGGTGGCTCAAGTCGCAAGGATGTCACTAGGCTGAATTATAGTTCGTCAAGCTCTCGCAAGGATAAACTTCGAGCTTCGCGAGGATGAGTGCCAGGATGACATGCGCTTCTTGCGCGATTGGCTCTATCTTTGAAGCGCGCGGGATCTGTGCGAGAGTTGTGCGAGAATATTTTCTAGGGCTCTCTCTCTTCTTGAGCTACGCGAGATGTATGCGAGCCATAAGTCTGCTTTGCGAGATTGTCGCGAGACATCCTTCTGGTAAATTTGGGCCTTGTGAGAGTCACTCGAGACCTGTGTGAGGCTTGACATTTTTCTCCTCAGCTGTAGTGCATATGTTGATACAGCAGTGTTGGCTCATCTTTCTCTTATCTGTCTGACTTCTAGGGCCCACTTCAGCAACCACAATGGTCACCATGGTGTGTACCACCATGGTGTATCCTCTATTCTTCCATCAGCTGTAGCCCTTGGCTTTAAATTTCTCTCTTCTTGGCCTCAAAATGGGGACTGTTGCACTAAGATGCATTTATTATTATTAACTGCAAAAGACACTCAAAAGATGATTATTAAATGTCTCCTAGGTGTAGTTAAGGCTAGGTTAAGAGTGAAAAATGGTATTTTTCAGTGCTTAACACACCCCCAAACCTAATCTTTGCTAGTCCTCGAGTAGAGGGAAAATTAAACAGCTACTCTAAAAATTTAAATGTCACTTTCGTAGGGAGCACGGATGCATGTAGCTTATGCATCAAGCCTTTTAAACCCCTATGTGATCCCTAGTGGAGGAGTGAAGTCTCCTGAGGCTTTTTAGTGATGATACCCACAAACTTCTCAATTAACACAGTTAAACAAAGTGCAAATAGTGGCCAATCAGTTTGTAATTAATAAAGTTTCATTCCACCCTTGCTCTATCAAAATTAAAGGTGTTCCAAAATAGTATATGCAAACAGTTTAGCACCTCAGTCATGCATGCATGCTCATCACATCCAATCAGCTGACACCAAGAAAACAATATGTGCAAAACAGTACTAAGCTTACTAGTAAATCAAAATTCAAGTTCAAATAATGGCCCAATGATTTCAATCTCAGACCCAATGCTTACCAGGGCTGTCTCTCACAAATGAATTTAACGGTGTACCATTTCACACAAGCTCAAGAGCAGTTACAGACCCCAAATGGGTTTGCAAGCATGAGCATAGGCATTGGCTCCTAATTTCTGACATCATCAAGCATTCTCACCATAGATTAGACATTCCTTTATCACCACAGGATAGTTCAATTGACTTTGGATCAACAAGGTCATTTTGATGGGTTGTAATGTGGCTTATGGTTGAGGTTTATGAAGAATAAAAGGGATAAAGGGGATTCAAAATTGAGAAATCAAAAGGTGTAGGAGGTGATTCATGACTTCACCTGCTTGAATTCAACATACTTCATCTTCATTGACATTTTTCAAATTCAAAGTGGCCAACTTCTCTTCTTCTTTTCAAATTTCAGATTAAGTTATCCTCTTGACTTCTCTTTTCCTTTTATTTGTTTTTTTTTTTTTTTTTTTTTATAAAATGCCACAACTGTACCACTGCTACACTCTTGTTTACAGTTTGCTTCTCTTCTTTTCATCCACCAAATGTTGTGCCTAGCTTGCTTATCTTCAACTCCTTCTCTTTTACCTTCAAAATTCTCAGAGTGAGGGTAGGTTTGAATCAGGTCTACAAGTTTAGGTTCAAGTACTTTGGTATTTATTGAAGAAAAATTGGGATTTAAGGCTCAAAGAGTGTATGCAAAAGGGCAGTTTCAATGGGTTGGTACTTTAGGCTCAAATTGACCAAATGAAGGCCTTGATTATCTCCTTGGTGTTATGAATGCTGTCAAAAGTTTCAACTTGGGGTGTTTAACTTCTAGTGAAAAGGTCTTGACTCAGTTAATCCTTAGAGCATAAAAAGTTGCCAAAGACACTCCTAAAAAAAAAATTTACAGGCTCAAAACTCACTGGGCATGGTCTTCAATTAAACTCATTGGTATGTTCTCACCTTTTTCTCTCATTACTGGTTCACTAAGCACTGATTGTGAAAGGATTCTCTTGATGCTCACCTCATGGAAGTATTTAATTTTTTCAATGGATTTAAATGTTAAATAGTCTGCATCAGTTTTAAATTTTTCTCATTTTCAATATTGCTTAGGTGGATTCCACGCTATTTATTACACTTAATCAAAACTGTTGTTCTTAGGTTAATAACTTCATTGGCCGACCCTGCCATACCTCCAAATCGGAGAGGAACAGCGTCCTCACTATTGCAAAGAGTAAGCCATCAAGGGCTGCAGGGTACAATCATAAAATATAGCCCACAAAGCATCAAAATAACATACCGAAAAGAAGAAAAGTAAAACTAATGCTAGGAAGTGACAAAAAAATTTGCATTCATAAGAAATAGATACAAGACACTACAATTTAACAAACAAGAGACAAGTGTATAAAACCTAAGTACAAGCTAACTAAACTGACTCCTACTCTGAATCTGAGTCTGAGCTCAAGACAAAATCAGTTGTCCAGGCATGCTTTTCTGCATATTTGTTCTTCTCTTTCTTTGCTGTGTCAGCACTGGTAGCACCAGCCTTGGTTCTTTTTACAGCTGGCTTCTTGGGCTTGATGGACACTCCTGCTAATGAGGGTGGTTTCATGACTGAGATAGTTGCTTGGAGGGTGTCTACAAGTTTTGCCAACTACTCTGATTTATGCTTGTACACTTGTTATAAATTTAGGGATTGCATCACCACTTGCTCCAACCTCTTCTTTTCAACTCTATGCTCTAGCTTTAGCAGGGCAATCTCAGCTAGTAATGGTTATTTTACCTTGGCGTTGAGCTTAGCTACCCCTCTCTTTACATCTCTCATGATATAGGAGCCTGCTACCATAGCTTGGGTGAGGGTGGAAAATGGTGGCATGGGATTAGAAGAAGCAGGAACAATGGCCCTTTCAGTAGGGTCCTCAAATGTAGGGTAGGGAGTGGATGAGGATGATGGGATAGATAATGGAGATGGAATGGTTGGTATCAGCTTCTCCTCACTAGCGTCAGTTTGAGTGTACGTGGATGTGAAGATGGGTAATAGCTCCTTTACCTCAGGATCAGTTTGGGTGGAGGAATAGGTAGTGGAAGGTAGGATAGGGAGTAAGACTTCTAGTTCAGGGTCTGTTTGAGTGGAGGTAGAGGTGAAAATGAGTAAAATGGGTAGCTCTTCCTCCTCAACATCAGTTTGGGTAGAGGTAGAGGTGAAGGTTATGGTGGGAGGGGCAGCTCCTCTACCTCATGATTAGTCTATGTGAAGGTAGAGGCCAGGGTTGGTTGGATCAGCATTAGCTCCATAGGATCACAGTCTGTCTGTGTGGCAGCAGTTGCTGTTGTCACTGGTTCGAAAGGTTGGTGTGAAGGGAGTGGAGTAGGTATAGGTAGGGGCAAAGGGGTAGGTGGTTGGATTGGTGGGGTGGAGGTTTGAAGACTGGTTTGGATTGCTTGAAGGCAGGTTTGCATGGTAGCCCAGTTTTGGGTATTGGCCATGAGTTGGATTTGTAGGTGTGGTTATTAAGATTGGTTGGAAAGGGGAAGTTGGGGCATGGCTAAAGTGGCTGGGTTGTGGGAAATCAGGGAGAGGTATGTATTGATACCTGATGTCTCCAATAATAGAGTCCATCATGGTTGTGTATCCCTCAATGGTGAATGGTTCTTGGTCATGGGTGAGGAAAAATTGAATGGAATGGTCAAGGGGGTGAAAGGTGTCAGGTTCTATGGTTCCAGAGGTGGTGGGTGGTTAAATGTCTGTGGCCATAGGCTCACTGTCATGGTATATGACTGGGGATGGTGGGTCTTGACATGGGCTAGGGATATCAATTGGCTCAATGCTTGGTGTAGGCTGGGGTAATGGAATGGGTACAAGGCTTGGTAAAGGTGCTGGTAAGGTAATGGGCATGGTAGGTTCAGTGGGTGCTTTGGATGGTTTAGAGGCTCTCTTTGTGTATTTTCTTTGGATGGGTGGGGTGGGCAGGTTAAAAGGAAATGTGAGTTGATCTGAGCTGGTAGGGATGGAGATTGTGGTAGGTGTGGAGGGTGGTAAAGATGAAATGATGGGGGCAGGTATAGATAGTGGAGGGTACTGAACTGAGTTGGCAGCAGGGCTGGTAGTGGTGATTGCTGATGTAATGGGGTGTGGGATGGTTGTGCTAGTAGCAGGTGGAGTAATGGAAGGTGGAGTGGTTGTGAATGGTGATGGAATGGGGGGTGGGGTTGAGGTGGCAGCAGGTGATGTAATTGTTGCAACTACAACCATTTCTTGAATGGTAGGTGCTGCCTCAGACTCCTTATCCTTCTTCTTCTTTATCAGGGATATGTTGATTGTCCACAGTCTCCTTCCAAATTCAACTGGGGCCAAGGTCTCTGATTCCTCCCCCATCTTCAGTGAGTAACCTCCCCTTTTTAGCAGTGTTATAATCAGCCTGTTGTATGGTAGTGCATGGGGCTTTTGCACCTTGAGATGGATGTCCATCATCCCTTCAAAGACCAGTTGGGCTACATTGAAGCAATGCCCCTGAGAGAAGGGGTAGATGGCATCAGCTAAGGGTGCCCTTCTCTCCTGCTGGTGCCTAGTCAGATAGATGTTCTTTCTCATAACTTGTTCATAAAAAGTAGACTGGGCTCCAAATATCTCCTCCTGATGGAGTCTCCTGAAATCTTCTTCCCTTGTGTTATCTTCTCAGCAATCATAGCAATAGGGGCAGTTAAAGGTGTCCCCAAGGTACATTCTAGGTTATAGGCCTTTGGAATGCCTAAAGCTAAGGCAATCTCAGATGTGCCCACTATCATTTCAAAGTCATCCACTAAAATTAATAGCACTAGGTGTTCTTTATCATATTTCTTCACTATGATGTTCTAATAGAATAATTGAACTAACCTAGGGTACACTAGTTCATTGAGATGCTTCAGTAGGGGCACCAAGGACACCTCATGTAGGAACTCTATAGATGGAGCAGTTGAAGGTTCCTTCTCAAAAAATGTCTTATGAAAAGTATTCTCAGGCTCCAATTTGATGGCAGCCATGAAGTCACTGGGAGTGGTTAGTGGGTTAAACTCAGGAACCACCTCCTTACCCTTTTTCTGCTTCTTAGATTTTTAGGGCTCTTAGCAACAAACCTAGCTGTCTTCTTTGGTGCATTCCTTTTCTTAGGATTCGCAGTTGGGGGTGTAGGGGCATCAGAGGCCTCCATAGGAGAGGATTCAGCAATCCTCACAGATTTCTTAGTGGCAGTGGGAAGCTTTGTTGGTAGAGGGTTCAACAGAGCATCTTGGCCTTCCAGAAATGGGAATTTGTCGGCCATTTGACAAAATCCAAAGTTATGGCTCTTGAAATTTAAAACCTAGGTAGGTACAGCTCCACTAATGTGTATCAACAACTAAGTCCTCTCAAAATTTCAACTATTACCCAAAATCATTAACAACACAGATCACTCTTGCACAGATCATGAAATCAGATTATCCAATGTAGACTAATGCCTAACAACACAAATTACATAGCTCACCCAAATCACACATGCAAATTCACTAAACCACAGACAATGTAGACTCGCACACTTAGATTCAGATTCTCTAAGCACTAACAACAACTAACACAGATTTCAAAAACACACAAAAGCACACTTAAAACAAGAAATGATAGAATTTTAACAACACACAAGACAACGATTTTATAAAGTGTACATGGCTATGGATCACTCATGAGAGGGAGGTTCTTGAAGATACATGGTTGCAAAGGACTCCATAGAATTTTCTACACATAATTTCAGTCTCTGACCATTCAACTTCATGATCCTCCCAGAAGTGGGTCCATTATCTCCATAGCCCCAGATGGGAATGCATGAAGAACAGTAAAAGGAACATCTCGTTTGGTTCTTAGCTTTCCTGGGAAAAATTTTAACCTGGAGTTGAACAACCATACCTTAGCACCATCCTCAAAGTCGTTTCTCAAAAGGCTCTTGTCAAAGAATGCCTTAGCTTTCTCCTTATAGATCCTTGAGTTGGCATAAGCATCTAATCTTAGTTCCTCCAGCTCAGACAGCTGCAGCTTCCTATGTACACCAGTAGATGTTAGATCCATGTTTAAACTCTTAATAGCCCAAAAGGCCTTGTGCTCTAACTCTATTAACAGGTGACAAGCTTTTCCATAGACTATTCGAAATGGGGACATTCTAATTGGGGTCTTATAGGAAGTCCTATAGTCCCACAATGCATCAGTCAGTTTCACAGCCCAATCCTTCCTTTTAGTCCTCACTGTCTTCTCCAGGATGTGCTTGATTTCCATATTTGGAAATCTCCACTTGCCCACTGGTCTGTGTTGTTGATTCTAAGTGTGCATGATTTGTGTTTTGAAAACAGATTTGTAAATGATGAATTATACTGAATTTGGAGAACTAAAAAGAATAACGAAATATCAGCACAGAAAGAACTTAATTAGCCTGCAAGATCAGGACCAATTGTAGCAAGTTTTAAATGTAAGTGAGTAAAAGATCGTCCACAGGGAATTGATTTAAAATATATGATAAACCTCCAAATCTGAGCTACCAGATCTGGCCTCTAATCCTATCTACAAAGCAAGTAAGATAAGAGTTTGAATTTGTCACATTAACTAAGTTACCTACAAGTAAAATGTAAACTAAATGATCCAGATCCGAGTTGGGGGAATTGGAAGTAAAATTAATAAGAATGGAGAAATAATAGTTCACTTAAGCTTAGTAATTGATTGCAGAATGAGAACTAGTGCAGCACAGTTAAGAAAGTATCAAATCTTCATCTGGCTACCAGCTCAGATGTAAGAGAAAATAATCCAATTCAAGGATTAGAATTGAGTTGAACTTATGGCTATGATCTGTCCACTTTAATGGACACAGATCATCCAATAGTCTTCAATTCGAATTCCTGATTCAGAATAAGAAACACCACTACAAATGTTGTGAGAAATTAGGTTATAAACGCCAATTTTCACAGGGATAATGAATTAAGGGAAATTGCTTATAAAATAGTAAATCTAAAGGAATCTAATGAAATAAGCAGATCACAGGGAACCCTTAACACGAATCCAATTGAGAACGTACGATTCATAGCAACCTTTTCAAATTCACCATTACAATTAAAGAGCATAACTTAAAAAGCTCTCGGATTTGTAGTCTTGAATACAATTCTCACGTGAAGTACAGAGATATCTCACAGGTCTCAATTACAAATAAAAGCTATGCTATTACAGAAATTTCAGACGAGCTATCTGAAATGGGAATGAGGCAATAGAAATGAAACTCAAAATCTGGATGCCCAAATTGGGCAAATGGTTCATCTATTTATAGTTTCCCCCAAGTCTGGCTCAGATGTGTATCGACCAATCAGAATTGGTTAGATCTGTATCAACCAATGGGAGTCGAGCACAAGGATCCAGATCTGTTTTGGCCAATCAGAACTGCTTGATTTGGTTCAACCAATCAGATGACAGAAGCATCAATTCTGTTATGTATTCCAAAAAATTGGCGAGAACTTCTAGAAGTTCTAGCCAATTGATTTCATCTTCGGGTGGTCACATGGGGTGGAATATGCCTTTGGTTCTTGCTCAGAATCTTTCGAAATATCCCTGGGTTTTTAAATGCATTGGGGCGCATGCAAAAGATTACTGAATTACCTTTACAGATACTCAGAATCTTCAGAATACCATTTCGCATAGTTTGGGGAACTTTTCGCAAGGTACTGTGACTTCTGAAGCTCTTTTCGCACAGTTCTGGTGCTGTTCGCAAGGAGTTCTCTTCTTTTCGAATAGGTCAGAAATCCTTTCGAAGAGTTCAGGTGCTCTTCGAAAACTAAGCCTGGAGCTTTTAGTTCATTTCGCAAAGTTCAGGTTCTTTTTGAAATGTTCAGATTCTTTTCGAAATGTTTAGATTGTTTTTGAAAAGCACTCTGTAATGCATTCTTCTGTTCGAATAGCTCCACACCTCTTTCCAGGTTACAATCAGGCCTTTGTCCTCTCTAGTTTAGGCATTTTGACAGCTCGTGAGGTTGCCCCTTCTCTTTCTTCCTTTGGATCAACATGGATCATCATCATTTTGGCACTTTTAGGCTGCTTTCATGGTTAAGCCTGTCTTTATTGTTAGCTCTAACACACGCACTTAAGACACTTATTTAGTTCTCTCAAGGGTCTATCAAGGCCCAGGTTAAAGGGTGGAAAATGGTATTTTCCAGTCTTCAACACACCCCCAAATCTAAGATTTGCTAGTCCCTGAGCAAAGAGAACATTAAAATAGAATGAAAAGCCACTTTTGTAGGGAACACAGTTGCATTTAGCATATGCAACAAGCCTTTTAAACCCCTAGGTGATCCCTAGTGGAGGAGTGAAGTCTCCTGAGGGTTTTCAGTGAAGGTACCCACAAACTTCTCCAATAAATTAGTTAATATCAATGCATTTCTGTTAAGGCAGACTTTTATCCAGTTAGATAGTTTACGCCTACCAAGTCAGAATAACGATCTTCAAGAAAACATCAGTTTAAAACTAACATTCTGCTGTAATTCCTTTTACCATTCACTCAGTTTGTGTCAAGAAGTTCTTTAGAAGAAAAATCAATAAAAAGTTTGCCTTCTATTTGAAAATTCAGTTTTGATGTTACCTCAAATAATTTGATTTTAAACTCAACTCTTACCAGGGTTTTCACTCATAATGCAAATAGGAGGGTTGTACTATTTCACACTCAGAGCGATTCTGATCCTCAAATAGGGTATGGCATAGGCTTTGCTTTTCAATTCTGAAATCACTGCTCTTGTCACCATAGATTACACAAATCCTTATCTCCATGTGACAGCTCAATCCATCATTGTTCAGTAAGGACTTTAACTTGGGTTGTAATGTGGCTTATGGGTGAAATTTATCAAGAATAAAGGGGTGGACTGGAGTTCAAAATTGAGAAGTCAGTGAAGGTAAGGAGGTGGTATGGACACCTTCTTTATTTCAGCACAATTTCATGTTCTTCTTTGAATTTTCAGAGCCAAAGTGGCCATCTTTTTCTCTTTCTTTTTCAAACTTCCAATGAAATGACTCCTTTTTTTTTTTTTTTTTTTTTTTTTGAATACTTTTACTAACATGCCACATTTCTTTTGTTGATACATCATTGCCTTTAATTATTTTTCTTGTTTTACCAAACTGTTACCCAACTCTCCTTTCTTCAGCTTCCTTTCCTTTACCTTATGAATTCTCAGAGTGGGGGTTAGGCTAAATGAGGTGATGAGGTTGGTTGATGAGGTTTCAAAGAAATCTTGGATTTACAAAGCTCAACTGGTGTGTATCAAGGGCAGTTTCAACAAGTGGGGCTTTTTGAAGTTCAAACTATCCAAAAGGAGGCCTTACATCATGTCTTTAATATCATGATTGCTGTCAAGCTATTTTAACTTGGATATGCGTAACTTCTAGTGACAGTAAGTAGGTTCAAACAGTCCCTAGAGCAAAAAAAATTGCCAATTCATATCTCCCAAGAATACATTTCAGGCCCAAGTCTCACTGGGTGTAGTTTTCTATCAACTTCCTGAGATACATCATCACTGTTTTCTCTCTTTTTAGGTTTACTAAAACATCAATTTTTATTTTGAAAATTTTCTGACATTCACTTCATGAAAGAATTGGAATTACACTAAAAAATCAGTTTTAAAAAGTTTTAACTAATTATTTTATCTCCAAAACAACAGATGTGAAATTATTTAATCTTCAAAAATTCTGCTGTGATCATAGGCTGTACTGATTTTAACTAATTTATTGGCTGCCACACCCCCAAACCAAAGATGAGCAGTGACCTCACTGGTCCGAAATACATTAGCAAAGAAGCAATCAAACAAAAAGCATAATGTCAGAGAAGAAAGAAAAGGAATGCACAGTAATTACTAATTAACAAAATTTTAACAGAAAACCAGAGGTACATATCACAGACCCACAAAACAAACATGTACAATGTAATCTAATAACTGGGGTCAAAATCTGTATCATAAGTTGGTTCAATGGGATCAGAACTGGAGTCACTGTCAGAGTCAGAACTAGAATCAGTATTGGAGTCTGAACTCGATTTAGCCTTCTCCTGGATTGTGTTTTGCAGCTCGGTGTATTCCTCAGATTTGATCTTTTTGGTGAGGCCAATATACTTTTCAAGTCTAGTAGCCCTCAATTTTTCCTGTTCAAGCTGTGCTTGCAACATGGTGACCTTGTGCTGCTCACTCCTAACCATCTGAAAAGTTTGACCCAGCAGGTCCTGCATCTTTTCTCTCTCAAATTTCATGAACAACTCCAATTTCTGATTGTGGTCTTCATAAGGGGGTCTAATGTAAGCTTGCAGATCAGCTAACCCCTTGAGGACATCGCGACAGATATAAGGGTTCTCTTCCATTGCCCTTTTGAGAGTGGCATATCTGGGAATGGGAATGGAGTGGTAGGGGACCAAAGGTATTCCAGCAGTGGGAGAAGAGGAGTCCAAAAGTATGACCTCAGGGTCTGTTTGGGTGGCTTGATCAGCGACATTAAGGATGGGTGTAGGTGTATCCAAAGGTAGTGCCTCAGGTTCAAATTGGGTAGCATGATCAGACACAGTGGAGATGGGTGAATCTAAAACTATTACCTCTGGATCTGTTTGGGTAGCATGGTCAAGAACAATGATCATGGTTGTTTGGGATGTGGAGGCTAAGGTTTGAGAAGGAATTTGTCACCATCATTGTCTGTGTTGATCTGTAGTTAGGCTTGGATGGATTGGAGAAAGGTAAATATTTGGCTAATTGATTCAGGTGTGGGTGTGGTATGCAGAATAGGGGCTGGTAAAATTGAAGTAAATGGTTGAGGTGCAATGGGTGAAATGGCTGTAAAGGGGGAAGTAGTCAAATGGGTGAAATGAGGAGGGTCAGGTATAGGTACAGATTCAAGCCCAATATTCTCCAAGATAGATCCCATCAGTGATGAATAGGCCTCTCAGAGTGAATATCTCGTGTTAGGGGTATGAGTTATTTTGTGTATGAGTTGAATGGGCAGGTGATCCTAGGAATCTTTGGAGAAGAGGAGTGCTAGGAGATTGTTCAACAAAATCTGGGGCTAAATCTTGGACATCGTTAGGAGAAATTGGTGGTGTGAGTATGGCTGGAGTGGTTGGTGTAGAGGGGAGTTTATGTTGGTTATGGGAGATGGGATTCTTGGAATGGGTGAGGGAATAGGAGCTGCTAGGTGAAGTGGGTAAGATGATAACTTCTTCAACAATGGGTGCAAACAAGAGCTGGTCACCACAGAAGGATAGCTTGTTCAATGTCACCTGCTTGAAATAGGTGCGACTAAAGAGCCTGGTCACCAAGTGGTCCTGTAAAGCAAATTCTTTGGCAGCTGCAGGGGCTGGCTCAGGTATGGTAGGTTCAATGGCAGCTGCAGGGGTTGGCTCCGCTTTCTCCCTCATTCTATTCAACATGGTTTGGCTTGTAGTCCAAGCTTTTTTCCCAAAAGCATGAGGAGATATAACTTCAAATGGCTCTTGCTCATCAATGTCAAATTTGGCTCTTAGTAGGGCTGTGATCAACCTAGCAAATGGTATTCCAGCTAACTTCTGCTCCTTTTTCAGCTTAGTACTAATATCAGCCATGGCTTCAAAAATCAACATAGGGGCATTGAAGAATTGCCCCTTAGAGAAATGAAAGAGAGCCTCTAAAATTGGTGTCTTTCTTTCCGGTCGTGCTCGACATAAAAACATCCCCTCAAAATAGAATCCATCAGCAAAAATTGAGGTGCTAAGTCTCTCCTCATTATGGATTGTCCAGTTCCAACTATGCCTTGGGTTAAATGTGCAGCCATTTCTCTAAAGGCGGCTGCTTCTTGTGTGGCCAACGGACCAGCAGGATCATATTGAAATGGTATCCCCAAAGCATTTCCAATGTCTTCATAAGTGATAGTTAAATCGCAATCATCAATGAAAATTACAAGAGTAGGGACATCAACATCCTTCTCTGTCACTTTTACCAAGTTTTGGTACCATAATCTCACCATTCGTGGATAAATTTTCTCTAGAAGAGGGGTTTGGATATTGCTCAGTGAGGCATCCCTAATGTATTTCAAAGATAGCTGACATTCAGGTTTATTAGAGAAAAAGTTCTCATAAAAAATAAGCTCTGGAATTAGCTTCTGAGCTTCAATGAATGGGTTTGGCAGTACCAAATGCAAAGGCAGAGGAGGAAGCTCAGGCTCAGGACTAGCAGCAGCTGTGGGGGTGGGTTCCTCATATCTAACCTTCTTTCCTTTCTCAATCCTGTTTGCTTTATCCATCGATAGTTTCCTTTTAGCTAAGGTTTTTGCTTTTCCTTTTGGGGTGGGCTTGCTAATTTTCTTAGCAGAAGATTTTGGGAACATTGCAGCCAGTGATTTTTCAGCTTTCCCCATTTAAAACTTTGTTTGAATCTCCACAATGAATGCTTATACCAAATTAAATTTTGCAAAACACAAATAGAGGAAACGCACAGAAAAATACCGAAATCTAGGGTTTTGGTTGAACTTGTTGATCGCTTGATGAAGTCCACTAGAATCAGAAGCAAAAAGTCCCTCTCTTCAAGTGTAATCCGTCGAACAAATATGAAGAAAATTGGGGCTGAATTCTAAAAACACACAAGGAAAGAAAAAGGGTTTTCTGTGAAACAGGACGCTCTGAGAAGGCTTTCGAATATGAAACCCTTGCTTCGAAAGGGTTTAAATATGCTCAAAATGATATTCGCAAAGTATCTTTGAAGTTTTCGAAAAGTTTAAAATAGTCCTTTTTACAAAAGAGAATGGCATCAATACCATTCGAAAAGCAAATAGCTTCAGAACCAACTTTTCGAAAAGCAAAAGGCTTCAGAAACAACTATTCGAAAAGTAAAACATTCTTTTCGAGTAGTTAGTTACAGGTCCAGATCCTTTTCGAAAAGGAAATTAAACTTTTCTAAATGTATTTTTTTTTCTTTGCGAATTAATTTTTCACATATTATAACTTCTCGAATTGAGTGTAAACAAGACTAAAAACAGAGAGGAATAAACTATGCAAAAACGACAAAACAAACATGAGTAAAATACATATGATGTAGTTGTTTAACATAAGATTTATAGAGGCTCATGATGGTAGATGGTCAGCATAGGCTCCAGGGTATTTTCAATGCATGGTTTGAGCCTTTGACCATTTACTTTCAAGGTTCTCCCATCACTGGGGTCCATAATTTCAACAACTCCAGAAGGAGATGCGTGAATGACAGTATATGGCCCTTCCCATCTGGATCTCACCTTTCCAGGAAAAAACTTAAGTTTTGAGTTGAATAACCATACCTTGGAACCAGCTATGAACTCTTTTCTCAGCAGATTTTTGTCATAGAAAGCCTTATCTTTTTCTTTGTAAGATCTTGCATTAGTGTATGCATCCATCCTCAGCTCTTCCAACTCAGCAAGCTGCAGTTTCTTGTGATTACCAGCAGTAATAAGATCCATGTTCAAGGTTTTAATAGCCCAAAAGGCTTTATATTCTAACTCCACTGGTAAATGGCATGCTTTGCCATAGACCAATCTGAATGGGGACATGCCAATTGGGGTTTTATAGGCTGTCCTATATGCCCATAATGCATCATTCAGCTGAAAGGACCAATCCTTCGTCCTTCTTCGATCCTTTCAAAGATATGTTTGATTTCTCTATTGGAAATCTCCACTTGTCCACTGGTCTGTGGATGATATGGAGTAGCTACTCTATGAGTCACAGAGTACTTTTTCAATAAAGCTTCAAAATGCTTACTACAAAAATGGCTTCCCCCATCACTAATAATAGCTCTGGGGGAACCAAACCTGGAAAAGATGTTGTCCTTTAAAAATTTCAGAACCACTCTATGATCATTGGTTTTAGTGGCTGTGGCTTCAACCCATTTGGATACATAATCCACAGCTACTAAGATGAAATTACAACCATTTGAAGGAGGAAAGGGACCCATGAAATCTATCCCCCAAATATCAAACAACTCGACTACCAAAATAGGCTGTAAGGGCATTGAGTTTCTCTTAGAAATGCTACCCAATTTCTGGCAGTTCTGACAAGACTTACAGTGCTGCAGAACATCTTTGAAAAGTGTAGGCCAATAAAATCCACCGAAAACCTTTGTGAGTTTTGTTTCCACTAAAATGACCTCCACAGGCCTGTTCATGACACATGGAAAGTATGCTATGAAAGTTTTCTTCAGGGATACATCTTCTTATTATTTGGTCTGCACAAATCTTGAACAGATAAGGATCCTCCCAAATAAAATGTTTAACCTTTGAGAAGAAAAGATCTTTATCTATTTTATTCCAGTGTTGAAGAGTTTTTCCAGTAGCCAAAAAGTTGACTATGTTTGCAAACCAAGGGGTGTGTATACTGATAGCAAAAAGTTTCTCATCAGGGAAAGACTCATTGATAGGCAGTCTATCAATCTCAGCAGTTAGAATTCTAGACAGGTGGTCAGCCACCACATTTTCCACACCCTTTTTATCTTTAATCTGCAAATCAAACTCTTGTAATAGGAGGATCCACCTGATTAATCTTGGTTTGGTATCCTTCTTAGACAATAGGTATTTCAAGGCTGAGTGGTCAGTGAACACCACTATTTGTGAACCCAAAACATAAGACCTGAATTTCTCCAAAGAAAAAACAATTGCTAGCAGTTCCTTCTCAGTTGCTGTGTAATTGAGCTGTGCATCAATCATTGATCTACTGGCATAAGCTATGACATGAGGCAGCTTATCCTTTCTCTGCCCAAGAACAGCTCCCAAAGCATAGTCTGATGCATCACACATCAGCTCAAAAGGCAGTGAATAGTCTAGAGACTGTAGTATTGGAGCTGAAATCAAACAATTTTTTAAGAATTCAAATGCCTTCAAGCATTCATTATTGAAAATAAAAGGGACATCTTGGCACAATAAATGACAAAGGGGCTTGGATATTTTACTGAAGTCCTTAATGAACCATCTGTAAAATCTAGCATGTCCCAGAAAGCTTCTGATTTGTTTAACAGTTTTAGGAGGTGGCAAATGTGTAATTAAATCAATTTTTGCTCTGTCCACCTCAATGCCCTTGTGGGAGACAACATGGCCAAGGACAATGCCTTGGGTGACCCTGAAATGGCTCTTCTCCTAGCTCAAAACTAGATTGGTTTCTTCACATCTCTGTAACACCAAGTTGAGATGATGTAAACACTGGGTAAAACTGTCTCCATATATTGAAAAATCATCCATAAAAATCTCCATAAATTGGTCAATCATATCAGAGAAAATGGAGTACATGCATCTTTGAAAGGTAGCAGGAGCATTACAAAGACCAAAAGGCATTCTCCTATAAGCAAAAGTGCCAAAAGGGCAAGTGAATGTGGTCTTTTCCTGATCTTGTGGATACACAGGAATCTGGTTGTAACCAGAGAAACCATCAAGAAAACAGTAATAAGCTTTTCCTGCTAGCTTATCTAAAATTTGATCAATGAATGGAAGAGGGAAATGGCCTTTTCTGGTCATTGTGTTTAGTTTTCTGTAGTCAATACAGACCCTCCAACCAGTTGTTTGTCCGGTTGACATAAGCTCACCAGAATCTGAGGTTACAACTATGATCCCAGATTTCTTAGGTACCACCTGTGTAGGTGCCACCCAAGTGGAATCTGAAATGGGGTAAATGACCCCTGCATCCAACAACTTAACGACCTCTTTCATGACCACTTCTTGCATATGAGGATTCAGCCTCCTTTGCATTTCCCTAGAAGGCTTTGCATCTTCTTCCAAATGAATTTTATGCATGCAAACAGCTGGACTAATTCCTCCCAAATCAGCAATAGTCCAGCCAATTGCCCTCTTATGCTATTTCAATACAATCAACAGCTCTTCCTCCTGCTCCTCAGTGAGGGAGGAAGAAATAATCACAGGCAATGTTTTATGGTCTCCTAAAAACACATATTTTAAATTTTCTGGCAACCGTTTAAGCTCTACATCAGGTGGGCTGAGTAAAAAAGGTAACAAAGGTACCTTGGCTATTTGTGGAACAGGAAGAATAGCTGGTTTCCATGAAGAAAACCTTACTATTTTTTCCTGAGTTTCCTGCACAGCTCTGACCTCCTCCGTCTTTGAGGCACCAGCTGTCTCTTTCACAACATTTCTCCAAACATCTTTAAAATCTGTGGTTAAATCTTCATACTGCAAAAGCTATGGTAAAGTCTCTTCTACCAGTTCATCCAACAGATCAACAAGAAAACACTCCTCAGAACTGAATTGAGGCTATGTGACTGCATTGTAAACATTTAACTTCACCTTCATATTTCCAAAAGAGACTTCCATTATACCAGACCTGCAATGAATGCAAGCATTGGCTGTAACCAGGAATGGTCTCCCCAAAATGACAGGGATGAAAGTTTTGCTTTTTGTAGGTTCCATCCAATACCAGAAAATCAGCAGGGTAGAAAAACTTATCTACTCCTACCAACACATCCTAAATCATCCCAACTGGTTTTCTTTCAGATCTGTCTGCTAGTTGTAACACCACATGAGTGGGTTTTAACTCTCCCAAACCTAGTTTCTCATATACAGAATATGGAAGCAGGTTGACACTAGCACCCAAATCTAATAAAGCCTTTTCAATGGTATGTTCCCCAATAATACAAGGGATTGTGGGGATTCCAGGATCTTGAAATTTAGGAGGTGTGGTAATGGATAAAACCTGATTAACTCTTTCTACAGCAAAGACCTTCTTGGATAACTGTATCCTAGATTGTCTTTTGTGAGTGCAAATATCTTTCAAAAATTTTGCATATGCTGGGATCTATTTGATTGCATTAAGCAAAGGTAGATTTATCTTGACTTGCTTGAAAGTCTCCATCATTTCATCTATTTTTGTGTTCCCTTTATCAAAAGGAAATGCAGATTTCATGGCGTGGGAAAATGGTAAATGAGGAACTAGTCCTTCATTTACAGCTTTAGAAACATTATTAGAATATTTATGATTTTTCTATTTTTCATTTTTTTTATTTTTCTGAGGTACATCAGCACCCCCAATGCTAACATCATGCTGCTCCTGCTGCATATCTCTAGCAGTTTCCTCAATTTCTTCTTTTTCCTTTTTAGTACCCACATTGTTATTTACAACTCTTCCACTTCTCAAAGTAGTGATAGCTTTTACTTCTTCATGTGAAACAGAAGCCTCTCCAACCATGAACTGTCTTTTAGGATTGTTCAAAGGTTGGCTAGGTGACCTGCCTTCCTCTCTTTTAGCTAAAGTATTTGCAAGTTGACCCAATGTGTCCTCAATCTTCTTTATGCTCTGACTGTGAAAGTTTACAGTCTGAGTTAAAGACCCTAAATTCTGGAGTGAATTTAGAACTTGATCTTCAAAAGAAGGGGATCTGGAAGGGGTTTGAACTGGAGCAGATTGCTGTCCAGGTTGTTGTGGAATGGGCTGCTGAAAATTTGGCTTGGTATAAAAATTCTGCTGATAAGGCTGAGCAGTTTTGAAAGGTAGTTGGTTCTTTGGTTGCTGCTGCTGTTGTGATTGATAATTGCCCTGGCTCCACCTTAAATTGGGGTGCCCTCTCCATGCATATTCATTTGACTGCATCTGTCCAAATGATTGGGCAGCATGAGCTTGCTCCACTACTAAATCTGGGAACTGTGGTGCAGCTGGACATTGATCAAGTGAATGAGTAGGGGACTGGCATATCAGACATGCCTCCTCTACTCTTGCAACCATTGGATTTTTAAGTGAGTCCATCAATCTATCAAACTTTGTGGTTAAATTATCCATCTTCCTTTCCAACTCATTCACCTCATAAATCTTTCCTTTGGTGGTTTGCTGATTGTTCAACCTAGCAGGATTCTCAATGTCTCTTGACAAAGATTCCTGTTGAGTTGAATTTTCACCAATTACTTCAAATAAATCCCAGACCTCCTCAACTGTTTTTTGTAAGTAGGTGCCTCCACAGGAAGCATCTACCATGTTCTTGCCCTTTTGATCAATTCCTTGATAGAAGCTTTGAACAAGCTGCCATCGGGGAATTTGATGATGAGGGCATTGCCTTAACAGTTCTTTAAATCTTTCCCATGCTTCATGGAAAGTTTCAGTTGAGTGTTGTGAGAAGGAAATAATACTTTGTCTCAACTGGCTGGTTTTAGACATAGGGAAGTATTTGGCTAAAAATTGATACTGCAAATCATTATAAGAAGTGATACTATTTGGTGCCAACATAGACAACCATGCTCTAGCTTTGTCCTTTAATGAAAAAGGAAAGAACCTAAGCTTTATTGCCTCTAGACCCAGTCCAGCTATGTTGAATGTGGTACAAAGAGACAAAAATTCATCCACATGCTTGTATGGATCTTCCTTACTCAAACCATGGAAGGAAGGAAGCATTTGGATAGTTGATGATTTGATCTCATAATTTCCTTCAACAGTAGGAAATTGAATGCAAAATGGGGAATTATAGGCACTAGGTGCAAAATAATCCCTCAACAGTCGAGGTTCTTCACCCATAGTAGCAGTCTCAGCAAAATTCGGTGATGTTTGTCTGGTTCGTAGTAGCCTTTCAACATCTAAATTCAGAGGAACAATCTCAGGATTGAGAGTCCTCCTACCAAACATACAACACAGAACAGAGAATCAAATTATGCACAGCAAACCTTCAGAAATCCTTTTAAAGTAGATTCCACGCTCAAAATGTATATGAATAACTGCACAGATTTAAATAATAGAATAGTTTAGCACTGGTGTAATAAAAATAAAATAAAATAAAAACTTAGGTCTACCTATTTAAAACAAATTCCCCGGCAACGGCGCCAAAAACTTGTTGTTGATTCTAAGTGTGCATGATTTGTGTTTTGAAAACAGATTTGTAAATGATGAATTATACTGAATTTGGAGAACTAAAAAGAATAACGAAATATCAGTACAGAAAAAACTTAATTAGCCTGCAAGATCAGGACCAATTGTAGCAAGTTTTAAATGTAAGTGAGTAAAAGATCGTCCACAGGGAATTGATTTAAAATATATGATAAACCTCTAGATCTGAGCTACCAGATCTGGCCTCTAATCCTATCTACAAAGCAAGTAAGATAAGAGTTTGAATTTGTCACATTAACTAAGTTACCTACAAGTAAAATGTAAACTAAATGATCCAGATCTGAGTTGGGGGAATTGGAAGTAAAATTAATAAGAATGGAGAAATAATAGTTGACTTAAGCTTAGTAATTGATTGCAGAATGAGAACTACTGCAGCACAGTCAAGAAAGTATCAAATCTTCATCTGGCTACTAGCTCAGATGTAAGAGAAAATATTCCAATTCAAGGATTAGAATTGAGTTGAACTTATGGCTAGGATCTGTCCACTTTAATGGACACAGATCATCCAATAGTCTTCAATTCGAATTCCTGATTCAGAACAAGAAACACCACTACAAATGCTGTGAGAAATTAGGTTACAAACGCCAATTCTCACAGGGATAATGAATTAAGGGAAATTGCTTATAAAACAGTAAATCTAAAGGAATCTAATGAAATAAGGAGATCACAGGGAACCCTTAACACGAATCCAATTGAGAACATACGGTTCATAGCAACCTTTTCAAATTCACCATTACAATTACAGAGCACAACTTAAAAAGCTCTCGGATTTGTAGTCTTGAATAAAATTCTCACGTGAAGTACAGAGATATCTCACAGCTCTCAATTACAAATAAAAGCTATGCTATTATAGAAATTTCAGACGAGCTATCTGAAATGGAAATGAGGCAATAGAAATGAAACTTAAAATATGGATGCCCAAATTGGGCAAATGGTTCATCTATTTATAGTTTCCCCCGAGTCTAGCTCAGATGTGTATCGACCAATCAGAATTGGTTAGATCTGTATCAACCAATGGGAGTCGAGCCCAAGGATTCAGATCTCTTTTGGCCAATCAGAATTGCTTGATTTGGTTTAGCCAATCAGATGACAGAAGCATCAATTCTGTTATGTATTTCAAAAATCTGTTAGAACTTCTAGAAGTTCCCGCCAATTGATTTCATCTTCGGGTGCTCACATGGGGAGGAATATGCCTTCAGTTCGTGCTCAGAATCTTCCAGAATGTCCCTGGGTTTTTAAATGCATTGGGGCACGTGCAAAAGATTACTGAATTACCCTTGCAGATGCTCGAAATCTTCAGAAATACCATTTCGCATAGTTTGGGGAACTTTTCGCAAGGTACTGTGACTTCTGAAGCTCTTTTCGCACAGTTCTGGTGCTATTCGCAAGGAGTTCTCTTCTTTTCAAATATGTTAGAAATCCTTTCGAAGAGTTCAGATGCTCTTCGAAAACTAAGCCTGGAGCTTTTAGTTCATTTCGCGAAGTTCAGGTTCTTTTCGAAATGTTCAGATTCTTTTCAAAATGTTCAGATTGTTTTCGAAAAGCACTCTGTAATGCATTCTTTTGTTCGAATAGCTCCACACCTCTTTCCAAGTTACAATCAGGCCTTTGTCCTCTTTAGTTTAGGCATTTTGACAGCTCGTGAGGTTGTCCCTTCTCTTTCTTCCTTTGGATCAACATGGATCATCATCTTTTTGGCGCTTGTAGGCTGCTTTCATGGATAAGCCTGTCTTTATTGTTAGCTGTAACACAAGCACTTAAAACACTTATTTAGTTCTCTCAAGGGTCTATCAAGGCCCAGGTTAAAGGGTGGAAAATGGTATTTTCCAGTCTTCAACAGTCTGTGGGTGATATGGAGTAGCAATTCTACGGGTAACAACATACTTCTTGAGCAGGCTCTCAAAGTTTATGTTACAAAAGTGGCTGCCCCCATCACTGATGATTGCTATAGGAGTGCCAAATCTAGAGAAAATTTTTTCCTTTATAAATTACAAGACTACTTTAGGGTCATTTGTCCTTGTGACAGCTGCTCCCACCCATTTGGAAACATAATCCACAGCCACAAGGATGGAATTATAACCATTAGAAGGAGGAAAGGGTCCCATAAAGTCTATTCCTTAAATGTCAAATAGCTCCACAGCAAGGATGGGCTGCAATGACATTGAATTTCTCTTGGAAATGTCACTCATCCTTTGACATCTAACACAGGCTTGACAGTGTATATGGGCATCCATGAACAAGGAAGGCAAATAAAATCCTCACTGCAGCACCTTAGCTGCTATCTTTTTTCCACTAAAGTGACCCCCATAGGCAATTTTATGGCACATGCTAAGAATACTGAGGAAATCATAATCAGGGACACACTTCTTGATGTTCTGGTCTGCACAATATTTGTATAGGCAAGGATCCTTGTTGGTTTGAATACTTTAGGTATCTGTTGATGTTTATTTAAGTGATGAGATGGTAAAAACAAGAATACAAAGGTGGAGTAAAATGGCTATGAAATCAGTAAACTAAAGTACACACAACCTGTAAAATACAGGGCTATTATAGCAAGTTTTGATAAGTAAGAGTTTGTCCCACAGAGAAATTGATCCAGAACCCAAAATGAGAAATAACAGTAGGCCTCCAGATCTGGCTACAGATCTGACAATCCAAAAGAAAGGGAGTTGGGTGTCACAACTACACTAAACTATCTACTAAAAGAAAAAAATAAGGTGCAGTCCTATCCTAAGAAAGGGTTATGAAGAAGGTGGTGATGGTGTATTAAAATAAAGATAAAAGGATGGAAAGTAAGTTGTTTAGATTAAGGTTATTTCAGTTATGTAACTCAGATTTAGGGCTGTCTCTGCAGCAAATCCTTACTGAAGTGCTATAAAAAACCTCAGCAAGGAAGAAGAATCCAACTTAACCCATCCCATTCAGACTGCTCTTAAGGCTATAATCTGTCCGCTTAAATGGTCAGAGACTATCCAATATAGATTGTCCAATCCCATTGATTGAATTTAAAAAGCTAACCTAATCTAAAAGAGTAGACTGATCTTAAGATTATAATCTGTCCACTTAAATGGTCACAGACTATCCAATAGATTTCCTTCAACTAATGAACTAAATCAGACCATGAATACCATTGCAGACACTATGTTTGCCAGGCTACAAGCACCCTAGATCTGCTATAGATCTGGTAGACATTCATAGGAGTTCCAACTTGTAAAATCCTATGTGTGGGGTAAAGGCCATCAGCACAATGCTTGGGCACATAGGAAAAGCAACAGGTTGAATAGGGACTTAAATACAGCTGGTCATTGTTATAAAAGGGCTTCAATGACACAACTCACAACCCTATAATCACTATAGAGAAGCCAAATCTAACATCTAATAGTGGTCAAATAAAATAGAGGGGAGCTTGTTCCTACAAAACCTCTCACTAGGCTATAACCTCAAGTGCAGAGGAGAAGAATCCTTCTCAGATCTGTGACCAAGACCTGCCCTAGGGCTATAGTCTATCCACTCGAACGGTCACACGCTATCCACAGAGGTTGCCTTACCCACAGATGATGAGATGGAACATGTAAACTGCTGCAGTCACCATGGTCCCAGGGCTACAAGCTCAAGCTTTCATGGGCCTTTCAATAAGCCCAAATCCAAAATGCATGCTATAGCCTTAACAAAACTATGGGCAAATAGGAAAATAACAGATTAAATGAACATTTAAAGCACAAAGTCTATTGATCTAAATTACCAATAATGAAATTTCTCAAGGCAGCAGCCTTGTGCACAATAGCTCTTCTAAAAATCCCAATGTTTAAATGACCTATTACAAAATTAAATGAAACTATACCTAATTGCTTACCAAAGATTTAGCTAGCAAGTGCTGGGCTAAGAGAGAAGAAAAATGAGAAAAAGAAGTGATCAAACCTTAACCCTAACCCTAATCTCTTTGAACTCTCAACTGACAGAGGTTGAATGAGAGAGTGATTGATAAATTCTAAGTTACAAGCACAACTTATACACTCAGTCCTACTGCCTTAGCTCAAAGAAGAGTAAACCCTAATTTTTCTAGTAGATGTGGCACTGTTACAACCCTTGGATTTCTTGGGATGTGTGCCTTAAGATCAGTGCCCTAGACTTGGGGAAATCCCCAAAAGAACCTTGAGTTAAGATTGAGAAGTGGAGAGCCCGAGCTTCGCGAGGGTGCTTTCTACATATCACTTCTATCGCGCAAATGATTTGTGCTCTTCAGTTACTTCGTGCAACTTGCATAGTCCTCGTGGGGTAGGAACTAGCTTGGAAGGTTTGTTCACTCGTGCAGGTGGACTTTGGATGATTGCACAGCTGGTCTGGATTTGAATGCACACACACAGAAGGACTTGCTGTGCTTAGCTTGTTCACACAGTGGAGCTTCAGAATCTCTTGTCGCAAAGTACTCGCATACTTGGACTTTACATCTCGCTCGGTACAGGGTTAAACTTTTAGGCACGCGAGAGTTGCGTGAGAGAACTTCTGGGCGTCTCTCTCCTCCAGAGCCACCCGAGAACTCCACGAGCTGTATTTCTGAAGGTTTAGTGCACGACTCCTTCATGACTTCCTTTACATGTTGATTGCTGCTGAAGTGCGCGACTGCTGTGCGAGAAACTTCTTTTTAATAATCCCTTCACTGAGCTGTGTGACTTCTTTGCGAGCTCTATTATGCTACATGTCTTAGCTGCGTGAGGGGGCTTTGCTGCTGAATTGAACAACGTGAGGCAGCTCTTCAAATGTGCGAGATAAGTCTTTTGTTCCTCTGCTGCCATGCATATGCTTCTGTTACAGCTTCCTCCACTCTCATCTATACTTGATTCATCTACTGGACTTTTGTGGTCCATTATGACATGTAAAAATAGTTACCATGGTGTGTACCACCATGGTGCTTCAACACTCTCTAGCTCAGCTATCATCTTTTACTTGAATTCTCTCTTCTTGGCACCAAAGACATGAACTTTGTGTTAAGCTGCACAATTTATTATTAACTATAAAACAAGCTAAAAAAGAGTTATTAGTTGGCTTCAATATCCAGCAAGGGTTAGGTTAAGAGGTGAAAAGTGATACTTTTCAATGAATAACACACCCCCAAACCTAATCTTTGCTAGTCCCTGAGCAAAGCAAAATTTAAACAACTACTCTAAGAATGTAAATGCGGCTTTCATAGGGAGCACGAATGCATTTAGCTAGTGGAGGAGTGAAGTCTCCTGAGGGTTTCTAGTGAAGGTACCCACAAACTTCTCAATGAAATAGTTAATAAAAGTGCAACACAGTGGTTAATTAGTTTGAAATAAATATAGTTCATTCCTCCCTTGCTCTGTCAAAATTAAAGGAGTTGCAAAGTAGTGTATGCAAACAATTTAACACCTCAGTCATACATGCATGCTCATCACATCCAATCAACTGACACCAAGAAAACAATATGTGCAAAACAAATCTAAGCTTACCAGTACATCAAAATTTAGGTTCAAACAATGCCCCAATGATTTCAATCTTAGACCCAATGCTTACCAAATTTGTTTCTCACAAATTAATTCAAGGGTGTGTTAAGACCTGAAAAGTACCACTTTTCACCCCTTAACTTAGCCTTTGATTAGACCCTTAGCCATCTAATAAATGCTTGTTAAGTGTTTTCTGTAGGTAATAAAACAGCAGGGCAATAAGGCCATGAATCCTGCAAAGGAGCCTGTTTTGGCACCAGAAGTCCCTCAGAAGAATGAACCATGAATCCAGACCATAGAAGAGCCTCGCGCAGTTGACAAAGCTCTAGAGGATTCAGAAAAATCAACTTCGCGCAGTCCTCGCGAAGTCCCAAGACCTCCCAAACAAGTTCTCGTGTAGTACAGTGACAGAAGAGCTTCAGAAGCCTTGAGTCGCGTAGCTCTCACAAAGTTTAGAAGTTAAAGGTTAGGCAGCTCCCGCGCAGTTCAAAACGACCCCTCTCACCCTCGCGCGGTTCGTTGTAAGAGATGAGAGCCAGAATCCTCAGCGCATCTATCACGCAAAGAGTCAGGGTAGCAAATATCAAGAGAACCTATCGCGCAGTTCAGAAAAGCCCCAATGCCTCGCAAGGATCCTCATGAAGTTCCATTAAGAAGTGAACTTCTCACGTAGTTCTCACGCTGTTAAAAAAGAAAGCAGTCTCACGAAAGCCATAATTAGCCTCGCGAAGTGAAACGGAATGCTTGCACAGTTCCTGCGCTATTCACAAGTATCAATCCAACTACGCGAAGCCCAATCCAGCGAGAGCTAAACTATCTACCTCATGACTGCTCAAAGCATCAAGAAGCTGAAACTACGCGATGTCTAAAGCTTTAATGTTAAACTCAACCACGCGAAGACTAGAGCTACCACGCGACAAGTCTGGGAATCGACTGCAACCTGGCAAAGCTCTGAACATTGACTTCCATCATTCTACAGAGGACTTTTTAGGGATTTCCAAGGATTAGGGCACACACTCCCACGCTCAAATCTCTGTGCACGTACCTCGAGGCATCCAAGGATCATTATTCGGCCACGTGGCATCGTTAAAATTAGGGTTTCCTAACCCTAATGTGCCGCCACACCACTGCTATATAAACCTAAGCCTGGTTTAGGTTTAGGGGATCGAAAGGGAGACTTGGAGTTAGAATTTAGAAGAGGAACTCCTATCTCAGATTTTATAATTTTTCTTTTCCGTTCTTGTTCTTCCTATAACTGTAAGTAGTTCTCTTTCTTCTTTTTCTTCTCTCCATGGCTCAGCACTTGCTGGCCATGCCTTTGTATGTCTATTGAGGTTAGATTAATGGAGTTTTTGTAATAGGATTTGTACTCTTATGGGATTTATGTATTTGTGAGCTGTTCTGTGCAAGGCTACTGCCTTGTGATCTGCCATTGCTTTGGCTGTGTTTCAAAGCAATGGAGGACTGATTCTAAGGATCCACTTAGATCCAAGTGACCTGTGTGTCTGGGCTATCACGGTCCTATACAGCCTTAGCCCCACCACAGGACCCACTAGATCTGAAATTCTCATGGGAGCCTGAGCTGGTATCCTTGTGACCATGGTGGTAGCAGCAATTAACTTGTTTTTTCTTGGGCTCCGTGAGGAGGATAGCCTCTGAGATAATCTGTGACCATTTAAGTGGACAGGCTATAGCCTTAGGGTGAATCCAATCCGCTGATCCAAGATGGATCCTTCTTTCCCAAGCCTGAGCTGTTAAGCCTGGTAGGAGATTGTGCAGAGGCAGACTCCCCATATATTTGTATAGACCCGCCATCAGTTGTTAGATCTGATCTGGTTTTAAGGATTGTAGGCTTGTGACTGGACCATTGCAGCCCCACTCAAGCAACGGACAGCTAGATCTAAGGTGGTACTCAATCTCTTGGGCTATCATGGTCCTATACAACCTTAGCCCCACACATAGGACTTTAGAGGTTGAGGTTCCCTATGGATTCCCTGAGCTTGTAGCCTGGATGAAGTAGTGCCTACAATGATTAATTTGTTTTGACCCATCTTTGGACTGTGGTTCCCCTATGGGATAGTCTGTGACCATTTAAGTGGGCAGGTTATAACCTTAAGGGATTGGATCATGGCACAGGGATGAGTTGAATTTTTCCTCCTCTCTGGTGATAATGTAACCATTGGACAGGATTTCCATAACATCAGATCTGAATCTGAGTTACAAAACTCCTCCGATCTAAACTCAATAACCTACTTCTCACCCTTTTATATTTATTTTCCACAATCCATCCATCTTCTCAACCCTTTCTGTAGTTAACTCATTAGGCTATCTTAGAATACTTAGGATAAGTGACCTTAAACTCCCCTCCTTTTAGGACTGCCAGATCTATAGTCAGATCTGGAGGGACTACTAGAGATGGCTCCTTTGGAGCTGTAGATCACCTTTCCCTATGGGACAAAATCTTACTTATCAAAACTTGCTACAAATGGACCCTATATCTTGCAGGTCTAGGATTTCTCAGTTGTGCTGATTCCATCCCCTGTTTTACTCTTTCTTTGATTTTAAATTATTAACAAGTTTTTGAGGCGCGCATGAGGGAAAGTGATCTAATAGTAGCCCCTAGGATTTTTGTATTTTTAGTATTCTTTGTAGCTGTGAATAATCGATACTGCTGATGTAATTTTTTTTAATCGTTCTTACAGATTTAGACAGCAGTAGAGAAGGACAGTGGATTGCATTTGGAGATTAGCTACCTCTGTTTGCAAACTCACTAACCTTTAAAACTCTGTCTATTTCTCTTACAAGTTCCATAGCAGTATTTAGGATAGCTGTAAATTTATGTTTACTTAAATAGCTGTAAATTTGTTAGATAAATTCTTTGAGTCAAGTGCAATGTGCCTGCAAGGAGTTGCCCCTCCTGGTGGTGTGTTTGTATGCTAGGTAAGAGATCTCTTAGTCCTACTTTAGAGCCTTTCAACCCTGAGCTAGAAAGGGGTAGAAGACTTAGAAGGAACAGGCACACCACAATAGAGCCCCCAATTGAATCTGAGACAGTACTCATGGGTGAAGAACAACCCAGAACTCTCAAGGAGTTGAATGCTCCGGATGACTGTAACTCTCCATTCAGCATTCAATTCCCTGATGTTCAAGGGAATTATGAGATTAAAACTTCAATCATCCAGATGCTGCCCTCTTTCCATGGGCTCAGCAAGGAGGACCCTTATAAGCATAGTGATCAATTTTTGGCCTTGTGCACCACTTTCAATATCGCTGGTTTGGGACCTGAGGCTACTAGGCTCAAGATCCTTCCCTTCTCTTTGAAGGATAGGGCTAGTACCTGGTTGGCTACTCTTCCCAACAATGGCATCACTGCATGGAAAGACCTGCAGACCAAGTTCCTGACAAAGTTCTTCCCTGAGACCAAAACTAGCCAGTTGAGGAAGGAGATTCTTGCTTTTGCCCAATCCCCAACTGAGGACTTTAATCAAGCCTGGGATAGGTTTAAGGAAATGCTCAAACAATGCCCCCACCACAAGATCCCAGACTGGCAGCTTGTACAAAGCTTGTACAATGGGATTGATGAGAAAAATAGAGATATGGTTGATGCCTCTTGTGGTGGAACCTACATGCACAAGACTGCTGATGAGGCATGGGAATTGTTTGAAGTAATCAGTAAAAATGCTTTTTAAAAGTTATCCCAGGCAAGAACTAGTCAGGAGTCTGTGCCAAAAGTGGAACCTGCTGCATCGTCAAGAGGAAAAGTTTATGAGGTGTCTGGGAACAATGACCTGCAGCTGCAGATGGCAAACCTCTCTTTGAAGTTTGACAAATTACTGACTGTGATGCAACCCAGAAGGGCTGCATAAGTGGTGGAGGCATGTCTGATATGCCAGTCCCCACAACACACAGTAGAGGAATGTCCATCTGCAGGGCAATATCCTAAATTGGTATTGGAACATGCTGTTGTTGCGCAATCTATTGGCCAGCAACAATCTGGTG
This sequence comes from Chloranthus sessilifolius, assembly GCA_021018995.1. NCBI lineage: Eukaryota > Viridiplantae > Streptophyta > Magnoliopsida > Chloranthales > Chloranthaceae > Chloranthus > Chloranthus sessilifolius. The sequence goes on along the minus strand of CM037592.1, from coordinate 76,542,343 downwards.
GCTACAACAGGCAGCCATATGGATACCAGCACCAAAATGCTGATTACCAATGGAGAGACCACCCAAATCTGAGGTGGAGGCAAAACAATTATATGCAGCCACAACAGATGTTGGCTTTACCTCCAAGGCCACAGCAGCAGTTCAACCAAGGATATGCTCCTAGGTCTAATTTCCAACACCAGCAGCAGCCCCATCTGTAAAAAAATCAATTGGTCCTACCCCAATCTCAACCCAGAAATACTTCTTTTGAGGACCAGGTCTTGACATCACTGCAAAACTTGGGGTCCGTGGCTCAGACTGTGAGTTCTCATGGTCAGAGCATAAAGAAGATGGAAGAGCAGATTGGCCAGCTAGCGAATGCCTTAGCTAAAAGAGAGGAGGGGAGGTTGCCCAGTCAACCAGTGGTTAATCCCAAGGGCTAATTTTTTATTGGTGAAGGATCCTCAAACCTTGAGGGGCAAGGGGATCTTTCATTGACTTGATCCACAGAATTGTGCATTGTGTATGTTATGTATTTTAGTCTGGTTCGTTTCTTTTTCTGTTTATAGGAATTTCTAGTGATCTCATCGGAGTCTGAATGTACATGACCTAAGAATTATTCTGCCCGCTTTGGTTCTTATTCCCGTTGAATTGATGCTTGTGAAAGAATGAATGATGATTAGATTGTATCATAATAAGAATGTTGTTTGAATATGATGTTTTGATTAAATGCTTTTGGAGTACTTACATGCTTAAATGTTGGGAACGCCTGAGGGAATCCCTTTTAGAATGACCGTGGGTGTCTCTGGAATAGAGAATGTGAGAGAATCCACCCACAAAACAAAGGAAAATGACAGACTAATGGGTGTGTGATCCTTGTGAGGTTACGAAAAAATAGGCGTGGTTTCTTCTCGAGCAGTTCATAAGATGTCAGCCTGCTAAACTGTTGCGAGATCCAATACAATTGTGTAGACTCTCTCGCGCAATCCAAATGAAAGTCCAATCTTGCGACCCATTCATTTCTATCCAGCGAGCTGATATTTTCAAAGCGCGCCGAGCCCCGCGATTTATATAATCCAACCCCGCGCTGCTTTCCTTTTTATTTTCTCTTTCTTCCCCAGCCAGCGTAACCCTAGCTCTGACTCCCATTAATCTCTCTCCTCCAGCATCCTTTCTACAGTCCATCATTCACGTTCAGATTTGAGGGATTTGCTCCTAAAGCCTCTTCCACCAGTTGCCCCCTGCTAAGAGCTCTCACGATCTTTTGTGCATCAGATTGAATAGAACCCTAACTTTTAGGGTATGCCTCAGCTCTCAACTTCTACTTTTCATTTTTCCAACTACACACTCTCAGTGGAGAAGTTCCATGGCCCCTAAGAGCGCACCTGTGAAAAGAGCAAGGGATAAGGCTCCCATTGAGCCCACTCCCAAGAAAGCCAAGCCCTCTGAGGAGCAGCAAAAAGGGAAGGAAGCGATTCAAGATGCTGCTTAACACCGACTCTTACACCTCCGAGCTCCTAACTCCCATTCCTTGGAGCTCAAGCCATTTTGACCTCTCTTTCTTTGAAATGGAGCCTCACCCGCCATCGAGTTCATTGAGTTTATCGCTGGTTTGACCCCACGAAGCTACCCTCGCACTAGCCTACCCTAGACTAGTCAACTCTTTACCAACACATTAGGGCTAGACTGCACTCCATCGTGGCAGGCCTCCTAGTGTTAGTTGACAATTTTGAAATGTTACTCAACCCTAAGTTGATTGCTAAAGTAATGGGTATCCCTGCTGTCTTTAACCCCAACTGCGGATATGGCCCCCCTCTGTGCGCCCCTATTGATACCATTGCCCAAGCCCTTACCAGAGGGTTGAAGGCCATAGGGGATTCCATCAGGAGAAGAGATCTGGACCCCAAACTCCTGTTCATTGATCAAGTTCTCCGAAAGAACATCTATTGTGTCGGCCATCAATAGGAGAGGAGGACCCCAATTGCTGATGCTCTCTATTCCTTCTCTCGGGGCCACGTATTCCATGCTGTCAGGTTGATGTTTGAGGCCACGAAGGATATTATGGTAAAGATAGGGCACAAAAAGAAGCTCCACACTCTCCCCTATGCAAAGCTCATCACCAAATTACTCTTGAGGGGAGGGTACAAGATACTAGTGGAGGAGTTAACTGTTGACCTCCCCCCTACAACTTTTGCAAAGCGATAGTGGGGGATCAGCAGGAGTCTGATGGATCCCAGCAAGAAGAAGAAAGCTCAGACTGCTTTTGAGAAAGGAGAGGGGACTGCTGCTGCGAAGACCACCCCTGCTCCTAAAAAGGTGGCTAAAGCTCCTGCTCCCAAGAAGGTGGTGCAAGCTCCTGTCGCTATTGATTCTGCAGCAAGACCTCCATCCACCACACCTGCCCATCCATCAGTTTCTTTACATATTCCATCTTTCCCTTTTCTCCTTGTATCTCTCTTTTCCATACCCACTCCAGATTTCCCTGTGATTCGTTCCTGAGAGGAAAGTGTTGAACCCCATGCCAGCCCTTTACCATCACCTGCATTACCTCAGTACATACCCCCAATTCCCCCATCATCTGAACTGAACCCTGACAGCCCTCCCCTGATATCCTACATTAAAAAGAAAACCTCTCACACAACCCCTGCCAGATCCTTACCTAAACCAACAACCCCTATCATCCCCACAGAAATCCCACATATTGACCCAGCCACCATCCCAACCATCCCTACCTCACCTCCACTCACAGACCTTGACTTTAACCTAGCCACTACTTCCGGATATCAGGCCTTCATGACTACACTGCTTGACACCCTGCCAACCCATGATATCCCTCTCCCAGACTCCCCACTTCCTTCGCCACATCACTCTCCAGAACCTCTATCTCCTCCTCCTATAACCTTCCACCATGCCCGTACTTCCCCTTTCCAACCTGTTCCCTCTTTTTCTCATACTCCACCCCAACCACACTCACACACACTTACCCATATCCTTGCCCTAATACATGACATTCAAACCCAAGTATCAACCACAACACATACCCAAGACCAAATGCAGACTGATATCACCACCATCAAATCCACCCTTCAAACATTGACAAAATAGCCCATCTCTGCACAACAACCTCCTACACCACAAATCCAGTCCCCTTCCACCTCTGACCCCACAGTGCACCCAGATTTTTCCCCCATTGACACCATACCCCACCACTCCTTCCCCTCTACCTATCCTTCCCCCACTCATTTTACCCCCATCACAATTTACCAATCAATCAACCCAAATAGACCCCATTCCCTTCCCATCCACCTTTCCCATTAACCCCCTCACATTTTTAACCCCACCCTTACCATTCAGACCCTTCATCATTCTCTTTTACCCTTACCCAAGAACCACCCACCTTCAATGACCCCGCTTCATTTACTTTTCCACCCATGCCGTCCATCCCACCTCTTATCCTACCCCCTCCTCAATTCACTCATCACTCAAAGACAAACCCACCCGTAACCTTCTACCCCTCCCCTCAACTAGACTTCATCACCGCAGCTTCCACTTTACCCCCACAGACCAATCACCTTCACTTTCCACTACCAATCTTACCATGACACTCCTACTACACCCCTCCTTACTTCATCCTCCTCCATGCCATGAGGGACAATGCCTACATCAAGAGGGATGTTCTCAGGGGAATGGCCCAACTCAGACAATCCATTGAGTACCCTTTGCTGCAGAAGATGAGTGACCTGAAGCTTGCTCACAGGCAGAAGCTGCGAGATGCTTCAAAGGGGTGGGAGTCAATTTTGGAGACCATCAATGAGCACAAGGCTGCAACAACTTACTACAGAATGACTACGGAGATGGAAAAAGCCAATGCCGAAATGGAGAAAAAGCGAGCCCGGATGTATGAAAAGAAACTCCACAATGCTGAGGAGATCCACCGGCTCACTAAGGGGCTTTCTGATGCCAAACTCCTCTATGCTGACAAGCAGATTTAAATTTTGCAAAAGTGGATTGCATCTCTGTTAGGCCAACCAATTGAAGTCACCCCTCTTGCTACAGCACCCCCTGAGGCTCCACCTTCCACACACCCCAGACCATCATCTTCCATCCCCCCGGCTCCTAAATCTACATCTCCACCTCCTCCACCTCCTCCACCCCCTACTCAAGAACCTCCACCACCTCTTGCTACAGTGCCTCCACCTGCCAAATCTCCTGCACCCAAGAGAAAGAGGACTCCTTCCAAGAAACCCACTCCCTCCAAAAGAGCCACTGCTGCCCAAAAAGGGAAAAATCCTGCTCCTCCATCCCCACCACCAAAGGGCACCAGAGCTTCTGCTCAAGATGACCCCCATGGTCGATTGCTTTCTAAAGAAGAACGCAGACAGGTAGCTGCAGCCCTTGGATTGGACCCCACAGTTCTCTTTCCCTTTGATTCTGATTCTGACTCTGCCTCTACCTCACCTATGCATCCAAGTTCTAAAAATCCTGTTGCTCCTCCTTCTTCTGACCCTGCTGAGCAAACGTATCCTCAGAGAAGGAAAGCTACAGCTAAGAGGACTACTCACACAGCTGCCTCTATCAAAATTGGAAAAGAAAAATCTGCCCAGTCTGAGGAGGCACCACCACTGAAAGATAAAGGCAAGAGCCGCTTGTCCCTCCTGAGCCAGAAACAGCTAAATCTCCTCTTATTCCCCCTCAGACTTAGCAAGAGCCACCCTCCAAAGGGAAGGAGCCCAAAGGGAAGAGTCCTAAAGGAAAAGGTCCTATCAAATCACCTGAGCAAACCAAAGATGAATCTTCAGTGACCCCCCCTGAACGAAAGACTCGAAAAATGAGGGTCAGGGCACCAACCTTCCCCAAAACTGATGCCCAACGGAAGGAAAAGTGGGCACGAAAGAAGAAAGAGGAAGAGGCTCTCCTTCAAGAGCATGCCAAGAAGATGGGTTGGGACCGGTTTTGATTCAGGCTCCGATTAGCTTGTTCCGAGGATTTTTCCAGTTTCTGCATTTTCTTTTTCTCCTTTTGTTTTTCCTTTTGTACATTTCTCTCTTATATAATAGATCTTCTTCTTTTATCATTGCTCTTCTTCTGTGTCTTCTGTCTCTTTTGCTCCATGCTATTTCCTTTTATTATGCCCTTAATAAATCTGCTGCACCCACACCTTTGATCCAGTGAGGACAATGCCCCTCATAGGTTTGGGGGTGTGGCAGGCAGATCCTACCAATGGAATAGTTAACCTAAGTGCAGCATAATCATGTGAGTAATATGGAAATGGAACCATGTTCACTGGAGAATCAGAAAAATAATGAAATTTAAAATTTTTCCAGACTTTAGACAGTATAAACTTTTAAATTTTCACATCTCCATGATGAGATCACCAAGGACACTCACTTGTATCAACACTTAGTGAATCACTAGAGAGAGAAAAAGGTAAGGACATACTTAAGAATTCAAAGGAAGACCACAACCAGTGAGATTTGGGCCTACTATACAAAACTTTTCTTTGAGGAGTGACTAAGGCAAAAAAAATTTTTAGCTCTAAGAACTGGCTGGGTCACTGTGCTCATTAGAAGTTAGGCAACACCAAGTTGAAAAAATTGACAGCACTCATGAGACCTAGGAAAGGATCAAGGCCTTCTCTTGGACAGTTTGAGCCTAAATAGACCAACCTTAAGCAACTGCCCTTGTCCATACCTCCTTTGAGCCTTAAATCCTAAATTTCTTTAAAAATACACCTGAGTACTTACACCTGAACCTATGTATCTGATTTAACCTTACCCCTCCTCAGAATTGAAGGTAAAAGGAACAAGAGTTGAAGATGGACTAGCTATGGTCAACATTAAATTGAAGAAGAAGTACCTCAAAGCAGTAGATGGTAACGAAAAATGGTGGCATTTCAGAAAAGTAAAAACAAAATAAAAAGAAGAAAAATGCATAAAAAAGAAACAAAAATAATAATGAAGAGGAGTAAGAGAGGAGTCAAGAGGGAACTTTCATTGGAAAAATCGAAATCAAGAAGAGAAACTGATCACTTCAAATCTGAAAACCTCAAAGAAAATGAAAGGAGCTGAATCAAAGAAGGTGAAGTCATGAATCACCTCCTTCACCTACTGATTTCTCAATTTTGAACCCCTTTTCAACCTTCCATTCTTTTTAACCCCACTCCATAAGCCACATTACAGCCCAGTTAAAGCCCTTGTGATCCAAAGTTGAGTGAGCTGTCATGTGGAGACAGAGAGTTGTTCAATCTATGGTGAGGATCTGTCAATGATGCCAGAACTTCAGAGCTATGCCTATGCTCATGCTTACAGACCCATTTGGGGGATGTAACTGCTCTTGAGCTTGAGAGAAAATGAAACCCTCAACAGTTCTTTATGAGAGTATGCCCTGGAGAGTTTTGGGTCTGATATTGAATGCATTAAGCATGATCTACAACCTAATTTTTGATCCAGTGATGAGCTCAATGTTGACACACATGTGTAGTATCTTTTGTGTAAACTGATTGGAAATGCTGTGCTTTCATGAGAAGCTTATACTGTTTAAATTTCTGTGCAGCCAATGTGTTTGAATTTCTTATATTTTTAATGATTCAAAGGTGAACTAACTCAGTTCCTTGACTACTCATCTGATAAATGGCACTTTTGTTAACCGCTTCATTGAGAAGTTTGTGGGTGTCTTCACTCCTCCACTAGGGATCACCTAGGGGTTTAAAAGGCTTGGTACATATGCTAAATGTATCCGTGCTCCCTATGAAAGTGGCATTTAAATTATATAGTTGATTTAGTGTAGCTTTGCTAAGGGACTAGCAAAGATTAGGTTTGAGGGTGTGTGAAGACCTGAAAAGTATCACTTTTCACCCCTTAACTTAGCCTTTGATTAGACCCTTAGCCATCTAATAAATGCTTGTTAAGTGTTCTCTGTAGGTAATAAAATAGTAGGGCAAAAAGGCCATGAATCCTGCTAAGGAGCCTGTTTTGGCACCAGAAGTCCCTCAGAAGAATGAACCATGAATCTAGACCATAGAAGAGCCTCGCACAGCTGACAAAGCTTCAGAGGATTCAGAAAAATCCACCTTGCACAGTCCTCGCGAAGTCCCAAGACTTCACAAACAAGTTCTCACGCAGTAGAGTGATAGAAGAGCTTCAGAAGCCTTGAGTCGTGCACCTCTCGCGAAGTTTATAAGTTAAAGGTCGCGCAGCTCCCGCACAGTTCAAGAAGACCCCTCTCACCCTCGCATGGTTCGCTCAAAATAGCTGAGGAGAGAGAGCTTCAGAATCTTGCCTCACGCAGCTATCGTGCAGTAGCTGCGGGATGCAAATATCAAGAGAACCTGTCGCGCAGTTCAGAAAAGTCCCAACACCTCGCGAGGATCCTCACGAAGTTCCATTAAGAAGTGAACTTCTCGCCCAGTTCTCGCATTGTTCAGAAAGAAAGCAGTCTCGCGAAAGCCAGAATTAGCCTCCGAAGTGAAACGAAATGCTCGCACAGTTCCCGCGCTATTCACAAGTATCAATCCAACTGTGCGAAGCCCAATCCAGCGAGAGCTTAACTATCTACCTCGCGACTGCTCAAAGCATCAAGAAGCTGAAACTACGCGACATCTGAAGCTTTAATGGTAAACTCAACCACGCGAAGACTAGAGCTACCACGTGACAAGTCAGGGAATCGTCTGCAACCTGGCGAAGCTCTGAACTCCAACTTCCATCATTCTGCAGAGGACTTTCTGGGGATTTCCAAGGATTAGGGCACACACTCCCACGCTCAAATCTCCATGCACGCACCCTGAGGCATCCAAGGATCATTATTCGGCGATGTGGCATCGTTAAAATTAGGGTTTCCTAACTCTAATGCGCCGCCACACCACTGCTATATAAACCTAAGCCTGGTTTAGGCTTAGGGGATCGAAAGGGAGACTTGGAGTTAGAATTTAGAAGAGGAACTCCTATCTCAGATTTTGTAAATTTTCTTTTCCGTTCTTGTTCTTCCTATAACTGTAAGTAGTTTTCTTTTTCTTCTTTTTCTTCTCTCCATGGCTCAGCACTTGCTGGCCATGCCTTTGTATGTCTATTGAGGTTAGATTAATGGAGTTTTTGTAATAGGATTTGTACTCTTATGAGATTTGTATATTTGTGAGCTGTTCTGTGCAAGGCTGTTGCCTTGTGATCCGCCATTGCTTTGGCTGTGTTTCAAAGCAATGGAGGACTGATTCTAAGGATCCACTCAGATCCAAGTGACCTTTGTGCCTGGGCTATCACGGTCCTATGCAACCTTAGCCCCACCACAACACCCACTAGATCTGAAATTCTCACGGGAGCCTGAGCTAGTAGCCTTGTGACCATGGTGGTAGCAGCAATTAACTTGTTTTGTCTTAGGCTCCGTGAGGAGGATAGCCTCTGGGATAGTCTGTGACCATTTAAGTGGACAGGCTATAGCCTTAGGGTGAATCCAATCCGCCGATCCAAGATGGATCCTTCTTCCCCGAGCCTGAGTTGTTAAGTCTGGTAGGAGATTGTCCAGAGGCAGACTCCCCATATATTTGTATAGACCCGCCATCAAATGTTAGATCTAATCTGGTTATGGAGATTGTAGGCTTGTGACTGGACCATTGTAGCCCCACTCAAGCAATGGACAGCTAGATCTAAGGTGGTACTCAATCTCTTGGTGGTTCTATGTGTCTGGGCTATCATGGTCCTATACAGCCTTAGCCCCACACATAGGGCTTTAGAGGTTGAGGTTCCCTATGGATTCCCTGACCTTGTAGCCTGGATGAAGTAGTGCCTACAATGATTAATTTGTTTTGACCCATCTCTGGACTGTGGTTCCCCTATGGGATAGTCTGTGACCATTTAAGTGGACAGGTTATAACCTTAAGGGATTGGATCATGGCATAGGGATGAGTTGAATTCTTCCTCCTCTCTGGTGATAATGTAGCCATTGGACAGGATTTCCATAACATCAGATCTGAATCTGAGTTACAAAACTCCTCCGATCTAGACTCAATAACCTACTTCTCACCCTTTTATATTTATTTTCCACAATCCATCCATCTTCTCAACCCTTTCTGTAGTTAACTCATTAGGCTATCTTAGAATACTTAGAATAAGTGACCTTAAACTCCCCTCCTTTTAGGACTGCCAGATCTATAGTCAGATCTGGAGGGACTACTAGAGATGGCTCCTTTGGAGCTATAGATCACCTTTCCCTGTGGGACAAACTCTTACTTATCAAAACTTACTACAAATGGACCCTGTATCTGCAGGTCTAGGATTTCTCAGTTGTGCTGATTCCATCCCCTGTTTTACTCTTTCTTTGATTTTAAATTGTTTTTAACACTGAGAGGTCGTAACAGGGTGTAACATTTCATAGAAGCTCAAGAGCATTTACATACCCCAAATGGGTCTGCAAGCATGAGCATAGGCAGTGCTTCTAATTTCTGACATCATAAAGTACTCTCACCATAGATTAGACATTCCCTCATCTTCACTTAATAGTTCATTTCACTTTGGATCAACAAGGGCTTTTCATGAGTTGTAATGTGGCTTATTGGTGTGGGTTGTAAAGAATACAAGGGCAGAAGGATTCAAAATTGAGATCAACACAGGTAGGAGATGATTCATAACTTCACCTTCTTCATTTCAGCACAACTCCATCTTCTTTTGAAATTTCAGAGCTAAAGTGGTCAACTTCTTCTCTTCTTTTCAACTTTTCCAATGAAATTCTTCTTTTAACTTCTCTTCCTTTTCTCTTCCATTTTTTTATTTCTTGTATATATATATATATATATATTTTATGATGTTTACCACACATCTACAACTGCTAAACTGTTATTTATAGATCTCCTCCTCTCTTCTTCTCCTTTCACCAAATGTTTAACTTTACTCACCTATCTTCAACATCCTCTCCTTTACCTTTTGAATTATCAGAGTGAGGGTAGGGCTGAATTAGGTTAAGAGGTTCAGGTTCAACTACTTAGGTGTTTGTTGAAGAAAAATGGGGCTTTAAGGCTCACAAAGTGTATGCACAAGGGTAGTTTCACAAGTTTGATATTTTAAGCTCAAACTATCCAAATGAAGGCCTTGATCCTTTCCTTAGTGCCATAATTACTATCAATTAACTTCAACTTGGGGTGCCTAACTTCTAGGGAAAAGGGCTTGACTCAGTCAGTCCTTAGAACAGAAAAAAGTTGCCAAAGACACTCCTAAAAAAAGTTTTACGGGCTCAAAGCTCACTGGGTATGGTCTTCAATTGAGCTAAAAGGGGTATGCTTTCACCCGTTTCTCTCCTTACTGGTTCACTAACTACTGTTTATAAAAAATCCTTGATTGATTTTCAAATGATTTTAGTATTAAAAAGTTCAGCATAGCGTTTAAATTTCCTCACTTTCAACATTGCTTAGGTAAAGTTCATTCAATTTATTCCTCATTTAGTTAAGACTATTGCACTTAGGTTAACTATATCATTGGCAATCCTTGCCACCCCCCCAAACCTATGAGGAGCAGTGTCGTCACTGATTCAAAGATGAAAGGGCATGTGTAGTAGGGATCATACATAAAAGCAGACAGAAAATAAAGTAGGTGAAAGCTTTAAAGAAAGCACACAAACAACTAAAACAAACTAAATAGAAATGAAGACAGAAAGTAAAGCAAACAAAACAGAATAAAAAGAAATTGCATTTATGCACAAAATGTTGTACAATGTAAGGAAAAAGACTACATATTAATTATGCAAAGACATCCTAACTAACTATATGTGTAAATCTAAACATCCTAATTATCTTCTGGCTTAGTCTTGACTTGTGGGCCTTTTCCTTTGGCTTTCTCTTTAGGAGAAATAGTAGAATTTGCAGGAGGGGCAGGCTTAGTTGCTCATGGAGGAGTTGTGCCAGTTAATTCAGTAAGTCTCCTTTCAAGTATTTATGCTTTCGTTTCAGCAAGCCAAGTTCTTATTTCATAAAGCTCCCTGATGGCCTTTGCGGCATCCTTAGAGGCAGCTAATCTTTTTTCTAGGGCATCTGCTCTCATCTTCCCTGTTGCTGCAGTATGCTTTTTAGCTTCATACTGGATCAAAATTCTACCCCATCCCTTAGATATACCCAGCAGTTAAACTCGGTGATCAAACTCCATCCGACTGATTTTCTCTTCAAAGAGTTGTCTGATGGAAGTATTGATGGTAGCCATGCCTTTAATGACATCATTCTTCAAGTAAGGGTTCTCTTGCATGGCATGGATGAGAGTGGAGTATGGGGGTATTGAGAAGGATGAGGCAGGTAGGATGGGTTGCTGATCACTCGAAGAAGGACTAGCCAACAAGGGAGAGGGGATGGATGAGGTGAATATGGAGGGTAAAGAGTGATGGACTGCAGGTTTAGGCTCTGGGTCTGTTTGGATTGGTGTTGAGGAGGTGGGAATTAAGTCCTCCACATTTGTTGCAGCATCAGAGGTTGCTACAGCAGGTGGGATATCATGTGGGGTGATAATGGGCAACTGGATAGGGATAGGTTCAGGTTCCGGTTCAGTTTGAGTGGAGGCATTTGTAAATGTAGTTGGTGGGATAATCGGAATAGGTTCAATGGGTGTAATAGCAGGTGTGGTGACAGCTGAGGTTATGGGTTGGGGAGGAGTTGGGGTAGGTAAATGGGTGGGTGTAGGGATAGGTGGCTGTTGTGATGTTGGGGTAAAAAGTGATAAGGTAGCTTGGATGGCTTCTAAGCTAGTTTGGAGGGAGGCATGGTTTGGGAGGGTGGAGTTCATGGCATGTAGGTTGGCATCAATAGATGATTGGGTTTGGGAGTTGGCCAACACTTGGGCTTGAAGGGAGAGTAATAGGTTAAAGATATGGGGTAGGAAATCAGGGGTGGGGGTGAAATTGGTTGAAATGGGGAAATGGGTGCATGAGTGAAGGTGGTGGGCTATGGTGAATGTGGAGGAGGGGTGAAATGAGAGAGGGAGGAGAGTCTGGGAGAAGTGTAAACTCATAGTTGGTGCCCTCTATGATGGAGGGCATCATGGCTGAGTATCCCTCTTCTAAAAGAGGGATTTGGTCATGGGTAGGTGGGGATGGAATGGATTGGCCTAAAGATTCAAGGAACTCGTGTGGAAAAGGTGTGGAGGATTCAATGGGCTGGGGAGTTTAGTGGGGAGCTATGTGTAATTTCAAAGGTCTAAGGCTAGGGCTCTAAGGCTTGGGCTGTTGAGGTTGGTGGTAGGCCAATGGTTTGGTCGGGTATGGCTGTGGTTTCTTGAATTGAGATGGTTTGGGATATATAGGTGGGTTGGGGTTCTATGTGAGCTTTTGTTAATTTTCTTTTCTTGGTATAGGTGGCCTTCATAGGTGGGCTAGGGTGAGCTGGGCAAGTAGGCAAGGGTACAGGTATGGGTAATGAGGTTAGGGTGGTTATGGCTGAGGTTAAAATTGGTTGGGGTGAGGATGGTGGAACTATGGTGGGTTGTAAGGTTTGGGTTGAGGTATTAGTGGCTGGCATGGAAGTTGAAGGGGTGGCTGATGAGGTAATGGCTGTAGATGTGGAGGTGGTGCTGGCTGACACATATGAATGGGCTGCCAGAGAGAGAGCAGCAAAGGGTGGAGCCACAGAGGCAGCAACAGCAGCAACATCATAGGTTGTTTGTACATCTGCCTTCTTCTTCTTCTTCTTCTCAATGAGAGTGCCACTGATCTCCCATTGTTTCTTTCCACAATTTCTGGGATTCAGGGCAATGGTTTCTTCATTCTTTTGAAATGGGTATCTGCCCAGCTTCAGCAAGGATGTAATGAGCCTGCAGTAAGAAAGGGAATGGGGTTTCTTCTTGGTCGTTACCTTCTCAACAATGTCTGTCATCCCTTCAAAAATTAACTTAGCAGCATCCAAGTAGTGATTCATGTGGAAAGAAAAGAGTGCATCAGCAATAGGAGACCTCCTCTCCTGCTCATGTCCAGAGCAATACACATTTTTCCTCAGCACCCCATCCATAAATCTGAGGTGGGAGTGCATATCTTTCTTCCTGATTGATGCCCCTGATGTAGTGACCCCTTCAGTCAACTCCTTAGACATTTCTGGGATGGTGGCTATCAAAGGGGGACAAGCCACACTCAGGGGTGTACTTGGCAGGTATCCCAAGTATTCTAGCAATGGCTGCCTGATTGAACAATATCTTAAATTTGTCTATTAGCACCAGCAATGCTGGGTTCCCATCATCCCCAGTCTTGACTTTGATATTTTGGTAGAGTAATTACACTAGTCTAGGGAAGACTAGTTGCATTGGGGGCCTCAATAGGGGTAGCAATGTGGCTTTTGTGAGGTACTCCATGGAGGCAGCTGTCTCAGGTAGCTCTTCAAAGAAAGCTTTATCAAAATTATCTCTGAATCCAACTTAATTACTATAACAAATTCAGAGGGGATCCAGAGGTATTCATTATCTTCTTCCTCTTCATCCTCAGGAACCTCAAGGGCTACTTCCTTGCCCTTTTTCTATTTCTTTGATTTCTCAGGGATTTTGGCATGTGGGTGCTCTCTGGCCCTCTTCTTAGGAGCAGATTTCTTTTTGGCACCTTGGGCATCAGAGGCCATGCCCTTTCCTTTCTTTTCAGTGTGCTCAATTTGGGGCTCCTCAGTGGGTGCAGTTACCGCAGGGGTCTCCACATTGGAGGCCTCTACAATTCTTGTAGATTTTCGAGTGGCCACAGGGCTCCTAGCAGGTGGTGGGGTTACCAAAGCAGACAAGGCATCTGTGAATTTTAAACCCGTAGCCATAGCTATTCAATTTCTTTAAATTAGGGGTTGAAACTCCTAGTAGATGTAATGCACACTTCAGAAATAAAATAGAACCCAAATTGCTCCCTACTTACACTAAATTAATGTCTAATTACATGAACTAAGAGAGTGAGAAATCTTACCAAACTGGAGCTAGGGTTTCACCTCACACGTTGCACGAATGTTCAAATCCCCCCAAACCTAGCTCAAAGTGATAAGGAGGTGATGGGGAGTAAAATGGTATGAGGAAACTAGCTGAGGTTGAGTGGAATGGGTAGTATAGAAGAAGGGGGAATAGAGGGAGCTCAAAAATGCGTCGGGGAGGCTAAGGCAAAGAGAAATAAAATGACGAGAATGGAGAAATCCTTGGTTTATAGGGCTAAACCCGTGCTTCGCACAGCTGTCACCGGATTCTCATGCAGTTCACAGCTAACCTCGCCAGAAGTGTTGTCGTGGGCCAGAATAGAACCTCGCGAGAATAGATTTAGAAGGTTTATGTGCCACAGGAGGTACTTCACAGAGTTGAATTTGGGCCATAGCGCGTGTAGCAGTTTCACATCTCTCATGCAGCTTAGCTTGTGATCTGCACAAGGAACATCCATTTGGAGTACCAGGGACTTCGCGAGGCAATTTAATGGTATGGCCTTCAGAATGTTAGTTCAAGAGGCACTCAAGTAGTACAAAAATGTGAATTCTATTTTTCGCGCAGTTCCCTGCTGCTGATAGGATGGAGCCTCACGAGGGTAAATGTTAGGCATCAGCACATTTTGATGGAGCTCGAGTTAGATCAGGTTGATAGGTTGAGATGGCTTGAAGCATTTAATGGACATTAAAATCTGCAGCTTCAGCAGTGAGGTGGAGAAGATGAACTTGAGAGGATGGAGCACCTTCTCGACAGGTGGAGGTTGGAGGCTCAAAAGATGGCAGCTCCAAGTGTATTCTCGTGAGGATGGTAGTTGGGTTTCGAGAGGTTCCAATGCAGGATTCGAAAGGATGGGTAGAGATGCATAATGTGCTCGAGAGGTTTGCTGGTGTGTTCCATCCATTTGTGAGGTTGGCTGAAGGTGTAAGATCTGTTCGATAGGTATTGAGGCTAGAATATCTACAGGTCGACAAGTTATGGGAGGTTGCAGCTGCTGGTCGAGAGGTACTGAAGTTGTAAGGGTTCCTTTCGTGAGGATGTGGGAGGATGAGAGCTGAAGGTCGATAAGTACTGAAGCTGCAATCTATCTAGTCGACAGGATGGCTGATGGGAGCTGCAAGTCGTGAGGATATAAGATGCTAAAGAGAAGATCTCGACAGGTTTCCTAAAGGTGTAAAGGTTCCTTTCGTGAGGATGTGGGAGGTTGGCTGGAGCTGTGCTTGAAATGTCGACAAGTTGAAAGCTTTGAGGCTGCACTCTTCGACAGGTTGGTGAAGCTTCAGATCTTAATGTTGCTCGAGGGGTTCATGACTGCTGGAGTGTGCATCCAATGCTCAAGCTTTAACTGCAACAGTTGCCAATTGATCAATTTTTTTAAGCATACATCTTCAGATCTAAGTGAGCCTATATATATATATATATATATATATATATATATATATATGCAGCTCTGTAATTTTGCAGCTCGAGTGCATGGTGGCTGGCTTCAGCATAGCAGTTGCTCAAGAGTACAGCTCTGAGGCTGCATGGTAAGTTGGTGCAGTTGCTTGTGAGGATAGATCTCTATTACTTGCAGTTGCTGACTTCCAATCTTCAAGTATTGCAGCTGTTTTTCCAACAACAACAACATTTAGCATGTTTGAAGGACTAGTTTCTAAGCAGATTTAACAGTTCCTCTGCACTCTATTGACCTTTGGGCTTCACCACTCATTCTCAGCTGGACTTCTAAGGTACCAAGCACACTAAATTTCTCAATGATGTAAACCACCATCTCATGGTTGTATAGCTTGTGTGCCCAAAATTGAAAGTGTAGCTACTCCCATAGACACAGCTGAATTTCTAAGCATACTTAGACCTGGGCTGCTTTGCTCTGTCATTTCTTCCAACACTTTTTTCCAAGTCATGGACCTCACTTCTTCCAAATGTAAAAGTTTATTCTCATCTCCTCTTATTGGCACCTTTAGCTAAACAACTGCACTAAGGATGCAACTTCTTCCTTACCATAAAACAATGTTAAAAAGCAATTATTAATCCTTCTAAGCCCTAGCAAAAGCCAGGTTAAAGGGGTAGAAAGTGGTATATTTGAGTGCTCAATAGCTACGTTAGTATGGTCACTTGTGCCAGAAATCCAAGCCCCTGAGCTGCGTTAGCAGTGTCACTTTTGCCAAGATGAAACAGATAACAAAGATTTGAAACAATTACATGTAGTCGAAAACATATACCAGATCAGAATGTAGGAAGTTGGGACTTATCAAATCAACTACCACGATATATCAAGATATGGAGGGCAGAAAACATGTAAGTCATGTGTGAAAATCAAGTTGTAACATTCCAGCATTTCAAGAATCCATATATAACATTACAAGAAAATATAATGCATATAATAATTGCATCAGTGGCACGAATTCGAGAGAAACGTAAAATCTGGCAAGAGTATTCTTCCCTACCTTAATGCCGAATATGCGTGAACACAAACGCTCTAATCAAAGTAGAGTTTTCACCGATGGTCTCCCATGTTTACCCTAAAACACACATTGTTCATGTAGTAAGTGTTAATAAATAGTATGGGGCATAACGAGAGGTTTCCAATGCCCATAAAGGACAAAACCAAGGCTCATAAGAATAGAGTACCTCGCTATGGCGAGCTACAGTGTTGTCGCGTCAAGGTCTTCAGGTAGTCATGTGGCACCTGGACTCGCTGCAGCGAGTTTGGGCAAAGCCAAAATGGCCTAAAATTTCATGTAGCTCTCGCCTACCTTTTGTTCTCTCTTCCAAGACCAAAATCCTAATTCTTCGTTCACAATTTATCGTAATTTCATAATCTAATCGTAATTTATGACTTTTATCTTAATTTTTTGACGCATGCAACATTCTGAAACATCGAAAATCAAGGAATTCAACTACAATACCCCTCACTCCTTTGATATTCGAAATTTCTTTGCATGGAAATTCAGAATGGACTACCATATGATCCCCTGATCATGGGATTTCGATAATTGTATAGTGCGGCGATGTCGACACATCGGTGATTCTTCAAGGATTATCGTGGAGGTTTCTTCCAGAAGATCACAGAAAAATCCAAAGGTTTGAGGTTCTCAATATGGAAATCGGTTGGGGGTTCTCTAATAGAGGAAACAAGAGGGAACTTATAGGGAGACCTCTCACCTCTCAATCTCTCTTTCGATTTCCATGCAGTTTATGCGTGGGAATGATATAAATACTTAGGGTCTGGGTTTTTTGTATAGCTTATACAGTAACTTGGGGTTTACACATGGGTCTTGGTTTCGTGTACCGCCGATACACCAATTTCAGTGTATTAGTCCATAAAAGTAAAACTTAAAATTGAAGCTCAATGCTCCCAACAAGTTTTATCCCCTTGACCATGTGCTTGCTAATTCAACTCTTTACCAGGGGTGCTATCAAGGGTTTGTGTCGCTACCTATGCAACTTATTATGTGTACTGGGGTTACAATGGTACCTTTTTATATATAAAACACAATGATTGTTTTCCCACAGAGGGTATCGATTTTACACAGGAGCTATAGACTTATACATATCCGAGATGACAAAAATTAGGCTCAAATTTTCTAGGGTGTTACAGTATCTCTTCTTTCTCTCATCTTTCAGATTGGTTCTCAGTATGAGTGGATCGTATCTACTTATGATCGTCTTTCTTACAACTTTTTTGAGTTCACTTTGGCAAAGATTATCACTTTGGCTCTGTTCTGTTATCTGTTCTGAATATCTGCACATTGAAATCTCCTTAGTAGCAAACTGAGGTCTAGCATAACCAAGTTAAGGGTGATAAAATGCTAAATTATGTGACTGATCACACCCCCAAACTTGAGTTGTGCTAGTCCCTAGCAAAAAAGGAACAGTAAACTAATCTATGACTACAAATTTAAATGCAACTTTCGTAGGAAGAACAATTGCATTTAGTAGATGCAACAAGCCTTTAAACCCCTAGGTGATCCCTAGTGGAAGAGTTATAGTCTCCTGAAGGTTTTCAGTGAAGTTACCTATAAACTTCAAATATTTTTCTGAAATATAAAATATAAATTCTATACTACTATTTACACTAACTAATTATCAGTCAATCACTAGATGGTGATTATGTTTTTCAGAAATACGATTCCATGTATGTATGACTTCTCATCCTAGTAGTCATCCTTGATCAAGATCCTTGACAATTTTAATTCATGTAAAGTGTGGAGTGTGTGCGTATCAATGACAAGTTTATTCATCATATATTTTTTTAAACTGCAGATTTAGAAAATCTTTTCATTTGAACTCTCACTGAGGCATACTCTCTAAAAGAATATTGAAATTTTTGGGGTCTCTCAATATGATGTTCTTTTTTATAATATCAAGGACAAATGACTAATAAATAAATCTCATAAAAAAGATAATCTATTCTATTCATAAGCTTATAAGAGTTTCCATAGTATTTATCATGCACATCTCTACTAGACTCATGCTATTGCAACCAAAGATCAAAAAGGTCTTTTGCGGCTTGTAATGGGGCTATGGGTTAAGAGGTTCCAAAGAAGGGTAGAAAAGATTCAAAAGTTTCGAGAATTCAGCTCATCTTTTACCTATCTTCTTCTTCTCTTTGTTTCTTTTCTACTTCAGTAAGTATCCAAAAGTTAAATAACTTCTTCCCATTTACTTGTATTTTCTTTTCTTCTTTTTTTTTTTTTTGGTTAGTCCCATTTTCTTCAGTTTATTTTATTTCAGGTATCCTCTTGAAATTTCCTTTGAAAGCTTTTTGCTTCTCTTTTTGTAGAATCGTATTTACGATTTCTCCTCTTTCTTCTCTCCCATATTTTCAGAAATTGTATTTTTTTCAACTGTACCCTTTTTTAGCTTATCCCTTATCTATTATTTCACACTCCTTTCACTCCCTATTTCCCCCTTTCATTTTAAAATCTCAGAAAATAATAAGGTTAAAAGATTGAAAGCTTTTAGTAGTACATATGGTTAAGGGTTTATAAAATTTTGGTACAAATATATTCGATTTAGGCTTCTAATATGGGTTCTAGGGATAAATATTTTTTTTGGGATTTTGGCTTGTAGACACCCAAATTTGCCCCAAGGCCCGATCAAAACATACTTAGAGAAATGCGCACCCCTGAGGTGCCGATAGCATCATTCTAAAACATTTAGAGCCCTTTTTGAACCCTTAGGAATCAATCCTAGACTTCCTAGATCCATTAGAACCCTTCCCAGACCTGTCTTGAACCCTCCTGAACAGTGGTTGGAAAGGGAAGTTCTAAAATTTACTGAAATCTCTACTAGAGCTGAGACCTATGCCATTGGAAAGAGAATGTTCCTAGCTTATTAACGAGCTAAGAATCGCCTCAATCCGAGTTATATATAAAAAGTTATGACGATTTAAAAATTGGGTAGAAATGCAAGAATTTTACCTAGCATTTATAATATACACGCTAGGCCATTTTTTGCATGAATTTGCCTAGCGTGTATAACATACACGTTAGGCTAATTTTGGAAAAGTTTTGCCTAGCGTGTCTACAAAATTGGCTTTCTTCCTCCAGAATAGAGTTCCAGAATGGGCTCCGAACTTCTAAGAGACATTGTCCCTAATCCTAGCGTGTATAATATACATGCTAGGCTTAGCTACAGTGTTTTTAGGATTTTGTCCAAACTTTACTTTTGGGATGACTTGTTGACCATCCCAATGTGTAGAGTGGGTTTCTTTAAGACTGTTGCACCCCCATTAAACCTATTTGCAACCCTCTAGCCATTTAAAACCCCCACCCTATCATCTACCATTACACCCAATGCCCACCTATCTAAACCCTTAAAAAACCCATAATCCTTAGATCTAGGATTACCTAATTGCTAACCCAATTAGGACTTTAAGACATCTCTAATCCTCTCCTTTGCCATAAATAGAGAGGCACCCCTTGTAGACACCCCCATTTTGCTCTCTCGGAATATATAAATTTGTTCGGTCAACCTTTGACCACTTAACCCTGATATGAGAACCATGCATTAAAATAATAGTACATGGCTGAACACAGACTGAAACGATAGCTCTGTGGCTCAGATCCCAACGTAGGGAGACTATATACTAAAATAATAGTATAAAGTCAGAATGCAGACTACAATAATTGTCTTGTATTTCAGACTAGAGACTAGACCCGGACAATCCCGAATTAAGCGTCTGAAATCCCGCGCATAATTCGATTACACGCTAGACCACAAACGCGCAATCAGTCCCCCTTTTAGACCAAACTTTCTTTTCCAGACCATCTTGAGACTCGATCACGTGCTTGAAATCAGATGCGCGATCGGATTGCATGCCCGATCACTAGCCCGCAATTGGCTTACGCTCGACCTAGCCTCACTGTCCTTGACCCCTAAGTTTCCTTTATTGAACGCTTCGGAAGAAACGCTTAATCGGATTGTGCACATCCTAATAAGCACGCAATTAGCCCTAACACTATTAGGACTAGGAAACTCACTGAGCAAGTCAACCAGTCGCTCACTGAGTCGATTACCGACTCAAAGCGATTAAGCACCGAGAAACTGACGTGTAATTCTATTAAACGCCTAGAAAAGGGCACGTAATTGAAGAAAAACCTATAAAAGATTGTTTTCTTAATTCGCCCGAGAGGCTGAGAAATTTTCAAAGAGAGAAAGGATTTTTTTTGGGATTCCAAAACCAGAGAACTCTCAGGACAAACCCATAGAGCCACCTAGTCATGATTTTTAAATTCAAGCGCAAAATCTTTGAGATTTCTCTTCGCAGCACCGGTCCTAGGTGAAAATCTTAGTTTTAGACCTAGGATTTTTCTTTTAGTTTTAATCATAGATTTTAATTTTTAGTCTGAGACCATAGCACCCTTTTTTAGGTCACAAATATTTTATATTTGGTTCTAATTCTTTGGATTCAGAACCAATCCTTAATCCGACGGTCTAATTTATCGACCCTAGGCTTAAATTCCATTTTAAAATCTTAATTTCCAGTCCTATCAGTAATTTCTAGTTCTAATCCTTGGATTCCAGAACCAGTCCATAATCATACGGTCTGATTTTCTTATTTCAGATCTGAATTCGGTCTAAAAATCTAGATTTTATTTTTAATTCCTTATTTTAATATCTCCAAAAATCATAAATATTAATTTTAGTTTCTATCATTCTAGTTCATAACTTAATTCATTATTATTATTCCAAAATGAATTTTGAAAAATCCAAAATTACTATTTTACAGTCTAAAATTTAATTTATCTTCAATCTCAGCCATCCGATTTGCCCAAGGGAGCTTAAAGAGGGTACTCGGGAACGAGGTCAATCCTCCTTAGCATAGTGGGCCCAAACCCCCTTTTTTTAGGAATTTTAGAATTAATTAATTGTTTTTTTTATCTTTTTAGTATAATTAATTAGTAGATTTATTTTATTTCATCATAATTAATTAATTAAGTTAATTAGATTTTTGTATGATTGATTAATTTCTTTAAATCAGAATTTAAGTGGTTAATATCTTGCTTTAATTAGAATTTATTATGATTAATTCGTTGCTTTAATTAGATTTTTAGTATAGTTAATTCGTTGCTTTAATACGATTTTAATAAAATTAGTTTATTTATTTCAATTAGATTTTTAATAAAATCAATTTATTCATTTTAATTAGATTTTAATAAAATTAATTCATTTGCCTTAAATTGGAGTTTCAGTCAAATTAGTTTTCATTTCGATTAGAATTCTAGTAAGATTGTTATACTTGATTTAATTAGAATTCCAATACAACTAGTATACTAGCTCTGCTTAGAATTCTAGTACAATTAGCATGCTCAAATTAATTAAAGATTCGCTAGAGCCAACATGCTTACACTCCTAGTATAATTAGGAGACCTGATCATAATTAGACTTTGAATGGGATTAGGAGACTAAGATTAATCGGACTTTTAGTAGTATTAGGATACTTAATTAATTAGACTTTCAATAAGGATAGGAATAGTAAAAATTAATTAGGCTCTTGATAGAACTAGAATATCAAATTAAATAAACTACAATAGATTACCACTCAACCAAACTCACAATAGAATCAGGGAAGTCTAAACTGACTAGAACTATAACTATGAAGGAAAATAAAAGGGAAATTAAACTATCTAAAATTAAGAAAAAGACATAGCTACTAACGTTCGCAGGCAGGCGATTCAGTATAGATGTAACCCATACCCGCTCTTAAGCGTGATCATTGACGTGTTGCAGCGTTGATAAATATCGGTAGCTGACGATCGCAACAAACTAGGAACCTTCCTAGAAAACCCTCTATTTTTTTTTACCTCCATTATTCCAAATGCCACATCGCTAGAGTCCACTTGGACAGAATTGGAGCCACTGATTCAACGGAGACCGAGAGGAACTCAGAAAAAGCGCACACCAATAGACTGGCGATCACGATGGGACACTTTTGCGAACTCTCTTTTTCTAGATAATTAGTTTTCATCTTATCTTCATATTTTATTTTTTCTTTCCATCATGTCATTTAGATTCCCTTATATATATATATGAGCCTTTCTCAAAGACTCAAGATGTCTGGTATACGAAGAGTGAGGTTAGGAGATCCACCATTGTGGGGATATCATGATAACCTCACATATAAAAAAAAATCATTTAACAATTCCAGCCTACGACAACCTGAGACTAACATGGCTGGCGAGCAAGAAAATCCCTTCTCTACCCCACACACCGGTAATAATCATGATATGAGAGATGGTTGCATCGGACAAAACCTTACCGCTCAACAAATCGTAGAACTCAGTATTCAAAGAATACAAAGAGGAGATGATGACTCAAAGGAATTGCTTCAAGGGTTGGCCGTCGCATACGAAACCATTAGGTCCCGACAATTTTTAGAAGAACAAGAGTGACAAGAGAGGCCACCTCCTACCCCGAGCATGGAGGTGGCCCGCGCCACACCATTGAGACAACCTGCCTACACATTCTTCAACGATGACTCTTTAGATAAGCTTTGCTCACGGGTCGCTCCAAAAGACAGCACCATTAAAATCGAAGATCTCCCTAAAATGCTCGATGAGTACATGGCCAAAAGAGAGCGCCCCGATCACTCATTCAGATTCGACAAATTTTGCTGAGACGTCGAGTTTAATTTACCAATAGGATGTAAGCCACCGAAATTTACTAAATATTATGGCACGGGAAATCCAAATCATCACTTAGGCCTCTTTTGTAATGATTGCCGACTCATACGTGATAATCAAGGACTTCTCATTCATTATTTTCAACGCTCAATAGAAGGAGAAGCTTTAGATTGGTTTGCGGGACTCCCGCTTTATAAGATAAAGACCTTCAATGAATTAGTCGGTCAATTCCTAGACCAATACAAATACTTTATCTATGAGACAGTCAGTCTCAGCGATCTAATGGCAGCCAAGCAAGGACCTGATGAAGAATTTACCGACTTCATCGCCAGATGGAGAAAACTCACTGCTAGGACCGACACCTCAATGAAAGAGAAGGATTCGATAGACATTAACACTAGATAATCGTTAAAGAGTACACTTGTCGTAAGTGATTGCCCCGACTTCACTGCACTCTACTCCATAGTCACATCAAAAGTAGGCACTTCTAGTGAATCAAAATCGAAAAACAATAAGAAAGCCTTAGGAACTGAACAGGTCAATACCGTTGTTAATCAAGGGCAAAACCCTGGGAACGGAAATTTCCACCCACGAAACTTCGAGCAAAATCAAAATCAGCAAAGATACACAAGCCAAATCAAAGCACTAATCAACAAAGATATGCAAACCAAAACCAAGGCCATAACCAGAATCAGGGTCAGTATCAGAATAGAACTCAATATCCTAATACCTACCAGAATCAGAACACGAAGCAGAATCAATGGCCCACGGGCCGAATTACAATAGTGTGCCCCCATCTTAAAACTTTAACCCAGCCAGAGGCCCCCTACTAGCAGAGGCGGGAATACTATCCCCCTTTACCGGATACGATCCCTAACATCTTCCATTCTCCTTAATACTCAGAATCTCCTCTGATTTCCACAGGAAAAATCCTGCCCATGGCTGACAAGTCTAGACTATAGTAAATACTGTGCCTTCTATCGATACACGGGACACAACCTAGAAAACTGTTGGGTCCTCAAGGACATGATCTATGACATGAATGACCAAAGTCAGATTGATTGCGAAGAGCTTAGGAATCCTAACCCTAATAATAACCAACCCCCACAAAATTTAGGAATCATTAGTAATCCCATGCCTAACCACAACCAAGCAACACTGGCTCAGGTCGCTATCGTAGATCTCTCCGATCGATTCTCCTTCCAACCTTCCACCTTAATCACTCACATCCAACCCTCTGCTGCTTCTGCCACACCAGTGAGAGCTCCTTCACCCCCACATCCCTCGGTCCTGATCACTCACATTGCCCCACCGAGTTCACCTCCTTATCCAAAATTCACTCAAATACGAGTCCATTCCTTTAGGGCTAGGTGACCATTCCTCCGTAGTCACCCACCAGAGCCTTCAACCACTCCAAATCCCGAACCAATGTCATTACCACTCCCTTTGTCCAATTCTAAACCCGAGTATGGAGATCATGTTCTCCGAACTGTAGCCCAAATTACTGCATGGGTAAAAAGTGTCACCGAAAGGACTCCAAGTCAAGATAAAAAAATAACCACCGAGCGTTCACTGAATCTAGAAGAAAGTGGGCCAGAAGAACATCCTAACCTGTACGAGACACTAGTCTCTGCTTTCATAGAAGAGAAAGATTACACACAATACCTATCACCTTGGAGCGGCACCATTCAGGTACACGTTCCAACCTTGAATTTCACCCATTTCACAAACACATCCACATCCAGCCACACAGGGTTCGGTCAACAACCAACTTGCCCAATTCTCAAATCAGGAACCAATTACCCACCTTCGCCTTTCCCTTGAAATAAGGATTTCACGAACGCACAACCACTAGAGGGGAATGTAAGAGAAAGAGAAGTTAACTTGCCTCCCCCACCTCACATCATCCCTCCACTAATTCCTACACCTCAACCATTCCAACCACCCGCACCTAAGGCCCATTGGCCAAGCAAAGAAATTGTGCTCGAGCCAGAGCAAGAATATGACCTTTTGCGACATCTCCAAAAGATCTCGGCCCAGATATCCATACTAGAACCCATAAAGAAATCACCTAATCATCACCGGTTGTTGATAAGGACACTTGAAGACACGCAAGTGGATGAGGATACGACCCTAGATGAGCTTTATTAAATCACTTCGGTCATGGTGCAACCTCTGACACTCACTTTTACAGACACAGACATGCCTAAAGAGTCACTCCGCAGGAGTGCAGCCCCCATATATCTTACGATCATAATTAGAGGATTCTCCGTATCACATGCACTCGTTGACACAGGAGCAGGACTTAACATCTGCCCTCTCACCACGTTAAAAATGCTCGAATACATGAAGCAGGATGTCAGGCCCTCCGCACTGTCACTCATAGCTTATGATGGGCTGCGTCGTTTTGTCAAAGGAACTATTAAGCTAAAGATTCGCCTCGGACCTGTAACGAAAGACGTTACCTTCCATGTTTCTTATTCCACTAGTACGTACAATCACATTTTAGGAAGGAAATGGCTGGAGTCGATGAAGTTCATCGCATCCACATACCATCAATACGTCAAATTCCCATACGAGGACTCCATCATCTGTATATATGCCGATGCACCCCTCCAGGAGATGGATACTGATTACACGGCGAGCATACCAATAGCTCATGACTATGTATTGAACAAAGGTCATATTCAAAAGACTCAAATCCCTAATGAGACAACCGCTACGGAAGTCCATCCCCCTACCCCTCCTACTTCTCCCCTGACGCGTCAACAAAAATTAATGAGAAGAGAGGTTGGCCCAGACTTCACCAAACTCTATGCCATTAACCCTACAAAGAGAAAAGGGTGGGACCTTATGTACCAATTTGGATACGTTCCCCACACCAGACTCGGCAAAAATAAGCAAGGTCATGTAGGACCCATTGTCCAAACGTAAATATGCAAGCACATAGGGTTAGGTTACCAATCGGACGGCCCACAAGCTGATTTGTCTCCTACCTCATCAAAATGATCTCTATATGACCACTTATCCTATGGGACCACTGAGAAAGCAGACGTGTCAAAGCATAACGAAGTGTCCTTCACTAGATCCCAAGAAGTGGAAATTGAGCGAATGACTAAAGTGTTCAATGATTTAACCAATTTAAATGACGATATCGATAAACCGCTCGAAGGAGTCGAGCCCAAGTTTGATACTAAGGAATTTACAGAAGAAAGGAGAGAAGAACCTCTAAAAGTTGACCCATAAGTAAAAGACTAGGAATCCACTAACGACGAAGATTTTCACATAGCAGCCTTGCCAGATAGTGAAGAACACCTATGCTTAACATGGGAAAGAGATGATACTCCATAAGAAAACACTAACTCGTATAGCATTCGCCTCGGCCTTGGCCTTGAGGGATTGGAATGCCCTTGGGACTCCCCTTGTATCTCTTACCCCTTTCAGCCCCGTTGTATGGCATGCACCAGCATATTAGAATGCTTCGCTAGTTGGAACCGATACTCTACGATGGAAGAATCGAATCTCTCTAATCTCGTGACAATGGAAATAAGTAATGACCTACCAGTTCGACCACTGGTGTAAGAAGCAGAAAATCCCAATGATCATCTGGTTGACCTAGGGGGAAACACTAGCGTCACCCTCATA
The DNA here is from genome assembly GCA_021018995.1 of Chloranthus sessilifolius. Taxonomy (NCBI): domain Eukaryota; kingdom Viridiplantae; phylum Streptophyta; class Magnoliopsida; order Chloranthales; family Chloranthaceae; genus Chloranthus; species Chloranthus sessilifolius. The sequence continues at coordinate 76,515,702 of CM037592.1, read as the reverse complement.
GACTTTGAAGAGGAACTTGAACTAGACACTTCTACGCCCCCAGATTCGCCACAACTCCAAATATTTTGGAAATCTCTCGAGGAAGAATGGCAACCTCCCCTAAGTGATGATGAGGACTACTGGATAGACCTCTCGGCACTCGAGTTAGCGGAGCGAGCTAATTTAGGACTTCAAGTACTATCAGAGCAAGAAGTTGAATTCGATACCATCTTCAACTCTAACCTAGAAGGATGGGAATGTCCTTAGGAATCCCCCTGCATTCTTCACCATTATCAACCTCGCTGTCGAGCATGCATGCTCTTCCTAACATATTATGAAGATCAAGGAAAAGAACTCTCTACCCTGAGAACCTTTGGGAGATCCCCTCGGTGGGAAGAACAACATTATTACGACCCAGAGGATGATAGTTCAATTGACTACAATCTTCAGAGCTTCTTCGAAGAAGAGGCGATCAATGTGGCAAAAGAAATCCAAGTTTTAGTGCCGTTGTCACCAGCTCCACTCATTCAAAAGATCTCATCAGACAAGGACTCTAAAAAAAAATGCCAAATTAACAACGAGTCTGCATTTCCTAAAGAATCGCCGAACGACTCCAGCAGTCGTCTCGCTCCCTCAACTAGAGGAAACAATTCTCTTGGCGCCCCTTGAGGTGACTGACCCTGTACCATATTTATTATCAAAAATAAAAAAAATAGAAAAAATAGAAAACCTTAAAAATTTAGAAATATAGTATCCAAAAAAATTAGAAAACCCCAAAAAATAAAGGGAACTCTTCGTCCTGAATCAAATTTGTGGCCAACAACGAGACTTTTTTCCTAAGGTTTCTATCCCATTCTCCGCGCAAGGGCGTAAGGCATCCCTGCTAAATGATTAGCCAGTGATCATACCAGACGAGATACTTCATGACTTTGGGAGAAGAATCGATAGTCTTGACCTTCACCTTACCGAAGATCTCTCAGCCATAGATTGCACCAATGAAGGGTTACCTTTCGCAAACTCAGATCCCCAGTGTAGCAATTTTGCAGTATACAAACTTACCGAGGAAGAAGAAAGAGTATCAGACGAGATACATCATGACTTTGGGAGAAGAATCCATAGTCTTGACCTTCACCTTACCGAAGATCTCTCAGCCATAGATTGCGCCGATGAAGGGTTACCTTTCGCAAACTCAGATCCCCAGTGTAGCAATTTTGCAGTATACAAACTTATCGAGGAAGAGGAAAGAGTATCAGTTGCCAAAGTGGCACTAGACTTCCAACGAGTTATCAAGCATTTCGATGAGCAAACCCAAGCTGCCGCAGAAACTAAGGAAGAACTTAACTTTGGCCCTGAAGAGAAACCCAAGAACCTACTGATTAGCGCAACGCTTAACTCCAAGGAATGCCAAAAAATTACACAAGTCCTATAAGAACACCTCGATTCCTTTGCATGATCCTAGGAGGACATGCCCGGTTTAGACCCAAGTTTTGTAGAACATCGCCTCGTCTTATAACCCGATACAAAGCCTGTTAAGTAGAAACTCCGCAGGATGCACCCACAAACTACCCTCCAAGTTAAAGAGGAAGTCGACAAGTTATACAAAGTAAAATTTATCCGAGTCATTCTTTACCCTACGTGGGTCACCAATATAGTACCTATCTCCAAGAAAGATGGCAGAGTACGGGTTTGCATCGACTTTCGAAACCTTAACCAGGCATGCCTAAAAGATGACTTCTCACTTCCACACATTGACACTCTAATCGACAACACCGCTGGACATGAGATGCTATCCTTTATGGACGGTTTATTTGGATATAATCAGATTTGAAAAATCACCGACCAATGATGGACAACAGTGGTATTTCAGCATCTGGAACTTCTTGAAATATTAACACATTCCCCCATACACCACAAAGATTGAACGGAAGACTATAAGGAACCGATATGCCTAATTTTACATACTCGACAAAATATTATACAAAGAGGCCTTCACTAAAGGAGTACTGCTACGATGCGTCACGACTGTCGAAGGATAATACATCATCCATGAAATACACGTCAGTGCCTACGGTGCCCACTCCAATAGACAAAGACTCGTCGATCAAGTTACACGACAAGGCTACTTCTGGCCGTTAATGATCAGAGATTGCCACCTCTATGTCCAATCCTATAGGCAATGCCAAGAACACGTCGTACTCGTCAAAGCTCCATCAGTTGCATTAAAATTTTTTACCTCGCCATGGCCATTTTCGATGTGGGCCTTCGATGTCATTGGACCTTTTACAGATACAGTTGGGAACACTCATAAGCATGCATTCATACTTACAGTGATCGAATACTACACCAAATGGGCAGAAGTTAAATCCTATGTCAGGATCACTACTTCAACACTCGTAAGGTTTATCATTCAAAATATCATCACCAGGTTTGGAGTACCCAGGATGTTTATCACTGAAAATGGACCACGGTTTATCACGGAGAATACGAAGAAGTTATGCAAGAAGTACGGTATCAATCTACGCCATTCATCACCGTTCTACCCTTAAGACAATGGACAGATAGAAGCTACGAACAAAATGGTTGATTCAAATCCTAAAATATACAGTAGAAACAAGCAATGGGGTCAACTGGCCTGAACGACTACCAGAAGCACTCTGGGCCTATAGGACCTCTATTCGTACATAAAAACTCCCTACCTCCTTACCTACGGGATGGAGGTAGTCCTACCATATGAGATACAAGTACCATCTTTACACATTCAACTCGATGATGAGCTATCCTTAGATGAGAGGAGAATTTCCCTACTCTTGCAGCTAGAGCAGCTTGATGAAACACGTCTAAGGGCAGCTAATCATCCTTAGGTATATCAAAGGAGAGTGGCCAGGGCATATGATAAGAAAGTCCTTCAACGAAACTTTAATATTAGGGAATTAGTCTTGAAGAAAATCATGCCTTCCAAGCACGCCCATCAGAAAGGAAAACTGAAACTGAACTGGGAAGGCCCATATGTCATAACAGCCGCATTCCCTAGAAATGCCTACAAACTGGCGAATCAAGACGGGGAAGAACTCCCTAGCCCTTGGAACGCCATGTACCTTAGAAAATATTTTCCTTGGCCCTGTGATCATCACATCTCATGGTTAAATACTTATACTTATCACCCTCATAGTCGTCACAACCCATTCATTGGTCGTACACCTTCAATTCTCAGAATATCCTTTAGACCTCAGATTTATCGCCCGCCTTTTCTCACTCGGGCAATCTGATTAAAGGACTAGTGACCTATCTAACCTCTTGTAAAAGTATAAGTAACACCCGATCCTCATTTCCTTTCCCCCGCCATTGGAGGAGACGTTAGAGCAAAAAAATGAAGATGTTAGGTTCAATCAAAACTCATTATTCTTGCGCTAGCAGGATGCTTTCAAAAAATATGCATTTACATGTCAAAAGTTGAGTGAGAGCATTACGAAGAATGAACAAGTCAATGAGCTCAGGGAAGCATAAGTAGACCGTGATGACATCCCTGATAATGTTACTAGAAGTGTATAAGCAAGCTGCGAGGGTGTCCCTGATGTCCCCATACTACTAGATGTCGTCGTAAGGTGGTGGGAGGAGGACAAACTCCTGCTAATAATAGAATGTAAGATTTTGATGGTGCCGAAACATGATGAAGAGAAAAGATTATTACTCTTCCCTTTTGGAAAGTATTAGATACAAATTATTCCCCGCATCATTGAGCCTTACCCCCCTCTTCTATTTTTATTTCGGACAATAAATTAGAAGCCTTATAGGATACTCCTAGAAATGAAACTAAAAACCGATGAATGACGACTAATGCAATCCCCTACTATACCTACCATACTTCTCCCTAATAGCTATGGGATAGGATGACAACCACCCTAAGGTAGACCCCTGTGTACAACTGACCTAGTCAGAGATACCTCCCCGGTTCGATGACAGTACCAAACAATTTTTCTTCAAAACTAACTCACCAAATACCCAAGACTGCTTATAGACCCAAAGTGCTCGTCTCAAAACCTAGAAAAGCTCCACTCCATCTTGACGCTAGGGCATTTTTTTGGATTAGAAGAAGAATCATATTAGAAGCGTCGGCCTGTCCACAAAGAAGATAAGAAACAACGAAGTTACTATCCAGAAAGTGCTACCAAAGATACCACACTGCCAATCCTACCACGCTCCTATAGTGGGGAATTTTTATTTTTATTATTTTGTTATTATTTCTATCTTAGCTATTTACTTTCCTTGTTGCATTATTGTCATTTCAAAAAAAAAAAAAAAAAATAGAGAAAAAGAAAAAGAAATAAAAAGAAGGAAAAAAGAAGAAGAGCACATATCCATCTTTTGCTACCAGACTCCGGACTGAGACACTTACCCTCCTTAAAAACTAGCAAGGGGGAGAACAAAACTACTGATAGTATTACTCTCACATGTGCAGATATGAGGCAACCCTCAACAGTCACCGGGCCAGCTCAGGAAGCGTCCAAGTCCCAATGACGGTCGATGGCGCTAAAGCAACCAAAAAAAAAAGAAGTAAAAGTAGATGCAAGAGGTAACTAAAAGAAAAAAGAGCCAATCAGATACATCTAAACCAAAAATCTCCCTCTATGTATATATGTCAAAATCTTTTCATTTCTGTTTTACTTGTCACCGGGGGCATCCCCTCTATATATACAATACACACATGTTATGGATACAAAAACACACACACACACCTACTCCCTACACTGCCGCTAGGATGGTCGAACGCTGCTATCCCCGGTATCATCAGCTCGGCGGTCCATAGACTGGTCCTCTAAAAATACAATCCTGACACCCGGAGTCCTCGGAACCTCTAAAAGACAAGGCCCTGCTACAGAGCCCCCCACACTCGTCTGGCTAACAAACAGCCTCGATTGAGAAGGAGGAGGATACCCCGCAAGAATATCACGAACGATCAAATCCCTACGAGCATCATCCCTGACACAATCATGTGATGTGTGTCGAGACTGCCCAGCTAAGGAACTCGAAGCCCTCGACTCTGACCCATCAAGCTGACTAACCAACCTATGCACCCCTCGCTCACTCCTCGTCAGACGATACTGCAACTGACCTAGGATCACCTGCATCTCTGCCCACATTGTCTGGCATGCCACCTCTAACGCCTCGGTCTATGTCCTATGTGTGACCATCATCTTAATGACTAGGTCCTCCCGTCTCTGCGTCTCACCTAGGGAGTGGCGCGCGCTCCTGCCACCTCTAGACGTGCCTCCTCAAGCTGACAGACCTGCATAAGCACACAAAGTTAAAAGAAAACTAATATAAATTCATGAACTAAATAAGAAACTTTTAAAAGGAAACAGTCAAACCAGATCCAACCTCTCCTCCAAAAGTCGCCCAACCGTCTCAGCAGTCACTGGATCAACAGGAGGCACAGAAGGAACAACGAACATAGGCGGTTGCAGCAAGAACAAATAAATACATTAGAAAAATATTATAATGACAAATAAACCATGAACACAATAACTAAAACATATCTGAGTAGGGATAGGAAGAGACTCCTGAGGGGGAGCTTTGGGAGAGGAGTCTGGAACAGCCTGCACAAAGAACCAAACAAACCAACACCAGACATGATACAATAAAATAAAGATGAAATAACCCAACAAACTAATGCAATGATACAAAAAAAATAAAAGAATGAATGGAACTTACCTAATGATCTAGCTAGGCCCGAAGTTGAGCCATCGCTGGATCCTCCCGATTAGAGGAAGCAACTGAAGATGGATCAAACGCCAGAGCGAGACCTCCAGCGGCAAGCTCCGCTCTCTACAAATAACCATAAACTCATCAGTTGGCAAGCCCATAATTCTAATAATTAATAAAATTATATCTGTAAAGACACTTACCAATCAATCAATCTCAGATTGTAAGTTGGCCTCTACCTCTCGGTTGGCCTACTGCTAACCATGTCAGAATGACCAAAAGACCGAATCCACATAAAAGAAAAAAACCATAAATTAACTCACCAGGAGCCATCAAGTCTCCGCTAGTCGAGCCCCTGACTCATCCTTCGCTGCCTTAGCCTGAGCAACCGAGGAGGCTAAGGAGTGCAGCATCTTGGCATCCAGACGAGGAGCACGCCCCATCCACTCCATCGCCCTATGGAGAGCGTCTAATGCCCCCCGCATGCTCGCGGTGAGATGGCTCTGCTCCAACACAACCAACCTCTCCCTCAAAGCCGACTCCAGCCCACCGATCACGAAAGAGTCACTCCCATGGAAGGGATGTGTGAAGAGGCGCCTGCCACCCAATGCACTAAACCATCACACATACTCCTGGGTGTCCGCTTCGTCATGCACCCCTGTAACCCTGGTCCCCCTAGCTCTAAAATCCACTACCTGAAGCGCCATCCACTCCGTGAAGTTCTGGACAGACTGAATCACTGACATGCCGACATCCTCCTTATCTGCATAAGGCCTCTAAATCACCTACAACCAAGCAAACAAGCCGACCCCCCACTGAGGACTCTGACCTCGTGTGGTCTGAAGATCCGAAGATCAGTGACGACCCTTCAACGCCTCCCTCCACACGTGCATCCACGGGAACGTGAATGTCACCTCCAACAGAACTCCCGGACGAAGAAAAGCGAAATGACCATAGGTCCAAAACTGAAAAAGAAAATAACAACAACAACAATGACACACAAGAAGAAATGCTAAATAGATGTTACCATTAAACGACCAAAAAGTAATCAAACTAAGGACATCATGATGCCAATTAAGTAAAACTCACCTGGATGAATGAAAGGAAACCTCCGATCGACGCGACACCCTGTCCTCAATGGTAAAGCTGCTCATAGAGGTGTGCCAATGCAGCCGCACCCCACGCGTAGGTGGGGACTCGATCCAAATCCTCGAGAACCATAAAAAATAACCTGGTGATGCATCCCCGAGTCAAAGAAGAGAAGAGTACCGCACCAAGGAAGTGCATCAAGAATGCTCAGAACACCCTATCCGCAGCCAACCCCGACTCCACCACGGGCTCCCGACCCGCTACAATGCGCATCATAAATCGCCTTCGCCTCCGAATGGCACCTTAGGGGGACGAAGCCACTCGCAAACGTATCAAAAAACCAAGTGACTCAAAATACACCTGGCCCCGAGCCGCTCGACCTATACGGCACACCTAAAATATCCTCACACGCCTCCAAATAATGTCCTGCCATCCGCCCCATAATCGGCTCGCCCTCAAAACAAAGACCGGTGATACGGACCCAGTCCTCTGGAGTTGGTAACATCATGCCTACTGGAAAGAGAAATGCCTGATGCTCCTCCTTCCACCTCTCCAAGATCACCGTGATCAGGCCATGATTGACCTGAAAGGGCTCCAGCTCCAGGATCAATCCGAAATCAAAAGACACCAGCCGTGCCAGTTGGAACTCCGGCAAGGAATAGTACCAAGTATGAGACTCGGTCCATGCTGAGCTGGTAGCCAGCTGCGGGGGCTCTTATTGAATGAAATGCAAACAATAACAGCAAGACTAACACATACCTATGACAAAAGATGAATGAATCTAAAACTAAAAGCAAGTCAAATTTGTCCCAAACACAATAATAATTCACAACAAACACACAAAATATGAAAAGAATGACTGAATAGAATCATGACCTATCTCTAGATGCCATCATGGTGCATGAGTGAACACACAATCAAGGATCCATGCAGGTTCGACATAAATTAAAAGGGTTTCCAAAGCCTAATAAGCCTACGTCATAACCTAAATGGCGAAGAAAATGAAAGAACTCTTACTCATGAATGCGTACCCAGCCTCAAGTGAAGAAATCCTCCAATGGGAAGTGTCTATGATCTCGATGCTCCTCACCTTGGTGCTCCGCAGCCGCACCCTCAGGTCTCTCACCCTTAGGTATGTCACCCTCGACCCTCTCATCCTCACCCTCACTGCTCCCCTACTCAATCTTGAGCACCTCCTCCCTGACCCCTAACTGGTCAACCTCCAATACCTCCTCTCTAACTACCTCCCCCACATCCACCTCCCCGACAACATCGGTTCGAGCCTCATAAGTCTCACCCATCTCCGCCCCTAACATCCTATCCAACTCAGAAATAGTGATATCATGCCCACCACCCTTAGACTGCATCTTAGAACAAAGAGTTTGAAAAACTAAAGAAAATAGAAGAGTCTAAACAGACGAACGGACGATCGGATCACACAAAATGAAAATTTTGAATTATACATAAATCCAGGTGCACAAACTAATCACGCACCACTCTCATCGCGCTTAATTTGGATCACACGACCGGTCTTAAGCGCGCAAACCAATCGTCGCCCGCCCAAACTAACCCAACCATCTGGTTGCGCGCAGCCTACTCAGCACGTAATTACTTCAAGCATCCACACAGTGGTGCGCAAATGCCAATAGTCACCCATACAGTGACCAGCCACTAGCGTAATCACACGCCCAGTACCCTGTGTTTAATTAGGTTAAACGACCAAAAGCTGGTGCTTAAATATGTTCTGACGCTCTGAATGCGCGTCCACCCTATGGCGCACAATTAATTTATACGCTCGGAGTGAAGCGCGCAATTCCCCAAAAACACAAAAAAAAATGCCCACGGCAGCACTTTCACAGCCCTGAATTGGGCAATCTCCGACACTAATTATTAGCCTAAACCACGCCCTTGTTAAGCCCAATCCCAAAACATTTCAGACTTAAAGAAATATGCACCTTGGTAACTAAAAGAAAATGTTCCAAATTAAGACCAAAATCACAAAAATGTCCCGACACAGTTTACACACTCCAATAGAAACTAAACCAAAAAAAACTTGCCCCAACTAAGGCGAAACTAAACAAGAAAAATATCCCCAACATCACCTAAACACTCCAACTAGTACTAAGACTAAAGAAAAAAAATGCCCCCATCATCCATTCACTTGAAATTGAACTAAAAAAAAATTGCTCCAAGAATACCCCAGATCAGAATGGATAAAGAAGATCAGACCAAATTTAAATAAATAAGCATCACACTCAAAATAAATCGAAGCAAGCTACCAAATAAATTAAAATTTACTAAATTGCCACAAATAAAAAGAAAAATATAATCACCTCATAAACAAATAAATAATTACAAAATACACCGAGGGCATACCCTCTGAATATACAACTTGAACCAAGAAACTTAAAACCAGCACGTTCAGGCAATGCCGAAATCCGGATTTATTAGAGAAACTAGAAATCTCGAAGAAGCCCAGAGGGGGGAAGTGCCCTTAACAAATTCTAATCGTAATAACCTCTTTCCCTTGCCTCGAACCGGCAGAAAAGAAAGAATGGCTCATGGAAAGCCACCCAGGACCTACGGGATCTGCCCTTAGAAGCTCACCTTGGAAACCATAACAAGTAAGAGCAGCTAATATGGGATCTGCAGAGCCTACCGAGGAAAAATAGGCATAGGTTACGAGAATTTTGACCCTGCCTTATGTTGTCGCTCCAAGTGTGCCATAATTGTGTGCATTATTTCCTCAAAAATTAAAGAATTAAAGAATGCTAGGTTATATGGATGTTAACTTATGAAAGGGATATCAGCACATTGGGGCTAACACTGGCCTGCAAGATCAGGGCCAATTGTAGCAAGTTTTAAAAGTAAGTATTTCAAGATCGTCCACAGAGAAGTTTGTCTAAAATGAGAGATAAACCTCCAGATCTGTGCTACCAGATCTGGCTCTATAATTATCTAAAATAAAGAATAGATAACAGAGAGTGTTGGATTGTGTCACATTTAACTATAAGCAAATAAAGAAAAGAACTAACTACATGATCCAGATCCGAGTTGGGGAGATGTTTAAAATAAGACAAATGCAGAAATAATAGCTTCATGTACTTTAGCCGAATTTTAATGGAGAATCAGATTTCCACAGAAAGCAGATTCAATCTTCATCCGCTACCAAAGACAGATGTAAGAGAAATAAATCCGAATTAAGGAATAGGTTTAGACTTATGGCTATGATCTCATCCAATGGTCATAGATCATCCAATAGTTGTGGCCTATTCTTTAGTTCGTAACATGAACATCATCAGAATGCCGCTGAATTAGGTTACCAACGCTAATTCGCATGTGATGATGAATTAAGGGAAGTTGATGCGATGAGTGAATCTAAAGAAGTCTAATGCACTAAGGTGAACATTCGTAACCTCGACATGACTCCAATGGAGAAGACACAAATTACAAAGAACCTTTAAAATCCAACGTTACAATTACAGAGCACGGCTTTAGAGAGCCCTCGACTTACAGAGCTTCAGAGAGCCCTCGATTTACGCCTTGAATCCAACTTGAAGTACAAATCACTCACAATGGCTCTCAAAGGTAAACTACAAGAAGGATTACAGGGGGTTCAGATAAGCTTATCCGACCGGAATGAGGGAAACAGAGATGAAAACTCTAAAACTGGATGCCCCAATTGGGCAAATGTCTTCTCAATTTATAGCTTTCCTCTATCCCGCAGACAAGGTCGAATTGACCAATCAAGTGCTCGATCTCGATTGCCCAATGGTTGAGCACGGGATCCAGACTGCTCGCCAATGAAAATGCTCGATCCGTTCACCAATCAGCGTTAGAAGCATCAATTTGCTTATGGGAATTCAAAAGTTTGTTTGAGCTTCTAGAAGTTCCCGCCAAGTGATTTCATCTTGGGTTTTCACGCAATGGAATATGCCTTTGGTTTGTGCTTGGAATCTTCGAATGTCTCTCGGCTTTTAATTACATTAGCGCCGAGTTCTTGAAATGCCCTTCAAAGTGGTCAAATCTCAGATGCCATTTCGCAGAGTTTAAGGGTCTTTTCACAAAGTAATTTGGCTCCTGAAGCTCTTTTTCGTGGGGTTTGATTCTGTTCGAATTAAAGTTTTCTTCTTTTCGCAAAGGTCATTCTTCTATTCAAACAGTTCTGCTACCTTTCGTAAACCTTGTTTGAGGTTTATTCCTTCTTCGCAAAGTTTCAGGTTCTTTACGAAAAGAAGAGATTCTTTGCGAATTGAGCTTTAGCTTCCATTCTTCTTCTTCAGGTCTTTTCTTGCTCTTTTAGGACCTTTTTAGCCATTGCTGAGGCTATTTCTTCACTCCCTCTTTGAGCTTGACATGCGTTGTCAGCTTTTTGATCATTTTAGGATGGTTTTCGGATTTGGACCTGTCTTTTTGGTTTAGCTGCAATATGAACACTAAAGCACTTTTTTAGTCCTCTCAAGGGTCTTTCAAGGCTCGTGTTTAGGGGTGAAAAATGGTATTTTTCACTACTTATCACACCCCCAAACCTAAGCTTTGCTAGTCCCTAAGCAAAGAAACATAAAAAACAAAGTAAAGAGCCACTTTTGTAGGAAGCACAGGTGCATTTAGCATATGCAACAAGCCTTTTCAACCCCTAGGTGATCCCTAGAGGAGGAGTGAAGTCTCCTGAGGGTTTTCAGTGAAGGTACCCACAAACTTCTCCATGAAACAGTTAACATCAGTGCAATATTATCAAATGAGCAATCAAGGAGCAGGGTTAGTTACTCTTGAATCAATGATGAAACAGAAAATTTGATTATTGTTTGCACAGGAATTTAAACATTTATAAACCTCATGAATGTTTCAATATTTTCCATCTGTGAACAGTCATAGAAAATCATACAAATGTGCCAGCAGTAAGCTCATCCTATGGATAAAAATTAGGTTATAAGTCATACTTAAGGTGCTCGAGTTCCAACCCAAACACTCACCAGGGTATACTCTCATCAGTGTTTTTGTTGAGGGGTTCATTTTCACTCAAGCTCAAGAGCAGTTACATCTCCCAAATGGATCTGTAAGCATGAGCATAGGCATGATTCTTAGGCAATGGCATCATTGACATCTCTTCACCATAGATTGGGTCACTTCTTATCTCCACATGACAGCTCACTCAACTTTGGATCACAAGGGCTTTTAATCTAGGTTTGTTTGTATGGCTTATGGAGTGAAGTTTCAAGGAAAGGCAGTTTGAACAGAGGTTTGAATTTGAGAACTCAGGAAGTGGTGAGATGGTTCATGACTCCACTTTTTGAGTTTAGCTTCTTTCTTCTTCGTTTCGAGACTCTCACATTCACAGTGATCAGTTCTTGCTTTGATCTTGCCTTTTCCAACATAAGGTCCCTTTTTTGCCTTTTTGCCTGCAACTTGTTCACATTGTGTGTCTCTTCTTTTCTCAGTCACCATCTTGCCTGTTTTGGGGGGATTTTCTCTTGATTTTCTTGATGTTGCCCGAAATGGTCCATCTTGATTCTTTCTCCTTTACCTCGAATTCTCGAGTGAGGGAAAGCTGAATTGTTCCATAGGTTCAAGTACTTTTGAGTATTTTGATGAAGAATTGTAGGATTCTGACTCAAATGGGGTACAAACAGGGCAGATTTTTCTTGGTTGGTTCATTAGGTTCAAGTTGTCCAAAGAAGGCCTTGATCTTTCCTCGGTTTCATGAGTCTTGTTACTTGTTTTAATTTGGAGTTTCCTAACTTCTAGTGGATCTAATGCCTCAATCCTTTGAATCGAGAAAAAATTGCCTCAGTCACTCTTCAAGAGATGGAAAATATATGGGCTCAATTTTCACTTTGGTTATGGTTTTTCCTTGAGCTTTTAAGTATATCTTTACCTTTTCTCTTCCTTTTGACTTACTACGTCGATACCCGATATGTTTTTATGGTGTAATCATCATGGAAATGTAGAATATCGCAAGGTTTAGAATGTCTAAATTTGGCAAAGGAATTTTAAATTTTCTAGTTGTCATGATTCTTAAGTAAATTAATACATTTCCTAATTACTTAGGTGATTGCCCTTATGTTAACTATTCCTAGGGCAGACTTGTTCGCACACACCCCAAACCTATGAGGAGCGGTCCTCACTTTGGTTCAAAGGTGGTGGACAATTATTAGGGAAGACGGTGAAACAACAATAATACAGACGATTCTGACAAGCACATCGAAATTTGGATAGAAAATAAAGGAAAAAAAAGGAAAAGGGAGTAGGGGAGGGTTTTAAGTTTTTAAAATAGGGAGAGCAAAAGCAATTTGGTTGCCTGACTTATAACAGAAAAAATTGCAATAGAATAAAAAGCAGAAAATAAGAAAATAAGAAAGAGACAATTGACAGAATTGCACAGAATTAGACAAAAATAAAAGATATATATATTGAATTCAGAAACACAGTACATGCAGATTTTAGTAACTGGGATCAAAGTCACTATCATAAGTGGGTTCTATGGGGTCTGAGCTAGAGTCACTGTCTGAACTGGATTCAGAAGTAGACTCAGATTTTGCTGAGGATTTTTCAGCAATAGAGGTTTGGAGCTCAGTGTACTCTTCTGTCTTGATTTTTCGGGTGAGGCCTAAATGTTTGGTTAGGCTGGCTGATCTCTGCTGTTCCTGAGCCAATTTGGTCTGTTCTTGAACTAATTGGGCTTGTAGCATGGCTACCTTATGTTTTTCAGCCTTGACTAATTGGTAGATTTGTGAGACCAGATTCCCCATTTTGTCTCTTTCAAATTGCATGAAGTGTTCCAATTTTGCAATTTTAGCTTCATAGGGAGGTCTGATGTAAGCCTCCAAGTCAGCCAGCCCCTTGAGGACATCTTTACGGATGTAAGGGTTGTCTTGCATGGCCTTGGTAAGGGTGGGGTATCTCTGGAGGGGAATGGAGTGGTAGGGAACTAAAGGTGGTGTAGCTGGGGGAGGTGGGGGTAAGGCCACAGGTGCGGGGGAGGTTTGGGTAGCTTGGGTGGTGGTGGAGGGTGGAAGTAGAAGGACTTCGGGGTCTGTTTGGGTTGCATGGGAGGCAACATGGAAGGTAGGGGCACTAGGGGTAGTTAGGGTTTGGATCAGCTCAAGGTGGCGGTTGGTTGTCATGTTGGTTTGGAGCCGAGTTTGAATGTTTTGGAGATAGGTGAGTATTTGGTGTATTGGGGCAGGTGTGGAAGAGATTTGTGTGGTGGGGGGGGGTGTGGAGCTATCTCCATAGGCTCATAGAGGGGGTGGTGCCTCTGTGGGAAGTGGGTGAGATTTAGAAGTGTGGGGAAAATCAGTGTATGAGCTGAAATTTGGGAGTGGGGAATGGGGGGCTTATGAGCAGAGGGGTGGAAGGGGAAGGGGCTAGTATGGGGGTGGCTACCTCCTCTGGGCTGGGAATGGGCAAGTCTGCTAGGAGTAAGGCAAGGTTGGGTGAGATGGGTGGGGTTTGAATAATAGGGGTGGTGGGTGTGGTAGGGGTATCTAGAATGGGAATGATGGAAGGTGTGGATGATGAGCCAGCTGGGATGGGGGAGGGTGTGGAGGAATAAGGAACCAGGCCATATATGGCTGTAGGAGGTGCAGCTGAAGAGCTGGCTACCTCAGGACTGTGTGGACTAAGTGCAGCAAGTGGTGCAGCTAAAGAGCTGGTCACCACAAGGAGTTGGGCTTGGCTGGTAGGGGGTTGAGGCTCGGGGGGTGGTTGAGGCTCCACAGCAATTTCCACTTCACATGCCCACCCACACTTTCGTGGCTTGGTTCTCTGTCATGCTCGTGCAAGAACTAGCTCTGCTCGTGCTATGGGTTCGCAGCAGGGCGCAATAGGTGCAGTGCAGGCGGGGGCATGGGCTGGTTCTCCTACTTCCCTCATTCTTCTTAACATGGCACGACTTGTGGTCCGTGCTTTCTTGCCAAAGTAGTGAGGAGTGAGTACCTCAAAGGGCTCTTCCTATCAATGTCAAACTTGGCTCTTAAGAGGGCTGTAATGAGTCTTCCAAAGGGGAGGCGGCAATCTTACATTCCTTTTTACCTTGGCACTCACATCAGCCATTGCTTTTAGGATCGGCATGGGGGCATTGAAGAATTGCCCTTAGAGAAGTGAAAGAGGGCTTCTAAGATGGGGTTCGCCTCTCTTGGGTGTGCTTGAATATAAAAAACTCCCTCGAGTATGGAATCCATCAAGAGATATTGCGAGGCGAGATCTCTTCTCATTATTGATTGCCCAGAACCCACCATGCCCTCGTGTCAAATGGGCACCATATCTCCGAAAGAGGCAACTTCAGAGCGATCAAGGGTCCATCGAGAGTTGAATTGAAAAGGTATCCCTAGGGCATGTCAATGTCACGTCACGCTTGTCTATAAAAATAACTAGGGTTGGCACATCGGCAAGATGTTCCTCTGTGACTGGGGTGAGGTTACGATACCCGACTTTGTCATCCTTGGGTAAATTTTCTCGGGTAATGGAGTGAGGATGGTCTTGAGGAAGCCTCCCGAGATATCTTAAAGATAGCACGCAATCGGTTTGGAGGAGAAAAAGTTTCATCCACCAATAGCTCGTGTATGAGCTCGGGGATCAATGAATGGGTTAGGCAAAACCAAAGGAATGGGTAATGGGGGCGGACTGGGCTCGAGGCGTGAGGGTGGGCTCCTCATGGCGTATTTTTTTTCTTTTTCAACCCTATCTGCTTTGTCCATTGAAAGTTTTCTCTTTGAGACTTCTTGGCTTTGCCTTTGGCTTTGGGGTGTTTTGGCATCTTCTTCTTGGTGAAGATTTAGGAACATGGCGTGCAAGAGATTTCTGGTTTTCCCATATTTAAAATGGCCTCAAATGTAGCTTAAGTACCAGCAATCACAGAAAGAATAAGAGTAGAAGTAGTTACCGCGATCTGAGGGTTTCCTCTGTGTGAGTTTCTTTGCTCTGAAAAGATCGCGCAGCTGTGATCTACAACTTTGATTTCTGACAAGAGAAAAGGCGCAGAAGATTAGAATAGATGGTGGATAATCGTGTGGAGTTCGCGACGGAAGAGGGTGAGCTAGGGTTTTGAAAAGGGGTTTTGCTTGGGAGAGTGTTTGCAGATATCCAGTGACTTTCAAAATGACCTAATATACTAACAAGTAAAATGTAAAGCACCCTTAAGTGTTGAAAAGTTCCAAAAGAGTCCTTTTCTTTATTTCGAATAGCAAAAGTGTCTCTCGAAAGGTAAAAATTCTTCAGAAAGTGCAGTTCGCAAAGAACTGAGCTTCAGTATGTCTATTCGAAATGGATTTGGCTCCAGAAAGATCTTTTAAAGACTTCTCCCGATTTTCTATTGAAAAGGAAATTTTAACTATTCGAGCAGAACATGGTTCTTTTCGAGTAGTTCATTACTGACTCGAATCAATTGAATAGAACTTTGAACTTTCAAAAGTACTTTTACTTTACGATTTGAACTTTTAAGTGTATTTACACTATAACAAGAAAAATAGCGAAGCAAAGAAAAATCGGAAAAACAATGTTGTACAAACATATTATACACTTATCTACCATCGATTTTTGGAGATTCATGATGATAGGTGGGCAGCAAGGGCTCCTCGGTGTTTTCAATGTATGGTTTGAGCCTCGACCATTTACCTTGAGTATTCTTCCATCCTTGGGATAGAAATATCCATGACTCCCGAGAGGAGGCCTTGATGACGATGTATGGCCCTTCCCATCTGGATCTCAATTTTCGAGAAAGAATTTAAGTTTAGAGTTGAATAACCATACCTTGGACCCGGTATGAACTCTTTTCTCATGAGGCTCCTATCATGGAATGATTTAACCTTTTCTTTGTACAACTGGAGCTAGTGTAGGCATCCATCCTCGGTTCTTCGATTCGGTGAGTTGAAGCTTCCTGTGGTTACCAGCAGTGAGATCCATATTAAAAGTTTTGATTGCCCACAAGGCCTTATATTCTAATTCTCGGTAGATGGCATGCCTTGCCATAAACCCTCTGAAAGAGGACATCCCTATAGGAGTCTTGTAGGCGTTTGTATGCCCACAAAGCATCATTAAGCTTAAAGGACCGGTCCTTTACATCCTTCTTCACATTTTTTCCAAAATGTGTTTGATCTCTCTATTTGAAATCTCCACCATCCTTTGGTTTGTGGATGATAGGGAGTGGCTACTGTGAGTGTGAGTACTTTTTAATAGAGAGTCAAAGCTCACTTAAAAGTGGCTTCCCATCACTAATGATGGCCTGGGAATCCAAATCTGGAAAAATGTGGTCTTTGAGGAATCTTAAAACCACTTTGTGATCATTGATTTGGTAGCTATGGCCTCAATCCACTTGGAGACATAATCCACTACCAAGATGAAATTGTTTCCATTAGAAGGGAAAGGGCCCATAAAATCTATGCCCCAAACATCAAACAACTCAACTAGCAGGATTGGCTGCAGGGGCATAGAGTGTCTTTTGGAAATCTTGCCCGATTTTGGCGTTCAAGATTTATAGTCTTTGAAGGCATCTTTAAAGATTGTGGGCCAATAGAAACCACTGCGCAGAATTTTTGCATTTATTTTATTGCTGAAATGGCCTCCACAGCTGTTCATGACACATTGACAATATGCCGGGGAATTCATGGTCCGGGACACACTTTACGATCACTTAGTTGCACAATACTTGAATAGATAAGGATCATCCCAGATGGAATGTTTACCTTGTGAGAAGAAAAGATCTTTATCCATTCGATTCCAATGTTGGGGAATCTGTCCAATAGCCAAGAAGTGGACTATGTTTGCAAACCCAGGACTGTGGGTATTGATGGCAAAAGTTGCTCATCGAAATGATTCATTAATGGGTAAGCTATCATCCTCGATTGAGAATTCTCGGATAAGTGATCACCACCACATTCTCCACTCCTTTCTTATCCTTAATGTAGATCAAACTCTGTAATAGGAGGATCCACGATTAACTGGGCTTAGTATCCTTCTTAGATGAAAGGTACTTTAGGCGAGTGGTCGATAAACACCACAATTTGTGAACCTAAAACATAAGGCTGAATTTTTCCAATGCAAACACAATGGCACAGCTCTTTCTCATTGTTGTGTAGTTGAGCTAGGCATCTATCATGGATCTGGCCGGGCATAAGCTATGACATGGGGAAGCTTATCCTTTCTCGCCCTAGGACGGCTCCTAGGGCATAGTCTCGATCACACATCACTCAAAGGGCACCGAATAGTCGGGGGACTGCAAGATGGGAGCTGAAATCGAGACATTTCTTAAGGACCTCAAAGGCTCATGCATTCATTAGTAAACACAAAAGGAACATCTTGACACAAGAAATGACAGAGTGGCTTGGAAATTTTATCAAATCTTTGATGAACCTCCTATAAAATCGCATGCCCTAAGAAACTTGATTTGCTTGATTACGGAGGAGGCAAATGTGCAATTAGATCAATTTTGCTTGGTCCACCTCTATGCCTTTATGGGAGACCACATGTCCTAGGACAATGCCTTGGTGACCATAAAATGACTCTTTTCGACTTAGAACCAAATTGGTTTCTTCACATCTTTGCAACACCAACTTGAGGTGGTGTAAGCATTGGGAAAAGTCTCCATAAATTGAAAAGTCATCCATGAAGATCTCCATGAATTGATCAATCATGTCGTAAAAGATGGCATACATGCATCTTTGAAAAGTGAGGGCATTGCAAAGACCAAAGGGCATCCTCCTATAGGCAAAAGTGCCAAAGGCGGTGAAGGTGGTCTTTTCTTGGTCTGTGGATACAGGATCTGGTTGTAACAGTACCCATCAAGGAAGCGATAGTAAGCTTTGCACGCAAGCTTATCAAGGATTTGGTCAATGAAGGAGGGGAAATGGTCTTTCCTTGTCATGGTATTTAATTTTTTGTAGTCTATGGACCCTCCATCCAGCTTGTTTGCGGTGGACATAAGTTTACCAGATTAAATGCTACAAATGATGATGCCAGATTTCTTAGGCACCACTGTGGGTGCTACCAGAATCTGAAATGGGGTAAATGACCCAAAGATTCAGCAGCTTGACAACTTCCTTCATTACCACTTCTTGCATGTGAGGATTCAACCATCTTAGCATTTCACTAGAAGGCTTGGCATCCTCTTCCGTGTGGATCTTATGCATGCATACTGGTTTATTCCTCCTAAATCGCAATGGTCCGATAATTGCTTTCTTGTCTTGTTTAGAACTACCATGACTCCTCTTCTTGCTCCTTTGTAAGGGAGGAAGAAATAATCAGTAGTGTTTGATGATCTCCCAAAACGCATATTTCAGATTTTTGGGGAGCGTTTGAGTTCCAATTGTGGGGGTGAAAGAAAGAGGGCAAGAAAGGTACCTTGGTAACTTGTGGAAGAGGAAGCGAGTCTCCAAGAGAGAGACTTTGATGATGTTGGTGAGTGCCTTGCAGCAGACTCCTTTGAATTTGATCTCCTTTTCCTTCTTTCTCTGGATCCCCAATCATTTTAAATTACGTGGTGGAGTCTTTACCTTGTAGAAATGTTTGTAAAGACTCCTCCACCACTCATCAATGATGTCAACATGGAAACATTCCTCAGAGAATTGAGGTTGAGTAAAGATTATACACATTCAATTTAACTTTCATATTTCCAAAAGACACCTCCATGATGCAGGACTGCATTGAATGCATGCATTAGTCAGAGCTGTGGAATGGTCTTCCCGTAATGGCGAGGTGGATGGCAATGGTACTTTTGGTTGGTTCCATGTCCAACACCAAAAAGTCACAGGTAGAAAAACTTGTCTACTCCTACCAAAACATCTTCAATCAACCCCATAGGTTTCCTTTCGGATCTGTCTAAATTTGTAACACCACTTGAGTGGGTTTCAATTCTCCCAAACCTAGCTTCTCATAGACAGAATAGGGAAGCAGGTTGACACTAGCACCCAGATCTAGCAAGGCTTTCTCAATGGTGTGCTCCCCAATGATGCAGGGGATTGTGGGGATTCCAAGGTCTTGCATCTTAGGTGGTGTTGCAATTGATAGCACTTGGTTGATTTTCCTGAAAGGCCTTCTTGGATAAATGTATCCTAGATTGCCTTTTGTGAGTGCACACACCTCTTTGAGAAATTTTGCATAGAGGACTGTTGATTGCATCAAGCAGAGGTAGATTAATTTTAACTTGCTTGAATGTCTCCATCATTTCCTCAATTTTTGTGTTTCCTTTGTCAAAAGGAGAAACTGACTTCATTGCATGGGGAAATGGGAGGTGAGGAACAAATTTCTCCTCCTCATCTTTTTCAACAATTTTGTTATTATTTACATTTTTCATTTTTTGAATTTTACGATGTAAATCAATGACCATATTGCTATCCATTGTTGTTCCTGCACTTGTTCTTCATCTTTTCCTCTTCACTACCTTTGTGTTGTTTATTATTCTTCCACTTCTCAAAGTAGTCATGACTTTGATTTCCTCATGGCCATTTGAGGATTCTCCAACCATGAACCGGCCCCTTAGGATTGTTCATGTTGGGTTGGGTAGTTTACCCTCTTCTCTCTTAGCCAATGAATTTGAGAGTTGGCCGAGTTTCTTCAATTTTTTAATGCTCATTTGTGAAGGTTCACCGAGAGCAGTTCCAAGATTTTGAAGTGAACTCAAGACACTGTTCTTCAAAGGTCGGGGATCTAGGAGGCGGGGCTGCTGCCGCATGGCTTGTTGTTGGTTAGGCAAAATTTGATTTATTATAAAATTTCACTGATATGGTGAAAGGTGTTTGAAAGGTAATTGATTTTTGGGTCTGGTCATTGCTAATGGTAATTTCCGATTCCACCTTAGATTAGGATGAGATCTCCATGGGTAGTCATTCGATTGCATCATCCCATAAGACCGTTTGCATGAGCTTGTTCCATCATGAGTTGGAAATTGTGATCTGTAAGGACATTGATCAATGGAATGAGTGGGGGCGCATATCAGACATGCCTCCTCTACTCTTGACCCATTTGGAGCTTTAAATGAGTCCATCGGGCCTATCAAATTTTGTGGTCAAATTATCCACTTTCCTTTCCAAATTTCATTGACTTCATAAACTTTCCTCTTGTGAATTGGGGATTATTCATCCTATTGGATTCTCGTGTCCCTTGACAGATTCCTTGGGTTGAATTTTCTCCAATCACCTCAAAGAGGTCCCAAACCTCTTCAACTGCTTTTTTGCAAGTAGGTACCTCCACAAGAGGCATCCACCATGTTCTTGCCCTTCCGATCCCTTGATAGAAGCTTTGAACCAGCTGCCATTTAGGAATTTGATGGTGAGGGCATTGCCTTAACAGTTCTTTAAACCTTTCCCATGCTTCATGGAAAGTTTCAGTTGAGTTTTGGGAGAAAGAGATGATGCTATGTCTCAGTTGGCTGGTTTTAGTCATTGGGAAATATTTTGACAAAAATTGACATTGCAAATCATTCCATGATGTGATGCTGTTTGGTGCTAACATAGATAACCATGCTCTAGCTTTGTCCTTTAATGAAAAAGGAAAGAGCCTAAGCTTGGTTGCCTCGACCCAAATCCGGCTATGTTAAATGTTGTGCATAAAGCCGAAATTCATCAATGTGTTTGTAAGGGTCTTCCTTACTCAATCCATGGAATGAAGGCAACATTTGGATGGTGGAGGACTTAATTTCATAATTTCCCTCCACTGTGGGAAATTGAATGCAAAATGGGGAATTATAAGCACCAGGGGCAAAGTAGTCTCTTAACAATCTCTGGTCTTCGCCCATTTCAGCAGATGTCTGTGATGTATGTCGGTTTCTTAGGAGTCTTTCAACTTCTGAATTTAACGGGAGAATCTCAGGATTGAGGGTTCTCCTGCCAAACATACAACTCAGAGAGAGTTTGGTACAGCAAACCTGTCTATTTAAGAACTTTCCTTTCCTTTTACACAGCTGTACGCTGCATAAAAATAACAACAAAATTAATAAATGACTGATAAATAAATGAAAATAAACATAGGTCTATCTATTTTAGAACAAACTTCCCCGGCAACGGCGCCAAAAACTTGTTGTCGCTCCAAGTGTGCCGTAATTGTGTGCATTATTTCCTCAAAAATTAAAGAATTAAAGAATGCTAGGTTATATGGATGTTAACTTATGAAAGGGATATCAGCACATTGGGGCTAACACTGGCCTGCAAGATCAGGGCCAATTGTAGCAAGTTTTAAAAGTAAGTATTTCAAGATCGTCCACAGAGAAGTTTGTCTAAAATGAGAAATAAACCTCCAGATCTGTGCTACCAGATCTGGCTCTATAATTATCTAAAATAAAGAATAGATAACAGAGAGTGTTGGATTGTGTCACATTTAACTATAAGAAAATAAAGAAAAGAACTAACTACATGATCTAGATCCGAGTTGGGGAGATGTTTAAAATAAGACAAATGCAGAAATAATAGCTTCATGTACTTTAGCCTCTGAATTTTAATGGAGAATCAGATTCACAGTAGCAGTATTCAATCTTCATCTGCTACCAAAGACAAATGTAAGAGAAATAAACCAATTAAGGAATAGGTTTAGATTATGGCTATGATCCGTCCACTTAAATGGTCATGATCATCCAATAGTTGTGGCCTATTCTTTAGTTCGTAACATGAACATCATCAGAATGCCGCTAGAATTAGGTTACCAACGCTTAATTCGCAGGTGATGAATTAAGGAAGTTGCATGCGATGAGTGAATCTAAAGAAGTCTAATGCACTAAGGTGAACATTCGTAACCCTCGACATGACTCCAATGGAGAAGACACAAATTACAAAGAATCTTTAAAAATCCAACGTTACAATTACAGAGCACGTTTAGAGAGCCCTCGACTTATAATCTGAGCTTCGAGAGCCCTCAGATTTACGATCCTTGAATCCGAACTTGGAAGTACAAATCACTCACAATGGCTCTCAAAGGTAAACTACAAGAAGGATTAAGGGGTTCAGATAAGCTATCCGACCGAATGAGGGAAACAGAGATGAAAACTCTAAAACTGGATGCCCCAATTGGGCAAATGTCTTCTCAATTTATAGCTTTCCCTCTATCCGCACAAGGCTGAATTGACCAATCGAAGTGCTCAGATCCGGATTGCCCAATGGCTGTTGGAGCACGGGATCCAGATCTGCTCGCCAATGAAAATGCTCGATCCGGTTCACCAATCAAAGTGATTAGAAGCACCAATTCTGTTATGGGAATTCAAAATTTTATTTGAGCTTCTAGAAGTCCCCGCCAGGTGATTTCATCTTTGGGTTTTCACGGGGGGCGGAATATGCCTTTGTTTGTGCTTGGAATCTTAATGTCTGGGCTTTTAATTACATTGGGGCGCGTCTGAGTTCTTGAAATGCCCTTCAAAGTGGTGTAAATCCCAGTATGCCATTTATGAGTTTAAGGGTCTTTTAGCAAAGTAATTTGGCTCTGAAGCTCTTTTCGTGGGGTTTCGATTACATTGAATTAAACTTTTCTTCTTTTCGCAAAGGTCATTCTTCTATTCGAACAGTTCTGCTACCTTTCGTAAACCTTGTTTGAGGTTTATTCCTTCTTCGCAAAGTTTCAGGTTCTTTGCAAAAAGAAGAGATTCTTTGCGAATTGAGCTTTAGCTTCCATTCTTCTTCTTCAGGTCTTTTCTTGCTCTTTTAGGACCTTTTTAGCCATTGCTGAGGCTATTTCTTCACTCCCTCTTTGAGCTTGACATGCGTTGTCAGCTTTTTGATCATTTTAGGATGGTTTTTGGATTTGGACCTGTCTTTTTGGTTTAGCTGCAATATGAACACTAAAGCACTTTTTTAGTCCTCTCAAGGGTCTTTCAAGGCTCGTGTTTAGGGGTGAAAAATGGTATTTTTCACTACTTATCACCTTATCCTTGGGTTCCGTTTCTACCACCTTTTTCTCCCCCATCTCTTCCCTTAGCATGGTAGCAATTCGACTGCTACCTTGCATTCCTAATCCTGTCCATTCTCAAGAATTCACGCAATAAACACAACTCTTCGGGTCCAACACCCAGGATATCGAAAAGAAAGGAAGAAAAGGCATTAATGAATAAGGCAAAATAAAAGAAAATGCCCCAAAGCTCTTAACCACAAACCTGAAATAAAATTCAAAACAATAAGATCCAAAAACTTTTAGCTCACACATTTATAAACTATACCTCCTGTATTACTAAATGATAAGTGTCACACCTTTAAACCTTTCTAATCTAATCTAATCTAAACCTAACACAATTCCCCCTTTGAAAGACCACAATCCATGACAAACCTAGATGGACCAATAATCACACATCACTTAACCCCCTAAGAAACACCAATCTCCCCAAGCCTAGATCAACTAATTGAATTAAAACACCCAATACCTGTCTAGAACCTTTGAAAACTCACAATTTTTTAAGTCTCATGTTGAATCAAACAAAAGACTAAAACTTAAGTTAAATCAAACCTTAAACTAGACAAACCTTTAAATAAAAAAAAAACTCTCTAAAATGAGACCTTGACTAGTTTAGGACCAAGAAAATGCTCCCAACAAACCAAACAGAACTAAATAAACCCTCTAAACCAAGCTCAATAAAATGAATTAACCTCGGGATATGCCCTGAATAAATTCAGAATGAATCCTAAGCTAAACCAAAACTAAGTCAAATAAATCAGATAAATCCAACTAATCTGCTAACAAACAAATAAAACAAAACAAAAAAAATGCCCCTTTATTCATAACTCAGAAGTTTTTCAAGTATCACCGGAGGCATACCTCCTGAATTTACAACCCAAAATGAAAACCTAAAACTTTAACCTACAACCCAAAATGAAGACTGGGTTCAAAACGGAGACGAAGTGAGGAGCAGATTTCGCTTAGAGCGTCCAATCGGAGACTTCAGGGAGCATTGGTTGAGAAACACATCCACCTCCTCCACCACCGCCTCCTCAACGCGGCCTTCACTGCTCCCTAAAAATGATTGATATGAAGACAAGCGCTCTCATTCCCAATATCGCCCACTCTCAGAATAATGCCATCCATGAGCATCTCCTGAGGACGGAGATAACATGCAATAACGAATATAGGAAGAAACAACATCCCAATCGGATGGTTAGCTCGCTCAATATCATTAAAACATGAATTTCAAAACACATGATATACATAAAATAGTTAAAACTCAAGACTAAACCAGAGAATGAAAAACAAATAAAATCCCTCTCACTAATATAGAGTACGGGCTTAATCACGTGCTCAAACACGTGCATTTAATTCGATCACATGCTGCGCACAATCCAAAACACGCACTACCACCCAAACGCGCAAATAAGCCATCGCTCGCGCAAACTATGCGACGCTCCGGTCACGAGAACTCCACGAATCGTGTAAATCTATCAAACGACACAGTGCCACTGTGATACCTGAACGGTCACCCGTACACTGACCTGGTGACGCTCCAATCACGCGTCTATATTATAACGCGTAATACAATCAAACTCACACTCCCACACGCGTAAACAGCCCTTCAAGCCCAATATCTCATGCCCGAAAATAGGCATGCAATCGTATTAAGCAACCTAAAACAGGCACACAATACCTAACTTTGGATGAAATCTATACCCTCAAGATTCTTTTATCCCATCGCAGTGAAGATTCTTTTCTCCCATCTCGTAGCCTCACAGGCTATTCCAAATAAAATAGACTTACTCACCCACCCCATAACGTACCCTTAAATGAGAAGGAAGCATTGACAGCCCCCATTCCCGTCACGATAACGTGTACACATGCAATATCACCTTGATATTCAGTCCCATCATAATAAATTAACCATACCCTCATGACCCATCGCGAGAAGCCAAAAGCAAATCTCCCGAGAACGTGAGCATGCCACCGCTAACTACGCTCAGTCGACATCCCATCGCAAACATTATTACCTAAAAAAAAAGAAAAAAAAAAGAGAGCTCAGATAGCACATGCCACGTCGTATGACAAAGAGAGGGAAAGCTTGAGCGCCTCCCATCGCTAAGGTAAAGGGCTCTCTCTCCCTAATTGATCCCCTCGTCCCACCAAGCCTTGCCACAGCAGTCCTGAAGAGAAGAAATCCCCAAAGTCCCATCACGACCCTACAACGTCACCAATCTTGCCACAAGCTACGCACAACCCAGGTAAGTATCACCCCCAGGTAAGTACTACCCATTTTTCAATTACTCGATATTGCAAATATATATAGTTAGCTATGATTAAGCCAAATGTTTTTAAAACTCATCTCTCTCAACTCACGAATCACTGTAGTCCTCCCATAAGAGACAATCATCAGTATTCGTCGAGAAGGTTAGACGGAGTATCCAGCATGCCAAGTGTCATCTTGACAACCACAAATCTCGTATTGGTGGATCTGCTCAGCGACTTCTCGGAAGCCACGTTTTTCGCCGCTTTACCACCGAATTGATCTTAAGTTAAAATCCCTAAAATTTTAAAATTTCAAAACCCCTTTATTTCAAAAAAACCCTTTACTTCACAAAATAAAAGCAAAAAAAAAAAACTAACTAAAAAAAAAGGGAGAAGAAAAGAAGAATAAAGAAACAAGATAGATAAATAGGCCCGACTCACCTGTCTTTAAATACCAAAAAAATTTAAAAAAAAACCGATTAAGTGCCCCACCACCTACGTACAATAAATTACACTTAGACTTGACCTTTAACTCCTAAGATCGCTTGAACTTGCAATCAAGCACATATCCCATTGCGCAGAATTGGATCGAGTGCATACGCCAATGCGTAGAATCGTTTGTTTAGACACATTAGGACTAGAATACCCAACTTACAGACCAACCCCTGAACTCACAATTAAGCTCATGTCCCACTGCGCAGAATTGGATCAAGCGCATACTCCACTGCACAGAATCATCTGTTCAAATACATTAGGATTAGAATTCCCAACTTATAGGCTGACTTTAGATTAATCAAGTGCACGCGTCACTATGCAGAATTCAATTGAGCATACCTCACGAGACCCATACCTCAATTACCAGCCCAAACCAGCCATACCCCTAGGAAAACTGAACATTGAATATATTTAATCTAAGAACATACAAACACTTATTGGAAAAGGAACGCCTGACGCACATTGGTGTGAGCAATGATGTGCCCAGTCTGACATGACTTGCAAAAGCCTTCGATATTATATGATAATTCATTTTATTATTATCGGTCCCTAGACCTTGTTTTGGGCATTTGATTGATGCCCCAATACCTCGATTGCATAAAATCCCTCTGTTTACCCGCACCATACGGCGGGATGCGTCATACACCCACAGATCAGGAATGTGCCCTTCGACAGCTACCATTTGCCCTTCAAATACTCAATTTTAGTTTGTACTGTTAGATAAGAAGGCCAAGCATGTCATGTCAGCATAACGAATTCACATTTGTGATTTCTCAAGAGAAATGAGAAGACACCTCAAATGAGGGGTGTCTACTTCTTCGACGTGTTCTTACTTCGCAAGAGCGCGCCAAAGAGGGGCATCTGTAGACACCCCCCCCATTTTGCCCTCTCAGAATATATAAATTTGTTCGGTCAACCTTTGACCTCTTAACCCTGATATGGGAACCATGCACTGAAATAATAGTACATGGTTGAACACAGGCTGAAACGACAGCTCTGTGGATCATATCCCAACATAGGGAGATTATATACTAAAATAATAGTATATAGTCGGAATGCAGACTAAAATAATAGTCTTGCATATCAGACTAGAGACCAGACCCGGACAATCCCGAATTAAGTGCCTGAAACCCCTCGCATAATTCGATTGCACGCTAGACCACAAACGCGTAATCAGTCCCCCTTTCAGACTAAACTTCCTTTTCCAGACCATCTCGAGACTCGATCACGCACCTGAAATTAGACGCGTGATCGGATTGCATGCCCGATCACCAGCGCACAATTAGCCTACGCCCAACCTAGCCTCACAGTCCTTGACCCCTAAGTTTCTTTGATTGAGCGCTTCTAAAGAAACGCTTAATCAGATTGCGAATGTCCTGACAAGCGCGCAATTAGCCCTAACGCTATTAGGACTAGGAAACTCGCTGAGCAAGTCAGTCGGTCGCTCACTGAGTCAGTGACCGACTCAAAGCAATTAAGCACCAGGAAACTAGCGCGTAATTCAGTTAAACGCCTGGAAAAGGGCGCGTAATTGAAGAAAAACCTATAAAAGATTATTTTCTTAATTCGCCCGAGAGGCTAGGCAATTTTCGAAGAGCGAACGGATTTTTTTTGGGATTCCAAAACCAGAGAACTCTGAGGACAAACCCTTAGAGCAACCTAGTCATGATTTCAAAATTCAAGCACAGAATCTTCGAGATTTCTCTACGCAGCCCCGGTCCTAGGTAAAAATCATAGTTTTAGACCTAGGATTTTTCTTTTAGTTCTAATCATAGATTTTAATTTTCAGTCCGAGACCATAGCACCCTTTTTTAGACTGCAAATATTTTATATATGGTTCTAATTCTTTGAATTCAGAACCAATCTTTAATCCGGCAGTCTAATTTATCGACCCTAGGCTTTAATTCCGTTCTAAAATCTTAATTTCCAGTCCCATCATTAATTTATGGTTCTAATCCTTGGATTCCAGAATCAATCCTTAATCATACGGTCTGATTTTCTGATTTCGGACCCGAATTCGGTCATAGAAATCTAGATTTTAATTTTAATTCCTTATTTTAATATCTCTAAAAATCCTAAATATTAATTTTAGTTTCTATCATTTCAGTTCATAACTTAATTCATAATTATTATTCCGAAATCAATTCCGAAATATCCAAAAATACTATTTTATAGTCTAAAATTTAATTTATCTTTAATCTCAATCATCTGATTTGCCCAAGGGAGCTTACGGAGGGAACTCGAGAACGAAGCCAATCCTCCATAGCATAGCAGGCCCAAACCCCTTTTTTTTTTAAATTTTAAAAATAATTAATTGTTTTTTTTTTAATATCTTTTTAGTATAATTTATTAGTAGATTTATTTTATGTCAGCATAATTAATTAATTAAGTTAATTAGATTTTAGTATGATTGATTAATTTCTTTAAATCAGAATTTAAGTGCTCAAATCTTGCTTTAATTAGAATTTAATATGATTAATTTGTTGCTTTAATTAGATTTTTAGTATAGTTAATTCATTGCTTTAATTATAATTTTAATAAAATTAGTTTATTTATTTCAATTAGATTTTTAATAAAATCAGTTTATTCGTTTTAATTAGATTTTAATAAAATTAATTCATTTGCCTTAAATTAGAGTTTCAATAAAATTAGTTTTCTATTTCGATTAGAATTCTAGTAAGACTATTATACTTGATTTAATTAGAATTCCAATACAACTAGTATACTTGCTCTGCTTAGAATTCTAGTACAATTAGCATGCTCAAATTAATTAAAGTTTCACTAGAACCAACATGCTTGCACTTTTAGTACATTTAGGAGACCATATCATAATTAGACTTCTAATGCGATTAGGAAACTAAGATTAACCAGACTTTTAGTAGTATTAGGACACTTAATTAATTAGACTTCTAATAAGGATAGGAATTGTAAAAATTAATTAGGCTGTTGATAGAACTAGAATATTAAATTAAATAAAGTATAATAGATTACCACCCAACCAAACTCACATAGAATCAGGGAAGTCTGAACTGACTAGAACTATAACTATAAAGGAAAATAAAAGGGAAATTAAACTATCTAAATTAAGAAAAAGACATTACTACTGATGTTCGCCGGCAGACGATTCAATATAGAAGTAACTCATACCTGCTCTTAAGCGTGATCATTGACATGTTGCAACATCGATAAATATCTGTAGCTGGCGATCACAACAAACTAGGAACCTTCCTAGAAAACCCTTTGTTTTTTTTTTACCTCCACTATTCTAAACATCGGATCGCTAGAGTCCACTTGGACAGAATTGGAACCACTGATTCAACGGGGACTGAGAGGAACCCAGAAAAAGTGTGCACCAACGCCCCTCCCTTGTGAAGGGCTTGAAAAAAAATTTAAAAGAGAGAAAAGGCTTTAGCTATTCCTCTCCTCCCTTTTTTGTATTTGTCCATTGAAATTCCAGCACCTTAGTTCCTCTCTAAAACCCCATTCTCCATCATCCAATCCTTAGCTTTAGTAACCTACTTCTCCTACCCCCTAGCTATCAAGCCTGAGAAGCTAAAACCCATCCATCTACCCGTTTGCTATTGGGAGCTCACCGGTGTCTCTCTCGAAAGGTCCACGGTGCTACAACGGCCTGAGAGCTCCAACTCTCCCCTCTATTCCTCTACCTTCTTTTGCTTTTCCTCTATCCTACAATTTAGTCGTTACGCTACCCAAATTTTTGCAAGCGGGAAGGGCTCAATAGGATCGGTATGCCTTGGAGCAAGGGGAAGTGTTGCTCATTTTATTTTCTTTATATATATATATCTATATGATATAAACCAGCCACACATAGACCGGCCATAGTAGAGACCGCTTATGAGTGGGTTGATCGGGTGCCTAACACCTTCCCAATCGATAACCGAAGCCCCTACCCAAGAGCCTTTGGCTTAGACAAGAATTAGAGTCATAGTTTTTGCACTTTGGTGCTTATAATATTGATTTAGGTTTCCCGGGACACCAAAAGCTCTGGGTGGTGACTCTATATTTTTCACACGAGTGCATCGTCGTGACGGATTTGATAAAAATCTACGATTGCACAGATGGCGACTCTGCTAGGGACAAGCTTATAGAGCTTCCCCTTAAAATTTGGCCTCCTTTGTTTTGTATTTCTTTTTTTTTTTACTAATTTTTTTTGTCTCTTTTCGTACTTACCTCTATGATTCCATCAAATTTTACTCACCCCTATGATTTCGTCAATTTTTACTTACCCCTACTTTTCCATCATTTACACACCTTAGCCAATTGGCAGGCCTACTTCAGCATTGTCTTTACTTATATTTATTTTTTCGTCATTTATAAGCCTTAGCTGATTGGCGGTCCTACTTGTTCATTTTACCGCCTTAGACGATTGGCGGGCCTACTTGTGCTTTTGTATTTGTGTTATCATATACTATCAGTGGATGCCGGCTCGTAGACGCGGCATGGGATCATCACAACCCATTTTTGAACCTAAGAAAATTCCCCTTTTAAAATTGAATTTAAAAATTGAACCTTAAAAATAAACTAAGGGACTTAATTCATTTTCACGTTGGGTAGATTTTAAAGGGAAGAACTTTAGGCAGTGATACAAATGTCCCGGTTCTTAGTACGACAACAACCCCTAGTGGTGATGATCCGGAAAAGTACCACCCCATCCAGTATCTGAGAAAGCACTTGCGCTGGAGGTATATCGAGTGTGTGACCGATATGGTTAAAAAGCTTAAAACCCTGAGGAGTGCATTAGTTGTCCCGAATCGGCCTTGTATCCCTAGGTTCAGAGAGGAGGGACTCGAAATAACAAAGAAAATCAGTCCCCGGAAGCACTGCTTTCAGAAAACCAAAAAAATAGACCAATCTCGAGCCTGCTATTTGCTGTCAGGATTTTTTATGTACTCTGTTATGCCTAGTGTGTATAATATATACGCTAAAGCCAAAAATGCCCAGAATTGCTCTAGTGTGTATAATATACACCCTAAGCCAAAAATCCTTAGATTTTGTCTAGCATGTATAATATACATGCTAAGCCAAAATCTCCAGATTTTTGGCCTAGCATATATAATACATACGCTAAACCTATTTCGGGCTAGGCAGCCCAAATCTGAGGCCTTTCTTCACTTTCCTCGAGTCCCCCGCTTAGTGGTTTAGTACCACCGATAGATCCCACATGTTTTGACACCCAATACGCCCTTGCCGATCAAAACAGGTCACTCTCTTATTGACTTCATTTTTTGAGGGATCGGGTTGGTGCGTGGATTCCCTTGCCTTCACATAGAACGAAGGATTTCTTTTGTTTCTTCCAAAGTGCGTCGGGATCCCACCATTGGAAATATTCGGGATGTGAACGCCACTCGAAACGGGAATTCCAATGCCCCAGAAAACTCCCCAAGAAAGTTCAAAATATTTTATCCAAAAAAAAACAATCATCAACAAAAGGATAAGAAAAAAACTACAGAAAAAGAGCTTGTGGTGCCGACACAACGACATTACCTTACCCTCCATCATCCCGTAGGGGAAGGATGAAACTTTTCGGGCCTCACCCGAGGCATCCATACCCAACCCGCCACCAAACCATGTCATGGGCGGTTGATCCGACTTATGCCGATCCTGATTCATCCCCGCCACATTCCCCTATCATTCCCACATGGGGGAAACCCCCCTTCCGTTCACCTAAACCCCATTTATTGTCACTGGAACCTTCTGTGCACCCATCTTCCCCTCCACCTCAAACCAAATTTCATCCCCTCTCTCCCCCATATCAACTCAAAACCCACCACATTTTCCACCCTATTCTTCCTCCACCACCCAAGATTTATCCCACTTCTCTTCCACATCTAGCATTCCCAATTTCCCCGTATTTTCCCAAAATCCAACACCCCATTCCCAATCATTTTCCCAAACCCTACCCCATTTTCTCATACCTTCCCAAAATCCAACCCCCTATTTCACCCAAGCCATGCCTAATTTCCCCATATCCACTCCATATTTTCTCCCCAACCTAAATTCACCACAGATCCCCCCATCTACCCAGGTCATGCCCACATCTCCGCATACATTGGAAGGGCCATCCCCATCCACCCCTATAACCAACCCAATGGCGATGATGGAGGACATGGTCAAAGCGTACACAGCCTGGAAGGCTTCCTAAGGCCTTCCTCATCCATCCCATACCCTCAAAAATCTCCATACTTCCTTCCCCGAAAACAATAATCAACCCCCCATTGTTCATACGATCCAAGGATCCAATCAACCATGGGACCATCTGAGCAGTCCTCAAGGCCCCACACCACTATACCCAAGCCCACAAAGGATCAATACACCAAGGGCCAATACCCCAAGCCCACCAAGGCCTAATGTCCCAAGTCTTAGGCCACCAAGGCCTGATACCCCGACCCCACCAAGGCTCAATACCCCAAGCCCATCAAAACCCAATGGCCCATGCCCAAGCCCATCAAGGACCCATGTCCTATATCCAAGCCCATCAAGGCCCAAGCCTAGAAACCTCATTTTCAAACCAGCCACAATTTCAACAATATCCCACATACACCCAACAAGCCCCCCAAATGATAACCCCCCTCTCAGCCAATATCTCAACAGAGCATGGGCTTCATTCATCCACATCCCTCATACCCAATCCAATATGGGAATACATCCCATACTATCAACCATCCAAGAGTCACCCATCAAAGCTTCCCCCTTATACAGTGGTCCCACCAAGCACCCATCCAGCCCACTCAAAACCAACAAGAAAACCTCACCCTTCCTCCGTCGTATGTTGATCCTCAATATGAAGAGGATGAGGTTTGAAATAGTGGGGCCTATGCAGGGGCATTTGCCAATTTTAATCCACCACCACCCACATTCTCTGATCCACAGGCCATTCAAAATGAAGGGGGACCTGCCCCGACCTTGCAATCAAAAGAGTTTGAATTGCTGAAAGTGCAAATGGACAAAATACAAAATAAATTGATGAAGATGGGCGGAGCTGAAATTCATGCTACTGAGTTCTCCGACCTGTGTCTGTTTACGAAAGTATCACTTCCACCTAAATTCAAAGTGCCTACTTTCGATAAATATAATGGCATGGGCAACCCAATCATACTGTGGGGATATGTGCTAGTATAGAGGGGATGAGCATTTGCTCATAAAAGTGTTCCAGAAGAGCCTCACAGGCCCCGCTTTGAAATGGTTAACTTCCTTGGAACCATCCATGATTAAAACCTGGAAAGATCTAACCCACCTATTCCAAGAGTAGTATGTTTACAATATAGATATTTAACCCCGCAAGTCAGATCTATCCTAACTAAAATAGAATACCTGATGATGAGCAAATCTAGATGATGTCGAAAAACACTCTGTCATTCAACTCAGATTTCCTAGTGTACCAACAGCAGTCCAACTTCACTGATTTGGTAAGAAATGTCAACCGTTGTGAGGGTGCAATTAGAGAGGGACGTTTGAGCAAGAATGTGTCTAGTGGGGCCAGTGGACTAAGAAAGTTCACTGAGCAAAGAAATGAGAAAAGAACCGGGGCAAATGTTCAAACTATAATGAGCACACAACCTAACACCAGAATGATACCCTTTTGGTTTAGGGCAGCACCACAAGCCCTAACGCCAACAAATAAGGCTCTGAGGCCGAACAATGTCCTCTGGTGACAGCAAACCCCTGAGCAGAGAAGGGCCCGATATAACCGAGTGTTTACTCCCTGAGGGCAATCCCTGAATGTCCTTTTGCCTCTACTAATTGAAAAGGGTTTAGTCACTCGGCTTCAACCGCGACCCCCACCGAACCCAATCCCATGAAATTATGACCCCAATACGCACTGTAGTTTCCGCCAAGAACCAGGGCATCCTATCAATCGGTGCTTTCCTTTGAAGCACGTGATAGAGGATTTGATAGAGGCGGGAAAGATCATCCCTCTGACACCTCCCCAGGAAAACCCCCATACAAATATCATGCAAGCACCATTACTGCCATACCCACAGGGAGGAATGGGCCTAAGGCCCACTGTTAACATGATAGAAGAAGATGGGAAAGAGATCGATCCTTCAAATTACATCAGTATTGAACTTTGTAGCACCAAGACAGGGAAATTAAGAAGATGGAAACATAGGAGTAATCGAGCCCTTGAACATGGCTGATTACTTTCCCAGTCCAACACCCCAAGCAGAACCCTTAGACCTAAGGAAGTGCTTTCTAGCTCCAGCTCCCGTCAGCTATATCCAACCCAACATATACCCACTAGGAAATCTAGTAGGATAGCCACACAGCCCAAGGAAATACCACCTGCTAAGAGGAAGCTCATCATGGATAAAGTTGAGAAACCTAAGGAAGCTAAGAAAGCTAAGAAGGCCAAAATTGTTGAGGATACTGTTGAGGAAATTGTGGAAGAGATCCCTGAGACTGAACCTAACCCTGTGGTTGAAACTCCTGAGCGTGAGCCTAACCCTGAGCAGGAACCTGAAGTCCCCGTGAACCTATCTACTCCCAATGAATTTGTGGATGCCTTAGGCCTGATTCCAGAGACAACTATTGACCTCCCCTATTTTTCTAAGGAAGAGGATTATAAGGATACTTTGAATTATTTGGTGAAGGCAAGCCTGACACCCATGTTGACCCTATTGAATAAAAAATCCTACCCTAGGTTGGTCAAGTTGTGCTATCAGAACATCAGGAAGAAAACCAAGCTTGGGTCAACAAATCCTTGTCTGGAGATTTTAATTGATAACCAAGAGATTGTTATGAATTATAGTGATATAGGGTTGGCTTTAGGGGTCCCATCAATTTTTAATACAATTTATGGTCTAGCAGAACCTGAGAATGTATCTTTTAAAGCTATGGCCAGACACCTGACTCAAGGTATTATGGGGTCTGGGGAGTCTTTGATGAGGAGAGATCTACACCTTAGCATGATGTTCATTGATTCAATTCTGAGGAAGAACATATATGTCAGTGGACATCAGCAAGAGAGGAGAACCCCCATAGTGGACGCCCTGTATTTTTTCTCCAAGGGCTAATTTATGAATGTCTCCAAGCTGGTATTTGATGCAATGGGGATGTGCATGAGAAAATTAGGAAAGCACAAGCTCTACTAGGGCTACCTTACAGTAGGCTCATCACTGCCTTGCTTAAGAGAGGAAAATTTGTGTTTAAAGAGGATGAGCCTGTGGAGAGGGTAAAGCCAAAAGTGTTTGGGAAGAGGACCTGGTCTGCCAGCAAGACCCTGATTGGGAAGAGCAAGAACAAGTCAACAGAGGACCTTGAGATAGAAGCTCCACAAGTAGCCAACTCAGCTGCTGCACCTAGCACCTCTACATCAGTCACCTCTGAGCCTCTGCTCACATCTGTTGGTCCCAGCTCAGTACCTCCATTTATACCCTTTGCACCCTTACTCATCCCTTCCACACCTGTGACATGTGTCCCCTTATTCATTCCCACCACAACTGTACTTGTGCCTATGATTAGCTCCACTGATGCCAGCCTCACATCCCCTCCTATTGTTGGCTTCTAGTGTGCTGATTTATTGTGAAATGATAAGAGCAAAAAATAAAAATCAAAGAAAAATAGAGGGTGGATTCAGCACAACTAAAATAGCCTAGACCTGCAAGATACAGGGTCCTTTGTAGCATGTTTTGATCAGTAAGAGTTTGTCCCACAGGGAAAATAGTCTAAAGCTCCAAGGGAGCCATCTTTAGTAGGCCCTCCAGATCTGACCACATATCTGGCAATCCTAAATGGAAGGGAATTTAAGGTCACTATTGTTTAAATCCTATGGTAACCTAATGCCTAAACTATAGAAATGGTTGAGAAGAATGATGGAGTGTGAGAAAATAAATATAAAAAGGGTGAGAAGTAAGCTATTGGGTACAAATCTGATGGGTTTTATAACTCAGACTCAGATCTGCGGCTATAGAAATCATGTCCAATGGCTACATTATCACCAAAGAGGAGAAAGGATCCAACTCACTCCTGTGCTATGATCCAATCCCTTATGGCTATAGCCTGTCCACTCAAATGGTCACAAACCATCCAATAGGGGAACCACAGTCCATAGATGGGTCAGAACATGTTTATCATCGTAGGCACTATTTCATCCAGGCTACCAGCTCAAGAATCCATAGGAACCTCAACCTCTAAAGTTCTGTGTGTGGAGCATAGGCCTGCATATGTGCACTAGCCTGGACACACAGGACCAGCAAGAGTTTGAGTACTAGCTTTAGATCTAGTTGTTCACTGCTTTAGAGAGACAACAGTGATCCAGTCACAAGCCTACAATCTCTACAGCCAGATCAGATCCGTCATCTGATGGTGGGTCTATACAAATACAGGGGAGTCTGTCTCTGCACAATCTCTCACAGCGCTACAAGCACTAGTGCAGAGAAGAGGAATCTGCCTTAGATTTTGTGAATTGGCCTCACCCTAGGGCTATAACTTGTCCACTCAAATGGCCACAGACTATCCACAGAGGCTATCCTCCTCACAGAGGTCTGAGATAAAACAAGTAGATTACTGCCACCACCATGTTCACAAGGCTATCAACACAGGCTCCCTTGGGGATTTAGATTTAGTTGATCCTGTGGTGGGGCATAGGCCTGTATATGTGCACTAGCTTGGACACACAGGTCACTTGGATCTGAATAAATCCTTAAAAACAATCCTCCGTTGCTTACAATACAACTTAGCAATGGAGGATCTCAAGGCAGTAGCCTTGTACAGAACAACCCTCAAACATCAATCCCATACATGTATAATATCCTATTATAAAACTTCATTAAAACTGTTCCAAATAGACATACAAAGGCATAACCAGCAAGTGTTGGGCTATGGAGAGAAGAAAAAGAAAAAGTTGCTACCTAAACCCTAACCATAACCTACTGGAACTCTACAACTGATTTAAGAAGATAGTCCCCCCTTCAGCCACCACCTCCTCCTTGCATATATAGCAGTCGGCTATGGGAGCATTAGGGTTAGGAAAACCCTAATTTTAATGATGCAAATGTGGCCCATTTCTATTCCTTGGATGCCTTGAGGTGTGTGCACAGAGATTAGAGCATTGGAGTGCGCGCCCTAGTTGCTGGAAGTTCCCAGACTCCCCCTGCAGAAGTGGGGGAAGTTAAGATCCCGAGCCTCGCTAGGTAGCAAGGGTTTCCAGGTCTTGTCGCGTGATAGAGTTGTCGTCAAGGGATTGAATTGACTTGAAGCTCTTGCAGTCACGGGATAGATAGTTTGGTCATTGCGGGAATGCTCTGGTCGTTGCGAGATTGTGCTTTCCATTTGAGTGGCGTGGTAATTGCGCGCGCAGTTCATTCCTTGGTGAATCTCATGGGGATCCTCTCGAAGAAGCAATTACATCGTCCTCTAGATTGTGTGAGCAGTCCCCTGAAGATCTACATCCCGCGACCACTACGCGACAGCTGCATGCAGGAGTGCCTAGAGATCTCTCTCCTTAGTGAATTGCACGAGGATTAAATGCTCCTCTCTTGAGCTACGGGAGACTGCGCGAGTGCTTACAACTGAGCCTCACGAGAACTGTGCGAAGTCTACTTTTTGAGCCCTTCTGTCATTAATCTGCATGAGAACAGTGCAAGCAGTTGGTGTGCTACCTTGAGAACCCCACGACAACTACGCGAAACATTTTTCTCTGAATCAATTGAACCTTGCGACATCTGTGCAAGGCTCATTTCTTGACTTGTTGCTACTGTGCTTTACCTATGCTGTAGCCAAGTTCGGTCTGGATTCAACTTCCTTTCTTCTGAGGAACTTCTGGGGCAAAAGTAGGCTTATTAGCAGGGTTAGGGCCTTATCTGCAGCTACTACTTATTACCTACAAAATGGTCTTAACACAGATTTATTAAATGACTAAGGGCCTAACAGAGGTTAAGTTAAGGGGTGAAAAGTGGTACTTTTTAGGTCTTAACATATCCCCAAACCTAATCTTTGCTAGTCTCTTAGCAAAGCCTTAACTAATTAAATGCCACTTTCGTAGGGATCACGGGTACATTTAACATATGTACTAAGCCTTTTAAACCCCTAGGTGATCCCAAGTGGAGGACTGAAGTCTCCTGAGGGTTTTTAGTGAAGATACCGACAAACTTCACTATTAAAATAGTTAACAGTGGTGCAGTCAATGACAAAACAAATTTCAATGAATAAAGCATCAATCCACTTCTCTTTAGAATTCAGAGGAAATTGCAGCAGTAATGCAGGCCATTTAAAACTCAAAATTTTTAGCATGTGTTTGCATTTCCACCAATCATTTCACATTAAAAATTCAATGTGCACATAAAAGTACCAAGCTTGCCTTAGATTTAAAAATTATGTTGGATACAACCCCAATGAAGTTACAAGTCAAACCCAATTCTCACCAGGGCTATCTCTCAACAATGAATATCTAGGGGTGTTCACATTTAAAGCAGCTCAAGAGCAGTTACAAACCCCAAATGGACCTGCAAGAATGAGCATAGGTAAAGCTTCTAATTTCTGACATCCTCATGACTTTTCACCATAGATTAGGCAGTCCCTCATCTCCACCTGACAGCTCATTTCACTTTTGATCTTCAAGGTCTTTTGAATGGGTTGTAATGTGGCTTATGGGTGTGGGATATAAAGAATGAAGGGGTAAAAAGGAAATCAAAATTGAGAAATCAGCAAGGTAAGGAGTGACTCCTGACTTCACTACCTTCATTTCAGCACAACTTTGTCTTACTTGATATATTTCAGAATCAAAGTGGCCAATTTCTCCTTTTCTTTTCAATTTTCAGATGATGTTCTTCTCCAAACTTCTCTTTCTCTTTCTCTTTTTATTATTTTTCTTCTTTTTATTTTTTATGATTTTTATGATGAACTGCCACACAAATACGACCAACACACTATTGTTCATAGGTTACTTCTCTTCTCCTTCTACCAAATGTTGGACCACTCTCACTACCTTCAACTCCTCCTTTACCTTCTGAATTCTCAAAGTGAGGGTAAGGTTGAATCAGGTCATGAGGTTAAGGTGCAAGTACTCTAGTGTTTGTTAAAGAAAAAATAGGATTTTTTGAGGCTCAAAGAGTGTATGCAAAAGGGTAGTTTTAAAAGGTTGAGTTTTCAGGCTCAAACTATCCAAATGAGGGCCTTGAATCATTTCCTTAGTGTCATGAGTGTTGTCAACCAGTTTTGATTTGGAGGTGCCTAACTTCTAGTAAAAAGTGCTGAGTCAATCAAACCTTAGAGCAGAAAAAATACCAAAACACTCTTCAACAGAAATTGATGGGCCCAAATCTCACTAGATATAGTCTTGTTTTTAACTCATGGAGTGTATTTTCACCTTTTTCTCTCCTCTTAGGTTTACTAGGTGTTAAGACCTGAAAAGTACCACTTTCCACCCCTTAACTTAATCTCTGTTAGACCCTTAATCATTTAATAAAAGTGTTTTAAGCATGTTCTGTAGGTAATAAGCAGTAGCTGCCAATAAACCCCTAACCATGTCAAGAAGCTCACTGTTGCCCCAGAACTACCTCAGCAGAACGAAGGATGAACCCAGACAGAGAGTTGGCTAAAGCATAGGCACATCCAAGCATAAATACATCAAGAAGAATGTCTCGCACAAATGTCGCAGGGTTCAATTAAACCACAGATAATGCCTTCCCGCAGTTGTCGCGAGCCCTTGGAGACGACATAAAACTAGTCGCGTAGTCTTCGCGCCATTCTCACGCGATTTGGAGCCAGAAAGAATTGAAAAGTAGACTTCGCGAGGTCCTCGTGAGGCTCAGTCTTAAGTGCTCGCGCAGCTCAAGAAAGGAGTTTTCAATCGTCGCGCGATTCACTAAGGAGAGAGAGCTCCAGGCACTCCCGTGTGCAATTGTCGCGCAGTAGTCGCGGGGCACACACTTTCAAGGAAATGCTTGCGCAACCTAGAAACTCATGAACACTGCTTCTTCATGAGGATCTCTCAGAAGATTCACCAAGGGACGAATCGCGCGAGCAATCCCCGTGCCATTCAAAGCTGAAAGAGCAATCTCGCGATAGCCATTTGTATTCCGCGATGACTAAAATGCCAATCCCGCGACTACATGAATTTCAAGATAATTCAACCCCGCGATGCCAATTCTACCATACGAAAAGATCTGAAATCATTTCTACCTAGCAAGAATCAAATTCTAAACTTCTCTCCACTTCTGTAAGGGCAATCTGAGAATCTCTAGCAATTAGGGCACACACTCCAATGCTTCAATCTTTGTGCACATGCCTCGAGTCATCAAAGGGACAAGAATGGGCTACAATTACATTGAGAAATTAGGGTTTCCCTAACCCAAATTGGAGGGGAAGCCGACTGCTATATAAGCCTAAGCCTAGCTTAGGTTTGAGGATCGACTCTCTTTGGGACTTAACTTCTGTGCTTCTTCTCCAAAAAATCAACTGTAGAACTACAGTAGGTTAAGGTTAGGATTTAGGAGTTTTCTTTTTCCTTTTTCTTTCTCTCCATAGTCCAGCACTTGCTGGCTATGCCTTTTGTATGATTATCTGGTATAGATTTTAATGGAGTTGTTTGTAATAGGATCTGTTGCATGTATGGGATGTTTTTGTTGTGAGTTGTGCTGTACAAGGCTGCTGCCTTGAGATCCTCTATTGCTAAGATTGTTTTGTAAGCAATGGAGGATTGCTTCTAAAGTACTATTTAGATCTAAGTGACCTGTGTGTCCAAGTTAGGCACTTTGCAGGCCTTCCCCCACCATAGGACCCACTAAATCTGAATCCCCATGGGAACTTGTGCTTATAGCCTTGGGAACATGGTGGCGGCAGCAATGTTTTTGTTCAGCCTTAAACCTTTGTGAGGAGGATAGCCTCTGTGGATAGTCTATGACCATTCAAGTGGACAAGTTATAGCCCTAGGGTGAAGCCAATCCACAAACCTAAGGCAGATTCTTCTTCTCTGCACTTGTACTTGTAGCCCTGTGAGAGATTGTGCAGAGACAGACTCCCCTATATTTGTATAGATCCACCATCAGATTGCAGATCCGAGTTGGCTGTAGAGATTGTAGGCTTGTGACTGGATCACTGCAGACTTTCTAGAGCAGTGAGCAGCCATGCTTAAAAGCTAGTACTCAAACTCTTGCTGGTCCTGTGAGTCCAGGCTTGTGCACTTTGTAGGCCTAGCCCCACACATAGAACTTTAGAGGATGAGGTTCCTATGGATTCTTGAGCTTGTAGCCTGGATGAAGTAGTGCCTATAATGATAAACTTGTTCTGACCCATCTCTGGATTGTGGTTCCCCTATTGGATAGTCTATGACCATTTGAGTGGACAGGTTATAGCCTTAAGGGATTGGATCATGGCACAGGGGTGAGTTGGATTCTTTCTCCTCTTTGGTGATAATGTAACCATTGGAAAGGATTTCTATAGCAACATATCTGAGTCTGAGTTACAAGACCCATCAGATCTATACCTAATAACATACTTCTCACCCTTTGATATTTATTTTCTCACTCCACCATCCTTCTTAACCCTTTCTGTAATCTAGATAGTAAATTAACTTAGAATTTAGAATATAGTGACCTTGAATCCCCTTCCATTTAGGATTGCCAGATCTGTAGTCAGATCTGGAGAGCCTACTAAGGATAGCTCCAATGGAGCTTTAGATCAACTTCCCTTTGGGACAAACTCTTACTTATCAAAACATGCTACAACAGGCACTGTATCTTGCAGGACTAGGCATATTTTAGGCTTGCTGCACCGTAATCATCACTTTACCTTTCACTCATTTTTCATTTACCCCATTCTTATCACTGTCTTCAATAAAGTCAGTAGCAAGCACTTAAAATAGACGAACAAGTTTTTGGCGCCGTTACCGGGGATATTGATCTCTTAGTAGACTCTAGATTTTTTGATTCTTTATTCTTTGGTAGCTATACTTGGGAATAATTGATACGGCTGAATTACATTTGGAATTTTTCTTACAGATCTAGACCGTAGCAGAGAAGGAGAGTAGAATTGCACTGGGAGTCTAGCTACCTTTGTTTGCACTTCTTTAACCCTCAAAACTCAGTCTATTTCTCCTTTGAGGTTCCATAGCAGTTGATTAGGATAGTTGGTGTGTGTGCATGTTAGGAAGGAGATCCCTCATTCCTACATTAGAGCCTGCTAACCCTGAGATAGAAAGGGATAGAAGACCGAGAGGGCATAGACACACCACAGTTGAGCCCCCTAGTGAAATTGAGATAGCAGTTATGGGTGAAGAATAACCAAAAACATTGAAGGAATTGAATGCTCCAGATGATTATAATTCTCCAATCAGCATTCAATTCCCAGATGTTCAAGGAAACTACGAAATTAAAACTTCCATCATCCAAATGCTTCCCTCTTTCCATGGGCTTAGCAAGGAAGACCCTTACAAGCACATTGACCAGTTCTTGGCCCGGCGCACGACATTC
The DNA here is from genome assembly GCA_021018995.1 of Chloranthus sessilifolius. Taxonomy (NCBI): domain Eukaryota; kingdom Viridiplantae; phylum Streptophyta; class Magnoliopsida; order Chloranthales; family Chloranthaceae; genus Chloranthus; species Chloranthus sessilifolius. The sequence continues at coordinate 76,472,896 of CM037592.1, read as the reverse complement.
TCCATTACTGGTTTGGGACCAGAAGCCACTAGGTTAAGGCTCTTTCCTTTCTCCTTAAAGGATAGGGCCATGACCTGGTTATCCACTCTCCCAAACAACAGCATCACTTCTTGGAAAGACCTCCAGACAAGATTTCTGTCTAAATTTTTCCCAAAGACCAAGACCAGCCAATTGAGAAAGGGCATACTTTCTTTTGCCCAGTCCCCAACTGAAGATTTTAACCAATGCTGGGATAGATTTAAAGAGATGCTCAAACAATGTCCCCACATAAGATCCCTGACTGGCAGCTTATCCAGAGCTTCTACAATGGGATTGATGAGAAGAGTAAAGACATGGTAGATGCTTCTTGTGGTGGAACGAACATGCATAAAACAGCTGATGAGGCATGGGACTTGTTCGAGGTCATAAGTGAAAATGCTTTTCAGAAGATGCCCTCATCTAGAACTGTTCAGGAGCCTCCTCCTAAGTTGGGGCTTGCTAAGACTTCTAAAGGAAAGATGTATGAAGTTAGAGGAAACGATGACCTGAGAATGCAGATGGCCAATCTGACTGAAAGATTTGATAAGCTTCTGACTGTGGTGCAGCCCAGAATGGCTGCACAAGTGATGGAGGTATGTCTGATGTTCCAATCTCCACAACACACAGTAGAAGAGTGCCCATCTGCAGGGCAATACCGTGAGTTTGTAATGGAACAGGTTGCTGCTGCCCAATCTTTTGGACAACAACAATCTAGGGGCTACAATAAGCAATCATATGGATACCAATATCAAAATGCTGGTTACCAATGGAGAGACCACCCAAATTTGAGGTGGAGGCAAGACAATTATATGCAGCCACAAAAGATGTTGGCCTTTCCTCAGAGGCCACAGCAGCAGTTTAACCAGGGTTTTGCCCCAAAGTCGAATTTCCAGCAGCAGCAGCCCAACAACAAAATCAATTGGTAGTCCCCCATCTCAGCCCCAAAGTGCTTCTTTCGAGGACCAGGTTTTGGCCCAATTACAAAGCCTTGGACCCTTGAATCAGACTGACTTCTCACAGTCAAAGCATTAAGAAAATAGAAGAGCAGCGTGGCCAAATAGCCAATGCTCTGGCTAAAAGAGAAGAGGGCAGGTTGCCAAGCCAGCCAGTAGCCAACCCAAAAGGCTAGTATTCCATAGGAGAAGGCTCCTCAAATTTTGAGGGGGCCAATGCCATCACAGCCTTAAGGTTTGGCAAGCTGGTAGACAACCAGGTGGGAAAAGAACAGGGAGAGGTCTTTTCTAAGGAAATGTCTAGTGGAAGTGATAAAGACTTTGTTAGGGCACAGAGTCAAGAACTGCCTGCTACCCTTCAGCTAGGAAAAAATAAAGAGGTTGTAGTTGATCCTCAGCAGGAGATAAAAATAGATAAAAGAAAATAAATAAAAGTTCTGCCATAGGCTTGCAGCTAAGGAACCAGCAGTACCTCAGCTACCATTTCCTCAAGCTTTGAGTGGCCCTGCCCCTTTTGATAAGGGTCAGGCATAGATCGAGGAAATGATGGAGACCTTTAAGCAGGTCAAAATAAATTTATCCTTGCTTGATACAATCCGATAGGTCCCAGCCTTGCAAAGTTTCTGAAGGACCTTTGTACTCAGAAAAGGAAGGCCACAGGCCATTTGTCCAAAAAGGTCTTTGCGACAGATACAGTTAATTCTGTATTAACCATGATAATGCCTGAGAAGTTGTAAGACCCAGGGATACCCACTATTCCCTATATTATTGGAGACCACACAATTGGGAGGGCCCTTTTGGATGTTGGAGCCAGTGTTAACCTGCTGCCATACAGTGTGTATTAGCAGCTAGGTTTGGGGGAGCTCAAGCCCACCCCCATTATTCTATTGATGGCTGATAAGTCTGAGAGGAAACCCACGAGAGTGGTTGAGGATGTTCTAGTGGGGGTAAACAAGTTCTTCTATCCTGCAGACTTCCTTGTTTTGGACATGGGTTGCAGCAAGAGTACATCCCCAATACCTGTTATTCTGGGCAGACCATTCTTGGTCACTGCCAATGCATGCATTCAATGCAAGTCCGGGATCATGGAGGTCTCTTTCGGACATATAAAAGTTGAGCTTAATGTGTACAATAGTGCAAAGTACCCTCACCTGGACAATGAGGAATGCTTTGAAGTGGATGTACTAGAAGAAATTGTTGAAGAAGAACTGCCCACTCTGCTAGAGTGGAGCCACATTGTCACTAATTTAACTAAAGTTTGGAACATGGTGGAGAAAGGAAGCTTAACTTTAATGTCAGAAGACATATCCCTGGTGAGGTCTTCTGTGGGCTTAGTGCATCATTCCAATTGGAAACCTACATTGCTGCCCCTTCCTCCAACCAACAATACACCAATCCTGCTATCCATCCAACAAGCCCCAGATCTGGAGCTCAAGAAGCTGCCAGAGATATTGAAATATGCTTTCCTCGAGAAAGAAGAGAAACTTCCTGTAATCATCTCCTCTTCTCTAACCAGTGAGCAAGAGGAGGAATTGCTAACAGTTTTGAGGAAGCACAAGAAAGCAATTGGCTGGGCCATTGCTGATCTAGGAGGGATTGATGCAACAATCTGTATGCATAGGATTTATTTGGAGGAGGGCTCAACACCCTCCAGGAAAATGCAGAGGAAATTGAATCCTCACATGCAAGAAGTGGTTCTGAAAGAAATCATTAAGTTGCTGGATGCTGGGGTAATTTACCCCATTTCTGATTCTGAATGGGTGGCACCAATCTAGGTGGTACCCAAGAAGTCTGGCATCACAGTGATAGCAACCGACTCTGGAGAGTTGAGACCAGCTAGGGAGACCACTGGCTGGAGAGTTTGCATCGATTATGGAAAACTCAACTCCAAGACCAAAAAAGACCACTTCCCTCTCCCCTTTATTGATCAAATTTTAGATAAGTTGGCTGGGAAGGCTTTTTACTGTTTTCTTGACGGGTACTCAGGGTACAACCAGATCCCTGTGCACCCTCTGGATCAAGAGAAAACTACTTTTACTTATCCTTTTGGCACCTTTGCTTACAGAAGGATGCCTTTTGGTTTGTGTAATTCCCCAGCCACCTTTCAGAGGTGTATGTATGCAATTTTTTCTGATATGATTGATAAATTCTTGGAAATTTTTATGGATGATTTTTCGATTTATGGGGATAGCTTTGACCAATGTCTACAACACCTCCATCAGGTCCTACAAAGATGTGAAGAGACCAATTTGGTCTTAAGTTGGGAGAAGAGCCACTTCATGGTAACAAAGAGAATTGTGTTGGGCCATGTAGCCTCTAAAGATGGAATTGAGGTAGACAAGGCCAAAGTTGACCTCATTAAAAATTTGCCCCCTCCGAGAACAGTCAAGCAAATCAGATCCTTCCTTGGACATGCTGGATTCTATAGGAGGTTTATCAAAGACTTCAGCAAGATTGCTAAACCATTTTGCCACCTGCTCTGCCAGGATGTGCCCTTTGATTTTTCTAATGAATGTCTTGAGGCTTTTGAAACGTTAAAAATCTGCCTCACCTCTGCCCTTGTACTCCTGACACCTGACTATACCCTGCCCTTCGAGTTGATGTGTGATGCATCTGACTTGGCAATAGGTGTTGTCCTGGGTCAGAGAAAGGATAAGCTGCCTGTGGTCATTGCATATCTTAGCAAATCACTTGTTGAAGCTCAATTGAACTACACAACCACTGAGAGAGCTTCTGGCAATGGTTTTTGCTGTAGACAAGTTTAAACCTTACCTAATTGGGTCTAAAACTGTCATCTTCACTGACCACTCAGCATTAAAGTACCTACTATCCAAGAAGGATGCAAAGCCTAAATTTATTAGATGGATACTCCTATTTCAGGAGTTTGACATCGAAATCAAGGACAAGAAGGGTATAGAAAATTTGGTGGCTGACCACTTGTCTAGAATTATGTTGGAAAAAGGTGTTGATGACCTTGCTACAATGATGTCTTCCTGGATGAGCAACTGTTTGCCATCCAGACTTTAGTCCCCTGGTAAGCACATATTGTTAATTATCTAGTTATAGACAAGATCCCTTCCCATTGGACAAAAATGGATAAAGACCTATTTTTCTCACAGGTCAAATTCTTTTTATGGGAGGAACCTTGCTTGTACAAGTATTGTGCAGACCAACTCATTCAAAAATGTGTCTCCGAAAGTGATGTCCCCAGTATTCTGGCCATGTGCCATCAAAATGCTTGTGGGGGTCACTTTAGTGGGAGAAAAATAGCTGACAAAGTGTTGCAGTGTGGGTTCTATTGGCCTTCTCTTTTCAGAGATGCCAATACACACTGCAAGACCTGTGAAAGATGTCATAAACTAGGAGGGCTGTCTAAAAGAAATTCACTACCTTTACAGCCCATCCTTGTTGTAGAATTGTTTGATGTGTGGGGTATTGACTTTATGGGCCCCTTTCCTCCTTTAAATGGTTTTCATTTCATCTTAGTGGCAGTCGACTATGTTTCCAAATGGGTCGAAGCCATTGCCACAAGAACTAATGATAATCAGGTTGTCCTCAAGTTCATAAAGCAAAATATCTTCTCTAGATTTGGTACCCCTAGAGCCATTATCAGTGATGGGGGGAGCCATTTCTGTAATAAAAATTTCGAGAGCTTGCTCAAGAAATATTCTGTCACCCATAGGATTGCTACTCCCTACCACCCACAAACCAGTGGGCAAGTTGAAATTTCAAATAGGGAGATCAAGCATATCCTTGAGAAGATTGTGAGGACTGATAGGAAGGATTGGGCTGACAAGCTTAATGATGCACTATGGGCTTATAGGACTGCCTATAAGACCCCCATTGGTATGTCCCCATTCAAACTGGTCTATGGCAAGGCCTGTCATCTCCCAGTGGAGTTAGAACACAGGGCCTATTGGGCCATCAAACATTTGAATCTAGATCTAACTTCTGCTGGTCATCAGAGGTTGTTGCAGCTATCGAAATTGGAAGAACTAAGGAGGGATGCGTATGCCAATGCCAGGATCTACAAGGAAAGGTCCAAAGCTTTCTTTGACAAAGGGCTGTTGAGAAAGAGTTGCATTGCTGGTGATAAGGTTTGGTTGTTTAACTCCAAACTTAAATTTTTTCCGGGCAAATTGAAATCCAGATGGGAAGGTCCTTACATTGTCATGCATGTTTCCCCATCTGGTGCTGTGGAAATCAAGGATCCCAAGTCTAGGAGAACCTTGAAAGTGAATGGTCAGAGGCTTAAGCCTTGTTTTGAAAAACCTGTTGAACCCATGGACACCATTCACATTCAAGAAGATCCTTCTTCAAATTGATCCACAGGTGTGTCATTACTGTATCATATGTATGTTGTTTATGGTTGATTTATCTTGCTTTCTTTTGTTTCTATTCTTTAGGATTTGTTCGTGGTCTTATCTGAATCTGGACAAATCTGTTTTATACTTTTGATGCATGGTTTCATTCTTACTGTTTTTCAATAGATAGCTTTTGTTGCATGCCTAATGTGGTAGGTTGTTTTTTATTGAGTTTAAATATGTCTAGAAGTAGCCATAGGAGAGAGTCATACCCAGGATCCAACCACAAGCAAACAGGCAAAGGGGCAGAACAGAGAGCACATGCTCTATGTTTTATACCTTACTATCGCGGGGTCCAAAATGAAAGTCTGGGAGACTATCGTGAGATTCAAAAGCTATCGTGAAGTTAAAAAGGATGCCTGGGAGCATGTCGCGTAGTTCGCATAGAAACATTCAATGACTATCACGAGATTCATGTG